>CM060189.1:64497657-65097657 GCA_030549335.1 Pontederia crassipes
TTCCCAAATCCAAATCTATTTGAGGGCCACCGGAGGAAGCCCTATTCGCGTCCGTCTCTTCCCCATTGCTCTATTCTTTTCCTCGTGCCATGCGCGAAAGGTATTCTCTTCTGCTTCCGATTGGATTGAGCCTGTTCTTCGACGTCGTAGGTGGTCGTTTTTCTTATTGTGCTGTATTTGATTGCTTGTTTGATCTTTTGCTTGGATATAAAAATTATCTTCTTGTTATTTCGATCATAAATTCGACTTTTTTGGCTGCTGCTACACGGTTGCGTTTTTTTGGTTATTAAACACACAACCTGTTGCATTTTGTGTTTTGTGAATTCGCATTGATTTATGGGCATATGCCTGTTTGGTTTATTTTGGTTCCTGCAGCGATTGGTAGTGATTGGGTTCAACTTTCCGCAGAAGGGAAAAAAATCGCGTTTTGAATGGATAAAGCATTTGAATTTGATAACTTTGATGGCTTGTTTAGTCAACAACCATTCTTATGTGGTTTCAATGTCTTATTCCCTAATCTACTCGATATTTTGTGCCCTTGGATGTAGGCCCAAACTTCCTAGGCTATTTCTTTTCTTGTTTTATGTTTGATTTCATGTGCTTAGTTACCTGATGATTTGTTTTTATTCGTCCTGTGTTATTTTGATGATAAGAGCACTGTCAGTTATGTATATTTGCACTTAGCTGCCACTTAATATCATCTACTCGTAGGCAGCAAGAACTCAGGGATTTATGTTTCCAAGGATGGTTATCTGAACTAAATCTTTTTCTTTAGTCATAGACTGGTTTCGACGTTTAGTATATGATTTCACAAAGATGTTTGTACAAATACTTGGAGATATACTGTATGTCAAAATAGGTGACAGATAATGCTCCTTCTGATCATGGTTGTCAGGATCCCGATCCGGATAGTAAGATCTTACGATCCGGACAGAAAACAATCCCGATCCTATCTAGAGGATCTTAAACGTAGGATCTATATCGGATCTTAAAATCGGTAGGATCTTACGATTCTAGCGATCCTACAATATTAGCACAACTTAATTTATTCGAATAAAAAAATAGAAGTAAACATAAAGGTCCTTGAGAAAATTAGATTTAACTATTTTATTTATATATATTGTATATCTTAGTCTCACTTTCATGAATTTTAATATCCTCTAATATTATGTTATGAATCTAATATTATATTATCTTACATCAAAATTAATTTTTATTATTGCACATATACTAAGAATCATATTGCACATTAATAAAAATTATAATTCATTAAGATCAAATATTATATATTATTATTTTAGTGTTTTTTAAGAATATATCATATTATCTTTCGGATGATACAACAACAACAAAGCCTTATCCCACTAGGTGGGGTCGACTACATGGATCATACGATGCTCGTTGATCCATGTTCATGAGATTCGACAGGATTTTACGCTGGCTGTCGGGGCCTAACACAACCCTCCTCCTTTATCCGGGCTTGGGACCGGCTATAAAACATAGGCGGAGTTATTGTCTTTCGGATGATATAAAAAAAAATTATCTATTAGACTTGAAAATATCAATAAAGTATTAATGGTCAATGTTTAATTAACTTATATATAAACATAATATTTATGAATAAATATACTACTTTATTATTTTTTATTAAAAAATAATTTTTTTATTCATGGGGTAGGATCTTACGATCCTCGATCCTCGAAGCCCATTACGATCCTACCTCGGAAAGCGATCCTGACAACCTTGCTTTTGATCATGTTCATCAAATTGGATTGACATTGACCAATGTGCCCGGTAAGAGGTTGTCTGAGAATTGTATATGTCCAAGTTGTTCGACGTCCCAATTTCCAGGGCTCTGGGAGTTCCATAGATTCTAAATCATGATATATTTGCTCTCTAAAAAGAAATCATGATAATTTGGAAAATCCTGCTTACAACAAATTCTTCACTATGAATCTTGTAATGAAGATTAAGTTTCAGACCAGAAATTCAGTTGTTTACCCTGAAAAGTTGTGAACACTCTGATGGGCTTTTAAAGTGGAATTTATTTATTTACTTTCAGGATGGCCTTTTTATGTGCTTTTCATTAGATCATGAAATCTTCAGCTGTTAAAGTGGAATTTATTTATTTACTTTCAGAAAAGTGGAATTGATTTATAAGCATATAGAAATCTGCATGTTCGTGTCCCATGTTTTTGTTCAATGAAATGAGTGAGCAAATTCTCAATAGAAAAGGAAGAATATTTAATGACTACGCTTTATCGGTGGTATGTTTGCAGATTTCTCTCATAGTCATATTCAGATGACCTGCAAGATGGCAGCCGGTCAACAGAAGAAGCGGTTGTCAAGTTCTAAGCTCCACGAGCGACACAGAGGAATGAAGAAAAAGAAGCTAGAATCTTCTGAATATACATTGAATTTAAGATCTCATATAGATCTTGAATGGGATGCCAACCTGAAGAAAACTGTGGCAAAGAGAGAACAAGTTGGAATCTCATGGAGGGATATGTCTTCATTTGTTAAATCTACTTCCCCACCACAATCTGGGGTAGCTGATGTTATTTCTGTGCCTCATGAAATATTTAGCTTGGCCAATTTAACTGAGGTGCTTTCTTACGAGGCAAGTTGCCCTTTCTTTACCTCTCAGTTCACGTGTTAGCTATGTTTTCTTTATGTTTAACGAGAGTGTTGATATGTCATTTTTTTTTTCAATATATTTTCAGGTTTGGGCAACATGCCTCTCAGAAGCAGAGAGAAAGTTTCTTACTCAGTTTCTTCCTAGTGGGGCAAGTGCTGAACAAGTATTTCATTCACTACTTAAGGGAGACAACCATCATTTTGGAAATCCTTTTATAGAATGGTAAGTATTTCCTGGATAGTTTTCCTATGCTCACTTGTAGTTGACTTGCCTCATCTTGTATGCCTTCATCTTTGACTCCAAAGATTCTGGGATTTTATGTTTGGCAATCATCAAATTCTATGCAGTGGACCCATAAGTTGCTTTGTTGCCCTTTAGTTGATGTAAGAATTGTTGAATTCTGCTACTAGTTTGTTGATCTAAAGTATTCCTTTTTATGCATCACATATATGTAAACAAATAAGCACTCAAAGAAAATGTAAACAAGGAAAATATACTTTTCTTTGGCTGTTCCAAGATACTTCTGGAATGAGAAGGTGATCATATTATAGGATCTTCAGATAGTGCACAGAGAATCAACAGAAAGATTACATTTTACAAATCCTAGATGTCAACACTCAGCATAATTAGGAAATCCCTTCAAAAGAAAATAAAAACAGAGTCAGTAGAATGTTAGAAGATGTTCTTGTATATTGTCCGGAAGTTTCTGTGTGCCATATGCTAACATCATGGTTATGGGCACTCATACATCCAATTAAATCCTGATTCCCTTATATATGTAACCATCTTGCAACACAGTTATGGAATGTTCTACTCCTTTTTCCTTTTTGATTTCCTGTTGAATCAGAAATCATAGTTCACTATTCAATTACAATATACAAATCGCAGTTTTATTTCTCGGAAATTACTGCTCTTATTGGTTGTATCTCTATTATCTATTCCTATGTCATATCTGATGTAATTCCTTCTTTTCCTTTGTTTGTAGTTTTTTAGTGACTTGTTATTCCTTTATGTTTCTGAGTTGGTAGATTTATCTGATGTAATTTTATAGGTCTTCTTCACTTCGCTCGGGTGATCTTCACCCAGATTTTGTGCTTTGTAAGGATAAACAATTTAGAACTAACAGAAGGGCGTACTATTCTGAGATAAACATGTATCATAAAAGGTGCGTTGAAGCAATCTCAAATCTTTATTTTCCTTCCTCTCTTTATGACTTACAAATAGACAGATTTAGAAATTCCATGTAACAAAGTTTTGCGATGCAGCATGCTCGAAGATTTGATGAAATGGAAAGAGAGATGGTTAAGCAACAAAGACACAGAAAAGCTGTTGAGGTCACCCTTTCCTATCTTTTATTGTCTTTCTCCTAGTAGTTATATAGTACCTCAGCCACACTGATTTCACCATTTAATTGTATCACTAATTTTTCATAATTTGTCCTTTAGATGTTTTCCCTTTATCTATGCTTTTTGTGGGCTACTGAGAGATTTAAATGATACTTTACCATTTTATGATATTAAGTCGTAACAGTTATAGTAGAACGCACATCATATATCTGTAAACTGTCCCCTGATCCTGCTCTTTCTAGATTCAATGGAAACGTAGACTAATGGTTTAGGCAGTTAGAAGCCATCTTCTGTTGCTTATTCCTATGTATTCATACCTGATTGTTGCAATCATGATTGGAAGAAATATCTTTCATCATGTAAAAATATGTCCACTGCTAACTCCTCCTGCTGGATTGCTAAATTGAATGCACTTAAATATGCAGTGAAGGATTTTTGAAGAAAAAGCAGGGGAATTTAGCATTTTCCTCTGGAAGGGACAAATTATCCAGTATATTGAAGAAAGAAACAGCAAATAGAATCAACATCCGAAACAGGGACAACGATAGATTTTTGTCATATATAAAGGTTAGATAACTTGAATATTTCACTTGTTGGTCGTCTCAAAGATAACTTATTGTGTCAATTCAAAATTATTCTGAACTTAAATAATCACATTACTTGAGGAGAAGAGAATTGTTTCTGTTTGTAGATTACTTGATCCTTTCAACACCTTGAATGAATGCCTATTAAGGTTTTGGCATAGCATTTCCTTGTTTTTGTCTCAGTTGGCATATATACCCACATATTATGGAAAATAATGGTGCCATCTCTGCCCCCCCTGTAAAGTGTCTTTCTAAAGTTGTCTTATGAGCTAAAGGAAAGTTATTAGGAAATCTGCTGGGTGTTGGTATATATTCTGAAAAGAAATATGCAAAAGCCGTAAAATCAGTTTTTGCTGGTGTGGTACCCTTATACTACATAGAGAGCTAAAATTTGTTGAAATTGTGATAGGATTTCAAACTATAATTGAGAACTAGTTCAATGTGATATCTCAAAAGAAAACACCTCAACCAGCTATGCCAGATTCTTTTGTTTTCACTAGGAGCTTTTTCTACCTGATTGCCTGGAAAAGTAATTCTTGAAGCTTGAATGTTCTGTGACCACACTGGGTTTTTGTTGGTAAAGCTTGCGGCGTAATTAATTGTGCTTATTCACTTTAAATCATACCTTTAGTTTCAGAAATCCTTGTGGAATGTAGGATTATGAGAACCTGGTGCTGCAGGCAATTTTGATTAAATATAAAACTTGCCTTAATCCAGCTTTATATAGTTATAGAAGAAAGCACGTGAGATCTAGATGTCTTGTTAGTTAGTTAATTATGACTACCTAAGCTCAGTAGTCACTCTCCCCACCCCTCCCTCTTTTTTAAAAGCTTATTATATATTTGTTTTCATCTTCAAGATAAGCAAGGCACAATACAAGTTGTTAAAGAGTACTAAGTTGGCTGGCGATGGTATTCAGTCTACGTCAGTTACTCGTGTCCTTGGAGACATAAAAAGCATTCCCGTGCATCCATATGATAGATTTGAAGAGGAAGAAAGAAAGCGGTTGCATGAGCATTGGTTAGTCTTACTTTGGCCACTGGAGAATTTATTTTTAACAAGTATGAATATTCTGAAAATTAGATTTTGGACAAGCAGGTTGCAAATTGCAATAAAAGATCTCCCAGAAGCTTTTGAAGTTTATATTGCCAGGAAGTTGCAGAGAGAACAATGGAAGAAAGCAGTGGAGCAAGAACTTGCTGAGAAGAATGTGACAATTGTTGATAGGGTATGCTTTAGCTCCTTATGATGCTTTTGTTTGTTTATTATTTTTATCATCATTTCTGAGAAATCATTTGCTAATGTTTCTGGATCATGTAGTAAGTCTGTGGAAGGTAGTATTCTGTCTCAAACGAACGAGTCTTTGATCCACGCCTGTTGTATCACAATAGTTGTCCCTAACCTATTTGATACTGTCTTGTTCCAGTGTGATTAGACTGATGTGTGATTCAGGATCACATACGGGGAAACTTTTGCACTAAGGGTTTTTGCGATTGTGGTCTTCCTACATCTCATTGATTTGGTCTGATGAATCATTGACATTGATTTTCATCCATCTTTTACCATGTTGTGACAATGGTCTCTTGCTCGAAAAAACCTTATATAGTAGACTACTCTTTTTTAGATCATCATCATCATCACAGAGAAAGAGAGAGAGGCTCGGTAATTCGGAGATATAGTAGTTTGCTCTCATTTACTTCTCAATTTGACGTGAAACATTTTCTCCTGCTGCTTTCTTCTTCTTCTTTCGGAGAAACTCCTGCTTCTTTCTTAGCTGATGTTAATTGGATATTATGCAATATATTTATTTAATTGGATATTATGCAATATATTTATTCTCTATATGTTAATTTGGTAGCCTGTCACTTTTTTTACTATTATACCTGCATTAGTCAAATAACTTTTCTGATTGTCTGCTGGTCAGGATGTGGGGACAGATAACACAGAGGACTCATTTCAAGAAGTTGCATATAATGGTGATTATATTCATCAGCCTGCAGATGTTGAAGATGGAAGTGATGAAGATTCTCTACATAGTTCCAATGATAGCCATGTGCTGGAGGGTTTCCCCAGCACAGAGAAGCCAAGCTCGTTAGTTAATCAAGAAGTGATGGAGACATTGAAATCATCAGATGATTTCTCACCTTCGCAATCCATAAGCCAGAATCAGAATGATAATATTATGGACCCACATGGCTTTGTTTCATCTACCAAAGACATGTGGCAAACAGCCACACTTGGCAATTCGTATTACCAATCTACGTCATACAATGATGAACACAAGTCTGTTAGTGATTTATCATTCAACCAACCCCAATTCATTATCGAGCATTCAACTCAGGGTATTGGCTTGGAGAGAGACATAATGGCATCTGAACCTGGGCGGCCTCTTACATCTATTTTTGATGTGGATACCGGGTCGTCAAATTTTGATTCCTTTGGAAACCAAGGTCGAACTGATATGCTTTCATCATTTCCTAGGGGTCCAGCAATGATGTCTTCTTATTCTCATGAGCACATGAATGGTGTGAAGCAATCTGGATTGCCATCTTTTATCGCAAATGATGGGTTGCCTGAATCTAGTCATTCCTCCATCCAGTTCCAACCGCCGCATCAGCTGCTGGAGCAAAGGGAATTCAGGGATAACAATCTTGTGACACATCAAAATTTGAACGAAGAGGTATACCCTGCCAACAGGTATCCAATCCAAGGAAACTTTCCGTCACTTGAGCACAATTTTGCTGCTCTCCAGCCGGCTGTCAATGGTGTCACCGAAGGCTACAATTGGTTTCCTGGGGGAAGTCAGGTTTACAACAGTTGGTCAGGAGTCAACTCCTCAAGCATTGGCCACTGTTTGAATAATGTTGGCAACACAGATGGCACCCTCTACAGTGTTTTGAATAACAGGTTGACGACATGTCCATCATACAGCAGCACAAGGGCACAGCATCATATCCAAGCGATGAACTCCTTGGGCGGAGTTATGTCGAGTGCTCACGACGTTTACGGTTATGCGCAACAGTTCAACAACCCGATCGTCCATTCCACAGCAGCTGCTCCTTCCTTGAATAGCGCTGCATGGACGAACATTCCCCGTCAGAATTCTAGCTTTCATGATACTCTCGGTAGGTCATTTATAAGGCCGTGGGATTCATGACAGCTTTGTGGGATTCCTGAAGCTCCTGTGTCCAGCACCATTGCTGATTTGCAAAGAAGCTCCTGCTCATACAAACGATGCGCCCAGATGGCTTAGCAATCTTTCATTCTCATATAGTTCTGGTAGATAACAGCTGCTTTGCAAGCTGACAGATGAAATTTGTTTTTTCCTTTTGTACATCTTCTATATATATGCTCGATAACCTGTAGATAATCCTGAGAATTAAAAGGAGAATAGGTTCTGAGATGCCTAGGACAGATGTTCCTCTTGCAGAAGCAATTTTTTGTTCTGCCTTCAGAATTCTTCACATTGTTGATGTTGGGAGCCATCATGCAAAATATATTTTTTTTAAAAAAAAGAAGATTCTTATTTATTTTTGGCCTCGCTTTTGTTCATGTCTCTCACCCTCTCACTGATTTAAAATTAAAATTGCTCATATACTGCTCAAACAGTGTCATGCATCGTTAAATATTATTTTCTTTTTTCCCATAAATATTTTTTTTATTATTAAGCACATGGTAATAATTATTCGAATCCCAAAATGAAAATACATGTAATTGTTAGTCCTATTTCGGATAAATAAATAAAAAGATCGTCATCTGATTAACGTACACGTGGCAAATAACGGCTGGCAGTTTTTTTTGGTCACGCTGACCCAACGATCATACCGACAACTCCCCCACTCTAATAATTGCTTTAATTAAAATAATAATAATTAATAATTAAAGTAATAATTTCGTGTTTCTGTCAGTTCGAATCCATCGCTTTGCTTCCGCTGGAGGAAGAAGACCTCGTCGCTTCGTCATTCTCCGCCATATCACATTCCATCACTTCTTTTGCCTAATTTTTTTCCTCCCATTCTTGTTGTTGTTCTTCTTCTTCCAATCCATCGATTACTTTGCTGCGGAGAATTCTGGGCGAAGGAAATGGAGTCGACGGCGACGGCGACGGCGAAGAGCGCGAAGAAGGATGTGATCAGGTTGGAGAGGGAATCCGTCATCCCCATCCTCAAGCCCAAGCTGATCATGAAACTCGCTTACCTCATCGGTAGAGATATCGCGCCTTCTTCTTCTCTGTTTTCTGATTGCTTCGGTCCTCCGATTTTTTGGCGCTTTCTTGGCTTCGGCTTAAGAGCTTTTCTTTTTGTGTGTGTTCATTTTGTTTTTTTTTTCTTTAGATATTCGATTTTGATCGGTGCCCCTTGTTGATTTCTGCTTGCGTGTTGAGGGATAGAATTTTGATTTTGCTTGATTTTCTGGATATCCGGCATGTTCCTGTGCGGCGGGATTACATGATCGCCGCCGTTATCAGCTTCCGGCCATCCCGGAGAAAAGTGACAACGTCGGAATAGCATGAACCTAAATAATTAATTACTCCTGTTGGTCATCATAATTTATTGTTTTATAGCAGTCAACAGCTTAATTTGTAATCACCAGGGAAAAAAAAGGAACAAAAAAGATTCGTGTATCCCATAGTCCAAGAAAATAAAATATGTTGAATAGCTTCTGCCTCTCGATTTGTTCGCATGGATGCCACCACTGAGCAACTTAATTTGTCCTCTTGAAATACGTATTATCTGATTTTGAAAATTTACCGAAATTGTCCTGAATGTTTTTTTTTTGGTCTGAATGATGTATCAAATGAGCAACTGTATTTGAGAAATGGCTTAGAACAATATTTTTATTCCATCGCAGAGCATGCTTCTGACAGGACTGAGTTTTTAAAACTTTGCAAGCGAGTAGAGTACACCATTCGTGCGTGGTATCTTCTACAGTTTGAGGATCTCATGGTATGTTCTTACGTTATCCATGCTTCAGAGACCTGCATCAGTGTGAAGCCAAACTAAAATGACACAAACATGAATATCTCCATTAAACATTGTTATTTGAAATATTGTAGGCGCTAGGAAGTCAAATATTGGTTCCATATGCTTATCATGAACTATGCCATGAGAATGTGGCACCTACTACTGTAACGTGCATGCCATTTATGGTACCTACTGTTGTAAAACACATGCCATTTGTGGTACCTACTACTGTAAACTGTATGACACTGATTCACTGTATTTCTACTATCTTAAGCAATGGGCTTATAGCTCAACGATTTGGTGCATATGGCATTAATTAATGTTATTTGTTATCTTAATGAACACATTGCAAATGCAGCAATTATATTCCCTCTTTGATCCTGTTCATGGTACTCGGAGACTGGAGCAGCAAAACTTATCTTCAGAAGAGACTGATGTTCTTGAACTGAATTTTCTCAAGTACTTTTTTCAGGTTTGCTTATTTCAGCACACATGACTTTGACATGAATTCATATAATGATTGTACTTCTTATTTAACTACACCATGATCCATGATTGAATTCATGGAGGGAAGTATGATATGCCATATTTATGGGCTTATGCATAAGGAATTTAACATTTCATCCAGATGAATCTCTCATTTACGCAATCTATGCTTGCGGTTGAAGCAGGTAATGGAAAAAAGTAACTTCAAGGTAGTGACTGATGAAGAGATTGAGGTTGCACAATCTGGGCAGTATCTCTTAAATCTTCCAATCAAAGTGGACGAATCTAAGGTTTGCATCATGAAAAATTGTAGTCTGTTAATGCTTGTGGAATTCCATGGTTACATGGTTAATTTTGTGAATCTAGCTGGATAACAAGCTCTTCTCAAGATACTTTAGAGATCATCCCCATGATAATCTCCCCAGTTTTTCTGACAAGGTATCTTCTCATTTTTTTCCATAATCTTCTTTTTATTGTACTTTTACACATTATATTTATTCACTATGTATCCACTTTTTTTATTCTCGAGAACTTGCCTCATGCCTTAGTAATAGATTTTTCCTGCTCATCCACTGTACTTACTGAAGTCGATATTGATTTGCGAAACTAATTCCCAGTTTCTTAGATGACAAAACTTATAAACTCGTACTTCGCTCTCGAAAAAGTCCACATACCTCCTATAAAAAAGTCCATACCTCTTGGTAGTAAAATGTTTTTCTTATGCTGTGTTTTGTTTTTTTACTCTACAAAAAACTGTTTCTTTTTGCTGTAGAGCTTTATCCATAAAACCATCCCCTTGTATTGGACTTGAGACCTGCTATACCTGTTATTAGGTATTTGCATCCCTTCAATGGCTATTTCTTGTTCCCTCTGATACATATTATTCAACCTCTAACAATTTATGTTTATAGAGACAAATATATCTCCTAGACAGATTTGATGCTTGCTGACTTTGTCTTTCCCTTTTATATCTGAGATGATCAACTCGGGAAGGTTGAATCAAATAACCAAATTTTTCCCTCAAATAATGTTGATTGGCCTGATTTGGTGTGTTTGTCATCATCTTTTTCCTTTTGAGGATCCTTTTAGGGTACTTCTTGGTTAGTACTCCAGATGTTGTTCACAAATAGAGCACCATTATGGCCTATTGATATGCGTCATAATTTTATCTTGTGGTGATTTTCCGATGGAAGTATATCATCTTTCGTCGTGGAATTGGGATTGATCGTACAACAGACTACTTTATAATGGAGAAGTTGGATATGATCATTGCTCGTATTTGGATGTGGATTTTAAGAGTTACCAGGTAAGGTTATCTTTTTTTGACAATTATTTTTGAAATTTTAGTTTACACTTTCCAATGTTAATTGTGGTTCTAGGCTCCAGAAAATTTTCTCAAGAACACCAACTGTCCTGGTTAAGAAGGATAGTAAGAAAACTGATGACGTGAGTCCTGACACAGAGGATCAAGACTTGGTTGTCGAACGCATACGGATTGAGAATATGGAGCTAAGGTTTTCAACTTGTTCTAACAGATCTTGAGCATTGAACATATGACATGTTTTGGTAATTTTTTTTATTTTCTCTGTGTATAGTGTGCAAAAGCTTACCAGCAAGATTACAGTCCAAGAACCTACTTTTGACAGAATGATAGTTGTCTACAGGTAGATATCTTGAAGTCATTATGAGTATATTTTATTTCCGCAGTTAGCTTAACCAAGAACAAAGTGGCTTCTCTTGATTTTTGACAATGAGAGTCGTCATCTTTTATGTGTAACTTGAAGGGGGCAATAAGGCATTCATATACATCTCTAATAAATGCCTCTAAAAAATATGT
Organism: Pontederia crassipes; assembly: GCA_030549335.1. Classification (NCBI taxonomy): domain Eukaryota; kingdom Viridiplantae; phylum Streptophyta; class Magnoliopsida; order Commelinales; family Pontederiaceae; genus Pontederia; species Pontederia crassipes. The sequence continues at coordinate 64,509,513 of CM060189.1, forward strand.
CCTGACTTAACAAAGACAATTTTTGTAATATATTTTGCAATATCTCTTTTGTAGCTTATGTTAGAAGTAATTTTGTAGGCGGGCTGGGCCAAAGACGGAGCCAGATAGAGGGATATATGTAAAACATTTCAAAAACATTCCCATGGCTGATATGGAGTTGGTTTTGGTGAGTTTTCCTTTTAACAAACAATGGCCATCTTCATTCTACCTACTTAGATAGTGACTTTGTCAGAATATTTACTTATGCAGCCTGAAAAGAAAAATCCAAGTTTAACTCCCATGGACTGGGTCAAGTTCCTCATCTCAGTGGTTCTTGGGTTGGTAAGTCTTTACTGAATTTTTTAACTGGTTTAAACTTCTATATCTAACATATTTTTCTCTTTTTTAGGTTACTCTTGTTAGTTCACTTGAAATGCCAAAAGCTGATATTTGGGTTGTCATAGCTATCCTCTCTGGTCTTATTGGTTACTGTGCTAAGATCTACTTCACGTGAGTGCACTTTATGTTCCTCTTCCTTGCATATTTAAGCTAAGATAGGTTTTGATATGAATTATCTTTCAATAAAAAGTGTTATTTCATTTGCACCAGTTAGAAAATAGATCTGATTAAGTCATAAGGTTAGAAAATCCTCTACTGAACTTTAATAATTTGGACAATTGACTCTGTTCTAGTGGTAAATACTTGTGAAGCATAACCTGCTACTACCCACACTCTACTTATAAGTTATGTCTGCTATCTTGCCGTTATTGCCAAAAAGTTTATGGCACCATGTTACTACATTTGTTGTTACACATAAGAATATGCTATTATGTCCTTTAAATAAAATTTACATTTCAGTTTATATCTGGATTGATTCTTTGGCTAATGGCATGCATGTTAATATATTTTTTGTTAGGGAAAAGATTTATATTGTCCTTTGAATGGGTCAGAACTACATTTTTGTTTATATGGATTGATTCTTTGTGATCTAACCTTTTAACAACCGATCAGGTTTCAGCAAAATATGGTAACCTATCAAAATCTTATCACACAATCAATGTATGACAAACAACTTGATAGCGGAAGAGGGACACTTCTTCATTTGTGTGATGATGTCATTCAACAAGAAGTACGTGCAAAGTTGATAATTCTGATTTGATATGGATTGGTTAACATACGCGTCATTTCAAATTTCTAGCATTGATTCACAATTTGGATGTACAGGTGAAAGAGGTCATAATCTCGTATTTTATTTTGATGGAACAAGGAAAAGCATCAATACAGGTACTAAGTTTTAGTTTTCATCTTGTGTATTGTTTAACTTGTATACACCATGTGTCCGTGCTTTCTTGTTTGCTGTGAGTGAAAATCAAATGCATTCTCAGGAACTTGACCGTCGGTGTGAAGAGCTCATCAAAGATGAGTTTGGTGAGGAATGCAACTTTGATGTTGTTGATGCCGTCCAGAAGTTAGAGAAACTCGGCATCGTTACAAAAGTATGCGTTTGCAGTTGTTCCTTTTAGCCTCTCAGATATTATTATTTTCTTTAAGTTGTGTTATTCTTGATTCTTAGCTTGGTTAAATCTGATCCTTTTCCTGTTGTTTAAGAGAAGCATTTTAGTAAATAAAATCTCTTGAAAACAAATTTGGTTAGAAAAAGAATGATAATACGCTAAGCTTCCAACTCGATTGAAGTTTGGGTGTTTCCAGTCGTTTAGTTGAAGGAACTCAACATGATAGAAATGTGATCTAAGAGGAAAGTGCTCGGTCTTTGCTTATGGTGGTCAAATCTAGTTCTGCTAAATGAGGTTATGCTCTCTTGCTGCTGGAATATGACTAATATCCTCGAGTAAACATCATAACGGTTTCTCTCTGTTAGAGAGTATGGCTCTTTTGTATCCATGACTTGTGAACTAATGCACAAAATAAATATCTACTAGTTTGATTGCATCTTACTTATGCTGACAACGAAGGGTTTTGTGCATACAGGATTCCATAGAAAGAGTCCAATGTGTTGCTTTAAAACGTGCAAATGAGATAATAGGCACCACCACGGAAGAGCTTGTGATGAAAGCTCAACTGGACCCCCCGGCCACTTGATTTCGGATGTGCGAGCAGTTTGTCGCAATTTCACGACCATCTTCTTCAACTTGACTATCCAATGCACGAGTGGTATCCTCTTAGGTATCAGCTCACTGATGTGTTAGCTTGTGCAGTTCAACCATCTTCTGTAATTGAAAATCCAAAGGTTTTTTTCTGTTTGTGTTCATGTCATTCTTTCATTTGTTTTGTATGTGTTCTTGTTAATATTTCATTCTTCCAGCTTTCATATCGATGTATGTAGGCGCTACAATTAAATCCATAAACCTACAGGTGTTAATAATGAATGCTTTCAATGTTTGGTATCTGTTCTTGTCAATGTGTCAGTCTTCTAGCTTTCATCTGATGCAAGCGCTGCAAAAGAAAGAAGTTACGTCATATGAAAAAAAAATGTATGCAAGAAGGTCTTGCAAACTTTAGACAAGAGGGGGAACGGCTTGACTACCTGAATGATGATATGAGAAATTGAGGGAGGAACAAGATTGCAAGATTAAGCTTTTGGAGAAAAAAATGTGAACCTGTTTGCTAACAATTGGACAACCTTTTGTTAACAAATTTTCTTCCGGCGATCAATTCCTAATGTCTAGAAGTTAGATATGATCAACTAATTATTGATGCGTAAATCCATGAAGAAAGATGTTTCTGAGACTTAAGTCATTTAATAATAAGTTCCTAGCGCGCTCCGGCTTTCGAGCGATCTCAATTTGGAGAAGTGCAAGACCCTATATCAGAAACAGATTGTTAGATACTTGGATCCTAGTTTACAACCACATGCAGAATCAACTAGGGGTACTGTAGTAGGTAGTAGAATTCATGGTCACTTTCTTGTGGAGAGGGAGGAATTAGATGTTTGAAACCATGAGAGTGATACAGACAAAAGATACATAAGAGAGCTTGCCTTGATTGTTATCCATGTTGGAATGATATTTGCATTTGAATAAACAAGTCAGGCATAAAGGTATCTAAACCAATCATTTTCAAATTATATTCATCTAGAGGTCACAACTGAAAGACACGAGTCCTTTTATCATGTAGGGGCACTAAACTGAATCAGGCCGCAGATAGTAGACATTTTAGCTTTACAAATTATATCAGGCACACGAGGTACTTTATTGCCTAGTCTAGCGTTTATGGAAGCTTTAATTATTTACGGATTAGTTGCCGCATTAGCACTTTTATTTGCAAATCCTTATCCTCATAAGAGCAATAAATATTGTCCACTTAAAACACGTCTCTAATATTTGAAGGACAACATACGCCTAGAGAGAGCTTCTAGCAATGCTAGAGGATTGAGCAGCTTCTTCTGACGTTTGATGCCTACATAAAATAAGAGGTTAATTGAATCCGACAGCAGATAATAAATTAATCTAATCACACCACTCACTCCAAGTTCTGAAGGATTGTATTTCAGGTGCATTTGTGACGCCAATGAGTTTATTTCCTGGTCATCTGTAATCCATGTTTGATCTTGCAGGAATTCTTGGTGATGGATTGTGCTACTTGTAGTTGCCCACGTATTCATGTAGGCGAGAGTTCTTCCTTTGGCCCTTGCACAATCAGAGTTCTAAACCTCCAATTTGTTGTAAAGTCTCCCTACAACAAGAAGCAAATATCTTCTGATTCCATAAATTATTTGGCAAAGAAAAAATGTTAGGAAACTATCCATTTTGTAAGAACGTCATCCCACAACAATAGATTGATGTATATATTCCGCATTCCACAAATTAGTTGGCAAAGGAAAATTTTGTTTGGACAAAAAACTCAACAGATCATTACCTTTAGAAGATCTGTAACGTCATGAGTTTTAGCAGCTTCTGAACATTATCGTCTAATATCTTACCCATTTCCTTGGATGGTCTGGAACCAGATAAAAAACAAAAAAGTTGGTCTGGAATTTTGTCACTAGTTACATCTATCTTTTCAATTGCTTACGCACCAGAACAACTTGTTTCATCGATGGTCGGACAGAAAGAGACTCTCCTGTGCAGTCTAATGCAAGCCTCAACAATGCCACCAACTTATCTTGCGGTCCAGTCACCGAAAGTCCTCTAAAGAACAGTTCACCAGCTCGACCCTCCTGCATTAATAATCTTCCCCATGCAACAATTGTAAATCCATTTCCGTACTCTGAAAATGATGGATCCAAAGATCGCTTCCCCGACAATAACTCCAACAGCACAACTCCAAAGCTATAAACATCAGCCTTATCAGAAACCCTGCAGGTAGTTGCATATTCTGGTGCAACATATCCAAAGGTACCTGCAACATCAGTTGTAGCATGTGTCTGTGAGACTTCCAGAAGCCTTGCTAAACCAAAATCGGATATATAAGCATTCAGCTTCTCATCAAGTAAGATATTACTGGGCTTGATATCCCTGTGAACTATTCTTGGAACACAGGAATAATGGAGGTAAGAGAGTGCCTGTGCAACATCCAGAGCTATCTTATGAACATCATGCCAGCTTATATTTCTGCAAGGCATATTGTTTATGAAGACTTCAAGGTTTCCTCCTGAGAGATAGTTGTATACTAGAAATGTGTCAGTTTCTCCCATATGATATCCAATGAGAGTTACAAGGTTCTTATGCCGAATCCTTCCTAGTGTTCTAATCTCAGCATCAAACTGTTGGAGACCCTGGAACTTGCCCACAGAAAGTCTCTTAACTGCGACCAGAAAACCTTGTACCAGTTCTCCCTTATACGTGGCTCCAAATCCACCAGTACCAATAAGGTTCTGGATGCTGAAATTACCTGTAGCTCTGACAACATTGTCATAAGAGAGTTCTGAAGGAGCATCTGCAAATGTCACTAACACTTTCTTCCTAGGACTAGTCATCCTAACAAGTCTCCTTTTTCCTGAAGCTAGCAACATAAGAAGCACCAATAGTACAGAAACTATGACAGCTGCTGAAGCTATTGCGGCAATGGCAAATGACTTTAGTCTGCTCTTATGATGACCCCAATTTGAAATGTCAGTCTGAACAGGAGCCCCAGATTGTAAAGATGCATTTAAACTGTGGCACGGGTGGAGAAAGGAATTTCCTAAGAAGAACTTACAGTCACTAGAATGTTCCAATTGAGGAATATCACCAGAGAGATTGTTAAAAGAAACATCAAGCTTGACCAGTCGACAAAGTGTGGAGAAAGATGGAGGGATTGCACCCGAGAGATGATTGTGATCGAGTAACAAAATCTCTAGATTAGTTACATTAGCCAAACTCGATGGAATGCTGCCTGTCAGAGAATTTGTGGACAAATCCAACATAGTAAGAGAAGCCAATACATCAAGCTGCACTGGAATTTCACCAGAGAGGTTGTTTTTACTCAACAAAACTTCTTCTAGTGCCAGCATTCGTGTAAGATTATTTGGAATCGAACCACTCAAGAAGTTCCCTCTCAGGTCAAGGTGTTTAAGCCACCGCAAGTGACCAATGTCTGAAGGTATGGAACCATGGAGCTGGTTGTTAGCTGCCTCAAAGCTCGTCAACATTAGACAATCTGAGAGCATCACAATTCCACCCATTATCTGATTAACACTCAAGTTCAGTGCAAAGCCCCGTCCCTCTCGACATGGACCAAAGAGTTCACTAGAAAGGGATCCATTGAATGCATTGTTGTTAAGATACAGTCCATATGAAGAATTAACACCTACAGGCATAGCAAAGGATGGCAGTGAGCCAACAAAGTAGTTCCAACTGAGATCGTGCAAAATAACAAAGTCGTCACCGACAAAGACCGGCCTAGGAATGTTGCTGTTCTGATGACCTGAAAGAAGATTCACAGAGTACTCAAGCAAAAGAATGTCCTCGTTCAACAAATCACCACTCCCACCATTTGCAGCCAACCAAGGTGAGCAACCAGTCCGAGAGAATCTGGGAAGGGGACCGGACAATGAATTCTGGCTGACATTGAAGTAAACCATGCAGCTGATTCCTAATGAAGCAGGAAGGTCACCCTGCAAATAATTGGAACTCAGATCCAAGAAGGAGAGGTTCCTGCACATTTGGAGCCATTCGGGTATCACGCCGGAAAAGTAGTTCTGACCAAGATTGAGCGTCCTCAATGTACAAGAGCCATTGCGAGTAGGGGGCAAATGCCCACCAAGATTAGCTCTTGGAGCCCAGAGAATCTCTAGGCCTGGAATTGAGAATATCTCAGGCGGAATGGACCCAACAAATGCATTGAACTCGTCGACATTACTACCCCAAGCCACTCTATCAGTTGAGATAGAATCAATGTTAGTGAGCACAAGAGCAGAAAGCTTGGAACAATTTGCCAGCTCTCTCGGTATCGTATCAGTGAGACTGTTCCTGGAAACATCAAGAATGCGAAGCTCCAACAACTCACCGATTTTCGCTGGTATCCGCCCTTCGAGTATGTTGCGATCTAGAAGCAAAGTTCGGATTTTGACGCATCTTCCAATCTCCGGCGGGATCCTGTCTATCAAAAGATTGCCTGAGAGCTTAAGATGAGTCAGGAACCGGCAAGAACCCGAAGGGCCAATGCTAATCTTCCCCGAGAGCTGGTTGTAGGACAAGTCTACGGTTTCAAGCCTGGAGAACCCGAGGTCGGCGGGAATGGTGCGGGAGAGTGAGTGGTAACTAAGGTCGAGAACGCGGAGCGAGGGTAGGCGGATTATCTCGTCGGGGATCATCCCAGAGAAGTTGTTACCGTGGAGGTCAAGCACCTCGAGGCGGCGGAGTGCTCCAATAGATTTAGCCGGGATGTCGCCGGAGAACGCATTGTGGCGGAGGGAGAGGACGCGGAGCTCCGTCAAGTTCCCGATCGAGGCGGGAAGTTCCCCGACGAGCGGCGATGATGCGGTCAGGTTGAGAGCGGTAACGCGGCCGGAAGCAGCGTCGCAGGCGACGCCGGTCCATTCGCAGGGGCCGCGCAAGGCGGGGTCCCAGCCAGAGAGGAGGCCGGCGGAGTCGACGGAGACGGAGGACTTGAAGGCGAGGAGCGCGGACCCTTCGACCGCCAAAGCAGGATCCAGCGACGACATGGATGAGGCCGACAGGGAGAAGGAGAGTGCGAGGAGGACTGCCATTGTCACCGGAGATGGTAACAGCGGAGACTGCCGGTCCCGGAAACGTCTTCAGTAAAAATTTGATCTTGCAGTGAGAAATCGAGGACTCCGGCGAACAATTCCGCCGTGCGGTGGTGGCAGAGGGTTCTGAAAGCTCAAAAGTCGGAACGCAAAACGGAAACGAGAGCAAAACGACGACGTCAAAAAAGAACACAAAAGAAATACAAAAATTATAAGAAATGAGTTTTCTGTTATATTTTTTTTTAATTTTAAATATTTTTAATACGAACAATTTTTTTTAAAGAACTCGTACGAAGACGACGAGGAGGGAAATGGTGGAGTGCAGCCGCAGGCGCCGACATGCGACCAACGGATAAGGATCGAAGACACGTTGGATCGGACGGTGGAGATGGGTTTTATTTTTGGGAGTTGGCCGGGGGTTTGGCAAAACCACGTGGGAGGCTAAGACTGGATTGGATTTGGATTTGGATTTGGGTTCGGAGTGCGTTAGGCGGCTATTGGGGGACATTACACAAACATGTTTATATGTATTCAATTATGAGAGAGAGAGAGAGAGAGAGAGAGAGAGAGAGAGAGATGAATGGATTAAATCGTCACATTGTGTTCGAATTTAATCAAGTAAATTATATATATATAGTGCATATATATATTACATTTTTCCTTACCTGATGATCTCTTCTAACTGATTTTTCAATTTTCCTATTAATTGAACAAGCTCTTTCATACTTTCACTCATCTAAATAAAAAAATTGAAAAAAGTGGAATACAGTCTCTCCTTCGTATCATCCACGAGGGGTGACCCTTTCTTTGAGAGAGAGAGAGAGATCCACGATGATTGACCAATTTCTATACATGGATGAGAGAAAATGTTATTAATAATTTGTGCACTTTTTCTAAAAAAGCTTTTGATGTCAATCTACTAAAAAAACAACTTTTTCAAAAATATGTTGTGATAATATATATATATATATATATATATATATATATAATAAACATACTACTAGTGTTACGGAGCATTTTCTCGTGACATGACTTAGCTTCACGAACCATAGAAGGACTACATATAATCGTCCCACACTACGTAATCTTACGGAATACCGAGTTATATGCTCTTGAGGCACAACCTTGTATGACCATCTTATGAAGGATCAAGTTATCTTTAATGCATTAGTTTTTTACATTTCTAATTTTGTATTTAGACCTAGTAACTGGTCATATTTTTGGGATAGATAAAATTGCACCCCTAAGACTATTCTTCACATCAGATGTCATCAACCCAACTCCCTTCACCTACCATATATTAAGCAGGAGTACACTAGTACCTCCCCAAGCCTATTTGTATTCTTACATGATGCAAGTAAACTTCTTAATGTTAGTGTTGAGCGTGAGGTGACAACCCTCTTTCTCAGTGCCCCGTAATTTTTAAGATGATCATTCGGATGTCAAGCACATGCATTTGTACCTCAACGCGCTAGTGCTACTATCCTATGACTCATTGAACACTCTCGTCAGTCCGTAATTGAAAGCCTATAAAAGTGACTTTCGACAAGTCGTCTCGGCCAGACTTGGTTAGGTGTCCCTTTCCCTAGTCGCCGCATGAGGTTATGTATTTGAGAATGATCTCATGACACTAGCACTTGACTAATTCAAGTTGGAATGAAAGAGCAGTAAATATATATTTTCCTTACCAAAATTTAGCATTTCCAAGTTTTTGCTACACACACGAACTCAAATGAGGTTTACTAGACAAAATAATGGAAGTTGGGAGCCTCACCCATCATGTTAAATGGTGACTACTGCAATCACGGATCGTGACCATCGTTGACAGCAATGAGTCCAAGATAATGCACAATCGAAACGGCTGTGCGCACGATCACCGGCATTGAAGGTAAAGAGCTAGCAGAATTCATCATTATGGCCAGCTGAGGATCATGAAATGACGGACACATCGTCGGACATTATGGAGGCATGATTTGCGACCGATCCCATGATATTCAGACACTGTCGATAAATGTAATCGGCGCGGTAGACTAGGGATGAATGATCGTGGACAAGCGCTACAAATCAAGCTCAAGAATGACTGTCTTTGGCACAAGTTCTCAATTGCCTTCATCTCTTTCTTCGTCCTGCTTTACATCATATTCAGACGTATTATTTGGGGGGAGTTGAACTTGATGATGGGTTGAAACTCTTGTGACTAGTACACATAATTTTTAGCGTCACGTGGATTGAACAATCGACGTCGCTTCCTAAACACCGGGTGGCAACTGAAAAAAAAATAATGAAAGCTCGCATGTGGAAGGGTCCCATGCATCCCATTTGCTTTGTAGTAAAAAAACTATTTCCCACACACCACCTTATATTGCTCCCGGGTCCATTCCAAGCAACACGTGAAGCCGTGAATTCGTGTGTGTGTGTGAGAGAGAGAGAGTGAGAGGAAATATGACATGAAACAAACGCCATGTCCACCATCACCCTACACATTATTCTTTTGTTTAATCCACCTACATATGACATAATGTCATGACAAAAAGGAGTACGTCTGAAGTTGGAAACAGTTCAGTAGAAACCCGTACGACAAAGCCCACAAAAAAAGGGCTTTAATTGTGCAGCAATCTCCTTAGTTGAGGATCCCACCTAGTGGGATAAGGCTTTGTTGTTGTTATTGTAATCTCCTTAGTTGAGGCACTGAACTTATCCTTTAACATGCGAGGTTTCAGAATGTTTTGATGGTCAGACCTCACCTGAAATTATTGAAGTCCATAACACATGCAACAGCACTTTCCCATTCATCAAAACTTGTCAAAGAACGTCTGAAAGCAGCATCTGTGCTGATTACTTGGTGCCAAGAAGTAGAGGCCACTTTACCACTGTGCCCACCCTTCAATGCTGTTGCTACAAATGTTCTGCAGAGAAGTCTACCATGCCAATGTCCTCCAGAGATGAATCTAAAGGCTGTCTCAACTGGATGATGTGCAGCATTAAGCAAAGCTTGAAGATTCTTTCCAATGCAAATGCAAGCATCAGCATGGATTCAAGCACGAGCTGTACAATACAACCAAGTATCCTTCTGTTATTAAAGTTCTAATCTTTTGGCTCTGCAGGATTTAGGCATACTTGCTATTTGAAATGGAGGGAATGAAATCTTTTGGCTCTGCAGGATTTAGGCATACTTGCTATTTGAAATGGAGGGAATGTGTCACCCTTACAATGGACCTTTTTCCCTTCTTTTTTTGGTAATAAACTAAGGTTTTGTTCATAACAAGTTTGGCTCATTCTGGTGGACCAAGGTCCCCTGGAATTGTGTGCTTACACAAAAGTATACTAGTTGTGGTCCACTGATGAGTCATAAAAAAAAGAAGATTAAGACCCTGTTTTAATCAGATGGCCCTTGCACCAACTAAAAAGGATCTCGAGAAAGGCATGTAATAGAGTTTTCCATTAAGCTCTGAACCTACAACATTAGGAGTTCAACAACTAGTTTCACTGGAGAAAACATTGGTCTGTGATTCTTAAGCTAAGCTGCCAAAAAGTTCCTAAACTAAGTTGATACCTTTACTTGAATCCTTCATCCATTGATCACTGTAGTGAGAGGATACAGGCCATGGCTATCCAACTAGTCCAAACTTTACGGCCCTAAGTAGCCAGTATTCTGAACAGTACTAGAATTCGGTCAATTCCACCAATAGATTCCTCAAAGTCACGGAAATAAGATGCCACACGCAATCCACATTTCTTCATCAGGGAGCTTTGTTAGACAAATCCTGGATAAAATAGCACCTACAAATATGTCACAGAAATCAACTAAGTTTAACACCTAAAAATAGTTTTTGGCCTTCTGAAGAAAATCATTCCATAAAAACATAATCCTTACAATACGGCAAAATTTCAGAAGAGTGAAATTCACAATGGATATGTATAGCTTTTGTTTCCTTCCTGTAGATAGCTTATGTAAGGTGGGAACCATTATATTATTGTACCTCAAAATCCAGGACCCACAAGAAAGAACATCAGCATCTCATGAAATCGTATAAACATACAAGTATCTAATTACTCGATCATTTAATGCCACAATTTCCATCGTTTCTTCTTAGTTTTCTGGTATTGATTAAGCTTAACTTTCCTAGAAGTAAAGTATTCGAGCAACAGGAGTTTTTTTAGACTCATCTTATTAGTTTCAGAAGATATCTTATTCTGACTACAACACGTACAACATCAAAAAGGCAAGATCGACGTTTGGGTTCCCTCCTCTTCAGGACATTCTCCTAGTTGTGATTTTCCACTATTCAAGTAGGTCAGGGGTGGTGGATCATGATTCATGACAGGCAGGCACAAAGGAACTTGCACAGTGCATATGGCTGATCGTCTTGTCAATGCAAAGGTGAAAAGAGCTTACGGATGCATGTCCTGTGTCTTTCACTTTGAAAAGTTGGAAGAAACTACAAGCTCAATTCTGCGCAGGAGGCCCACTTTAGAGCTATGAAATGGTCCTGTTGGCACCCTCATTTTATCACAACTGCAGAGACGCACGATGCCCCGGGGCTTTGAACAAGGACTAAAAGATCCTAAAAAAAAACTGTTTGTTGGATGGTTGAACTTTGAAATGATCATAAGCTTTTCATCACCAAGTGGTAATGCGAGTGAAGCAAGACATCAGATTTTCGAACAAAAAACAAGAGGAATTCTCATATTATGATGCCGGAGAAAATTTTTTTAAAAAAAATGAATCCATGTGGTAGAAAATCCAGGTAAGAGAGCAAGCACAGCGTTTATTTATCTTAGTAACAAGTACAAAAGGCATAAAGAAACACATACAAACTCTCAGGAAGACAGGTTGAAATGGATAGATAACAGACTGATGCACAGCACTCAATCCGATCGAGCAACTTTACTAAAGAAAATGCTCTCAGTAAGACCTTTACAAGTTATCATATTTTTCTAGAAAAAGAAGAATCATTATTCGAAGTTGATGTAGAACACCCACTGGTGCTGATCAACAAATATTTAGTGATAATCAACAAATAACAGAAGGCCGAACAAGTTTGTAGTTGCTGTGATATTATTCTCCTATTGACCGCAGGGTACATTGAAGTTTTAACATGCTTTTATCGCAAGTCTGCATATCATCACAATGTTACTGGTTTCCATATTTTGGACCACCATCTCGTCCTCTGTTATCATCCCATCCTCTTACCCATGGCTGACCAGGATTTGCTCGAACCTTTGGAGAAGAGTAATTGTCCAGATTTCTTATGACCTTAGATTGAACAGAAGTAAAGACCTACAAAATCAAAAGTTATCATTTCTTTTTTGGAATAATTTGTGAAACATTCACACCAGCCTCAAATCCAAGGAAAAATAAAATATCAAGAAAATAATTAGTTTTCTGTCATACTGGATTGTTCTTGAGAGCATCTGGCGGTTGCTCTTGTCCAGTAAGCCACCTCCACAGATCTGGGTTTTCCTGAAATGTCAAACCAAGGGATGAGGCCCTAGAACACTGTCAAAATTATTGCATAAAATAATTCATTGCTGAAATAAGGCTTTCCAAGTGTTCTGTCACATAAGGACGATAATGTGATCAGGGTATACATTTTATGAAACTACAAAAGAATCTCATTCTTCTACACTGTTCAAGTACTTAACAAGGACAGGAAATATGGTGCATTGAAAAAGAATGAAAAGGTGCAATACATTCACAGTATAAACCTCAAAGAGTCACTGCATATGACCTGTGTAAGTTCATTCAAGACTATAAAAAAATCAATAAAATTATCTACTGAAAATCTGTGAATTCAAAGGACGTATTTTACCCAACTATGACTTGAAAGCTTCCTCCTTACAAAATTCAACACGTATGGCAAAAAGAAAGACAATTGAAATGAACTCTTCTTTCTTCTTAGATAATATGCACGGCTATTACCAAGCATCTCGTCTTTCGATACTTTTAGCCACCCATGCATGATTTAAAGTTCTTCTCAACTTAGAGTATTTCAATATATCCAAACTATCTGAATTTCAAAGCCTTTCAGAAAAGCAAAAGAAATACATGATGCACACAATATCCAAACAGAACAAAAATACATGAACTGAGCTTGCATTTTTAACCACTTATTTAATCAATTTTTCACTGAGGTGCAAAGAAAGCTCCTTCCTGACTAGATGTTGGTTTGAGTTTGAGACATCCTGTTAGGTTTTATAACAATCTTAATTCATCCTCACATACTTTCTGAACCAACTTTGCCTTTTTCTTGAAGGAACTAACTTTGACTTTAACCCTTGCCAACATCAAAAGAGTACAGAAATTGTCTTCAAGCTATGATAAATAAAGAAGGGTCAACAAACATTGAAACTCTTTAATATAACATCTTTAGTAACTTTAATTGATTCTCAGAAGAAAATTGGCCTAAACTTAGTTGGAAATACATTTGACCAAAAATATGTAAGTTCTTTTCTGGAATTGCTAAGACAATACTAACAAGCATCTGAAATTCTGCGTGGGCCTCGTCGGCCCTAGGACAGCAGCGACATGCTAACTGATTGCCAGCTAATATGGAAAATCAAAGTCCCTCTAAAAATCAAATTTTTTATCTAGCTCCTGCGAAGATGGTGGTGATGCCAACCTACAAAATGTGTAATAATAACATGGTGGACGATACGGTCCATCACTTTTTCAATTGTGACATCTCAATGGATCTATAACATCACCGAGACGGGATTCTGGACTTCCATCCAGCAGGGTGTATCGGTTGAGAGATCGTGCTCTTCTCTCTGCACTACTTCGGGCAGTTTGGCTGTGGCGGAATAAAGTGATTTACAAAAATGATAGATGCTATATGGAAAATGTTCTTAATCATGATGTTGTTTGAATGGAGAGTGGAGCTCTCTTCAATTCATTTCTGTTCCTTAATATACAAATTTTGACTCTTTTCAACGCTTTTGAACAAATGATTTTTTATGATTAACACTCTGGTTAGTAATCTCCTCTAAAAAAAACCTACTCCCTGACAATGATATAATGATGCTATGATGTCAAGAATAAGGATGATCGGATACGCAGCACACCGGAGTGTGTCAGTTAAACATCATGCAGCAATAAGATAGCCTAAATAAAAAAACATAACAAATTAACAAAGGGAAACTAATAAATCATGCAAACACACGGTGGAAATACACTTGAGTATATGCAAAGGTTAATTCAAGAAAATAATTCTTACTAATCCATACAAAGAACAATATAAAGCAGTTAGAATGAACTTCAAAAGAAGCTATCTCATAAATGGTGGAACAAGAAGAATAACTACTTTGTTGGTCATTTCTAATTTTTAACTTCTGTTTATGCGTTTAGTGGTTCAAACACTAATTTTCTTATTTGGTAAATGACAAAGAAGTAGAGTTTAGCATTTGGATAAAAATATTTAAAAGCTACTTCTATTAGCGTTTAGCGATTAGAGGTTAGAGGTTTATCTTTTTTTTTTTTCAATTTTACCCTTTTTCAAATTGATTATTTCTTCCTCAACTTATCTTATTATTTTTCAATTTTATTTTATCACCATTCATCTATATTTCTTTTTACATTTATGCTTAATTAATTACAGATTTATTTGTTAATCATGAAAAGAAAAATAATTTAATAATTAATATTCCATATGATATATCCACTATATGAAATTTATTGCCAATATAAATTCTATATATTTTAATTACAAAATAATTGTGAATTTTATTTTATTTGATTGAGATATAAATGATTTATTTACTATATATTATAATAAGTTTGTATAGTGCTTGAATTAAATCATTTATCATGTCCAATTATGTTATTTTATATTTATCAGCTAATTCTACCGCTAAATTTACAAAACACTTAGTTATTAATATCCTAAATGACCGCTGATCGTCCATGGTGCTATCCACTATCAAATCCATATCCATTTATCAAACTGTTAGTAATGCTACACAAAGCCTAAATTTTATATTTGAGGAGAAGATGTCATGAATACATGCTCAATTAAAAAGGATTGGGACATATGAAGAGAAACAATAAATGTCCATATTCGCGGACAAAATTACCAGGTCAAGAACATCCTCCAGTGCTCTGATATGCAAATCATCCATGGCCCTAACGTTCTCCTCTACCCAGTTCCCCAGCACCAAGTCCAATTCAAGGAATCCCCGTTGCCTGCTCCTATATATCAGTCTAAACCCGAAACAACGAAATCATTCCACCTTTAGCATTCCGAATCCAGAATTGCGTTGCAATCGTAAAAAAATTTCAACGCTAATTAAACGATTTCAAGAGAGAAGAAACAAGGCAGGAACCTGTTGTGCAGGCGGCGTTTGCTTTCCTCATCGGAGAGATCGGTTTCCGAAGAATAATTGCGGGAGATGGCTCCAAGATGCGATCTTTAGGCAATAATCAAGACAAAAGCAAACACATAAGACATAATTTCAAGTTGAAGGTAATATCATCGAATCTGAGAACATCACGGACCAAACAAAGAAGTGGAGGGACGCACCTGAGCGAAGGCTGCGGCGATGACCCCTGTACACTCCGGTGTATGACACGAAGGAGAAGGCGGTCGGGGAGTGCTCTCCTCAGGCTCGCCATTGGTTATGGATACGGCGACGGAGATGGAGACTCGGGGTCGGCGGCGGCCGCGGTGGCGTCGGGCGGAGCAAGTGATGGGAGTTTCTGAGAAATTTTCTTTAAATTTCGGTTCCTCTGGTTGAAACTTGAAAGAGGAGATGCAATGGGCGGCCGAGGACGAATCCACGTGCGCCGGTAAAAACCCTCCACGTATCTTGAATCAACACGTACGCACCAGCAACGGCAGCAGAAGCTAAAAAAGCTGCCTCTTTTCTTCTCCATTCCCGCTTTCATCCCTTTTCTCTACTCCTTGCGCCTCCAAATCTCTCTCCTTTCATCCCTGCTGTCGCTCCAAATCTCTGAATAATGAAGTTGTCTTTGGATCTCTGCTACCGTGTGTGATGATTTTGCACCCCGGCATGTGAATAATTATCATGATATAAGATAAAATATGCATGTAGTATAATTGAACATTATGCTAAGACATGAATTTATCTTGCTTATAACATTCATTCATGAACATTCACTTTGCATCCCTCGCTTACTTCATCGCCTTCGTTCATATATTTTATGACAATAGAATATTCTATGTCATCTTCACTACTAGAAAAACGCTGATTATCGCAATTATCGACGGTTTTTCAGTCGGAATCGATCCGTCGGAAAAACGTTCGTCGCAAATTGATTTGCGACGGTCGAAAAAAATTCGTCAAAAAAATCGACGGTCAAGACCGTCGAAAAAGTAACCGTCGACGGTTGCAACTGCCGGAAAAGATCGGCGGTTCGAACCGTCTGGAAGTTTTCGACGGTTGCAACCGTCGGAAAATGCCGGCGGTTCGAACCGTCTGGAAGTTTTCGACGGTCGCAATCGTCGAAACTTTCGATGGTCGCCGCAACCGTCGCAAAGAATTTTTTAAATATAAAAAAATTAGCGGCCGGATCGGGCTGCGGCCAGCTCCGGCCGCGGCCAAATCCGGCCGCCTACGGCAGGATGGGTCGGATCCGGCCGCCAGCGGTCGGATCCGTCCGGCCGCGATCCGCCCGCAGGCGATCGGATCCGGCCGCCAGCGGCGAGATCTGGCCGCCAACGGCGAGATCTGGCCGCAGGCGGTCGGATCCAGCCGCCAGCGACGAGATCCGGCCGCCAACGGCGAGATCCGGCCGCCAGCGGCCTCCGGCCGGAGAGAGAAAGAGAGAAAGAGAGACGCCGGTGCAAGAGAGGGTCGCCGGCGTCCCGTGCGGGAGAGGGTCGCCGGCATCTAGTGCGGTGCGGGAGAGGGTCTGGTGAGGGCCGGGAGAGGGAGAGGGAAAGAGAGAGGAGAGGAGGGAGAGAGAGAGAGAAGAGGGAGTGAGGAATTATATATAAGGAGAAAGAGAAAGTGGGAAAAGGAAAAAAGAAAAAGCGGGATAATAAAATTTTAATTACTGACGGTTCCGGCCGTCGAAAACGTAAATATTAACTATTTTTAAAATTACCGACGGTTGTGACCGTCGAAAATATATTTAGTTATATATAATATTTATTTTTTATTTTACCGACGGTTTGAACCGTCCTTAATCGTTATCGATGGTCGAAACCGTCGGTAATTGCGACGGTTTGGGCCGTCGCTAGTTATATTAATAAAATACTCCTATATGATATTATTATACATTTATCGACGATTATGATCGTCGAAAATTGCGGCGGATTTTGCGACGGATGGGTATCCGTCGGAAATATCGACGTTCCTAATCGTCAAAAAATTAAATAATAATATAATAAATTATATAATTTATTATTTTCCTTTCCGACGATCGTAACCGTCGGAAAATCCGTCACAATTTGCGACGGATGGGTATCCGTCAGAAATATCGACGTTCCTAACCGTCAAAAAATTAAATAATAATATAATAAATTATATAATTTATTATTTTCCTTTCCGACGATCATAATCGTGGGAAAATCCGTCGCAAATTGCGACGGATGGGTATCCGTCGGAAATATCGACGTTCCTAACCGTCAAAAAATTAAATAATAATATAACAAATTATATAATTTATTATTTTCCTTTCCGACGGTCGTAACCGTCGGCAAATCCGTCGTAAATTGCGACGGATGGGTATCCGTCGGAAATATCGACTTTCCTAACCGTCGAAAAATTAAATAATAATATAACAAATTATATAATTTATTATTTTCCTTTTTGACGGTCGTAACTGTCGGAAAATCCGTCGCAAATTGAACCGTCGTAAATTGCGACGGATTTCAAACCGTCGGAAATTGCCCGTCGGAAAATGGCAATTTTCTTGTAGTGCTTGATCTTTATATTTCAAGCATCTTTAATCTTATTTAGCGATTGAGGAAACTATATTGATTCGCGGGATGGGATCTCTTTGTCTTAATTGGAAACCTCCACCTTATGGATGTAGGTGATTTAACGAATAATGACTTAGTTACGATTCACAATTACAATAAGACATCTTCAACCAATTCATCTTTTATTTACATCCATCAATAGATATATTCAATACATGTGACATATTTTAATTCTATTTAAGATTGTCCATGCATCAAATCTTTAAAGTGTAGACAATCAACATACATAGACATTGGGGACAGAACGGACGACCAATCCACTTTCGAACGTCCGCTGGATAGAAAATGGATGACCGAAACATCTTTCGGACGACTGCTTAATGGCTTACGGATGATCAAACTGGTCGCCGCAACGATCACAATTTTCGCAGATTATAGAGAGTTCATACATTTTATATCGGATGACCGATAGGAAGATTACGAACTACCAAACTAGTCGCCGCAACGATCGTAATTGAGAGTACATACATTTTTATATCGATCGATTGAATGGTGTTTTGGACGACCTCTAGGAAGATTATGAAAACGGACAACCAAAACTCTTTCGAACATCCGTTCTGAAAGGCCAGAATGGATATGACTAGTAAACATACATCTTCTCTTCATACAATCATCTAACATATGAATATACTTGTACACCATTCCTTATAAACCCACATGGGTACCCATGGGTGCAAGTGCACCCACTGGAAAACTATACTAGTAGAATGTAGTGATAAACATTTCAAATCAGTAAAACTTGTTTTAGTGGTAGAAGCAATCGACTTAATATTGTTGGACCAAGGATCAAATCCTTAGTGTCGCCACCACCACTCTCCAATATCTGTTATAATATTTTTTGCATTCCACATGTTCGTGTTTGTTTCCACATGTTCGTGTTTCAATATTTCATTATTTTACCATCTAACGAAATTATATACTTTTAATACTTATGTTGATATTGCTATGTATTTTTTGTTTCAAACATTGATGTAATAAGATTTAATGAACTTCAATATTATTTTGTATTCATTCTAATCTCCACCTATAGTTATGTATATTTAAAAAACATTTTCTATTTTATCTAATAATTTGTACATAATATATTCTGAAAAACACATCATATTTCATAATAAAGTGAAATAAGTGTAAAAAATGCCAATAATAATTAAATAAATAATACATACTGAATTTATATTTTGAAATATCAATATTTTTATAGATTATTTTCAATATATTTCTTATTGATTCTAATATTTCATGTACCACCTATAGTTATATATATTTTTAACAAAGAGTTTTCTATGGTATCTAATAAATGTTGATAATATATTATGAGAAGAAATACAATATATTTTCATGATGAAGTGAATTGAGTTTATACTTTGAAATTTCAATACTTTTTATGTGTGAATTTCAATATATTTTGAAAAAATCAAATAAATTTTCCAATTCTTATATTTTATTTGATCATATCCAATATTATTTTTTATCATTTAAATGTATACTATAATGTGCACACACTCCTCATATTTTCTGGCTCCGCCACTAATCATGACATTTGTAGCATAATAAATCATGGAAATTAGTAGAGGTATAAGAAAGAACTATTAGACCTAATAATCACATTCTTATTTCATAATAATGACTCCATTATGAACTAAGCATAAATGACAAGGAACATCATAGTTCTAAATATGATTACCAATGCAACAATAACTCTAATAAAAAATATGACATAAATCTATATCAATCGTGCACCTTCCCTAATCATGCCTCAAAAAGATCTAGTTTGGCATTAAAAACCCTTAATCCAAACATCAAGCATCATCAAGGGGTGATTAGTGGTGTTGAATTTCCTTAACATACCTTTAGGATTTAAGTTAAAACCCTAAACCTAATATCTCTTTCTTTCTTCTTCTTCCTTGGTGTGTAGCCCTTTCTTCTTCTTCTTTGCTCTCTTCTATTTTCTTCTTCCCTTGTTTCCAACACCTCCCCTCTCTCCCTATGGTTGCTGTCGACTGAGTGTGAGGAGAGGTGTGTAGTGCTGCTGCTGCCACCTTTGTTGCTTTTGTGAGGGAGAATGTGAGGGAGAGATAAGGTGAGTGAAGGAGGCCACTTGCTTTGCTTAGAGGTTGGAGAGACTCCCTTGAAACTGCTACTATCGCCTGTTTCTTCAAAGAAAGGATGAGTGAGGTGAATGGGAGGGTTAGGTGAGAGGAGCTAGGTGATTACGGTAGCAAATGGGAGAAGGATTTTGTTATCGACAAGATGGGAGTGGGTGAGATCCTTTTAGGGTTGTTAATCCTCTTTTTATACATGGGTGATGAGGGTGCTTCTAGGTGTCAGCTACTGGTGTAACATCTTTGCACTTGCGTAAGATATTGTCCGCTCTGAACTTCTACCCGTACAGTTTAGTCAAAATGCGTTCTACCAAGCTAAGACAATATTTCCATATATACCCAGCATCTCTCCCGTGATTTATGCATGTTGGACTAATTTAATGTATACCTCATGCACCCTTCCCTCTTTAGGGGACTCAACGTCCTCATTGAGTGATCGCGCCCCATCATGCACAGAGACTCACGCGGAGTGTCTCCGATACTATATGTAATATCCTTGCGCTTGCGTAGGATATTATCCGCTCTGGGCCTCTGCCCATACGGTTTTCTCAAAATGCGTCCTACCAAACTAAGACAATGTTCCCATATATACTCAGTTTGTCTCTTCCATGACTTATGCGTTTGGAACTAATCCGAGGCATGCCTCCTGCACCAAAACGATCCTGATTTAAATCACGATTTAAACTAGAGTTCGCGACTCATTACGAATTATCAGACAAAATTATGAAGGAATGTGGAAACGTGAAGTAACTTTTTTATAACATGAGTAAAAGTATATCATTAAATAAATTACACAATTTGTGATCATTTCAGACCAAACTGATACTCCTTAAGTCGTACATTTCACAAAATGACTTTATTTTTATACAACTTATTTTGACATAAATAACAAACATGACTAGCTCTCTCGACATCTTAATAGAAAGATACGAGAGACATAAATCTTCTCATCATACCACCAATGGTGTTATAGAATTCTTTTAAGATTATCAACTCGCACGATCTCCAAAGAGTTACATGAATTTAAAAAATATTATAAACAACATTATGAGCAAAAATAGCTCAGTAAATTGATAACTCATAAGCTATGTATTACCATCTAATTAATTCGGAGACATGCAAAGACATGAAATAATTATAAGATCACAATCAATATTTTCATATATTTGAAAATAATATATACAATTTCCTAATAAAAATCATCACACTCCATTTGCAAATCAATATCATTCGAATCATATCAAATAGATGTATGCAAATGCAACACTCTCATATGGACGGATCACCAATTGACAATTGGTAGGTGAATTCTAGAGGTGACTCCCATCGTGATCGGCGATGTAGCACTTAGCTCCATTCTATTTCATTCCTTTCGGGGAACATAGAATGATAGGTGAATTCTAGAAGTGGCTCCCATCGTGATCGGCGATGTAGTACTTAGCTCCATTCTATCTCATCCCTTTCGGGAAACATATAACGACAGGTGAATTCTAAAGGTCACCGACTCTCAGTTGAGAGTTTTGAACATCCGAACTCGACCGGTCGCTCGGTGGAACCAGATCTATGATCTTCGATTGACCGAAGTGGGTCTCCAATCAATCGTCTGATCATATTCCGATCTCGACATTCTAGATGGGTCGTCCGATCTGGTAGTCATTGTCATGTTTATATCTCAACATTTCCAAATTGTATGGATCGGTCGTTTGATCTAATAGTCGCTATCTCTTGTCAAGGAGATTTGGACATCCGAACGAGAATTGATCGCTCGTTTCAATCGAAAGAATCATATGTCATTGCAAAATCCTTAAAGTTTCATTCAATTTTTCACTCAATCCTAGAATTAAACATATGTTAACACATTCTCCTATCAAAGAGTATGATTTTATAACTAAATTTCAATAAGAACAGATCATATTCGTCATACATACTAGAAGAATAATTCACTATCATGTTGCATTCATGTGTCATAATCGATCAAAATTTGAGAACCATATCATGATCTTATTCAGAAGAAATTTCCAGATCTAATGCATGTAAAAATCCACCTCTTGGTTACTTAAGGCATAGCTTCACAATCCTAACAATCATCAAATAAAAACGTGGCATGATGGCTATTCTGTATCATTTGAACAACATCTTGAACATCAAATCGTAAAACTTCATCACATAATAAGGCATGGTTACTATCGATTCTAACATGGATCTTAAGCCTATCAAAGTCCGTAGGACATGTGAATTCGTTTGGAATCTACCCTATGACCCATATCCTAAATAACACACTTTTTTTTTTGTCAATTTTCATTTGATGCTTCGTTGGATTAAGCTCTTGCCACATCCTCACGGACAAGTAAAGGAGATGGAGAAAATGAGAGAAATGAAAAGGCAAAGAAAATGGGTCTTAATGGAGTTTTTAAGGTCATAAATTTCTGAGAGTTTCGTTGAAACTTAAGAGATCATGATTTTAGGGGTTACGAAATTTCGAAATTATGGTGGTATAATGAAGGAGAGATTTTCCACGTTTCTATCTATTGTACTCTCGGACGTTCAAAATAGTTAGTCCGATTTGACGTTAGCAATATATAAATGTTTTAAAATTTTATGAAATTTTTAGTGTTACTTGGGGACACGTATCTTGTGCATCTGCACATCCTTGGTGACCCACCAAAGCACACCCGTGGTTGATGAGTAGAGTTGGAAGATGAACGTGATGAAGAAGAGCAGCAGGAGATCGCACACAAAGGAGAACGAGGAAATGAACTTCGCATGGTGGGAACCGATGCGGAAGAGAAATGGCATAAAGAGGAGATAGAGTGTCGAAGCAGCCTTAAGGGGGCCGAGGATCTTGGAATCGACACTGTCGACGAATTCGTGCTTCTAGGATTTAAAGGAGGATTGGCGAGGAAGAGCATAGAGCTAGTAGAAGACGCAGCATTCGTCATTACCAGGCCGCAGACGATAGCTCAGATAAAGAGAAGCGGAGCGACGATGAGGATGCACGCAAAGAGAAGGCGCTCGTGGGCAGGGCCGACAGTGGTGCTATCAATCTGGATCTATCGAAAGTTGATAGAGGCCCAGACCCCTAGAAGGAAGGTGGCGGCGTGGACTTGAATCGACAACGTAAAGAGAAAAGCAAGCTGCGCAACGACGAGGACGCCCAGATGATGAAGAAGGAGCCGGATGGATCTAGGCGTAGGGCGTCGAGGAGGTAAGCGGCAAGAATGCCTAACGTGAGGAAGACAACGACGAGCCACCAAAGGTCGAGGAGGAAGGCGGCGGCAAGGTCGAGGGCGAGGGTGATGCGCCCATTGTGGGCGAAGGAACTCGGAGACGTGAGGCCGTGGCTCCTTGGAGCCCGCGGATGGGAAGGGATGATGCCATCCCCGCCGCCGATAGGTAGCCGAAAGTAAGGATGATTGAGTGAGCAGCTCCAAGAGGAAGGATTCTAGGGGGAGGACAAGGACGGGACGTTCGGGGAGGAGGAAATGAAGGCGCGGTGCCAGCATGAAGGGAACCTAGTGGGAGGGTTTTAGGGTTTAGAGAGACCAATCCAGGTTCGGCGAGACGACGACGGAAGGAAGCTTTCGGCTTGCCGGCGCCATGGAGGAGGGACATCGACGGCAAGGAGCAGGGGAATTAGAAGAAACGGCATTGTGGCTTGCCGGCGTCAAGGAGGAGGGACATCAATGGCAAGGAGCAGATAGGGGAATTTGAAGAAACGACATTGGATCGAAGAATATGAAACGGCAGAGAGGAAGATGAACCAAGTAGGCAAAAGGGACCCGCTCTGGTTTACGTTGTTCGGAGAGCGCGACTGGCTCTCTTGGGCTGGCCTGTGACTCCGGGGTGCAATTATGAGTCATATATCACGTTCTGATCTGCTATAATAAATAAACAAATGAATGAATAAAAAGTGTAGCAGAGTTTTGGGTCAGACTCACTTTGCCGTCAATTCATGACATTAAAGTTGGCCTGTGGCATATGAAGAACAGAAATTGGGTTGGCCCAAATTAGATTAGGGTTCACAACTACTAGTACTTTCTTTGTTACTACATTCTTTAGCATGCCCCATGTCGCTCGATTAAGTGGGATTATATTTTTTCAATATACTTGGAGTTAGTTTCGCATCTATTTTTATAAATTTAAAGAATATTTTTTTTAATAAATGTGATATATATATATATATAAGTTTTACAATTATTTAAGACCTTAATATATATGTATATGATTATTACTATCAGTACCGCCTCACGGAACGATATTTTAGCGAACGAATAAATAATGATCAAGTTGGGAAATTGCTATTTTTTCGTCTCGCACAAATTCGCTATTCATTTAAGTTGACTAACTGACCTTTTTTTACTGTAATGTTGACTCTAAATGAGTCTTAGTATATGTGTATATATATATATATATATGCATTAATTAGTGGATAAAGTATATCCATCAATCTAACATTAGACAGACTAACTAAATCAAGTAGATACACATGATTCATGTAGTTAACAAAATAAGGAAATAGAGAAGTCTATATATAAGGGGATATTAGCCTGCAATTACAAGTCAGCGGTCGCATCCTATAATCACCTCCTTTAGATCAATATTATTTTAATAAGACCGTATAATTATTTGTATTTTAAGTCATTAGATTAAAATAATACTAATCCAAAAGTTCAATGACGTGATCACTATTCGTGTTTAACTAGATATAGATTGCATTTGGAAGAACGATTTAGAAAAGCATCTTTGAAGAAAAAGGTGTTGCAGTGGGAAAAAACAAAAAAAAAAAAAAGTGATATGGTCTGTAGAAATTTCTGAAGAAAAACATGTCTATAAATTTTGGTATATTATTATTCCTTTTTTTTTGTTAGAAATGAAGGTCCAAAGGTCTAGCACAGGGAATGATAAATCTAAGAATAAAAAAGAGCACATAATTTTATTGATGAAATTTCAACTCAACAGCACATGAACAAAATAAATATAACTGGAAGCAAAGACAAGGGACACACTTCACTTCAGATACGCATTGTTACGAACTTATTTGACTGCAAGGGATCAAGCACGACGATGAGACCGAAGCCGAAGAGCACACCCGGCCGCTCAAGGCCGTCGCCGAGTGGTGGACACGAGCTGGCAATATTACGGCGCTGGCGGTGTCACCGAAGAGGGATCCTCCGAGGAGGAGGTCGTCGTCGATGTGGGTTCCGGAGGCCGGATCTCGTCCACCTTCGACGTCAGCGAGACCTCGGCTGGCGCGGCTGTCGGTTGCGCAGGCCGGATCTCATCCTCCTTCGACATTAAGGAGAACTTGGCCGGCGCGGCTGCCATTTCCGGCGGCCGGATCTCATCCTCCTTCGACATTGATTGACTAATCCAATACAGGCTGCTGCAGCGATGGGTGGGACTGGTGAGGTATATATATATTTATACCCACAAGAGAGAGAGAGAGTCGGTGGGTGATTAAGTTAATTAATTCAATGTGAGAGAGAGAGAGAGAGAGAGAAGGGGAAGAGAGAGATGGGTGGGTGGGTGGGTGACTGATGTGGCCAATGACGAGCCACTTAAAATGGAAAGCCGACAGAGCAGATATGATATTATATGCGTTTGCAGTTCGGATAAGGCTGTGGCTGCTCATTAATTAATTGCTTTCTTTTTTTGGACACATTTTGAGATATCTTCGCTATGTCTATACTCCACTCCTTTGAAAGGTAAGTACGTTTTATTTTGTTTTTTCGCCCATCAATGTTTGGATAAGGATGGGGACGATTTAGGTCTAATTATTTTTCTAACATTCATATTTTTAAAATATCTTTAAAAGTTGATAAATTTATTATTTATATCGTTGAGAGATAATTAGGAAGTTGTATTCTCCTAAGCAATGTTTAGATATGGGCACTTAAGTTCTCATTAATTCTCCAAAATTTAAACGATTAGGTAGAAAGCTTAAGTTTAATGTTTGGATGAAAAATGTAATAATAAAAATTTTAAAAGTTAATTTGATAGTAGATGTTTGGATGAAAAGTATGAATTAAGAATATAATTTATTATTTTATGTGATATAAAAGTATAATAAATAATTATTATGTATTTTTTTTATTTAAAATAATAATTACTAAAGTATAAAAATAGTATAAGTAGTTATTAATTTAAAATTTATTAAAAATAAGTTGTGTCGTGATATATTAATATTAATTTTGATTATTTTTTATGAGTTATTAATATTATAATTTATGTAAAGAATATAATTTATTATTTTATGAGCCATAAAATTATATTAAATAAAAATTATATATTTATTTATTTAAATAAAAATATAGAAAATATTATGTATATTTTTTTCTAAAAACAATTGAAAATTTTAATTAGTAAAGTTTATTTGAATACAATAATATTTAAATTAATTTTATCATGGATTTTCTTTAACTTTATTGTGCTATAATACTAAGTAAATTATATACGTCAATTAATAGAAATACTTGTTTATTAGATTTAATAAATTTATTTTATAATTCTGATAATAATATAGTAATAAATAACTATATAAATTTAAATAATAGATATATATGCCTAATATTAACAATAAATATTAATTAATAATATTTTATTATACTATAACATATAATATATTATTAAATAGGATTAGATAAAGAAATAAGTTCTTGCCTTGGTAAAAACTAATGCCAATGACAATAAATTTTTTTTTTTGGAACTTTAATAAAAAAATTTTGGTCAAACTTTTTTTTCCACGATAGAATTTGAACAAATTCTTATTCAAGTTATGCATCTAAACAAAATTTTAAGATCGGTTTAAATAGAAAAAGTAGGTGTGATATATTAATTTTAGTAAATATTTAAATAAAAATAAGTATTGTAAATATATAATATAATTTTAATAAAAAATAAAAAACAAAAGCATAAATTAAAATTTTATTATTAAAATTTTGTTAAAGAATATATTATTTAAATATAAAATAATTAAAATTTGATAATTTATATTTAATGGAATATTAAATTTTTTAATCAAATAGAAAGTAATATTATATCAATCCTTTATTATAAATATTTTACATATAATAAATAAATTATTTTATATAAGAAAAGTAAAAAGAAGAAAATAATAATAAAAAGTTTGTAAAATAAAAATGTCACGTCACCAAAAAAAGGAAAATACGTAGAACAAGTTCACTAAAATGGTGGAACTAGTTAAGTGAATTGATTCAACCTATAATTTAATACGACTTAATTCCAGTTCGAAAATCACGTGTGATGACTTATATTTTTATATTTTTTTTATTACGAAAAAGTCACTGTACTATTCTCTAGTAGTATATAAATACAAGTTGAACCATACGTATTTAGCATTTTTCCAAATTTTTTTTTTTAAGCCATATGATCATTCAGCGAGCACACCCAATATTGATATACATATATGGACGATTCTTCATATAAGCGTTAGCCACGAGAAATGACGTAGCAGATGCAACACGATGAAAGGAAGGAATGTATTCCATATTTAAGTAAAAAAAGATTTTGGATCACAGGAGGGGCGTCGCAAAGAAGAGGTATATGAGTTTGGATATACTCATTAATTGCCGACAAAGCAGATATGATATTATATGCGTTTGCAGTTCGGATAAGGCTGGCTGCTCATTAATTGCTTTCTTTTTTTGGACACATTTTGAGACTCATCTTCACTATGTCTATACTCCACTTCAAAGATAAGTACGTTTTATTTTGTTTTTTCGCCCATCAACGTTTGGAAAAGGATGGGGACGATTTTGGTCTAATTATTTTTCTAACATTCACATTTTTAAAGTATATTTAAAAGTTGATAAATTTATTATTTATATCATTGAGAAATAATTAGGAAGTTATATTCTCCTAAGTAGTGTTTAGATATGGGCACTTAAGTTCTCGTTCTCGAGAATTTAAACGCTTAGATAAAAAAAGTTTAAGTTTAGTATTTGGATAAAAAAATATAATGATAAAAATTTTAAAAAAATTAATTTGATAGATAAATTTTAGTATATATTTAGATGAAAAGTAAGAATTAAGAATATAATTTATTATTTCATGAGATATAAAAGTATAATAAATAATTCTTATGTGTTTGTTTATCTAAAATAATAATTACTAGAATATAAAAAATATTATAAGTAATTATTAATTTAAAATTTATTAAAACAATAAGTTGTGTCGTGCTATATTAATATTAATTTTGATTAAATTTTTATGGTTTATTAATATTATAATTTACATAAAGAATATATTTATTATTTTATGAGGCATAAAATTATATTAAATAAAAAATTATGTATTTATTTATTTAAATAAAAATATAGAAAATATCATGTATATTGTTTTCTAAAAACAATTGAAAATTTTAATTAGTAAAATTTTTTGAATAAAATATTATTTAAATTAATTTTATCATGGATTTCCTTTAACTTAATTGTGCTATAATACTAAGTAAATTATATATGTCAATTAATAAAAATACTTGTTTATTAGATTTAATAAATTTATTTTATAATTTTTATAATAATATAGGAATAAATAACTATATATAAATATTAATAAATATATAGGCATAACATTAACAATAAATATTAATTAATAATATTTTACTATACTATAATACTAATTGTGTATATAACATATAAACTTAAAAATATAATATAATATATAATATATAATATATTATTAAATAGGATTAGGTAAAAAAAAAGATAAGTTCTTGCCTTGGTAAAAACTAACCGAGTTCTTGCCAATTACAAGAATTTTTTAGAACTTTTAATCACATGCAAGTTTGACCAAAATAAAAAGTTTTGGTCCATCTTCTTCTTTCCATCCAATGTTTGAGAGAACTTGAACGAGTTCTTGCCCAAGTTCTGCATTCAAACACAATTTTAGGATCAGTTTAGATAGAAAAAAATAGATGTGATAGATTAATTTTAGTAAGTGTTAAATAAAAATAAGCATTGTAAATATAAAATATTATTTTATTAAAACATAAAAAATAAAAGCATAAATTAAAATTTATTATTAAAAATTTTCTTAAAGAATATATTATTTAAATATAAAAAATTAAATTTTGATAATTTATATTTAATGGAATATTAAATTTTTTTAATGAAATAAGAAGTAATATATATTAATCATTTATTATAAATATTTTACATATAATAAATAAATTATTTTATATAAAAAAGTAAAAAGAAGAAAATAGTAAAAAAAGTCTGCAAAATAAAAATGTCATGTCACCGAAAAAAAGAAAAAAAAATGTAGAACAAGTTCACTAAAATGGTGGAACTAGTTAAGTGAATTGATTCAACTTATATTTTAATGTGACTTAATTCCACTTCGAAAATCATGTCTACTGGCTTGTAATTTTATACTTTTATTATGAAAAATGCACTATACTATCATCTAGTGGTACATAAATACAACCTAAACTATATGTATTTAACATTTTTCTAAACTTTTCAAAATATCAAGTCATTTGATCATTTTCAGCCAACACTTATGTATTCCTAATATTTTAGATAATCCTCTATCTGACATATATGTTTGGATGATTCTCCATATAAACGCTAGCTGTAGGAAAGAGCATA
This sequence comes from Pontederia crassipes, assembly GCA_030549335.1. Taxonomy (NCBI): domain Eukaryota; kingdom Viridiplantae; phylum Streptophyta; class Magnoliopsida; order Commelinales; family Pontederiaceae; genus Pontederia; species Pontederia crassipes. Next base: position 64,539,301 of record CM060189.1, read on the forward strand.
ATATATGCAAAATGACGGAAGGAATGTATTCCATATTTGAGCAAAAAAAGTTTTGGACCACAAGATAGGTGTCGCTCATCTATGCGTATTGTCTGGCTGACATAATCAACAAGGTCAAATCAAGAGGCAAAGTACTAGCTAGACACCTGTCAAGCATGGTAAAGATCGCATCAGTGTCATGTATCAAAGGGGGATGAAAAGAGAAGAGGTATAAGAGGGCATAGGAGACAACAGAAGAAGGGGCCGGAAAAACACTGGACAGAAGGGAGCAAAGAGGAAGGAGGAGTAGCTGAACTAATGAGGAGGCTGCATCATCTCCGAGCAACTCACCCGGAACTATGAATTTTAGTTTTAATCTTCATCTTTATTTTTGCACTATGTCTTACTGCATTAAACTTACTCTTAGTTTGAAGTTTAAACTCAATATGTTGAGCTAATCAACCAATGAGGCTGGGAGGTTATTGATGGATTTGAACTTGGTTTTGATGCTTCTATGGACTTTCAGATGTTTTATTTTGCATAGCATTAATCCTATTGCTTATTTGATTAATGTTGTGTTTCGGATCGTGACGGTTCTACTTAGAAGGGGCGCATGTTAGGAACAATCTAGCTATGAGCCAAAAGGTTAACAGATTGTAATGGGAGAGACCCTTGAGTTTAATCATTATTTTTTTAGAGGTGAACCGAGAGAGGAACTTCATGGACTTCTATGTAATTTCACCTAGATAACAGAATGACTCGGTTCAAATACGAGAGTGGGAGAACCGAAGGATGCCTTTTACGAGAGTGAGAGGGATTCAACTTGAATGATAGCATCCAAATATGAATTATAAGGAAGCAACATCTATTCACTAAGTTCACCTTAAAATGATCCCTTGCACCTCTACTTTGCATACCATTTAGTTACACAAGTTTTAATTTTCAAATTAATTTTTAGATCATCAAAGTAAAACACAAAAATAACCAAAGAAACTATAAACCCAAAAATCACCAAATACACAACATTACTTTTGGTCATTTATATTTTCTTGTCATTCATCTTTCTACAAAACCATATTCTTTGGAGAAGAATATATAGGAACACATCCAATCATCTCATTGTGATTCGACTTCAATCTGTACATCGATGAGGGTTATATACTTATCTAAGAAGTGTAGTTGGAATTACAAATTTAAAACTTGTTCACATTTTTGTACGAGGAAATCTGATTTTATTTCCCCATAACTACATTTTAACCACAACAATGTCACATAAAGATTTTTGGCGGTGAAACTAGCATCTGATTTGGCCAAACAATCCCCTAAATTAGGAGGTAATTGTGAGATAAAATTGCTTTGTCCATAAATTGAAAGTCTAATTACGTTTTACTTTTTTCAGAAAGAAAAAAAGGCATCGTTCCTGGGCCTCGTCGGTGTAATTTCCACCATGCCCATGAGCGAGTGACTGCATTTGAGATCTCGTAATTAATTGGTACGTTTCCACGGGCCAACTTCCAACTTTTGTTCGTGCTTAATTCTAAAATATTCGTTTATTATCTGCGAATTTCTCGTAACAAAAATTAGTATAATATTCTTTACATTAGATTAGTAGTTTCTGCTTTCGAGTTTGAACGTTTCTGGAACTAGCCATGATAGCAATAAAATGTTCAATTTAATTAATAGATTTTTCAATGCTATATATTACCACAAATTTGGAATATGACAAGATGCCCATATATAATCACCTATTTTGTTGTAATTTGGATCAATATAGACTCGGACAAGATCTAGAAGTGCTTATTTTGGTCCACTGTTTTACATGTCTGAAATCTCAATTAATACTTGGCTGTGCTTTTCGATTACTTGACATACTATTCTCTTTCATGTTGAATGTATTTGGAAAGTGAATAATGCATGGATGCTAATGATCGATCAGTACTACGCAGGGAGACTGTGCAGCACGATGGTCTCAACGGTGAGATCGGGACCGAAGCCGAAGAGCACACCCCACTGGAGGCCCTCGCGGGTGGTGGCATTGCCGTCCTCCAACGATCTTCTTCGCATCTCGTCGAGGATGAAGAGGACGCAAGCGCTGGACATGTTCCCATACTCTATGAGAACGTGGCGTGTGGCATGGAGCTTTTCCTTGTGGAGGCCGATCTCGGCCTCCACCTGGTCAAGGATGGCCCGGCCACCGGGATGTGCTATCCAAAATAGGGAGTTCCAGTTTGTGATGCCCAACGGCTTGACGGCTTCGTTGAGGCTCTTCTCGATGTTATTGGAGATGAGTTCTGGTACTTCTTCATGTAGGTGGAAGGTGAGGCTGACCTCCTGGAGGTGGCCTAATATGGTGCCTTCGGAGTCCGGGATGATGGACTGGGATGCGGACACGATATGAAAAAGCGGGCATTCGACGACAGGGTCGGGGTCGGAGCCGACAATAATTACCGCGGTGCCATCGCCTAAAAATGCCTAGCCGATGAGGTTATCGAGGTGGGACTTCGATGGACCGCGAATGGTGATTGCAGTAATCTTAGAGCAGACAACGAGGACGCGAGCACTGCGGTTGTTCTCCGCGAGGTCCTTGGCGAGGCGGAGGACTGTGCCCTCGACGAAGCAGCTTTGGTGGTACAGCATGAAGCGATGATGGAGGGGCGGAGTCCCAGCATCTTGATGAGTTGGTAGTCGGCGCCGGTCATATCGACGCCACCGGTGGTGCAGAAGATGAGGTGGGTGATCTTGGACTTGGGCAGCCCCCACTCATTGATGGCCTTGGCCGCCGCTTCCTTTCCTAGCTTCGGAACCTCCACCACCATGATGTCGTGTCGCGCGTCCAGGGACGACGCCATGTAGGCGCAGATGTTGGGGTTCTCCTTCGGTATCTCCTCGTTCAGATGCATGTAACGCTTCCGAATCATCGACTTGTCTCCTGCATGCATGGCTCGCCCATGCATGAAATCCTAATAAGTCAGATTTTTTTTTCACCATGTGCATGTCATATGTTTATATAGTACATATATATAATTAAAATATAAAGTACATGTGATCTATGCACATATACCATTATTGGAGTGTTCTAGGTATATAGACATAGACACTCACACATCCTCTTGAACTTGTTCTTGAGGTCAGTGAGGTGGTCACTATTGGTGATGTGGAAGTAGTAATCCGGGTAGTCGGCCTGGTAGAGTACGTTGCATGGGGTGGCAGTTCCGATGGCCAGCACAGTTGCTGGCCCTTCCGCCCTCTTGTAACACTCCGCCCAACTAAGCGGGACAAGTCATGGGACGCACCAGGATGGGGCGCGGATGACACATGTCCCAAGCACGGGACAGGTGGCGGCGACCATGTTGGACAGGCGGTTACCCGACAGTTTTTGTGTAAGGGGTTGTTTCAGGGAATCTATGTTATGTAAAGTGGCTGTTGTAATCCTACGGATGCATTCCGCCAAAGGGTGCGAGGAGTGGGTGCGTTCACACTTGTAAGGGTGCGTTCACACTATGTGTTCACACTTGCAAGGTTGCATTCACACTATGAGGCCTTTTGGGAAGGGGTGCAAAATGAAGGGTTGCATTGTAATGTGGATTTAGCCAACTACCAAAGAATTGTACTATATAAGTGGAGGCCGGCCAGATGGTTGGACATTCACTGATTTGCCAAGTGTTAATAAGATTCCCTTTTTCCCCTCGATATTGTGAGCGTTTCTAAGTTTCCCTCTTGGTGATCTTCTGGGTTGAATCCAGGATGTTCTAGTCTTGCGATTGCGGCTGACTTAGGCATTGTTTTAAGGCCATAACATGTCTTAGTAAATAAGCTTGTGACAGTAGTGGTATAAGAGCCCAACATGTCGGAAACTGAAGGAACATGCAGTGAGATTGGACAGAATGTCTCGGGTCATAAGAGAAGAAGGACGACCAAGGTTGCGACGAGTCTCATAAACTTGGAGGAGCATCTCGATTTAGCAAACCACTGCATTGGAGGTCTTGAAGCGCGCGTGGTTGGCTTGGAGAAATCAGTGGTGGAACTGACAGACACCTGGATGAAAGGAGTTGCGCATTTGGGGGCTGCTTGGGAAACCAAGTGGGAGTCCCTTGAGGGAGATCTTAAGAAAAGGCACTAGAGAGCCTAAGTATCAAGGTCTGAATCCTCCGAAATACGGCGAAAAGCGAGAAGCAAAGTTGATCGATGGTTTCCTTTGGAAATTGGAAACAAGATTCAAGAACAGTTGCATTACTCTCGACAGACACAAGATCTTATCGGCATGCGTTTCATGGAGGAGGATGCTTTGTTATTGTGGCATCAAGTTGAAGCAAACACAACAATTTCAGTGGCTACGTGGGAGGGATTCAAGACTGAATTCCGAGGTCAGTTCTATCCAAAGAACGCGACCAAAGAAGCAATGAAGAAGTTGTCAAGTTTGAAGCAGACAGACACCATCAGGAACTACGTCAAGCAGTTCCAATTGCTCATGCCGGAACTTTCGGACCTAACGGAAGGCCAACGTCTCTTCCATTATCAGAATGGATTGAAGCCTTAGGCTGCACAAGAGATAGAGCGATTTGAGCCAGAGACCCAGAGACTCTGGCTGCTGCCATAAAAAAGGCGGAATCTTTGGTGGACTACTCCAACGAGTGAGTAGGAGTCAAGACCGGGAAGGGCAAGCCATGGAAAGGCAAGCCCAAGAGGCATATCAAGGAAGAGCCGAAGAAGGATGGTAAACCCCAGGGGGCAAAAGCGACGTTAGTGAAGTGCTTTACATGTGGACCTCAGTACCAACGGGACTGTCCTCATAAGAAACTGAATATCATGGCTTCGATGTCGGGTCAGGAGGAGATGTCGACGGCTCAGATGGTGTCCCTGATGGCATTAACGGCTGCAGCGGCCAACATGCCAACAAGAAAAAATAAGCCCTCCACAAAAGGGCTTATCTTTGCAGAGGTATTAGTAAATGACGTCCCTTCGAGAGCACTGATCGACACAGGGGTGACACATAACTTCATGGCCACGGGGGAGGCCACTCGACTCGAAGTTTCGATTACCAAAGAACCAGGGCTAATCAAGACAGTGAACGCGACTTCACAGCCTATTCTTGGAGTAGCACATGGAGTGTCTTTGAGAATAGGAGATTGGGAAGGCAAAGTCGACTTGACCGTCGTCAACTTGGATGACCATCAACTGGTTTTAGGCATGGAATTCTTGGATGTCTTCAAAGAGGTAAAATTGTCCAACAATACGCTCTTTATTTCGTCCCAAAAATAGGTGTGCAAGGTGCCTTTGACAAGAGCATGTGTCAAGATCAAGATGCTCTCGGCAATGCAGTTGAGTAAGGGTCTACACAAGAATGAGCAGACTTATTTGGCTACCATAATTTCAGACGAAGTAGGCCAAACAAGTGTTGTGCCGCTGAAAATAAAAGCAGTACTCGAGGAGTATGCCGATTTGTTACCTTTGGAGTTGTCGCAGAAGCTACCACCTCGTAGGGAAATGAACCATGAAATCGACTTGGTCTTGGGAGCAAAGCTGCCAGCCATGGGTCCTTACCGCATGGCACCGTCGGAGTTGGACGAACTTCGAAAGAAATTGGAGGATTTGCTGATGGTAGGATTTATTCGACTGTCTAAAGCACCATACAGAGCACCGATGCTATTTCAGAAAAAGCACGATGGGACGATGAGAATGTGTGTTGATTACAGGGCCTTAAACAAGGTAACTATTCGTAACAAATATCCCATTCCATTGATTGCAGATCTATTTGACAGGTTGGGGAAAGGAAAGATCTTTTCCAAGTTAGACTTGTGATCGGGATATTGGCAAGTTCGCATCGCTGAAGGGGATGAGCCCAATACAACCTGCGTAACCAGATATGGGTCATATGAATTCCTAGTGATGCCATTTGGGTTAACGAATGTGCCTACGACTTTTTCAACACTCATGAATAAGGTATTTCACTCTTTTGGATAAATGCGTAGTGGTATACCTTGATGAAATTGTGGTGTATTCGAAAGATATACAATAACATGTTGGGCATTTGAGAGAGATGTTTAGATTGTTGAAAGAGAACGACCTCTACCTGAAGAAGGTGAAATGTTGTTTTGGGCAAACTGACATCATGTTCTTAGGACACCACATATGCGGAAGGGAGATCCGCATGGATTCAGCCAAGGTCCAGGCCATCCAGGAGTGGGAAGCTCCAAAGAACATTTCGGAATTGCATTCATTTCTCGGATTGATCAACTATTATCGATGGTTCATCAAGGGGTTCTCACGGTGTGCTGCAAACCTCACCGACTTACTTAAGAAGAAGGCAGTGTGGGCTTGGACGACCATTGTCAACAAGCCTTTGAGGATTTGAAGAGTGAGGTAATGGCGGAACAATGCCTACGTCTTCCGAATTACGATAAAGAATTCGAAATTCATATTGATGCCTCAGATTTTGCCTTGTGGGTGTTCTCATGCAAGAGGGACATCCCGTTGCTTTTGAAAGCTGGAAGTTGAATGATGCTGAGAGAAGGTACACAGTGCATGATAAAGAAATGATAGTTGTGGTACATTGTCTCCGGACTTGGAGACACTACTTGCTTGGAAGCAAGTTTGTTGTCAGGACCGACAATGTAGCTACTTCGTATTTTCAGAACCAAAAAAAGTCACCAAAGCAGGCAAGGTGGCAAGATTTTCTAGCAGAATTTGACTTTTTATTGGTGTACATGTGAGGGAAAACGAATGTGGTATCTGATGCCCTGAGTCGCAAGTCCCAATTAGCGACTATCTCGTCCGTGAGGATAGATGTTCACGATGCAGTTCGTGAAGGCCTGCGGCAGGACCCTAAAGCAATGGAATTATTGCATTTGGTAAAGGAAGACAAGTCAAGACGTTTCTAGGAAGATTCAGGTTTGCTATTTACTACTATCAACAGGTTATTCGTTCCAAGATGGGAGAACCTCAAAATGACAATACTGCATGATTGTCATGACTCCAAGTGGCCAGGTCATCCTGGCACTGCTCGAACGATGGATTTAGTGGAAGATGCGTACTATTGGCCAAAGATGCGGGAAGACATCGAGGCCTATGTTCGGACTTGTCTGATATGCCAACAAGACAAGCTCGAACAGAAGAAACCGACAGGGTTATTGGAACCCCTACCAGTGCCGGAGAAGCCATGGAAATTTGTCCACCACCACAATGATCGATCTGTATCCATATCGATCATTGTGGTGGTGGACAAATTCTCTAAGTATGGAACTTTTATTCCAGCACCTAGAGAATGCTCGGTGGAAGAAACAATGATACTGTTTGTGAAGCACATTGTGAAGCTATGGGGAGTTCCAGAAATCATTATAAGTGATAGGGATCCAAGATTCACAAGGAAGTTCTGGAGGGAGTTGTTCAGGTTGCTGGGCACGGACCTCAGATTTTCTACGGCATTCCATCCACAGATAAATGGTCAAACAGAAAGGATAAACCATCTTCTCAAGATTTATCTCAGGCATTTTGTTGGAGCCAATCAAGAAGATTGGGGCCAAGTTATTAGATGTGGCACAATTCTCGTTCAATATGCAAAGGAGCGAGGCGACGCAGAAGAGCCCTTTCGATTTGGTGATGGGGAGGCAGCCTCTCACCTGGCAGGATTAGTGGCACACCAGGTTGGTAAGTGTCCCGCTGCATTTTAGGTTGCTCACGACTGGCTGGAGAACCTGGAGATGTCTAGAGCAATCCTAGACAAAGATGCTCGCATAATGAAAAAGTTTGCTGACAAGAAGCAAAGGCATGTTGAGTACAATGTTAGCGATCGTGTGCTTGTAAAGTTGAGTACAAGATAGTTCAAAAAGCTCCGAAAGTTTCACAAGGGATTGGTGTGGAAGTACGAAGGTCCTTTTGAAGTGATAGGCCGAGTCGGGAAACTCGCCTATCGTGTCAACTTTCCACCAAGGTTAAGGCTGTATCCAGTGTTTCATGTAGGTATGCTGAAACCTTATCATGAAAATCAGGATGATGCCGAAAGGGGCGGACCAGCTAGGCCGCTCGTAAATGTGATGAAGTCCTACGGCGGAGAGGTTAAGGAGATTCTGAGTGAGTGGCAGAACCGATGAGCCAAGCCAAGCGTCACTGAGTACTTAGTACATTGGAAGGATCCAGCCTCTAAAGACTCGTGGGAGAAGGAACATGACTTGTGGCAGTTCTAGAAGGAGATTGCCAAATTCAAAGACTTGACGAGGTCGTCAACCAGTTCAATGGGGGAGTGTTGTAACACTCCGCCCAACTGAGCGGGACAAGTCATGGGACACACTAGGATGGGGCACGGACGACACACGTCCCAGGCATGGGACAGGTGGCGGCGATCATGCTAAATGGTTGGTTGCTTGACAATTTTTTTATAAGGGGTTGTTTCATGGAATCTATGTTATGTAAAGTGGCTGTTGTAATCCTAGGGATGCATTCCGCCAAAGGGTGCGAGGAGTGGGTGCGTTCACACTTGTAAGGGTGCATTTATGACGTGAACTTATCGTAGTTATAGAATTATGAATTCTCACATTGAAAGTAATTCTAGTCGCGTTTTAAATTTACTCTAGAGTTCACGCAACTACAAGTGCACATGTCGAGTAGAAACCCTGAGTGTCGTAACCCTGTTGATTTAGATTGATTACTTGTTCTAATTATATCCCATGAATTGTCACTAAAAGATTAAGAATAAATCGGATGAAAGAATGAACATAAATTAAAATAACAAAGAAGAATGAGAAAAGGGTCGAGGAGTGATAGAGGAGATTCCCTTGTAATGAGCTCGTTGATGTTTTTGCGAATGCCATGTTCGACTTACTAATTTTATAATTTCACTAAGACGCGAATGATATATTCTATCTCTCAGCCTATCGATGTACCTATAACTCAAGAAGAGAGTAGCTGCTAATCACTAAATTAAGATTACTGACTAATAGGATCCTCATCCTTAATCCGAAGAAGAGTTTGATCTCTCAATCTCCTACAACTCACTCTTTTAATAATCTTAATCAAAGTGATCAAAATATAGTTGACACCTCTCACGACTGTTAAGGGTTCTCACCTCGTAACAGTAACTATAGCAGATCTCTCAATCTTTAAATCAACAATAAACCAGCAACCACTAGAAACATAGCAAGTAAGGTAACTAATTCCTCTTCTCAGATGAAATTAGTCAAAGCAGAGAACAATTGATCTTTCGATTTAATTGAAATGTAGCATAAATTCTAAATAGCCATGCATCACATAAATATAAAGGATGAGTCAAATTCGCAGTATCAAAAAGTCGAAATAAAAGTTAGCATCAACCAAGTTTCATCATAAGGGAATCAAGAAAATCTTCTTTAGTTCATCTTCAATCTTCACCACTCTCCGTCTTCTTTTTCCCAACCCTCTGTCTGCCCCCTGCTACCCTCCGAGTTCTCCTCTTGACCTTTTTGTTTCCCCCTGTAGCGAAAATCAAATTTCAAAAAGTAGTTAGTCTCTCTTTTGACTCCTTCCAATTTTCCTTTAATAATAAAGAAAACTATTTAAATGTGCTCAATTTTTATGTGAATTTACGAGTTCAATTATGATAATTATGAGCTAAAGAAGAGGCTATCAGTTCACACACTGTGTTCACACTTGCAGGGTTGCATTCACACTATGAGGCCTTTTGGGGAAGGGGTGCAAAATGAAGGGTTGCATTCTAAGGTGGGTTTAGCCAACTAACAAAGAGTTGTACTATATAAGTGGAGGCCGGCCAGATTGTTGGACATTCACTGATTTGCCAAGTGTTTTGTACTATATAAGTGGAGGCCGGCTAGATTGTTGGACATTCACTGATTTGCCAAGTGTTAATAAGACTCCCTTTTTCCCCTCGATATTGTGAGTGTTTCTAAGTTTCCCTCGTGGTGATCTTCTAGGTTGAATCCAGGACGATCTAGTCTTGTGATTGCGACTGACTTAGGCATTGTTCTAAGTCCATCACACGTCTTTGTAAATAAGCTAGTGACACTCTGCCATTGTCGGATCTCCTCCACCTTCGCCATTAACTAGAGGAAGGTAGAGAAACCGCAAATGTGATAAAGGTATGGTCGGATGGGTTTGCTCATGTCGGTCGATGTATTTAGTCCACATGCATGTTTTTTTTGTCCTTTGTATTACGAATGTGATATATGATTGATACATCACTTGCACGATCTTGTAGACTTATAATATGTTCTCAAATGGGCATTATTTAAAAGTATTATTTTGTCTTACACTTCTCATGAACTGCATAATCTAAATTATGAACCAACCATTTTTTATAAATGTGACACCTAACTTTCCCATCTTCTTTGGTAAATTTTTCATCAAACTATCTTTTTAGTGGTCATGAAGTCTTAGGATTTTGCGTGAGAAAAATTATGCACGAAAGAGCGCATAAAAAAAGATAAAATATTATTAGTGAAGTAAAGTGTAGAAGATTGTGATGGCTTGCCAATGACAAACATTCTCGACCTTAATTTATAATGCTTGTCCAGGATCGTCGTCCCCAATCTTCCATGTCAATTACACCCGCATACAATGTCCAGAGGTCATGCAAACATTCATGATCCATGTCTTTATCGTTCAATGACGTGTTCATCGTTCCACATTACTCGCATTAATGACGGATTCAGCTCGACATCGATGCTGATGATCGCATGCACAACTATTTTTATGTGTACATCATCATTGATTCACAATCGTAGTCATGGTTTGTAATCAGTAATGAAGACAAACTCCAGTCTCGGGGATGGGGGCCCAAAGGGCTTGGCTCCGTCACTTCTTGTCATCATAACAATCATCATTTAATAATTAAATGAAAAATAAAAGATAATTACAATTAGATTTATTTTCTTTAATCCTTAGAAAATTTATAGACACTCCCTTTATAGTGATAGAAATTTTATTCTGACTAAGATTGTATATTAATGCTTTAAAAATAGATGGAATTAAATCAATTTCGAAGTGTGAGGACACTTTTTATTGTGAAATATCTTGAGCACATGGATTTTTAATTGACGTAGGATTCAAAGAAAGTTAAAAAAAGGGTTTAAGGAGGGTCCACACGTGTGGACTATCGTCAATCTCCAAATCGATGACAACTTGTAGATGCACAGGTTCGAGCTCCAAATTGCGTGATTCGACGAAGATGGTTCAGCATTCCTATTTAGCATCACATATGCCCATTTCTTTCTCCATTTCACTATGCAAGCTTAGGGCATCGTTTCCTTCCCCATTTCGCTGACAAACCTAGGGGATCCTTCCCAATTTCACTGCAGCTCATGAACGACCCTTTTTGGCGAGGAGGTGACGGTAGACGCAAGGGCAAAGGCAAAGGTGATGACCATCACGAGCCTGGAAATCATGAAGTGATCAAGCGATCCCTACATGGACTTTCGCAGCTTCATGGTGGAGATGTTCATTTCCTTCCCCATTGCACATTTGTTTATTTTTTTTTTGTTATGGATACCAGGAAAATGACCCAAAAATGAGACGACAACATGGTTTGCGCATCTAATCCCATGCAGCTTGATTTTGCTGACATCTCTACTATGCACAAGGATTTCTTCATCGTCATTTCAAATTGACTATGGTTTTCAACTAAAAAGAAGAACATGCAACACCTCTTTCTTCATTATAAGATGAACAAAAGAGCATTGGCTGGTACTAGCTCACTTATAAGGACATTAGAGGTCGATGTGACACAAATGGAACAACTGCAAACATTGTCATTGTAGTAATTGGTTTAGAGAATGAGTTAGGAAAAAGCAGTTGCTGCATATATGTGTTGAACAAAGTTTGGACTCGGAGTGAGTTAAATAGTGTGTTGTTTTATGCTGACGTTTTTATATATGTATTATGTATTAAATATAAATATGTAATCAATAAGCCAACATCATTGCATTCAGGAATTCCAATGAATTTGAAATTGAATTGTTCTCGCAGAATGTTGGACTAGTAAAAACTCTCGTTAATTTGTATAGCATTTTTTAAAGTACATTAATACATCGGAACGATCCTTAACTAATATAATTTTTGTATGATGAAAACATTGAGGTGTTTAAGTTGTTTGTTCTTGACATTGGAATAAAATTCTTTAGTTACTTCGAGAATTGATTCCTATCAGAAATTGAGCTCTCTTTTCTTTGGTTGACAACCTGCTTATCTTTGTTATTTTTTTAGTGAAAAAAATATAACACCTCAAAATTTGACCTCGCCACATGGCGGAACCTCCTTTCGGTCGTTACTTTCTTTGATTTTTTTATTCTTTTGTTGACCCAAATGATCGAGACTCAAGACATGTAAGTAGAAGACTTAAAATTTATTATTACAATAATAGAACATAAGAAATGCAAAAGCTAAAATAGATGAAATAAGACATATAAAAGGTCCATGTCACACTACATGTCTATATGAGGTCCCAAACATAACTCGATCAACAGAAGAGCAGACTCCATATAAACTCTACGATAATCACGTGCACATGCACGTAGTCGCCGCACACACATCAACAGGCTCACAATCCAATCATGTACTTGTGAGAATCACACAGGGGAACAAGCTCAACCGTTAGTATAAAGCTAAGTGTGTGTTCATATAAATCATAGATTAGTTCCATCAGAATAAGCATGAAGTAGCATATAATCAAGTATAAAAATGAATCATAATAGAGGAGTCAATAAAAGAAAAGTCATGGTTCATGCCCTTTTCATTTCTTTTTCTTCTATGTTCGTGTTCATGTTCATTATTCATATTCTTCATTCATATTCATGGTTCTTGTGCATATTCATGTTCATTCATTCAATCCATTTTCATAGGGGAGGATGACCTCACACTAGACGGTAATATCTCTCTGCGGAGATGACCTCGCACTAGACGGTAACATCCATAGGAGGAGTACCTCACACAAGGCTGTCAATAACTCCTCAAAGGAAGTACCTTGCACAAGGCTATCATAACTTCCCTCCATCATCCATGAGCCTCTCATTCAATCCGTGGATTGATCAAAGCTCTCTGGTTCATCCTTAACTTCTTTCATCATATTCATACATTGGAAGAGCTCTTTCTTTCGTTTAGGGAATATCATTTCAAGCACGCAAGGGTGCAACTATTTAGACTATAGTGGGCCAGTGGAAGATCAATGCCACAGCCAACCCCGTCGGGTAAGATGACCTCGCACAAGGTGGAAACATCGATAGTGAAGAACTCCCATCTAGATAGACAATGATAATCCTTTATCGTTCATGGACCTCTCTATCAATTCATAGATTGATCAAGGCCGTATGGAGCACAACTCCATTCCATCTTTAAGTTCATATCATTCAATTTCAATCAAGTTGATGAAAGCTTATCAAATCAGGGATTCGATTAAAGTTGTATTCTTCCATCCACATATCAGACGCCCAAAAGTCGAGTAGTCATCCACTTTAGGTTCATTCAGCGGTCGTCCGGAAAGGAGCGGACGCTTGTTTATCAATATCCTTCGGTCGACTGAAGAGGAAGCAGTTGACCGTTCTGTGTTCATTTTTTATCAAGATTATATTCTTTCGATCACTTAGATCAATCAAGATTGTAGGGTGCGGGAGTGGCTCTAAATCATCTTTAATATCATGTCATTCAGTACCAATCAAGTGGATAGGGGTTTGTCAAATCATGATAAATAATTTAAAATCATATTTCTCTCTGTCCATAAATTGGACGACCGAAAGATCAACGGTTGTTCGTTTTGAGATTCATCAGCGGTCGTCCGAAAGAGATTCGGACATTTGTTTATTTGTATCCACCGGTCGATCGAAAGAGGTTCGGTCGTCTGCTCTGGGTTCATTTGTTAATCATTTCAAAGTCATATAAATTGGTCGACAGCAAGGTCTTCGGTCATCTGTCATAGCATGAGAACATCCTCGGACTTTCTGGTCGAGAGTTTCGATGGATCGAAATTGGACCAGTCATCTGCTAGGAACAACGTCGTCTTCTTTCTGCTTTCGATCGAGAGTTTCGGTCGGTCAAAACTGGATCGGTCGTGACAATTGTCATCTTTTTCCTACTTTCGGTCAATCGAGAGAGGCACGATCATCCATTTTCACATGAGTGATCTTTCAGATTTTTTATCACAAGTCTTGGTCAACCAAAATTGGACCGATCGTCCATTATGAATAGTATCGTCTTCTTCCTCAATCGATCAGACTTCTCCGTCGACGGTCGAAAGTTCTTTCGACGAGATAATCAAGACCGGTCGACCGAAATGATTTTGGTCGACCGATTGGTTATCATCGCCATTGTTGAGTCTCGACATTTTATAGTTGAATTGTTCGAAAGGATTTCGGATTTCAGTTCTAGTCTATATCTGTCGATCGATCAAGCACTATAAGAAAACTATCGAATAGTGATGCAAATTAGCGTCACCATACTATGTGACGCTAAATAGACGCTAATAGGGTAACAATAACGTCGTCATTGGGTCAACAAATGCAAATGCTAATTGTCTCTCTATAGCGTCAATTTAGTGTCGCATTAGCGTCAGAGAAAGTTGACGCTAAATAAGGCACCACTGCGATGCCATTTCAGCGCTATTATCACACGCGAAAACTAAAAAATGCATGACACGTGGTAGCGTTTCTTGGCGTCGCAAACCAGTGACGCTAAACTAGCATCACCACGACCACGATGCTACGTGGACGCTAAAATAAGATGCGATATTAGCGTCAGTATCTTGTGTTATATACAGTTGCGAGGTTATATTCGCGTCGCAAGAAGGGCGACATTAAGTAGACGCTAGTTCGTGCTCTTTTGGTAATATATTTTATATATTGTATTGTATACTATAGAATAGTATAGAATACTATACTATACTAACTACACTATACTATACTATACATTATACTATATTATACATCATACTATACTTTATTATTCTATTATATAATATACAAAATTAGTACACCATGTTATACATGCATTATACTCCAATTCCTAAATTTCAAAATTGGATGAATAGTATTTCTTCATTTTCCAGAAGATTCAAAAAACAATCGATGGAGATCCAACTTTCGGATCATTGCGAAATTTGTCCCTCCCATAGATCACGACAACACAGATTTTTTAGTTTTTTTTTGACAATTTTATGAGGCCGGATGGCAGAGTTAAGAACCTAGAAAAAAAGGCTTCTGACGATCATCGACGTGAGTCCAACGAGAATCAGTCGAAATAAAAATTACGGACTCCTAGAGGTCGGCGCGAGCTGTCCACCCGCACAAAAAATGCTTTGATCGAAGGTCGAAGGAAATTCAATAAAATGGGCAAAATTTTGAAATAGAAATGACTAATTCTTCGCGGTCCTAGTTCGGATTGACACGAAAAAATAAGCGTTTCGAAGGGCTCGAGAAGATGGGGCAGCACAAACATTTCACATTTCATGTCTTTTCTGCTTCCTCCGTTATCAAAATACCTATTTTTTGTAATTATAAAAATTCCTCAACACTTCTGCCACCCTAAAAAAAATCTAAAATGTGTGATCTAAAAAATTGGACCTTTCGAAAGTGCTCGAAATGGTCCCTTTTAGTTGACATAGAGTTTTCAAATTTTTTTTTGAGAAATATTGATTTTGTTAGATTTTTTTTTGTATCCAAACTTAATAAAAGTATGAAAAATGGTTTATTTTGCTTCATGTGCCTAAAAATATAAAAAAAATACTTTTCTTGAAAATCATACGACATCGATATTATTCTCATTAGTGCTTAATTTTTATCTTATATATGTTATTTGTACTCAATACAAACATACATATGTATATGTTACATATACATATGCATATACATATACATATACATATACATATACATATACATATACATATACATATACATATACATATACATATACATATAAATATACATAAACATATACATGTACATAAATATAAATATAAATATACATAAACATGTACACAATTTGTAGTTAATAACTTTGGCGCCACCTCAGCGTTGCAATAGTGACGCAACATCGTTAGAGATACCACACTTGCGCCGTGTATATTTGTGTCACAATAGAGTTGCTTTCTTGTGACGCTAATTTAGCATCGCACAATAGTGACGCCAATGTGATGCGATGTTCTCCTTTAGCATCACAATATTTGAGTCGTTAATGTGAGGCGCTATTTGGCATACTTTATAATTACCTATCTATCAAAATCAAATTAACATGGTCCCACATTAGCGACGCAGTAGCGTCGCAACCTTTGCATCGCTAATTCGCGATGCGTGTGCTAGTCAAAGAATGAATCTAGACCGTCGTTTTGTTTTAATTCGATGACTCGTGTTCACCGCCCACCCGTGTTCAACCCATTTAATCCATTCCATGTTTTTTCTCTCTCTCTCTCTCAATCCAATTCGCTACCCCTCTCTCTCTCTCTCTCTTAACCTTCGCTCCAATGACGACGACTGCCACCACCACCATTGCCCCACCCCCTTCGCCATTGTTCCCATCTCAAGCTAGACAACTGTTCAGACGCTACTTCTCCTAGTGCCTAGTCGACACACCTCAGCCGACGCGCTGAATCGGTTGTCATCCATGGTGTTCAAAGACTCGGCCGTGCTGAGATCTAGCATGGTGGTGTACACCCCCATGGCGCGGAAACCCAAGGCGGAGACCTTCTACTACGTGGAGCTCATGACAGAGAGCGTGGGCGGGATGCGCATCTCCGAGGTCTCAGCCTCAGACCTCCGGCTAGATCCGATGATGGGGAAGGGAGGGATCATCATGGACTTAGGAACGTCGGTGAACGTGGCTGGCCCGACCGGCGTACGAGGCATTGCGTGACACGTTCAAGGCTGGGGCGGCGAGGCTCAAGGCAGCGATGGGTCTTCTTGTAGTTGTCCAGGGAGGAGGACGGCGAGGAGGCCCTCAACTGTAATTTGATGTAATTAGATCATCTAATTGTGATGATGTAATGAAAATGTATATGTGATGTTATGTTAATTGATTTAATGGAAATGTATACGTGATTTAATGTAATTTGATGGTGCTTCAACTGTAATGTGAAAAATAGCAATTAATGAAGGAGCGCCATTGTAATGTAATTTAATGGCCGAATGAGCAAGGCAATAATCCATTTTGTCGAATGAACATATTGTTCTTAATGTCTCTTTATAATCACTATAACGTCCCAATATTTAGAGCCATATTAGCGACGTAGGAAAACCTAGCGCCATATTAGTGTCAATTTAGCGTTGTAGCGTAGCGCCAATGCGGCGTCGAATGAGCGTCAACAATTTTAGCCCCCCTTTAGAGTCGGAGTAGCGGCGCATATTGGCACTTCACGATGACACTTTCACGTCATTATAGTATCACATTAGCGCCACTGTTCGATGGTAATAGTGTCGACAAACCCGTAGGCACGATGTCGATGCTATTAGCATTCAAAAAATTGCATCACCAAGCCTGTGGCGCGAAGTCGACGCTAATGCATCTCTATTGTCTTTAGCGTCGAGTTAGTGACGCATTAGAGTCTATATTATTGTGTCGCTAATTGATGATTTTTTTGTAGTGACATTTCGGACGTCTGATATAACTATCGCTATACTCCTATCGAGCCAAATCGGACGCCCGAAATGATTTCGGTCGACCGCTCAATTTTGACAGGGTCGTAGGTCATTGCAAATGTTTTCAATCAGTTTCCAATACAAAACAATTCTAATCTTATGCTAATTTCTAACATGCATCATACTTCAGAAACATATTTAATCATAGATCTCATCTTTCTAAACATATCATCATTATCAATTCTTTCACATGTCGTAACATATTCATTTTCCTTATCACGCATAGAATGATTTTTATTCTCTTAATTTCAGTCGTATCAAACATCATTTGTAATTTTATTAGAAACACACACTTGTTCTGTAAATTCTAAACAGGTTATCAGACGCTTGGATCCCGACTGGGACGACGTCTTCTGCACGACCGCCGGTGCCTCCGGCGGCACTCCTGTCCTGGCATGGTCAGGAGGCTCAGGTGACTTCTTGTTGGAGTTGGTGAATACTTCAGGACTCCTTGTTTCTCACACCGGGTTCGCCCACGTGAGCTTAGGGGAATATGAGTATTACCCAATTAACAATATTACTGGCGTACGAACGAAAGGGGGGATTCGGGGGCCCCGCCCCCCGACGACGGTCCCGCTCGCCGGTGAGCGGGCGGGGGTTCAGGGGCAGCGCCCTCGAAACCTAGACGGATTTTGGGCTTTTGTTTAGCCGACCCGTGTGGTTCGGATTAGGTTTTTTCTCTGTTTTGTTCGGGTTTTGAACCCGTTTGGAGATGCTATTTATAGCTTATTTTCAGATGTAATCGGTGCGGCGGCTGAAAACCTAAACGATATAATGAAACTTCTTTGCAGGACGTAGCCCTAATCTCAAGGGTGAACCTGGGTAAATTCGTGTGTCTCCTCTATTTTTCTTGCAATCTCTCTGCGATATTCTCTCCCTGTTCTCGAATTTTCCCATCACTTCTCTCCTTATCTCTACGCAAGTGCTTCATGCTGCTATTTCTTTTGATGGTTTTAATTTTTTATTATCCGTTGTCTACGCTAGTACCATTGTAGCATCCCAAGGGGAACCAAGAGGGGGGGGGGGGGGGGAGGGGGTGAATTAGTGTTTAACAGAAAATGTTGATTTCATGAAATTCGTCGCGGAAGCATATAACCGATTCTTAAAAATCTTTGCAATTCAGATTATAAACACAATATTAATGGGGAGAGAGAATGAGAGAAATCAAACACGAAGACACGGGTGGTTGTTGACGAGGTTCGAATACACCTTGGCCTACGTCCCCGCTCCGACTTCTCGACCTCGAGACCGCCGAAGATTTCACTAATCCCTTCCTTTGTTCCAAATGGGGCAAGGAAGAAAGCCCTTTACACAACCACCTTTTTCTCCGCTTCGAGAGGCAAGGCAACCTCTCATCTTAGGAAGCTAATCTTTTCTCTCGCTCAAGAGATAAGATTTGGAACCTCTTTTACACAGGAGCTCTCACAATCTTTCTGAAGAATAGTTTCTTTCTTTTACAATAGAACACTCACAAGAAGAGAAGAGAGAAAGAAAGAATGCTCTAAAATGATAATTTCAAGAGAAATGATCTCCTTTTGATTCCTTGAAGTTTTGCTTCAATGCTTCGATTGTTATTTTTGCTTCTGACCTTGGCACTCCTTTTATAGGCTCTGGTATGTGAAAAATTCGTCCAGAATTAATTCCACATTTTCTCCTCAAAATATAGTTGTTACTGTTCATTTCAGTAATGGACCGATCGACCGGACTATATGACCGTTAAGCTGATTTCTCTAGTTGTCGCAGTTGGTCGGTCGATCGGACTATCGATCGGTGTCTCGACCGGTACAGTCTCGCAGTTTTGATTTGTAGCCGTTGTGCTGATCGGTCGGCCGCTGCATCGATCGGTCTATCGACCGGTACAGTCTCGCAGTTTTCATTTGAGCAGCTTATGCCTTAATCGGTCCATCGGTATCTCCGATCGGTCGACCAGATTGTCTCGACCGGCCTTCATCGCTTCGACTGGCAGGTTGACCGCCCTGCATTATTTTGAGCATAACTTTCTACACGGTTATTCAAATTAGATGATCTTAGAGTCTATGAAAAGCTAACAGAATTCTCTACAATCTGATGTTCCATATTCAACCAAAACTGATAAGATCAATGCCAATTATTTAATCAAAGTGTAATGCATAAAGTTATCCATTTTTCTTTAAACCTTTTCAGCGTTTTAACTTTAATCATTCGAGGTTTGTGTCATCAAAATATAATTTTATATTTCATTAAAACTTAGATCCAACAATCTCCCCCTTTTTGATGAGGACAAATCGAGAAATATGAAAAATATATAAATTGTAAAAAAGTTGTAAAATTCTTGTAAAAACGATTTTAGTCCCCTTAACACATAACTTTCCTTACAATGGTAGATATTCACATAAATATTAATTGTAAAGTACTCTTCATATAAAATGATATTCAGATCATATTTTTCCTATACTTCTTTCTCTTTTGTTTCATCAAAAAGAATTATTTATATATATGAAGCTTATAAGAAATCCTATGTACCCTTAATCAATATTTTCTTTTTTAAAAAAAAATATTTTTCCCCCTTTTGTCATATAACAGTCATGTAGAGAGTATTTCAACATAAGAATTTGAAAATATGACCCCCCTAAATTTATGACTATTTATAATGGTAAAATGAAGACAATTTGATGAGATCCAAAAAGATATTTATGGATATGGTACAAAACTTTGATGCAACAATGATATCCATGATATAAAGTTTTGAAGTTTTAACATGCTCCCCCTATTGTTATGACCAATTTTCTTTTGTTCCTTTCTTCTCATCCAAAAAAGTAGTCATTTTGAAATTTTTGAATGACATTAAAAGAATAGGCCTAATAACTTAAGAAATATAAGAATACGACCAATGATACTTTTATCGTAACCTTTGTGCCTTCACATTTTTTAATTCCACTTGTCCTTTGCATATGAGGCACACCTACAAAAATGATTATGTAACCTTTGGTACCCAAATTTCTTTTGGTCCTATTTTGTTAGATGTTGTTCTTTTCGGAACCCAAATCATGCCATTTGTGAGAATTTTCTTGCTTTGTATTGATACACAAAATGACCATTAAATCCACATATAAAACATGTAATATGTGATTTTTTATATGTATGATTAGATTTCCAATAAGAGTTTTCATGTCTAAAGTGTTTTCTAGGATTATTTTTTGTTACATAAGAAATAACTATATTTTTCAAAGAGGCATTTTCCTTCTTTTCTTTTTCTAAAGAGCATGCTAGTTTTACAATTTCACATGCATGTGTAATCTCCAAAGTTTCAATTTCATTTTTGAGATTTTCATTTTCCATTTTTAATTTTTCAAACTCATTTTTCATAATGTGAAGATCATTCATCAATGTTTCATTAGGAATTAGATATGCATCCCTTTCCTTTTTCAAAATATCAAAGTCATATTTTATAATATGAAAGTTATTCATCAATTTTTTTATTTTTCTTTTTAAGAATAAGATATTTTTCAATTAAGAAAGATAATTCCTTATGTACGTCACAATTGATATTATCATCCTCATTATCATTATCACTATTAGTACTAGAGCAATAAGAAGAGTTGGATGATACATCATCATTATGTGCCATTAAGCATAGATATGCATTCTCGCTGGACGAATTTGATGATTCACTTGATTCACCTTCACTTGACTCTTTACGTCTTTTCTTCTTTCTTCTATGAGATATCTCTTCTTTGTGATTTTTGTATGATCTTCGGATAGGATTCACATTTTTTTCTTTCTCTTTCACCAATTTGAGTTACTTATCGAGTTTTCTTGAATAGAGAGCGAGTCTCTTTTCGTCTACTTCTTCTTCACTCGAGTCATCTTCACTTTTGCTTGCTTTCAAAGCCAATGTCTTCTTTTTTGGAGCTTTTGATTCTTCTTCTTCTTGGATTCCGATCTCATAGGTTAGAAGTGAACCAATTAGATCGTCAAATTCCAATTTGTTCAAATCTTTTTCTTCGATCACCGTCATTTTTGTATGCCAACGGGAGGAGAGAGACCTGATAATCTTTTTCACTTTTTGGGGGTTAGTTCTCGGTTCGCCCAAAGAGGCTAAGCCATTCACAATATCATTAAATCGAGCAACCATATTATTTATAGATTCATTATCATACATTTTGAAAGAATCATATTGATGATTTTGAAAATATAATCTAGATTCTTTGACTTTATCCATTCCTTCATAAGTGGTAATAAGTTTCTTCCAAATTTCGGTTGCACTTTCACAACTAAAAATTCGATTAAAATCCGTTGAATTCAAAGCACAATAAAAAATGTTCTTTGCTTTCCAATCCAATTTCTAAAAAACTTTATGTCTTTCGTCATGTTCGGAAGGCAATTTTTCATGTAAGTACTAGCCTTTTTTGACAATATCCACATGTTTCTATTAATAGAACATATGTAGGCTTGAATCTGAAATTTTCAATATCCAAAATTTGATGCATTTAAAAGGGGAGGACGACTAATTGATTGTCCTTCGGCAAAAACAAATGCACTTGATGCCATGCTCTTAAGATTGTTAAATCTTAAAATAAACGATTGAATCTTAAAAATGATTAGATCTAAAATGATTAGATATGAAAATGAGAAGATTCAAAAGATCAAAATAAGAGCAACCCGCTCTGATTCCAATTGTAGGATCCCAAGGAGCAACAAGAGGGGGGTGAATTAGTGTTTAACCGAAAATGTCGATTTCACGAAATTCGTCGCGGAAGCATAAAACCGATTCTTAAAAATATTTGCAATTCAGATTATAAACACAATATTAATGGGGAGAGAGAGTGAGAGAAATTAAACACAAAGACACGGGTGGTTGTTGACGAGGTTCGGCCACACTTTGGCCTACGTCTCCGCTCCGACTTCTCGACCTCGAGATCGACGGAGATTCCACTAATCCCTTCCTTTGTTCCAAATGGGGCAAGGAAGAAAGCCCTTTACACAATCACCTTTTTCTCCGCTTCGAGAGGCAAGGCAACATCTCCTCCTAGGAAGCTAATCTTTTCTCTCGTTCAAGAGGTAAGATTTGAAATCTCTTTTACACATGAGCTCTCACAATCTTTCTGAAGAATAGTTTCTTTCTTTTACAATAGAACACTCACAAGAAGAGAAGAGAGAAAGAAAGAAGGCTCTAAAATGATAATTTTAAGAGAAATGATCTCCTTTTGATTTCTTGAAGTTTTGCTTTAATGTTTGGATTGTTACTTTTGCTTCTGACATTGACACTCCTTTTATAGACTCTGGTATGTTGAAAATCCGCCCAGAATTAATTCCACATTTTTTTCCTCAAAATATAGTCGTTACTGTTCATTTCAGTAATGAACTGGTCGACCGCATTTATTGATCAGTCGACCAGACTATATGACCGTTAAGCTAATTTCTCTAGTTGTCGCAATTGGTCGGTCGACCGGACTATCGGTCGGTGTCTCGACCGGTACAGTCTGACAGTTTTGATTTGTAGCCGTTGAGCTGATCGGTCGGCCGCTGCATCGACCGGTCTGTCGATCGTAGTTTTCATTTGAACAATTTATGCCTTGATCGGTCGACCGATATCTCTGATCGGTCGACCGGACTGTCCCGACCGGCCTTCATAGCTTCGATCGGCAGGTTGTCCACCTTGCACTATTTTGAGCATAATTTTCTGCACGGTTATCCAAATTAGATGATTTTGAAGTCTATGAAAATCTAACAGAATTCTCTACAATTTCTGATGTCACATTCATCCAAAACTAATAAGTTCAGTGTCAATTATTTAATCAAAGTGTAGTGCATAAAGTTATACATTTTTCTTTAAACTTTTTCAGCGTTTTAACTTTAATCATTCGAGGTTTGTATCATCAAAATATAATTTTATATGTCATTAAAACTTAGATCCAACAATCTTCTCCTTTTTTATGAAGATAAATCGAGAAATATAAAAAATATATAAATTACAAAAAAGTTATAAAATATATAAACCGAGAAATAAAGTTGTCACTATGCTTGAAAATTAAAATTTTATTTTCAACAAGTAATTTGATCCCAATTTACGTGATTCTATTATTCCCTTCCTTCGTCATTTTTCATCGATAATTCTTGCAAAATACACTGGCTATAGGTAGATTGCAACATCATAAAATTTTGAAAAAATAAATATAATAGATGTTTGTTATGATCGAATTATTCAAAATAAACTTAAATACAAGTGTAATTATATGTTATAAAATGCATACATCATAGTCCTACCAATTGAAAGTCAGTGAATTGTTAATTGAAAGACCTACCATTGATAGGTATATTTTACTAGGTGTGCAAATTTCACGTAAGACCCCTTGGTTAACGTATTATGTATCAAATGATATTAGTACATTAAAGTATTATTAAAGTTCAGTACTAAGACCCTGCTTAAGTTAAAATCACCAAAAATATATATGTTATCTTCATTTCTAATACCACTCATTTAAATCATAATTAATTCACAAGAACGAAATATCTTCTTATTTCTCATTAAATTTGCAAATTCTTTCATTTTCAATATATTTCAACAATCAATAGTACTTCAATTAAGTTTTCAATTAATGAAATAATGTTTGTGTTAATTGTATTAACAATTAACGTCAACATTTTTTTCTTCTACATTGAAGAACTACACAAAAAAATTACTTCTCATTTGTTGTATTCATAAATTGATTAATTTTGAAGATATAGTAACCTCCAAAACTTAAAATAAATCAAGCATGATATTATTTTTAATTCATATCAAAGAAAGTTTTTTTCTTACACCTTGGAATCTCTTGAGATGCATGGCCATCAATATTTTTTGTCATTAAAATGTGCATTGATATTTTTTCTTGAATTATCAATATAATCCTGTTTTTCGTGTTGAACTCGTTTATTGCATGCAGATCTGGTTAATTATTTGATGAATCCGGATCTTACCAACGTGTCTTAAACCTTTTATTGAAAGAAAATAAAGACCGAATCTTAAGCGGTACATAATGAATAGAGAATGGTACTCAAAGAAACACACTTGCACACCGAAAGAAGAAAAAAAAAAAAGAAAAAAGAAACACACTTGCACGTATTTGCACATCGGACCAATGTATTTGGAAAGTGGATAGTGCATGCATATTAATGATCGATCACTGAGCAGAGAGACTGTGCAGCACGACGGTCTCGACCGTGAGACCGGGACCGAAGCCGAAGAGCACGCCCCACTCGAGGCCCTCGCCCGTGGTGGCATTGCCGTCCTCCAGCGATCTTCTCCGCATCTCATCGAGGATGAAGAAGACACAGGCGCTGGACATGTTCCCGTACTCTCTGAGAACGTGGCGTGTGGCATGGAGCTTTTCCTTGTCGAGGCCGATCTCGGCTTCCACCTGGTCAAGGATGGCCGGGCCGCCGGGATGTGCGATCCAAAATAGCGAGTTCCACTCAGTGATGCCCAATGGCCTGAAGGCCTCGTTGAGACTCTTCTCGATGTTTTTGGAGATGAGTCCTGGTAGTTCCTCACGAAGGCCGAAGGTGAGACCGACCTCCCGGAGGTGGCCTACGATAGTGCCTTCGGAGTCCGGGATGATGGACTGGGATGCAGACACGAGCTGAAAAAGCGGGCGTTCGACGACAGGGTCGGGGTCGGAGCCGACGATAATTGCTGCGGCGCCATCACCGAAGAGGGCCTGGCCGACAAGGCTGTCGACGTGGGACTCCGAAGGACCGCGAAAGGTGATTGCGTTGATCTCAGAGCATACAACGAGGACGCGGGCACCGCGGTTGTTCTCCGCGAGGTCCTTGGCGAGGCGGAGGACTGCGCCGCCGGCGAAGCAGCCCTGCTGGTACAACATGAAGCGGTTGATGGAGGGGCCGAGTCCCAGCATCTTGGTGAGTTGGTAGTCGGCGCCGGGCATATCGACGCCGCCGGTGGTGCAGAAGATGAGGTGGGTGATCTTGGACTTGGGCAGCCCCCACTCATTGATGACCTTGACCGCCGCCTCCTTCCCCAGCTTGGGCACTTCCACCACCATGATGTCGTGTCGCGCATCCAGCGACGGCGCCATGAAGGCGCACATGTTGGGGTTCTCCTTCAGTATCTCCTCGCTCAGATGCATGTGACGTTTCCGAATCATCGACTTGTCGCCTGCATGCCGAGTACGTCAGATTTTTTTTCAACCACATGCATGTCATTAATGTTGTAGTATATATATGATATACGTAAATATATATATAGACATGCACTCACACATCCTCTTGAACTTGCTCTTGAGGTCAGTGAGGTGGTCGCTGTTGGTGATGCGGAAGTAGTAGTCCGGGTAGTCGGCCTGGTAGAGTACGTTGCATGGCGTGGCAGTTCCGATGGCCAGCACGGTTGCCGGCCCTTGGGCCCGCTGCGATTGCCGGATCTCCTCTACCTTCGCCATTTAATTATGCACACACAGACACACAGACACACGGAGAGAGAGAGAGAGAGAGAGAGAGAGAGAGAGAGAGAGAGAGAGAGAGAGAGAGAGAGAGAGAGAGAGATGGATGGATGGATGGGAGTGAAGAGGTGCGTGCACAAGTGCTTTTATAGAGCAAGGGAGAGTGAGATGAGCGGGGTGATGCATGGATGAAGATGGGGAATGGCTGGCCAATGTGGGGAAGGTTTGGTCTGATGAGTCTTGCTCATTTCGGTTGGTGTATTTAGTCTACACAAACTTAATATAATGTGAAAATTTGATATGTTGATTAATTAATGAAATTGAATAAATTTAATGCTCATTATAATGATGTTTAAACGACAGAAATTAATGAAATTGAATAAATTTAATGCTAATTGATGAATCACTTCTATATATGATTGGGTAATCCTTTTTGTAGTAAGTAAATAAAAATATTGAAAGAATAGAACATTTAGAGCCGTTTGGCTTAGTTGATATAGAATAACTGATAAATTAAAGTGCTGATAAGTATTTTATTGACTGAAACTTATTTTTAAAAATAAGCAGTTACACGTTTGGATAAAGCTACTTATATTAATAACAACTAATTAGTTATGAGACAACTATCTGACTTATTTTTTAAAAAGAAAATAAGCACCTCTCCCCCTACTTATTTTTTTTACTTATAAGTAGATTTGATATCTCCTTATCAGTCAGATTTTTAAATTACCAAACGCTGAGATTTTTTTAAACTAACTTATAAGTGGCTTATAAGCTTAGTCAAACTACCTATAAAAATGATATAGATCATGAGGAATTGGTGGTACGTTCTTATTTTGTTATGACGAGATGGGAAATAAGTGTATATCTCATTAATAATTTAAACAACCGAGATATAAGATGTTCATTTTGATAGAACTTTTTTACCGTTTTATTATATTTGATAATTGAAAAACATATTTCATAAAAAATATGATCAAGTTAAACCAAAATATGTATATACATTTGTAAGAAATCAAAGATAAAGTGGAAACAAGATTACTAATAAGACTTTCAAATTAATGGAACTAGATAAAAGCTTTTGTAAAGAGTGGTATAAAATACTTAACTATTGTTCATGTACTAGATCTATGGGAATCAATCACATATCAGTTCTATATTTTACCACGTTTTATCAACCTCAATGTGCGTGTAAAATCATGATTAATGTGTAATGCTCTGTGATCAATGGCCA
This sequence comes from Pontederia crassipes, assembly GCA_030549335.1. Classification (NCBI taxonomy): domain Eukaryota; kingdom Viridiplantae; phylum Streptophyta; class Magnoliopsida; order Commelinales; family Pontederiaceae; genus Pontederia; species Pontederia crassipes. The sequence continues at coordinate 64,566,531 of CM060189.1, forward strand.
TGTATAAAATAACTAGAAGCTTGAGGCCCCACCCATGTAAGACCCCTTGGTTAATAATATATAATGTTAATAAATTTGCATGTTATCTTCATTTCTAATGCCATTCACCTAAACCATAATTAACTCATGGGAATCAACTATCTTCTCAATTTCTGGATTCTTTTCATATTTAGTTTGTTTTGAACCATTAATAGTACTTCATTCAATTTTGCTCACAATAATCAAATAATATTTTGGTTCAATGTTCATAACTAATGTCAATTTCGTTGAAGAACTATTATTATTTATTTTATTTATACGTTAATCGATTTTGAAGGTATAATTAGTAGGTTAGCATCTCAAAAAGTTGAAAAGAAAAATAGATGTAATATTACTTTTCATTTATGTGAAAACATTTTTTTAAAAAAATTTGACTCCAAACTTTCAGACCTCTTTGGACCGCTATTCTTTGCGGTGAAGGTTTTCTTTTTTGTATGTTAACACAAAGGTAACAAAAAGAGTCGATTTAATCGGTTTTTAGAAATAGATTGGATGGGACGGGACGGGACGACTCAATCGGTGTAATCGTGACTCGGCGACTAGTCCAATTCAATTTTCCTTTCAAAATTGGAAATGTTAGAAATTGTAATGAACCGGGTACAATATTCGATCCGATTTTCAAATTATTTTATTGAAAAAATAAAATTTTAGAAATTTTAATGATGGAAAAAGGAAAGAAAATAAATCATTATGAATGTTTTTTTTTTCTTTTATGTTAACACATGACAGAGTTGAGGAAAAGAGTCCATTAGAAACGCGATGAACCAAAAACCAGAACGAAGATTAATAGAAAAGATAAAGTTCCGGGATCTTAATTATTCTCCGTAGAATGTATTTGGACTTTGGAGAGTGGAGAAGGCATTGATATTAATCATCAATCACGTAGCATGGATACTGTGTAGGACAATCACGATGGCGAGATGGAGATGGAGCCGAAGCCGAAGCCGAAGCCGAAGAGCTCATCTCTCACTCGAGGCCCTCGCTTGTGTGGTGGTGGCCTTGCCGCCCTCCACCAATATTGTAACGACGCTGATTTTTTAATATTTAATAAGTAAATAAATATTTTATTATTTTATTTAAGAAATATTGTTATTTTATTTTTATATTTAATAATTCCAAAAAATAGAATAAAATTGGAGAGCAGTTTGATTAGTGATGGGATTATTTAACTAATTTCAAATTTTATCTACTTAATTATTAGAATAAAATTGAATTAGTTAAAGAGATTAAATAGATGATTAAAACTGAGTGGGATTAATTAAAAATTTAAAAATTCTATAAGTAGAGAGTTAGAGCCGGCTAACTCTTAATCAAAAGAAAAATATTATTTCTTTGTGCGTGGTGTCAATAACAGAGCGCACACAAGTAAGTAGGGGGATTCCTTTCTTTCGCCATGGATTAATTCCTAGGCGTGTTTATCTCATAGTTTTCGAATCACTAGGATAGTAGGATTCGAAACAATTGTTGGAGAGAATAGGCTTGTTCGTCCGATCGGGCCGATCCGATGAACCCAACAATTTAATCCGACCTGATCTAATTTGAGTCAAGTCTTGATCGGATCGGACTCGACCCGAACCCAATTCGATTGAATCCAACTCGAGTCGATCCGATTCGACTCGATGATCCGACTTTTATATTATTATTTTATTATTTATTTTTTTACTTATTTTTAGTTCTATAGTAAATATAAAATAAAAAATATTAAAATAAAACATTTTAGTTATTAAAATAATGCTCAAATATTAAAAAATGCATATTTTGTATTTTTATAATAATAATTATTTAATTTTTTATATTAAAAAATATAAAAAAATAAGAGAAAAAATAAAAAAAAAAGAAAAAAATGAACAGATGATCCGATCTAATTCGAATCGAACTGAGTTGAGTTGAATCGAATGTTCTGCTAGGCTTTGACCTGCCGTGATTAAGGAGAGATTGAAACTGATTGGCCGTAACATAAATGGAGAGAGAAAAACAAGGAGAGAAATTTATTTAGCCCCATCTTGCCAACCAAAGCTAACCAAAATAGAGAGAATATTAGTGGGAGGAGAGAGAATGAGAGAGGGGAAAAAGTAAAACATGAGGCCAAGAAAGAAAAACGTGGCGAAAAAAAAGAAATAAAAAAGGAGAAAAATGCAGACAACATGGAGGAATTGAGGGAAGAAAAGAAATCTTTTCTTCTTTCATTTATGATTTTCCGACAAGGAAAAATTCAATTATTAAATCTCTCGGTCAAAAAGAATATAGAAGAATAGTGTAGAGGAGAACGACCGGGTGTTAATATAATTAGAGATTCTAATTATCAGCTTTATCATAATTATCTTATTATTGTTTTAATATGATTTATGATTTGTGTTAATTATTGATTGTTCTGATTATTTTATCATGATATTGATTTGTATTTGTTACAAAAAAGAGGGAGAGAGATCGCACAAATATAGACGAACACAGATATTTACACGGTTCACACATATCTTGTTTAACTTAATTGAAAATTTATCAAAGATAGATATTTTAGGTAAACAAGATAAAAGTCGAAAATTATTCGGCTCATGTCTACTTATTGTCACTAAGTCGAGACCGATTGAATTGAATGTGACAGATAGTGTAAAAGCTATGACTATCTCGTGTATGGCCACTCATCTCCTGCCATACACGAATCTATTGGATTGAATTGGGCTTATACCGTGACACTGAACCCCTATTGGTCTGCATGAAAGTGGCATAGTGTCTTTTAATTGATTGAGCGCTCCTCATTGAATTGGATAACTCCAAACATCGTAAATTGAATTGAATCAAATTAAATCATGATCATTTGGATATAGTGGCATTGAGTTAGTAATTATTATTGCCCTATTGAATGGAATTGTTTATTGGCCATTATTGAATTTAAAATTGTTAACTGAATATTGATTTATTGATTAGGCAATTGATAATTGTTAATTAAAAATTATTATTGGTTTTGTATTGATCCGGCAATTGACCAATGTCTTTTGACCATAGCCTGATATATTGCTAAATTGTTATATTGCTAATTGATTATTGTATTGCTTGCTCAATTGATTCATCATTGATCATATCTTATTTTCGATTAAGCATATTAATTGTCTTTAGACTTTACGTAGTGAGTATTTTTATATTTATGGATATTTAGATGATGGTTCTGCAGGTGGCTATGCTCAGTGATTGACAGATATTGCACATGACACTAGATTGAATTATCTAGTTTTATTATTTTATGCATTTATTAGAACTATGAACTTATGAATATTTTAGTATTTTGACTATTATGGATTATTAGTTATTGTTATTAAATTGTTTCCGCACTTTATAGATTTTATTTTAAAAAATTATATTATGAAAAATTATGTGGTGTTTTTGAAATGACTCTGAAAGGACGCCGGTGTGGCGGCGTCTGTACTCACTGAGATCGTACGTCCCGTCACCCGAAGTCCGTTCTTATCTGCATGCCAAGTTGAGGATGGTCGGTCCATCGAGATGGGCGATGGATGTTCTTGGCCAGAGACGTCCTTGAGCAGGTGGAATGTTGCTGTCGGTGGCTCCTTGGGAGTCTGAGAGTATGGTCTGGGATACGGATACGCGCTGGAATAGTAACGAGCACTTTACAGCGGCCGGCTGCCCGCCAGGTTCAAGGAGTACAACTTCGGGGGCATTCCAAGTAAGGTCATTCAACTTCATTTTGTAACAAGACGGTCATCAAATTTTAGAATCATTTCAGCCAAGATCATCACAACCGGTTATAGCCAATAAATCGATGACGTGGAAGCTTGCTTGACACCATGTCAGTATTTTCTCTCTCCTCCACATTAGATTAAAAAAATAAAAATTGCCACGTCAACATTTTTCTCTCTGCTCCATCCAAACTTCATTTTGTATCTACATGGTCATCCAACTTTTCAAAACTTTCAGATAAAGTCATTCAACTTTTCAAATTTTCAATCGAGATCGTTAAAAACTTAAAATAATAAATAATAAATAATAAATAATAAACATAAAAAATAAAAAAAATAAAAAATTGAAGACACTTGGACTGACTCGGTACATTTTTTGGCACGACCCATTCATATCGAGTTGCCCAAACTTTTTATGTGTATTGAATATATAATATTATGATAATTAATTATTTTTAGTTAAGAAAATAAAAAAATAACACCGAATATTTTTTCACTAAAATTTAAAATAATAAAAAATATTATAATTAGAAAATAAATATAATTTTTTCGTGTGATATTTCATCGGGGTCGAGTCAAATCATAATGGCTCCTCTAGCGAAGTGCTGGACACGATCCGACATTCAGCGAATTGTTGAGCCAAATTATTAATTATTATAATATTAAAAATCAAAATTATTAGTTATCATAATATTATATAAAAAATCGTGTTTGGCTCAACAACCCACTCGACGTTGGGTCATGCCTAGCACCCCGCTGGACGCGATATTATATAAAAATATCATAATATAATATACAGATATAATTGGTATGTTATTTTTTTAATTTTTTATTTCCATAACTAAAAATTATTAATTATTATAATATTATATATTTAGTACACATAAAAAGTTTGGACGGTTCGAGCTGAATGGGTCATGCCAAAAAATGTAGTGAGTCAGTCTAAGTGCCTTCAAAAAAGTTTTATTTTTATTTTAAGTTTTTAATATGATCGTGATTGAAAATTAAAAAAGTTGAATGATCTTGTCTGAAAATTTTGAAAAGTTGGATGACCATGTATATACAAAATTAAATTTGGATGGAGCAGAAAGAAAAGTGTCGACGTAGCAATTTTTATTTTTTTAATCTGACGTGGAGGAGAGAGAAAATGCTGACGTGGTGCCACCTATGCATCCACGTAAACAGTTTATTAAATTACTGTCTATAACCGATCGCGATGATCTTAGCTAAAATGATTTTAAAGTTCGATGACAGTCTTGTTACAAAATAAAGTTAGATGAGACATCACACAATTAGGAGTGTTTGGGCTAAGCTACATAATATATATATTCATATATGTATATATATTATATATATATATATGTATATAGAAAAAATATGAATATAAATAATACTATACATTGCCCCCTCCATAATGAAATACTCTTAAACCGTACCTAGAAAAGCTCCTTCGCTTTATGGTTTCAAAAAAATAGTGAAATATTGTTGGGGAACAAATCACAATGACGATTATGAATTTTTCTTTTTCAAACAAACAACATGCTTTTAAAAATAGAGGTTCGTCTAGAGTATTTGTGCTGTGTCAAAGAGTTTCGTTCCCAAAATGTTCGATTTCCGATCCCGAGGTGCATGTGCGTTCGTCAAGAGTTCGTGGAAAAGCCCCGACTATTCACTTCCGCTGCAAGAGTATTCCTCAACCTATAGAATTTATATCTGCTATAAATTCCAACATTGATATCAAAGCTTTTTCAGATTTTTCTCGAACTCGTGATTGCGTCGAAAAAATAATATTCATTATTATTTGGGATCTGCGCACCTCGTTGTATGACCACAATCAAGGGACAAAGTAGAGTTTGTCATCACAAATATATCATGAATGATCATACACCATAATATATTTTTCAGATTTATTTTAATAATTTTGGTGAAATTTTCGAAAAATTTTTATGCATACGTTGCAGAAAAACAAAAGAAGAGAAAATTGTTCCACCAGGCACACGGCCCGCTGGCAGGCCCAATTTGGGTGCAAAAGAATTGCACATATGAGAAGTGACAATTGGGCTGCCTGATAGGCCCAACAAACAGTTTTTTTTTCTTTTCTTATTTTCACCAATTTTTTAAAATATTTTGAAAATAGAAAAGATTTATTAGAAAATCTCAAAAAATTAGGAAAATTTTGTTTTTTCCCTTAGACATTTTTCTGTAATATTGCATGTAATTTAATGTTATAAAAAAATCATTTATTGATTTAAAGCATTAAATTAAATAATTAGATTTGCATGTCAATATCTAATATTTCCTAATTAATGTGTTACCATGCATGAAATAAATATCTTCGTTTATATATGTCATAATGATATTTATTTCTGTTATTAAAATTTTGACTATGTATTAAAATCAAATTGGTATGTCCAATCTTGTTAAGCATGATAATTTGCCTAGAATTTCAAATTGATTTGAAATTCCTTTTGTGAGAATTAATTAAGATGACAATATTAACTTTGGCTATGTGCTAAAATACATGTTTCATGCAAGTCTATAATAAAATAATTAGTTGGTCTAATTATACAAACTATAGGTAATTAAATAATATATGAAACATAGGTAGTTTTTTTGTAGGACTAAGGCATCTTGAAAAATAACCAATTGTAGGATCCCAAAGGGCACCAAGAGGGGGGGTGAATTGGTGTTCTATCCGAAAATATCGATTTCACAAAAATCGCCACGGAATCACAAAACCAATTTGTTAATTCTTTTAAATCAAAATAATTCAGATAATAAACATAATATGAGAGAGAGTGAGAGAGAGAAAATCAAACACAAACACACGGTGGTTGTTGACGAGGTTCGGCCACACCTTGGCCTACGTCCCCGCTCCGACTTCTCGACCTCGAGATCGTCGGAGATTTCACTAATCCCTTCCTTTGTTCCAAATGGGGCAAGGAAGAAAGCCCTTTACACCACCGCCTTTTCTCCGCTTCGAAAGGTAAGGCACACCTCTCCTCCAATGAAACTAATCTATTTATCTCGTTCAAGAGGTAAGATTTTGAACCTCTTTTACATAGGAGCTCTCTCAATTTTTTGAATAAAAGTGTTTCTCTCTTTTACAATTCTATGATCATAAAAAGAGAAGAGAGAAAGCTATGAAATCAAAACTTCAAGAAACAACCTTTCTTTGTTGAAGTTTTTCTTCAATGAGTGAATGTTTTCATTTGCCTCTATCTTTGGCACTCCTTTTATAGTCTTTAGTGTGTGAAAAATTCATTCAAAATTTTCTCCACAAATTCCTCCTTCAAATTTGACCATTACTGTTCATTTGACTGGGAGGGCGGTCAATCGCACATTTGCACTGTTTTGTTCATAACTTTCTGCACAATTATCCAAATTATATGATCTTGGAGTCTATGGAAAGCAAACAAAATTCTCTACAACTTTGATGTGCACCAAAATATAATTATATCATAGTCAATTATGTAATCAAAGTTCATGCATAAAGTTATCTCTTTTTCTTAAATTTTTTTAGCATTTTAACTTTAATCTTTTGAGGTTTGTTTCATCAAAATATAATTTTATATGTCATTAAACTTTGACCCAACAATCTCCCCTTTTTTGATGAAGACAAACCGAGAAGTATGAAAAATATATAAATTGGTGAAAAAGTTGTAAAATCTTGTAAAAAACAATTTTACTCCCCATAACTCTTAACTTTCCTTACATTGGGATATATTCATATAAATATTAATTGTAAGGTAATCTTCATATAAAGTATATTTAGGTCATATTTCTCATATATTTCTCCCCCTTTTGTTTCATCAAAAAGTAGTTTGTAAATGAAGCATATAAGAAACCATATGTAACTCCCCATTAATCAATTTTCAAAAAAAAAAAAAATATTCTTCCCCCTTTTTGTCATATAATAAATATGTAGAGTAGTTGCAAGTTTTGAAATATGACTCTCCCTAAATTTATGGATATTTTATAATAAAAACCAATTTATGAAAGTCAAAACAATGATATATTAAAAATATGACATAAAAACTTTGATAAAATAATGTGATATCCATGATATGTGAAAATAATATTTAATCATGCTCCCCCTATCACTCTGACCAATCTTTTATATATTCCTCTTTTCTTTTAAAGAAATAGTAGTTTTGAAATTTTTCGGTGAAATAAAAAAGTAAGTGATACTATAACCTTTGTGCCTTCACCACTTGTCCTTTGCTTTGCATGTGAGGCACACCTGAAAAGTAATTATGTAATATTTGGTACCCAAATTTTTTTGGGTCCTATTTTGTTAGATAATATTCCTTTCGAAACCCAAATCATGACATGTTGTGTTGATTTTCTCATTTTGCATTGATATGCATAATGCCCATAAAATTCACATGTAAAGTATCTAAAATGTGATTTTCTATCATAGGGATGATTCCTAAAATTATTTTTCTTTGCATAAGAAATAACTTTCTTTTGTATATCTTTCAAAGAGACATTTTCTTTCTTTACTTTTTCCAAAGAACATGCTAGTTTTACAACTTCACATGCACGAGTGATTTTCAAAGTATCAATTTCGGTTTTTAGTTTTTCATTTTCCAAAAAACATGCATTCTTTTCTTCTTTTAATTTTTCAATTTTACATACTAATTTTTCATTTTCCTCTTTAATTGAAAAATATCTTTTTTATAAGAAAGGAGAGTTCTTTATTCACATCTAAAGAAAGAATTTCTTCGGAAGAGTTGGATGAGTTATAATTTGAATTTGAAGGGTTAAAAATTATCTCATCGTCATGTGTCATCAAGCATATGTATGCTTTATCACTCGAAGAGCTTGATGAAATACTTGTTTCACTAGACTCTTCATATTTTTCCTTTTTACCTTTCTGGGATTCTTCTTCTTTGTGGTGTTTGTATGATTTTCTTGTTGGCTTCTCGTTCTTGTCTTTCTTTTTAACCAACTTGAGATACTTATCTAATTTTCTTGTGTAGAGTGTGAGTTTCTTTTCATCCACTTCCTCTTCACTTGAATCTTTTTCTATTGTATTTGCCTTCAATGCCAATGTTTTCTTCTTGGGGGCTTTTTCTTCTTAATCTTCTTGGATTGAGATCTCATAGGTTAGAAGTGAACCAATAAGATCATCAAAATCCTATTTATTCAGATCCTTTTCTGAGATCACAGTCCTCTTCGTATGCCATTTGGAGGAGAGAAACCTGAGAATCTTTTTCACTTTTTGAGAATTAGATCTTGGCTCGCCCAAGGAGGCTAAGCCATTCAAAATATCATTAAACCGAGTTATCATATCATTTATGGATTCATTTTCATGCATTTTGAAAGAATCATATTGGTGGTTTAAAATATTCAATCTAGATGCTTTAACCTTGTCGGTTCCTTCATAAGTGGTGATGAGTTTTTCCCAAATCTCGGCTGCAGATTCACAACTTGAAATCCGATTAAACTCCGTTGAATCCAAAGCACAATAAAAAATATTTTTTTTCTTTCCAATCAAGTTTTGAAAAAAATCTTTTCTTTTTCTTTAGAATCAGTAGGTAACTTTTTATGAACATAATAACCTTTTTCAACTATGTCCCACATGTCGATATCAATAGAACAAATGTATGCTTGAATCTTAATTTTCCAATATTGAAAATTTGATGCATTTAAAAGGGGAGGACGACTAATTGATTGTCCTTCGGCAAAACCAAATCCACTTGATTCCATGGCTCTTGAAGATTGTTAAATCTGAATACAAGATGATTGAATCTTAAAACGATTAGATTTAAAGACAATTAGATCAGAACAAGATGATTCAAAAATTCAAAACAAGAGCAACCCGCTCTGATACCAATAGTAGGATCCCGAATGGCACCAAGAGGGGGGGCGGTTGAATTGGTGTTCTATCCGAAAATATCGATTTCACAAAAATCGCCACGGAATCACAAAACCGATTTGTTAATTTTTTTAAATCAAAGCAATTCAGATAATAAACATAATATGAGAGAGAGTGAGAAAGAGAAAATCAAACACAAACACACGGTGGTTGTTGATGAGGTTCGGCCACACCTTGGCCTACGTTCCCGCTCCGACTTCTCGACCTCGAGATTGTAGGAGATTCCACTAATCCCTTCATTTGTTCCAAATGGGGTAAGGAAGAAAGCTCTTTACATCCCGTCAATTTTTTGAACAAAAGTGTTTCTCTCTTTTACAATTCTATGATCATAATAAGAGAAGAGAGAAAGCTATGAAATCAAAACTTCAAGAAATAATCTTTCTTTGATAACTTGAAGTTTTTCTTCAATGAGTGAATGTTTTCATTTGCTTCTATATTTGGCACTCCTTTTATAGCCTTCAGTGTGTGAAAAATTCATCCAAAATTTTTTCCACAAATTCCTCCTTCAAATTTGACCATTACTGTTCATTTGACTGGGAAGCCGATCAACCGCACATCTGCACTATTTTGATCATATCTTTCTGCATAGTTATCCAAATTAAATGATCTTGGAGTCTATGGAAAGCTAACAGAATTCTCTACAACTTTGATGTGTATAATTCACCAAAATATAATTATATCATAGTCAATTATGTAATCAAAGTAAGTTATCTATTTTTCTTAAACCTTTTCAGCATTTTAACTTTAATCTTTTGAAGTTTGTTTCATTAAAATATAATTTTATATGTCATTAAACTTTGACTCAACACCAATGTCTTTCTATTGAGTGGTGCGTATCTAGAAAGGTTCCAAGGAACTGGCCTGGTGCATGATCAACGTAGACTTCAGAAATAGGGTTGATGTGTGATAGTGGGAGCACAATTTTTTCTTCTAATGTGATGTCGAGGCAAAGGATAGTGCGCGGTTATTTAGTTGGCACCCCTCGGGGAAGAGCTCCCGTTGCACTAGTCCTGATTGTCCTGGTCATATTAGAAATAATTTGGTGTACCACACGAATTAAATTTCGGTAATTTTGAATTATAAGTTGATTCAAAATGCATAGAGTAGAAAATTTTGAATTATGCGTTGATTCAAAATTCAAACATTTAGATTAATTTTGTCGCATTATTAAAATAATGAATGATAATATTTCTTAGAGATAGTGAGAGATGAGTGGGAGTTTAACAACCTCTCGATGTCACTACTTCATGAATATTGTTATTTCAATTTTTTTACGATGTGACAAAATTGCAACATGCATAACACTGATTTCTCTTATTTTTGTGACCGAACTAGACCATGGGTTTCAAAACAATAATTGTTGACCTAAACAAAAATGAGAAACTCAATGGCGACAATTATGATATTTGGCAACACAAGATCCAATATCTTCTAGAAGAACAAGAGGTCTTGGAGACCATTAATCATGTTGTTACTGAACCTGCACCTGGACATAATGCCCAACGCTAGAGGGACATGGAGGCCTATCAGGCCTGGACTAAAAAGAATCGCATTGCTCGCATTACGTTGCTGAGCACGATGAATAACTTCCTACTGTGCGAATTCGAAGTCTATAAGACAACATTCGAAATGTGGGCGGCGCTCCGCAATAAGTATGGGGTCACCACGACTACCAAGAGCCGGATGCTCACGGTCAAGTTTGACTCCTATCGGAAGCGACCAAATCATACGATGAGGGAGCATATCCAGGAGATGTCTAACATGATCTGTGAACTCAAAAGTGCGGGACAAGTGCTTAATGACAAGCAACAGGTGCAAGCTTTGATCCGCTCTCTTCTAAAAAGTTGGGAACACATGCGTTGTAATTTGATGCACAACGAAGATATCAAAACTTTTGACCAAGTTGCTCGCCACATTTAAATGGAGGATGAGGCCCTTCAAGCCATGAATAAAATCTCTGAAGCATTAGTTGTTGACAATGGTGGACAAAGAGCTGGTTCCCAATCCAAGAGAAAAAGATCGCATAAGTCGCAACCAAATAAGAAGAGTGGAGATGCTGGACAAAAGAAAGCCCAAGGCCACCTGCGTAAGCGTGGAAAATGTGGCAGCAAGGTAGACATGAATAAAGTAAAATGCTACAATTGTAACAAACATGGTCACTTTTCTCGTGATTGCACTGAGTCAAAGAAAGTTTGTCCTGACCACAATTCTTTTTCTTATGTCTCAAGTTATGCCTTAATTGCTGAAACTCATCCTTCGTGGATTGCAGATTCAGGAGCCACTGACCATGTAGCGAGAGATCGTGGGGTCTTCGTGGAATTTTGCCGAATAAGTGCGGGGAGCAAATGGATTTACATTGGAAACAATGAAAGAGTTGAAGTTAAAGGCATTGGATCGTGCAAGTTAGAACTTTGCAAGGGCCAAATACTTTACCTTCACGACGTTCTATATGCTCCAGCTTTTAGACAAAATTTACTTTCTATGCCAGCATTAGACAAAGTTGATTATGTAATAAGTTTCCAGAAGAAACAAATGACAATATGTCATGACAATGTTCTTCTATGCAATGGTTTTCTCAATAATGATTTCTATGTTTTAAATATAGCATCTGTTGCTAATAGTTATTCTTTTATATCATCTGTTGATGTGAATGATAGTGCCAACATTTGGCATGCCAGACTAGGACACATTGGTCAAGATCAAATGAATAGACTTGCTAGAGAAGGCCTCTTGGGGTCTCTCGCAAAAGTTGATCTTCCAACTTGTGAGGAATGTCTAGCTAGTAAGAAAACAAGAACACCATTTGGGATGGGAAAACGCGTCGAGTACCCAATACAATTAATCCATTCGGATATATGTGGTTCGATGAATGTTCACGCAAGACACGATTTTTCTTACTTCATCACATTTATTGATGATTATTCATGTTACGACATTGTATACTTGATTTCTCATAAGTCTGAAGCCTTGGATTATTTTGTACGATTCATGAACATGGCTGAGAATCAAGTGGATCGCAAGATTAAAGCCTTGCGAACCGATCGTAGATGTGAATATCTCTCTGACTTATTCAAGAAGTTATGTGATGAAAGGGGTATAGTTAGGAAACTAATAGTACCGATAACTCCGCACCAAAATGGTGTTGTGGAAAGACGAAATCGTACCTTATTTGATATGGTCCGATCCATAATGGCGCAAGCAAATCTTCCAATTTCATATTGGGGAGATGTGCTATTGACTGTTGTCTACATTTTAAAGTGTGTAACATCAAAATCCGTTCCTATCCATGCCTTATGAAAATCAAAATCCGTGTAACATTTTAAACCTAACCTTAATTATTTGTGCCCTTGGGGTAGCGCAACCTATGTTCTAAACAACTCCCATAAGTATGGGAAGTTGGGTCCTACAAGGCAGAAATGTATTTTTATATGATATTGTGAAACCTCCAAGGGCTATGTATTCATAGGAGAACGAGAAGATGGTACGGTAACGGAAATCGAAAGTAGGGATGTGACATTCATAAAGAATGAGTTTCCTAAGCAAGGCGAGATTGACAAGGGACTTCTCCTAGATGAAGAAGATTCCGAATTGACGGCATAAGCGGATCAACCAGTTGAGGAGTTAGTCTCCTCCGTACCACAGTTTGATTCGAGTGGGAGAGATTCGCAACCATCAACCGATGACCAACTTGAAAATACTCTTCGACGGACTACTAGAAAACATATTCCGCACCGACGATTTGAAATCGAAGGGCTGCATGAACATGGACCACATGAGGTCAACATAGTAAGTCTGAAAAATCTATCAAAGAGGCTATCTCGTGCCCTGCTAAGGAAGAATGGATTAAGGCAATGGAGGAAGAGTTAGGGTCCATGTAGAAAAATCAAGTCTGGGACTTGGTTGATCTCCCGCCACGCCGTAAGGCAATTAGGAACAAATGGATTCTCAAAATTAAATGTGGTGTGGATGGATCAATTGAGAGATATACAGCCCGCCTAGTGGCGAAAGGTTTCACCCAAACTGCGGGTGTTGAATATGAAGAAACTTTTGCACCTTTTGTAAGGTTTGCTTCAATTCGCTTAATATTAGCTATCGTTGCACATATGAACTTAGAATTACATCAAATGGATGTAAAAATTGCATTTCTCAATGGAGAACTAGATGAGGAAATTTACATAGAGCAACCTCAAGGCTTCATTGTAAAAGGAGAAGAACGCAAAGTTTGCAAGCTGCGCCAGTCCATTTATGGACTCAAACAATCATGTAGAGAGTGGTATTTGAAATTTCATTAGTTAATCGTTTCGTACGGTTTTAACATGATTGATGAATATCACTGTGTGTATGTTCATAAGTCCGAGGATAATTTTGCTATCCTGGCATTATATGTGGACGACATTCTAATAGCCGAGAATAATAGAGACTATGTCATTACCATTAAGCAACGGTTGTCCTCCATGTTTGAGATGAAGGACATGGGTGAAGCAGCATACATACTGGGTGTGAAAATCCAATGCGACCATTCCAAACGACTCCTTCCTTTGTCGCAGGAATCATATATAAAGAAGGTTTTGGAACGATTCTGCATGGATGACTGCAAACTCATTGACACTCTTATTTTGAAAGGCGAGGTTTTAAGCTTGGACAAGTGCCCTAAAACTCCAGAGGAACAAAAGGAAATGCCCAATGTTCCCTTTGCGAGTGTGGTCGGCAGCCTGATGTACGCTATGATGTGTACTCGGCTAGACATATGTTTTGCCGTGAGTCTAGTTAGTCGATATCATGCTAATCCGAGACGCCAACATTGGAAGGCAGTGAAGAGAATTATGAGATACCTCAAGAGTATTGCAGATCTTGCACTGAGCTATCATGGAGGAAGTCTACGATTTACTGAATTCACGGATGCGGATGCCGATTGGGCTGGTGACGTTGATGAACGCAAATCCTCCTTCGGATACACTTTCTTGCTCAGCAATAGTGTTGTAACTTGGAGTAGCAAGAAACAAGATTGTTTGGCACTGTCAACTATAGATGCAGAATTCATAGCTTGTTCAGTGGCAGTACAAGAGGTCTTATGGCTTAGAAGATTCCTTCAAAATTTGAGGATTTCTGAGAATGCAATGAAGAAGATGATCCTTCACTGTGATAATCAAGCAGCCATAGCTTATGTGAAGGACGAGAAATACTATTGCAAAGGAAAGTATATCGACACGAAGTACAAATTTGTACGAAATCAAGAAGTCAAAGAGGAGATCTCAATTGAGTATCAACGCACAAAATGGTTGCTGATTCGTTCACCAAGCCATTGCCAAGAGAGGCATTCTTGAGACATGTAAATGCCTTAGGGCTGCGTAAATTATAAATGTAATGATGTACTCAAATTTTCAATGAATAAAAGGTTATTTTTCTTTGATAAATTCATTGTTGTGAAGTCTTATTATGCATGTGAGAAGTATGTCGATCAGGCCTAGATTTGTTCGCTCATACGAACAAATATTTCCGACGCTCACGAAGATAGCGAGCGGAATGAACTATGTGAGTCATAGTGTGATTGTTAAAACATGGGTTTTAGTAACTCAATGTCGCCTGATAAAGAGAGAGGGAGGCCAGATGCGAGATTCAAATTTGATGCTATTGGATAGCGAGCAATTTGAAAACTCAAGCCAAGCACTAAAAGTTAACGACTGGATTTAAGTCTATGCAGTGTATAATTAAATAGAGCTAGACATACGCTCCTTTAGTGGGAGTTTCCACCGCAGTACTTGTGTTTAGTACGAAGTATGCAAAGTCGACCTAGAAAGACATGATGAATTGATTAGTTCGATGATCATCATGGTGTGAGTATCGGACAAATGATTCATCTACACGTGCTCTTAGACTCTTGACTATGTCTTAAGGAAAGGAATTAGTACTTGCTACTTTAGCGGGATACTCAAAGGTGAAAAGCAAAGTAGCCTGACGAGCCACGTTTAGGAAAGCAGCTAATTCAATACTAAGAGACATGAGGGCGAGAGAAAGAACTGTTATGAGCTGTATTAAGCTTTCACATACAATTGGCCAACTATTTTTTTGAAAATAGTGTATGCGAAAGACAGTTACCGCGGAGCAAGACATATGTTGTCTTGGCTATGCTGCAAGACAGATCTAGGACATAACGAGTTACATTATTTGAGCATTCGTTGGCTCATGTGTGAGCTGTCATGAATCCCTAACAGGCATGACATACGCTCTAGAGATAGTTGAGAGATTGAACCTGAACAAGAATTTTTCTAGCTCCTATAAAGAAGCGTGCTTGTACTCGTGGGTCGCACGGCACATTTACCAATTCTGGATAAATGAAAGTACAATGTCCAATGCGTGCAAGTGGGAGATTGTTGGAATAGTGCCCTTTTGGACACATGGGCCGCACATACGCGCGGCCCATAAGGACGAGGCGCATGCCTGCGCAGACACATCATCATATGCACGATGGATGTGCATGATGCGTTCTGCCTAACTTATCGCTCAAGTCTCTCTACCCTATAAAAGGGGACCTATACCATAGATCCCAAACACAGTTTCGCAGAGGTTCGTCCAAAGTACTTGTGCTGTGGCAAAGAGTTCCGTTCCCCAGAGGTTCAGTTCCTGATCCCGAGATGCAAGTGCGTTCGTCAAGAGTTCGTGGAAAAGCCCCGACGATCCACTTCCACTGCAAGAGGTATTCCGCAACCTCTAGAATTTATATATGTTATAAATTCCAACAAAGCCCCTATAAAATTGGTTGGATGGAAGAATAAAACTCGACTACATTAATCAAATTAGTTCCTAGCATAACCTCAAACTATTCCTTGATGCCTATTTCTCAAATGGAACTGTAAATACACTTGAAAATGGAAAGGAAAAAAATGACTTCTGGATCCTTAGAACGATCCAAAACCCGCTGAAACATGGTGGTTAATTTAAACATCAGAAATCACCATCGTATTTAGCTAATATCAAATACTTTGAATGACATAAAGTTGGGAATTAAAATAACACATCAGCAGTGGCTTGCAAACTAATATCTTCTTTGTTTCCATTTCTGAATGTAAAATGTCTTGTTTGGGACTTACTTGTTAGGTGATACTTTGCCTAATAGATCCTCGAATTTTTCTT
Organism: Pontederia crassipes; assembly: GCA_030549335.1. Taxonomy (NCBI): domain Eukaryota; kingdom Viridiplantae; phylum Streptophyta; class Magnoliopsida; order Commelinales; family Pontederiaceae; genus Pontederia; species Pontederia crassipes. Next base: position 64,583,277 of record CM060189.1, read on the forward strand.
TATTAAATTAACTTGTTATTTCTTAATATCTAACATTGCTTCTACTCGCATATTTGCACTTGTTTGTTATGATAAGTGGATTTGAGTGATGAATACCGACAATTTAGTTCATGCTAAATTTGTTTATGGACTCCTTAGTTTATGTTATGATATGTGCCCCTTGTTCCATCCAAAATTTAAAACTTTTTTGTAGAAACTAGCCCATGGCAGGCATCCCATAAAAAAATTTTCTTCTCGATCTTAACCCTTCTATTATCCTTTCATGCACCTTCTATGGTCTTGCAACTGAAACAGCAAGTCACCTCTCTTTTCACTATTATTGTTAACTCCCATTTCTAAAGTCTCTTCTAGCAAGCTTTGCATTATTATATTAACTTACTCTATTACTCCAACTAGGACCAAGGATGCTAAATTCTCTATTAATGCCCCCCCCAAATTGACCTCCGCCAAATGATGAAGATCAACCTGAAGACGCTACGAACGCTATGACCTTGACCATGACTCGGTCAACATATATGACATGTCAACAACAGAAAGGATATAAATAAAGAAGAAACACGGAAGGTGAAGAATTACTACATGGTTTCAAAATAGCAGTGTCATAATTACTACATCAAAGGTTCATAAATGCGGTGTAAGAAAAATAAATAGTTAGTCCCTTGGGTTCATGTGCTTTATCATCGCCCGAGCATCGTCGCAGCACACCGACTCTATACTATCACTGACCTGGCCCCGTGAAAATCAAACGCGGGGAAGGCAATTCTCCCGTAAACTTTATAGTCTAGTGGGAACCTGCACTACAAGAAAATTGGCGATTAGCGACGCCATGTAGCGCCTCAAAAGTGTGTGACGCTATACAAACGCCACTAGCACCTCCATTGCACTTCTTTAGCGTCACCAGAGTCAGACGTCACTTGCCTCTCAATAGCGTCTCATTAGCGTCTTCCTAGCTACTCAGAGAGTTGACGTTAAAAGTAGTGCAATCGAGACACTACGTATACGTTATTTTTTTCCGCCAGGAACCGCAAACGCGCGGCAGTACCTAGCGCCATTATGGCGTCGACAACGTTAGACACGAAGCTAGCGTCGCATGTATGAAGACTCTAAAGCGACGCTACATGGCGTCTCAATAGAAAGAGACATTAATGAGACGCGACATTATATATTTAAATTCTATATTATATATACTATATGTCAATCAATAAATTCATTAAATATTATATTAGTATTAATTACACGTTTATCAACATATTATCAATAGCATAATATCAACATATAGATTTATTAATTACATGATTATATATATATATGTATTTTTACATGATAAGAGTGTTCCTAAATATATAATTTTTTTCTATATTAACTATGTTATCTATACATATAATATATATAATATCTTTATTATGCATATATTTTAATTATACGTCTTCTTAGCTATTCAGCGGCTAGGTTGACGTTAACTCTCTAGTGCTGTAATCGAGACGCTACGTAGACGCTATTATTTCGCGCCACTATTCTTAATGCGCGGCAGCTCCTAGCGCCGTTTTGTCGTCGACAACTTTAGACGCGACACTAGCGTCTCATGTCTGAAGACTGTGAAGCGACGCTATATGGCGTCTCAAACAAAGGAGATGCTAATGAGACGCTACTGTATATATATTTAAACACTATATTATATATACTATATGCCAATCAATAAATTCATTAAATCTTATATTAGTATTAAGTACATGATTATAAACATATTATCAATAGCATAATATCAACATATATATGTATTAATTACACGATTATATATATGTATTTTTACATTATAAGAGTGTTCCTAAATATATAATTTTTTACCTATATTATTTATGTTACGTATACATATAATATATATAATATCTTAATTAATTATACATATATTATTATATACTTAATCATGGGATTACGATGGTTGATTAAGTGAGTGATATGTTAGCGTCACAGTAGACACACAATAGCGTTCACCTAGCGTTTAACGAGCGCCGAAGTTATGTCGACGCTATGATGACATTATGGGCGTCTCTCTAGTGTCGCACGTTCGAGACGCCATATTGTTTTAGACGCTAGTTCGGCGCTACGGAGTTGCTAAATGAATCTAGCGGCTCAATGGCGTCTGTATTGCGCCTCCTAAGCCGACTTTTTACCCGTCACTCAATCGGGTACATATAGACATATAAATGCGCGTATATGCTGATACCTATATATAATAAGTGCATGTATACATATTATTATAACCTACTCTGACACATATAAACAAATACACATATATATATATATATATTCACTTCGAATACGTATACATATTCATGTTATCTATATATATGTGTAGACATATTCATACACATATATATTTATAATACATATAGACGAAACACATTGTTGTAACTTAATACATATTCATGTTATCTATATATATGTGTAGACATATACATACACATTGTTGTAACATAGACATATATATACGTACACATATATGACATATGTATATATATACACACACAATTGTGTTATATTATACACATATACATACATATTTATAATTTTGTATACATATATGATAGATTATCGGAAGAAAATAAAATAATTGGAACGGAGCATAATGTGATGAGACGTTACATTGATAAATAAAATTACATACATACTAAAAAAATTTGAAAAAACTTTTATTGAGCGTCTCAATGGCGTCGCGATTTTGAGATGCTACAATAGTGCGACGCCCCGACGACGCGATGGTGTCGCTACGTTTCTTAGCGACACATTAGCATCTCTATAGCGCCGCGCTAGCCGAATTGTGACAGTTTCGGCGCCTACATGGCGTCTACGTAGCGTCTCATTATTGTGCGACGCTAAAGATTACTTAAATCCCTAACCCACGTTCTTTGTTTTCACTTTTTTACTGTTTAACATTTACCCCCGATGCCCGACGCGGTCTGACGCCCGACCTCCGACGTGCCCCGACGCCCGACCTCCGGCACCCGTCGCCCGACGCCCGACCTTCGACGCCCTCCACAGCCGCCTCCGGCCTTCGCCCGACGTCCGACGCCCGACGTCCTCTTTTCTCCTACGGTCTTCTCTTTATTTATTTATTTATTTGCATTTTTTTGGGGCAAGCACCATAAGGTTTGTGTAGGAAAATTACTTTAATGAATTTACCATTTTCACTTAATGTCACTTCTCACACAACTCTCTGTCCATTTTAAAAAAAATGAAACACTTTTCTTGCTAAAACAATAAATTGATAAAGAATATGTTTTCATATAAAAAAAATTATTTCTATGAGTCTCTAGCTCCGACGGATTAAATTTGATTACATTGAAATTTCTAGAATTAGAATTTTTACTAATTCACAAGTATTAAACCCTTTATTTATATAAGCTCAAAACTTTATCTAATAAATTAAAAAATTAAAAAATTGCACATAATATGTCGTTTAGTCTATGAGTCAATGTAAATGAAAAATAATTTAATTTATTAATGTACAAAATTTATCATGAGAGTCGAGTCAGCTCAATCTTAATCCAACATCAATCAATCTAACTATTAAGTATTTCATTATATTTTTCGTTAATTATTATATATATATATATATATATATATATATATATATATATATATATATGCAATTTTATTAAAAATTGTAACATTATTAATGGAACTATTATTTCCTCTATGGTTGATGATAAAGGATGATAGAATTGTTGATTATAGTCAATTGATCGCTAATGGATAATGCATATTGATAATTGAGATTGCATATGATTATTGTTATTGGATGGGTTATATTGTTTATTGTTATGGGTGGCCCTATGTATTGAATTTATCTCGCTGGACTTTGCCCCTGTACTTGGTTCTGTACAGATGATGATGTTGGCGATGGTAAGACAGTTGGTGGCTCCTCTAACAGGTGATATGCACATTGGATATGGACATGAATAGGGTCTCCTATTGGATAGTTGTAGGCCCATAACCCATAGATCATTAGAGATTGTATAAATAGCTTCCGCGTAGTGTAAGAATTATTATATTTAAGTCTTTCACTTACGTAAGTCAGTGTGTTGATCGGTCAAAGTCAAAGAAAAAATCAAGGTATAGAATAGAGTAGCATCACCGAGATAGCCTTCTGAGCAGGCAAAGAAAAAAAAATCTAAGGCGACGTCTAAGGAGGTTATTCCTCAGAATAACCAAAGTTCTAAGGCGGTTATTCTAAGGTAAAATAACCAAAGTCCTAAGGAGGTTATCCCCACGTAATATAAGAATAGAAGAATTGTACATTGAAGAATGTTATCCTTAAGGCAAGGACAGAGCCAGAAAAGAATTTTAGGGGAGGACCAATACATCTAAATATGTTTAAAAATTATTGTCCATGAGGAGAATCGAACTCCCAACCTCTCACTGTATCAATAATGTCACTTTCCATTAAACTAACATGGCTTATTTATAACTTTAGATAGCTTAAAACATACACCAAGCGGTACAATCTCTAATTGACACTTGTCCCCCCCCCCCCCCCCCCCCCCCCCCCACAATACGTAGTTTTGTCCCTTCCTTAAAGGATTAGAAGTGAGGTTAACACAATAAGTAAAGCATGACATTTATTATGAAATAGTAAATTAAAGAAGACCTCAATGGAATTCAAATTAAAAAGTTGATCTCTAGGTTAGTTAGGAATGCTACAATAGAATAGTAAAGATGCATAATGTTATGTATTAATGATCGTGATATAGGGATAGTCCAAAAGTCATGTTGTACCTATGGCTTATATGAAATTAGTTAGGAATTCATTGAATAAGAAAGATTATCATCATGCAATAAATGATAAATAGTTATTGGATTGATAAAAGAAAGGACCTATTACATGATGAAGTATTGATGACAAGATTACCGATATTCCTTTTAAGGAAGTTATCAATTGAATTGTCCAAATTCTCCTTCGTAAATTTGAGGATGGTTTTATTTTTAAGGAGGTTATTATGTAACACCCTAAATTTCAATAAGGGCAATAGAGTAATTTAGACCAAGTTAATGGATAAAAGGGGAAATTGAAAAGGAAAAAAAAAGAAAAGAAAGATTAAATCCTATCGGGAGTAGGAATAGATTAGGAATTTCAATTTGATTTGGGGTTTAAAAGAATGTTTAGTGGATAAAGGACTCCCAAATAGGATAGGATTGAAAGTCTTATGGCTTGGAAATATTTCAGCCATTAAAATAATATTTATTATTATTTTAATCCAAAAATTAAGTGATAAAATATTGTGGAATTAAATAATTCCAAAAATTAGATTATAAAATCTTATCATATTAAATAATTACGAAAATTAGAGAAAAAATAAATATAAAGATAAAATAAAAGTATATTTTGATTGAAAGAAGTTATAGAAGAGATAAAAATGAATTTGGGTAGAGATAAATTTTTTGTTAGTATGGATATGGAATAATTAGTGAAATTCGGATTTAATTAATCTTGAATACTTAACAAAGGTTTAATTAGTGATGGATGGTCAAGATTGATTCTAAAAGAGTTCAAGGCCCAATAGAAGTTAGAACCCTTGGCTACCTCTATAAATAGGATCTAAAGGGTGGTTAGAAAGTATTATCTGCCTCCACAAAATTTCTGCATGAGAGCCTCATCTTTCTCCTTCGTTTTCTCACAAACCGAGAAACTTGAGAGTGCAGGCGATATACCGTTTCGAAGCCCCAGTAGATGAGAACAAGATCCAAGTGGTAGCTGAAGGCTTTTGGAGATCAATAGGGAGTAGTCTTCGGTCAAAGTCACGACGTCCGTGCAGTTCACAAACAACATGAACATAATTGGTTTTTCAACCAACTTAGGTACATAGGGGATCCCTATATTGACGGACGGTTATCGTCGATATAGATCCTCATGACCCTTGTCCTAAGTATTGACTACTATATGGATGAATTGTGAATTGAATTGCATGGTTAATCGCATAAAAAATAGGGTAGGAAGTTGCACTGAAAATGCAACTTCCTGATAGCGGTAGAACCCGACCTGAGTTCTACATTGCCCGACCCGAGTTCCTTGGAATCTGGGAGGCAATCGGATTGATCGGACCGAGTTCGTGAGAATCCAGCCCGGGTTTGAAGGTACGCGGCTCGAGTTCTATAACCCGAGCGTGACATGAAAATATTAGTAAGGATCCAAACCGGGTTCCAACTAGCTTGGCTCGGGTTCCGTGGATGTTTATGGATGATTAGAAATTGAATAGGATCCGGATCGTATTTCAAATAGTTCAGCCCGGGTTCTGTGAAGAAGATGTTGTTTGATTGAATAGAATCGGCTCGGCCTGAATTTCAAAGGACCCAACTCGGGTTCTACTGAAGATGGAAATTGCGAATTGAACTAAGGAAATTCGGCCCGAGTTTCATCCCACCTGGCCCAAGTTCTATAGAAAGATGGATATGATTGGTAATAGGATGAACCGACCCGGGTTTTATCTCACCCGGCCTGGGTTCTGAAGATAGAAAAATGTTTTTAAGTTATTAAAGTATGCTTAATTGTGGATGATTGTATTATTGCTTATATTTGATCATATTATTATGATATTGATCTCATTGTGACGATATTGATTATATGATCATGTTATATTGATTGATGTCTTGTGCATCTAAGATTGGAAAGAAAGTTTAACTGAAAGCAAAGATAGACATGAAGATAAAAGATGAAAGGTACCTAAAATTGGGAGAGCTCTCAAAACAGCTTATATGGTTGAAATAGTTTTTATGGTTGAAGCAGCTCTCGTGATTGAAGTATTGAACAACCATTGTGGTTGAAGCAACCTTTGTGGTTGAAGTATTGAACAGTCCTTATGGTTGAAACAACCCTCGTGGTTGAAGTACTGACGCAATCCTTGTGGTTAAAGTAGTACTCGTGGTTGAAGTATTGGGCAGTCTTTATGGTTGAAGCTAAAGTAAAAATTGATTGATAAGATATTAAATTACAACCTTTATGGTTGAAGTATAAGAGAGATTAGTTGATTATTAAAGATTAAGGATAATTGCAACATTTATGGTTGAAGAATAAGAATGGATGATTGATTGGATGGAATAATTGAATTGCAGCCTTCATGATTGATGTACGATAAAAGATTATTGAATTATAGCTTTTATGGTTGAAGTTAAAGATAAAAAGATAATTGTATCCTTTGTGGTTGAAGTTAAAGATAAAAAGATAATTGTAGCATTTATGGTTGAAGTAAAGTAAACTAAAGATTGAATGATTGATTGTAAAGATAATTGATTGCAGCTCATATGGTTGATGCTATTGTTAATATAATTATTATTGCTTCTATGGTGATAATAAAGGATGATAGAATTGTTGATTCTAGTCAATTGATCGCTAGTGGATAATGCATATTCATAATTGAGATTGCATATGATTATTGTTATTAGCAAGATTCATATTGTTTATTATTATGGGTGACTCTACGTATTGAGTTTATTAAGCTTTACCCATGTACTTGAATTCGTATAGATGACAATGATGGCGATGGTGAGACGATTGATGACTCATTTGACGGGTGATATGCACATTGGATATGGACATTGACAGGATCTCCTATTTGGATAGTTGTAGGCCCATAACCCACTTGTCATTAGAGATTGTGTAACTAGCTTCCGCATAGTGTAAGAATTATTGTATTTAAGTCTTTCACTTATGTAAGTCAGTGTGTTGACCGGTCAAACTCAAAGAAAAAGTTAAGGTATAAAATAGAGTGGCGTCATGTCAATGCATGTAGTGATAAAACAAAAAGAAAAAGGACAATGGCAGGAAAGAAAGGCATCTCACCATTTCCCAAAGGGTTAGCATTCCTTTCAAAGCCCAAGCCCTATGATGTTTTCTCATTTCTCTAAAATATGAAATAGGAAGAAGGAAAAAATAGCCACCTTAGCTGCACCTTGACATTGCACATGTCTTTGTCGAACGGTCTATGCCAATGCTACGATCTAAATCTGAAATTGATGATTTAAGTTTTGTCAACATGAAATTTGAAGATCTCATCTTCTACGATCTAAATCTCACCATCAATTTAAGACAAGGTATTTATTTATTTAGCTTTGTTATGCCCATTTACGTCCTCCTTGGTTTTTGGGAATAAAAAAAGTGGCAACTAATGGTAGGAAGAGGAACAAAAAATGAGTTTTTGTAATTGTAATAAGGCTTTTATGAATGACATTAGTGTTTCTTCTTTTTTATTAGCTACGAGAAATGAATAGAACAAAAGGTGTTTTTCACTTTTTTGTTTGTGAGCATAAAATGAAAAGATTACTCTACTAATATAGGGGATACAATATTTTTTGTTTTCTTCATATTTTTTTATTATTTTAATTTTTTCCTTCAAAAGTGAATGCCAAATTTAGGGTTTTTAAAAGTTCCTTCATTTATTGTTAATTTATTAATTATTATCCCTTATTAGTCATACATTATTAAGTTATTAATTATTATTATATTTTTTGAATTATATTGCATTGAATTATTAATTATTATAAAACATTTATAGAATTTAATTCATACTTTTCTCTATTTGTTATTTCTAAGATCAAAAGGTTTTGTGAGTAAAGAAAGTGTCAATAGAATTAATGGTAGGAAGAATGACAAATTTGTATATATATATATATATATATATATATATATATATTTTAGAGTGATAAAATGGTTTTTTATGAGTGGTACTAGTGTTTTTTTTTGTTGTAAATAAAGTAAAGAGTCTTTTCACTTCTTTTTGTTTGCGATTTAAAAAAGGACAAGTCAACTTTTTTCACAAAGAGTATGTATTGTTTTTTTTAAAAATTTTTTTCATGATTTTTAAATATTTTGGTTCAAAAGTAGATGTCATTCTTATGCTGTTATAAAATTTCATTCATTTTATCGTTAATTAATTATTATCACTTATTAGGTCATAAATTATTAAATCATTAATTATTGATATATATATATTCTAATTAAATTAAATTATTAATTTGTATGTCATACAATGACTTTAATTCTTCCTTTTTTAGATGTATTTTCTTTTTTTTCGTTTGTGAGAAAATAAAATATCCGTCATTTATATAGACTTGTTGACTCTTTGTGTTCTATTATAATTTCCATAATAAGTAATCATATATAGTAAAATTCTAAATTAATGAGTATTAAATTTAGCAAACTATGTGTTAATTCTATTTTTTTCTCAGATTAAAATATATTTTAGATTTAATAAAAAAATGTGTAATCATCTTATATGACTTTGACGATTCAAACTAAATCTCAAACCACCTTTCATTTATATTTTTTATTTTATGTTTTAATAATCCTTTAATATCGTAAATATAATTATTTATTTTTTAGCACAAAAAATTGGTATTCACATTATTATTTTTTGTTTAAAATGTTAAAATCATAATTAATTGCTTGTAAATACAATATTCACTCTTTGTATCCTATTATATTTGTATTCATGACCAAAATTTTAACTTGTATTAAAATTTTAACATCATAATAAATTTTTTAAAAATTATATGTTCACTATTTATATTCTATTTCATCTTTCATAATATAAAATATATTTAAATAAATTCATTATTAATTAATGTGTGTTAAATTTGATAAATTATAATGAATCTCAAGTCATCATTTATTCTTATTTTTTTATATTTTTAATATTGTCATGATTTAGTATCATAAATATCATCATTTAATTCTTAGCTCAAATATTTGGTATTCTCGTAATTAATTTTTGCATTAAAATTTTAACATCATATTTAATTGTTTAAAAATTACATGGTATCCCTTATATTATATTACATTTTTCCTAATATATTTTTTTTATATAAATGCACTCTTAATGTTACATTTAAAAAATTATATGTTAACTCTTTAATTCTATTATTTTATTATAATAAAAAAGATCTAATAATAAAAATATGTAAGCTAATGGACATTATTTTTTTATACATTTTAATATCATAAGTAACATTATTAAATTCTTAGCACAAATCTTTGGATTTCTTATGTGTATTTAAAAATTTAACATTATAATTAATTATTTATACATTATATGATGACTCTTTTTATCCCGTTATCTTTTTATTCATAAGAAAAAATATCTTTATTTTCATTTTTTCTAATTTTTAATATTTTTTAATATTCTCATCCTTTAGTATTATAAACATGTTTTTTTCATCATTATTTTTGTATTAAAATTTTAACATCAAAACTATGTTTATTAATCACACATTGACTCTTTATATTTTTATATATAAAATAAATATATATAAATGCATCCTTAATTAGTGTGTATTTGTTTACAAATTATATGCCAACTCTTCAATTCTATTATATTTTTTAGCTCGTAACAAGAAAAGATGATATTTAATATGAAGAAAAGATATAAACTAATGTATTTTAAAAATATATTATTTTTTACTTTGAAATATTATTTATAAATAATACTGATTTTATATATAATAGGCTATGTATTTAGAACTGGTTTTATTTTTCAAATGAGATGGGAAAAATCAGTTTCTTTAGCCCAAACATATATGGTCTTTATGTCATAATTGGACTCGGAGTCACATGGAAGCCCACCTTTATTCTTTTGATATAATGTATAAATAAAGTTTATAATGCCTAGGGATTAACCAATTGTCGCAGTCGCCACCGCTTCTCTTGTGCAAGATGGTGAGATCTACTCTCCTTCCCTCTTCCGCACGTTGATTTAGCTTTTTGTCAACATGAAATTTGAAGATCTCATCTTCTACGGTCTAAATCTCACCAAAGTTATTTATTTATTAACTTTGCTATGCTCATTTACGTGCTCCTTGGTTCTTGGGACTAAAGAAAGTGGCAATAGAACTAATGATAGGAAGAAGAACAGATTTGTCAAATCAGTTTTTTTAGTAACAATAAGGTTTTTATGAGTGACATTAGTATTTTTTTTCTTTTTTATTAGTTATGAGAAATGAACAAAACAAAAGGTGTTTTTTAAAATTATTACAATTAGATCATAAATTATTAAATCATTAATTATTGATATATTTTTAAATTATATTTAAATTATTAATTTGTATGTCATATATTAACTTTAATGCTTCTTTTTTCTGTTAGATGTATTTTTTTCTGTTTGTGAGCAAATAAAGAAATTGTCTAGTTTATAGCAAAGAGGACATATTTTTTTATACTTCTATGCTTTTAATTTTTTTTTAGAAAGTATATGTCATTTTATGGTATTATAAAATACCCTTCATTTATTATTAACACCTATTAGGTAATAAATTATTAAGTCATTAATTGTTATTAGATTTTAATTTATGCTACAAATTATCTCAATTGAGAAGAATAATTAAATTTGAAAATTCGTAACATCTAATATACTTTTTTCTCTCTGTTATTTTTGGAAGGAAAGAAGTGATCTTATTGGTGGTTAGTGATCAAAGGATAATAGAGTTTTACTTATTCATTTTGAGGATAAAACTCTATTCTAAACATTCATTTGTTTAATTTTTCCTTATCAATTGATCGATATCTTTTATAATTGATCACATGACTTTGCCAAAATTGGTCCACTCGTTTCAGTGTCGAACTTCTTGATGCAAATGTTGTGATATTCAAGGTTGTCGTGATACTTAAACTTGGGCGATTGCCTATATATCTTAAGAACACAGTGGTCTACATTGATTATTTAAGTCACGTCAACATGAAATTTGAAGATCTCATCATGCACATTCTAAATATCACCATAAACAAAGGTAAGTTACTTTTTTATTTAATTTCTTTATGTCCATTTATGTGCTCGCCGATTTTTGAGAATAAAGAAAGAGGCAATAAACTAATTGTAAGAAGAATGACAAATTTCTTAAATAAATATTTTTTGGGAGTGTCAACGAAGCTTTAATCAATGACACTAATGTTTTTTTCTTGTTGTGACTAGAGTAAAGGTCTTTTTTTCACTATTTTCTTTTGCCTTAAAAAGGATGAGTCAACTTTCAGAAAGATTATGTAGTGTTTTTCCATATTTTTTATGATTTTAATTTTGTTTTTTCTTCGAAAGTAGATGCAATTTTTAGGTTACTACAAAATATCATTCATCCTATTGATAAAAAAATGACAAACTTGTATGAAACCTGAGCAGTTCATTCTCTTCAATTGTAGCTTTGAGAACCTAATTTGGCAATGATTGAAGATCTTGATGTGGGGTTGGAGTCGAGTGAAGAATGTGCTAAAGATGAATATCATTTATATTCAGTAGATAATATGATAATGTTATTTTTCCTAATTAATTAGTTTACTATCTTGGCATGCAACTACATATATTACATGTGAAGAAAGTGTTGATTTTAATCATATAATAGTGTATATATAAACACACATTTATATGTCTAATATTTTTTTATTTCTCATTAATTGATCGATGTCTTTTGTAGTTGATCACATGACTTTGCCAAAATTGGATCCACTCGGTTTCAATGTCGAACTTCTCAATGCAAAGGTTGTGATGTTCAAGGTTGTCATGGTACTTAAACTTAGGTGAGTGTTTATATATCTTGTTTTTAAAAAAATATTAATGTCGTACGAAATCTGAAGAACTCGTGGTTTACATTGATTATTTAAGTCATGTCAACATAGAATTTGGAGATCTCATCTTGTGCGATCTAAATATCACCATAAATAAAGGTAAGTTATTTTTTTATTTAATTAATTTATCCATTTAGATGATCGTCGATTCTTGAAAGTATAGAAAGTGGCAATAAAATGATGGGTTTAATCCCTATGCTACTAACTTAAGTTGGTAGTATTTTTCTACTTGAATATGGGGCGTCCAATTTAAGATCGAGAGTTGATATCGTTCGCCTGATAGCGCCCGTCCGATCCAAGATCGAGAGTTCAGATGCGCGCAGATTTTTATTAATTTTTTTAACCCTATGCATGCATGATCTCTCGTCGCCCATTTGCCCTATCATTTTCTCTCTCCTCTCTGCGTCGTTTCCCCTCTCCTCGCCGCTGATCTCGTGCCCCGCCGCCGCCCGCCCTCTCGTGTCACTGATCTCCCTTCAGCCAGATCTCGCACAAATCTGCGTCCCCCGACAATATCTGCACGACCTCCGGCCAGATCCGCACGCTGGATCTCATCCCTCGCATGAGCTCGACGCGCGACCTCCGAGCTTTATGGTACATGCAAAATATAACATATAATTAGACATGCATTTAATCTCATTTCGAATTATTTTTTAATAGCATGCATCATTTTATGGGCTTATTTACATTAATTTTACAAAAATGAAAATCTACCCAAATGTTCTATTTTATTATCTAGGAAGCAAAAAAATTGAATTACGAAGCCAACGGAAAAAATCGCGCTCAAATTAGAGTTCAAACAGAGCTAGAAAGTGAAAAACAACGAGCCAAAGCTGAAAGTAGACTTTAACGGGTCGTGAAGGGATTTTAATGGGCCGTGACAGGGCTGTGAAACTCATTAACAGGCCATTAAAAGTTGCATCGAGTCACGGCCGTGACCAGGCCTTCAGGGCCGTGAAATACACCTTTTTAACATTGTAAGGGCTCTGAAAATCCATTCCTAATATGATTAGAACTTTGTTTAAGCCATTAAACACTTTTAACCGCCCATGACGAAACCCAGATTCGAGATTTGGATGGATTTTTGTAAGAATTTGAAGGATTCCTACTCATATTATATGATCCTAGGATCAAGGTTGTCAAGATCACTTTCCGAGGTAGGATCGTAAGGGGCTTCGAGGATCGAGGATCGTAGGATCGGATCGAAGATCGTAAGATCCTACCCCATGAATAAAAAATTATTTTTAATAAAAAATAATAAAGTATTATATTTCTTCATAAATATTATGTTTATATATAAGTTAATTAAACATTGACTATTAATACTTTATTGATATTTTCAAGTCTAATAGATAATTTTTTTATATCATCCGAAAGACAATATGATATATTCTTAAAAAACACTAAAATAATAATATATAATATTTGATCTTAATGAATTATAATATTTATTAATGTGCAATATGATTCTTAGTATATGTGCAATAATAAAAATTAATTTTGATATAAGATAATATAGTATTAGATTCATAACATAACATTAGAGGATATTAAAATTCATGAAAGTGAGACTAAGATATACAATATATATAAATAAAATAGTTAAATCTAATTTTCTCAAGGACCTTTATGTTTACTTCTATTTTTTTATTCGAATAAATTAAGTTGTGCTAACATTGTAGGATCGCTAGGATCGTAAGATCCTATCGATTTTAAGATCCGGCTATAGATTCGATATAGATCCTACGTTTAAGATCCTCTAGATATGATCGGGATCGTTTTCTGTCCGGAGGATCGTAAGATTGTAAGATCTTACTATCCGGATCGGGATCCTGACAACCATGCCTAGGATGATTTGGAAACATATTATGATCCAAATTTCGAAGTTTGATAAGGCCGAAATTTTAGAACTAATTCAGATTCGAATTTTTCTTATTTCACATAGAAAAAGTTTTTGTTTCTTCTCAAATCATATGAAAACTCAAACCCCTATAAATAGAGGCCTTCTACAGCTAGAAGAAAGCATGCTAGGGATGTGAGGCATGCTAGGGCATGCTAGGGATTCTAAGGCCTGCAACCAGAGTTTTGAAGCCAAGAACGTGAGAAAATTCAGAAGGCTCGCCGAGAAGATTTCTGCACAATTGATTCTAGAAGAGAACCGGGCAGTAGTTCATCGGCGTTCCTAAGAGTATTCTCTGTTCTGCATTCTGTTGGGCTGATTTTATGCTTAATTGATACATTATTCTATCTTTAGTAATTTGGATCATTTAGTTTTATTTTCCTTTTGAGACAATTGTAATAGTTTTAATAGTTAATGACAAACTGTTAAGCCTTATTTTATAATTGATTATAGTTCAGTTTTCTTTCGAATATGTATGCTATTATTAATGCTTTTTCAGAGATTTATTGCGTTATATAGTTAGCTATCATCCTTGTCGGAGTAGTTACTTTTGATTGCATAATTTCCGTGGAATTGATTCTTGACTTAAGTACAAGTATTGCATGTCACAACTCGTAAGATCCTTGAAGGAATATTAGTTGTGTGGTCTATTAATCATTACCATGTTATGGATGATAATAATTTAGAGACTACATTTTAATGCATCTTAATCTCAGGTTTGATTAGATTATGATCCAAGACGGAATAGTCTTAATCTAATTTGAATTAAAATAGGTTGATTGATTCTATACAGAGATCAATAATTTGAGTAGATTCTAATCCTTCATTAGAAACTAACTTATCATATTTGGTCAAGTTTGTCTATCATTTATTATCCTAAGCCCTATGCATCACTAGATTAGATTAGATTAATTTAGTTTTAGTCTTTACTTTTTTGTTATTTTATTTTCTGCACACATTTTCCCCAAAACCATGTCGTCTCCTATTAGCCTCTAAAATTAGTTTAGTTAAGTAAGTTAATTCCTCATGGGTTCGACACTCTACTATTACACTTTATTACTTGTGCGACTAGTGCACTTGCTATCATTTAATTGTTATCAATTCTCGCATCACTTCACCGTCGACCTGAACACGCCGCGACTCCCGCTTCCGTGTGTCACCGGCCTCCCTCTAAGCTTCGCCACTAACCCGAACACCGGCCAAATCTCACGGCCCTCCGCCACCGATCTCACGCACCTCCGCCGCCGATCTCGCGCACCTCCACCGCCGAGCTCCCGCACCGCCGCCGCTGAGCTTGTGCCCCGCCGCCGCCGATCTCGACCACCGCTGCCGCCGACCCGAACACGCTATGACCCGTCCACCTCTGCCGCCGATCTCGCGCCCCTCTGCAGCCGAGTTCGCACCTCCACCGCCGAGCTCGCGCACCGCTGCCGCTGAGCTCGCCCGCCGCCGCCGACCTACGCGCAACCCCCGCCGACCCCGACGTCCTCAGCCTTTGTCGATCGCCTCCCCGCACAACTACCTCTTGCCGACCCCCGCCGTGACCCGCACCACTGCTGCGCCGCCGCTGCCTGCCACACCCGCGCCGACCTCGCACAACCGCCGACCCCGCATCACACACCGCCGCGCATCGACCCCGCACAGACACCGTCCTCGTGCACCGACCTCGCACCTCCCCTCGGACGTCGTGACCCTCGCACGACCGTCGTCTTGCTGCTGTAATTAATTGTTAATGCATGTTTAATTCATTTATAATTTTTTTGGTTTATTTAGGACGATTATTATTTGTAATGAATTCTTCAATCTTCCTGTTGAGATTGGATTGTAAAAGTTTAACTCTTCTGCTGGCGATGTTGTATTGGATTGGTATTCCTTCCATTTATTTGAGTTGTAAAAGTTTAATTCTTTTGCAATGCGACAAAATGAAAGTCAAGACGAATTGGAGTTGCCTGACGCTCATTATAACGCTCGCCTGACCGCTACTCGAATGAAGGGATAGAACATTTAACATGCTAGATGCATTCGATATTTTCATACTACAAAATACGATAACATCTCAATTTTCATACCACATTTCCCAATTTCATTCTAATGCACAATTAACATCTTAATTTCACAACATTCTTTGCTCACAGTTCACAACAAAATCCATACAAATACAATTTCATTCTACCTCAAAAATGAATACAAATTGCTAACTACTCTTTGTCTCGCACTTTGAGGTTGGAACAAATTTTTGACAAAAGAGATGGACTCTAATGGACACTTTGAGGTTGGAACAAATTTTACAAATTTCTGCATAATCATATCTTAAGTAATATTACAAACTCAAACTCAAATTGAAAAACTCGAAAACAACTCCAAGATTACATAATTACAGATGAAATAGATCGGTGTCGGTAGGCCACGTCGAGATCAGACAACGGGCGACGTCAGCGGTAGGGCGGACGAGCTCGGCGGCGGCGGGCGAGGTCGAGGGTCGTGTCATGGGCGGCAGGGCGGGCGAGCTCGGCAACGGAGGGCGCTGTCAGCGGCGGCGGGTGAGGTCAAGGGTCGTGAGCGGCCGGGCGCATGAGCTCGGTGGTGGCAGGCAAGCTCGGTCGACGGGAGAGGTCGAGGGTCGTGGGTGGTGGGGCGGGCGAGCTCGGTGGCGGGCGACGCCAGCGAAGGTGGGCGGGCTCAGTCGGCGGGCGGGAGGGATGAGATCGCGAGGGACGAGATCAGCGGCGGAGCTCGGCGGTGACGTGCGGGAGGCGACCTGCGGAGGCGGCAGTCATCAAGAGCTTTGTCAAGAGCTACCGAGTCATCGACGGGCCGACGGCAAGAGCGTGTAGAAGAGGAGATCTGGCGTCGGCAGGCAAGATCGTGCCTCGGGGGGCGTCAGCATGCAGATCACAAAGCGGGCGGGGCCGGCCGACGACGAGGGTGTGCAGAAGAGGAGATCGCACGTCAGAGCCATCGAGGGGCGTGTCGGTGTGTGGATCTGGCAGCGGCGGCAAGGAATCTTGGTGAGAGATCTGACTACGGCGGTTGGCGATCTCGGCATGGGATCTCACGTCGGCTGCGGGCGAGAGAGTCGAGAGAGCGGGCGGCGTCGACGAGAGATCGGGCAGCGGTGGCTGGCGATGTCGGCTGTGGATGCCGATAGAGCGGGCCGCAGCGGGGAGACGAAGAGGAGAGAGGATATGTTGTGGTTTGTAAGGTTATTAGAAAAAAAATGTAAAAAAATGGGCGTAATCTTGACCGTTGATCTTGAATCGGACGTCTGAGATCGTTGAAATCATATCAACCATCGATGATGGAATGAGAGGGCGGGATTCAAGTAGCAAAATGCTACCAACTTAAGTTGGTAGCATAGGAATTAAATCCTAAATTGATGGTAAGAAGAATGACAATTTTGTCAAATAAATATTTTTGGGACTGTGAACAAGGTTTTAATCAGTGACACTAATGTTTTTTTTGTGACTAGAGTAAAAGGTGTTTTTTCACTACTTTTGTTTGCGTTAGAAAAAGATGAGTCAACTTTCAAAAAGATTATGCAGTGTTTTTTTTCATATTTTTTATGATTTTAATATTTTCTTCAAAAGAATATGCATTTTTTATTTATTATAAAAGATCCTTCATTTATTGTTTTTAAAAAACATCAATCTTCTATGAAAATTGAGCAATTCATCCTCTTCAATTGTAGCTTTGAGAACATAATTTGGAAATGGTTGAATATCTTGATGTGGGGTTGGAGAGTGATTGAGTGAAGAATATGGTCAAGATGAATATCATTTATATTCGGTAGATAATATGGTAGTGTTGTTTTTTCCTATTTAATTAGTTTACTACCTTGACATGTAACTATATTCTATATTACATGCGAAGAAAGTTTCGATTTTCAACCTATAATAGTGTATGAATATATACACACATTCATATGCCTAATATTTTTTTTATTTCTCATCAATTGATCTATGTCTTTTGTAGTTGATCACGTGATTTTGCCAAAATTGGATCCACTCAGTTTTAATGCCAAGCTTATGCTAATTTTGTGACGTTCTAGGTTATCATGGTACTTAAACTTGACTGAGTGCCTATATATCTTGTTTTTTAAAACATTAATGTCCTACAAAATCTGAAGAACTCGGTGGTCTACATTTATTATTTAAGTCATGTCAATATGAAATTTGGATATCTCATCTTGTGAGTTCTAAATATCACCATAAATAAAGGTAAGTTATTTATTTAGTTTCGTTATGTCCATTTATGTGCTCGCCGATTCTTGAGAATAAAGAAAGTGGCAATAAAACTAATGGTAAGAAGAATGACAAAATTTTCAAACAAATATTTTTGTGAGTGTTAACAAGATTTTAATAGACACTAATATTTTTTTTCTTGTTGTGACTAGAGTAAAAAGTGTTTTTTGCAATGGTTGAAGACCTTGACATGAGGTTGGACGGTGATCAAGTGAAGAATATGGTGAATATGAAAACTTCCCCTCTCCTTCCTCTCTAATGATGCTTAGACCATGCTTGTCCATTGGCGGCACTTCAGCTTTCATCTCCATCTTGGCCGATGTTGGGTGTGAAGATGTGCAGCTCATCTATGTTGGCAACCAAAAGGTCGTCCAAATAAATTTTCTTGAGAGTGATAGTAAGATTTTTATGAGTGGTCATTTTTATGGTTCTAGAGTAGACTATCTTTTTCCTTATATATCGTATTGATTACCTTATATATTTGTTTCAGGTGACCCAGACTATTGTGATTAGTGCTAACATGTTTTATATAAAAAAGGTTATACGGGTAGCGGGACAAAAATATTGTTGGCACACGAAAGATGTCAATAGTATGAGAATGTGAAGGGATGAAGTGTGATGTTTTATTTTTATTAGAAATAATACATGCAAAATGGATATCATGCACGTTCCCAATACTAATGTATGTAGAGACAAAGCAAAAAATGAAAAAGGATAATGGATAATGGGAGGAAAGAAAGTTATATAATAAGTATTATTTTGGTAAAGTTTAACATCATTTCAAAGTCACAAACCCTGTTATCTTCTTTCATTTCTCAAAAATGTGTAAGAAAAGAAATGGTCATCTTCAGCTTCACCTTCCTCTCCCCATGTCTCTAATTATGGTGACAATGCGATCGTTTGCGCTGATGCACTTCGGCTATCTCCATCTTGGCTGACGTCGGGTGTGAAGATGTGTAGCTCATCTTTTTCAACGACCAAGAGGTACTCAACATTGATAATCTAAGCTTTGTCAACATGGAATCAGGAGATCTCATTTTGCATGGTCTAAATCTAAACATTAATGAAGGTGATGTACTTATTTATTTATCTTCCCTTATTCTTGAGAATATAGAAAATTGCAATAGAAATAATAATATGAAATAAAAATAAATTCTTCAAATAAAATTTGTTGGGAGTGGTACTAAGGACGGTGTTTTTTCTTTCAATATGGGAACAAGAAATTTATGAGAGGATGATTTTTTTTCCATATTTCTTATGATTTTTAATTTTTTGTCAAAAAATATATGTCATTTTAGTGTATTATAAAAGTCCATTTGTTATTAATTAATTCATTGTTATGACTTATTAGGCCATAAATTATTAAATTATTAGTTTTTTAGTCATATTCAATTATACACACAATAGTATGCTAAAATTATTTGAACACTGAAATTACCTTTTTCAAAAAAAAAAATAATGCAAGAAATATATATAATAAAGGATGAATTCTTTTAATTGTTTAGTTCAGTTTCTTTTCAATTGTAGGTCAAAATAGTCTAAAGATAAACTTATAAACTAATAAGTTTATGGTTTTGTATTGCTCCTTTGATGTCCTAAATCATCTTGTTTAGCCCACGAGTGACTTTAGTTTACACCTGAACCCATTTTTTCTAAGGTGTCTAGACATGCATGTTTCAAAAGATCAGATTTTTTTCATATTGTTTACATGGACAATGAATCCTAACAAACATTCTTGATTAGTAAAATCTCCATGTGATGGTTCTTATTTTAATATTATCATATAAATAATCTAGGATTTAGCCACTCAACCTAGTCTTAGTTAAAATTTTAAAATTAGTATGCAAACAAGGTTTAAAAATTTTAAACCCACCCCAATTAAACCTAACTTATCCTTCACTAACATCCAAAGAAGTTTATGGAAGGATTACAAAAAACTTCTTGGGTAGGGAGATGAAGGATATGTCCCATGTAAATGGGCAATATGGCAACTTTTTAACATTATTGAGAATAGGTATAATCTTTTGTTTTTTTATATAAATGATGGAAACTTCCTCTAAAAATAGTGATGAGTGATGCGGAGACGTGATTGTTAAACTGATGGAAGATCCGCAATTTGCTGCGATTTTGTTATTCTTAGGGTTGAATTTTAGAATGATGAGCGACTGAAGGAGTAGCTTCTTTTGGAGAGTCTAGTGATGATAAAAGTGGGCATTATTAATTGTTTGACACATTTACGTTTGATATTCATATTAATTTTTAAACCATATATTAATTGATAGTTCAAATTCTTATATTTTGATATTTACAATAAATATTGACTTGTTATTATCTATCAATGTTATGATATTTAATATTCGATACCATATATACGATGAACAAATACAAAAGAAAAAAAGGAGAAAATAGTATTCTTGAATGTTGAAACTTAAAAGGATATTCTATCAGGGTAAATTACATCAAATACTCTCTAACTTTCAAGTTTGCTCAGCGATGCTCTCCCGATCAGGAATAACCGGTTTTTCGATTGGTCTACTGACGTGGCGATGCACTCTCTCCGCCACGCAGGAGAGGCATTCGACGTGGCACCACCACATTAGCAAGTTAATAAATAATAATAATAAATATTAAAATAATATTAAAAATATTAAAATAATATTAAAAAATATTAAAAAAATACTTCCACACACTCTCTCTCTCTCTCTCTGTCGGCGTCCTCGTCGGAGGGAGAAGAGGAGGCCGGGTGGGGGGGGGGGGGCGAGCTCATTGGCGAACAGCAAAGGGAGGACCTCGTCCCCCTTTGTGATCTCGTCAGCACCGGAGGTCGTAGATTGCTGTTCGCCGGCGCGGGCAAAGGCCCCCGCTCTTCGTCGAAGCGGGCTCGTCGGAGGTCGAAGGGGCTCTTCGTCGGCCTCCTCTTTTCCCTTCGGCGAGGACATCGGCAGAGAGAGAGAGTAGAAGTATTTTTTAAATATTTTGATTATTAGTTTTTATTATTTTTTTATATTTTTTATTAACTTACTGACGTGGTGGTGCCATGTCGAATGCCTCTCCTGCGTGACGGAGAGAGTGCATCGCCACGTCAACAGACCGATCGGAAAACCGGGTATTCTATGCAATAAGTTTGAAGATGAAGGGCATCGCTGTTACAAAGTGAGAACAAACTTGAAAGTTTGAAGACATTTTGTGTAATTTATCATATCCTATCATGATGCCCAGCTTTATAATATATATATATATATATTAGGGGTGTTCACATGTCGGGTTAGACCTAAATTGTGAACAAACCCGACAGGGTATTTGGTCTAGTCAAAGGGACTTTGGAGGCCAAATCTGACCCAACCTCAGGTCATGTTGGGTGGTCGGGTTATTCGACCACCCATTTTTTAAAAATATTTTTCTTACTATTTTATATTTATTTAATATAAAAAATATAATTTCATATTTATTTTAAAGCATAAAATAAGTTTTCTAACTATTTAGTATACTTAAAGTATTTTATTTCAATTGTTTAGAAATTTTTAAAATAAAATATAAGCCTAAGTTTAAATAAAATATTATAAAAATATTAGGTCGGATGGGGCGGGTCAACTCGAGTTGGATTATCGGGTCGGGTCCGACCATCCGACGAATCCGAGCCGAGTTCATCAAGTTCACGGGTCGACTCGACCCGGTGAACACCCCTATATATATATATAGGTGTTCACCATCATATTTTCATCCAATAGTTCATGATTGAATCTTTCAAATAGTTTAACACTGTTGGATGGAGATCTGATAGTGGTGACGATAAGGAACAAGGTGACGTAGGGAACACCAAAATTTTCTCATATATATATATATATATATATATATATATATATTGAGGTAGATTTCCCTAACCTTGAATGGCTTTCTCCTCCACCATTTTTCTATATTTTTTAATATTCCTTTAGTATTCTTAGCACAAATATTTTTTATTCTCATTATTAATTTGTGTATTAAAATTTCAACATCATAATTAATTATATATAAATTGCATGACTCTTTATATTCTATTATGATTTTTGTAATATAGGATAATAATATATAAATATATTCTTAATTAATGTGTATTAAACATTGCATATGTTAAGTCTTATTCTATTTTAATCATAATAAAGATATTTAAAATTAGTAAAAAATATTTTTCTACATTTAAAATATTCTTATACTTAGAATCATAAATATCACCATTTAACTCTTAGCACAAACACTTGGTATTCTCATTATTATTTTTGTACTAAAATTTTAATATCATAATTAGTTATTTATAAATTGGATGTTGACTCTTTGTATCACATGATTTTTTATTCATAAAAATAATTACATATATTTGTATAAACTTGTTGACTCTTTGTGTCCTATTATATAATTTTCATAACAAACAATCATATATAGTAAAATTCTGAACTAATGTGTATTAAATTTAGCAAACTCTCTGTTAATTCTTCAATTCTATTACTTTTTTGCTCACATTAAAATATATTTTAGATTTTTTAAAAAATAAAATGTTATAATCTTGTATGGCTATGACAATTCAAACTAAATTTCAAACCACCTTTCATTTATATTTTTCATTTTATGTTTTAATAATCTCATCCTTTAGTGTCATAAATATAATTATTTAATATTTAGCACAAAAATTTGGTATTATCATTATTATTATTTGTTTACAATTTTAAAATCATAATTAATTGCTTGTACATAAAATATTGACTCTTTGTACCCTATTATATTTGTATTCATGACCAAAAGTTCAATTTGCATTAAAATTTTAACATCATAATTAATTGTTTATAAATTACATGTTTACTATTTATATTCTATTACATTTTTCATAATATAAAATATACTTACATAAATGCATCATTAATTAATGTGTGTTAAATTTGATAAATTATAATGAATCTCAAGTCATCATCCATCCTTATCTTTATCTTATTTTTTTTTATATTTTTAATATTATCATGATTTAGTATCATAAATATCACCATTTAGTTCTTAGCTGAAATATTTGGTATTCTCATAATTAATTTTTTATTAAAATTTTAACATCATAATTATTTTTTTATAAATTACATGTTGATCCCTTATATTATATTACATTTTTCATAATATAAATTTTTTTATTTTAATGCACCCTTAATATCAAATTTCAGGAATTATATGTTAACTCTTTAATTCTACTATTTTTATTATAATAAAAAAATATCTAATAAAAAAAATATGTAAACTAATGAACATTAATTTTGTATACTTTTTAATATCATAATTATCATAATTAAATTCTTAGTACAAATATTTGTCATTCTTATGTGTATTTAAAAATTTAACAATATGATTAATTATTTATAAATTACATGTTGACTCCTTGTATCCCGTTATCTTTTTATTATAAATTTATTTTCATTTTTTTTCTAATTTTTAATATTTTTTTAACATTCTCATCCTTTAATATTAAAATTTAATATTATTTCATAAGAAAAAAATAATATTTAATATGAAGAAAAGATATAAACTAATGTATTTTAAAAATATATTATTTTTTACTTTGAAATATTATTTATAAATAATACTGATTTTATATATAATAGGCTATGCATTTAGAATTGATTTTATTTTTCAAATAAGATGGGCAAAATCAATTTCTTTAGCCCAAAGTTATGTCATAATTGGACCCGGAGTCACAGGAAAGTCCACGTTTTTTGTTATTTTGATATGATATATAAATAAAGTTTTTAAAGCCTAGGGTTTAATCTGTTCCTCGCCGCCGCCGCCGCTTCACGCCGTCGTTGCTTCTATGGTGAGATCTGCTCGCCTTCGTTGATTTGAGCTTTTTGTTTGTTTCTTCTGTCCGATTCGCTTACTTGATGCTGTTGTGTGTCGGAAGCCGCTCCCGAACGATATCGACCTGCTCAATCCGCCTGTCGAGCTCGAGAAGAGGAGACACAAACTCAAGCGCCTCGTCCAATCCCCCAACTCCTTCTTCATGGTATCTTCATCTCGTGCGATTTTTCGTAATTTTGACTTCGCACCTAGCGATGACGATACCTTATATATCTGTCTGTTTGTTTTTGCAGGACGTCAAGTGCCAAGGATGCTTCAACATGTGAGTTTCTTGTTTATTGATCGCAATTCTTAGAGATATTGGTAGAATTAGACTGGTTATTTAATGGGGGGGGGGGGGGGGGGGGGGGGCTTAGATGAGTTGCTCTTCTGATTTGCTCGAAACCTTGCAGCACAACCGTGTTCAGCCACTCCCAGACGGTGGTGGTCTGCGGAAATTGCCAGACCGTACTCTGCCAACCGACCGGAGGCCGCGCGAGGCTCACGGAAGGCTGCTCCTTCCGGAGGAAGGGCGACTGAGGAGGAAGCGCGCACAACTCCATTGTTCGAACATTTTAAAGGAATTGTTAGCGTCCCTAATACGCACTTTCTTATTCTGTTCTGGTCGGGCAAACAAACTAAGCATGTTGGTTCCTGGTTAATTTTCTTATGCTTCTGTGCTGAGCAGGGTATTGCTGCACCTTTCAGGCAGTCCTAGTTCTTCTCCTGTTATCTTTACCTCAGTTTTGATGTTATAGTTTCCGACTTCTCTGCCACCACCGTTCTTGTTTAATTGTGTGTGCTTAACTCATTTATTGCATAAAATTTTAAGTTTTGAGGATGCATGCGTTCAATGGCACTGATGCCAATCTGTTGTATCCTTGCGTGTGGTCGATTGCAAGAAGTATTATTTAAGATCATGCTTTTGGGGCTTTTCTTTTGGAAGATTTGATGATGATGACTGGATAGATTTTAGAGTTCTATGTTTGGTAGCTTGCTTTGCATGACATTGTTACATCACCATGGGTTTGCTGTTTTCTTATTTCTTTGTTTGGTGAGTTGGTTCTTTATCCTTATTGTTTCCAGAGTACATGTTTTAGCATTTGAGGAACAATCCTAGGTTTGCTATAGATGAACTGCTAGAAGGAACAATAGATACATATATAGGGTGAAGATCTATATCCACGTTGTTGAATTAGACAAATATCATACTTTAGGTTAGGAGGATATCAACTAATACAGTTAGGCAACTCAAGCAACAAGTTTTCCCATCCAATCAGCACCAAAATAGCGCAACTTATGTCTATATATAAGCCTTTATGTTAAGAAGACTAGGAGGTTTGTGAACATATTTATTGCTCTAAACCTTTCCATGAGGCAGGAGAGAATATGTATTTATGGTTCTAAACCTTTTCATGAAGCAGGAGGCTGTTAGATTTTTGTTTCATGCAATGACCCTCTATGTCCATTTAGAATGGGCATAAATTTATAATTATCCGAGCTAGCTTTGACAATCTCAAGTTCTGAATCTCAGAGGGGAAAGATAGGATGAATCTCAGAGGGTTTCTCATACTTTTTTTTTGGGTGATTCTGTGTTCAAGTTGACTTAATATAAAGCTTTATGTTAGGACATGTCTCTGGAAGAATGAAGCTCAATTGTTGTTGCTTAAATGAGATCACTGAAGTCCTGCATATATTTAGAATTGGATTGTGTCAAGTGTGGCATTATGTTCTGTGAAAGTTTTCCATTGATGCTCAAATATGACAAGTATACCACCATCTAAATTTGCCAAGCATTGTATTGCACCATGTATCCTTCAAACGTCGATTGGAACAGTCTTGATTCTCAATAAGTTACCTTTTAGCCTTTTGAACTTGATTCTCATTTTTCAGATCTCATTTTGACATCAGCTATATCCGAAAAAAGATATATCAAAACATAATCATAGTGTGTGCATTACATGGGTATTGTTGTGCTTTTACAACAACAACAAAGCCTTATCCCACTAGGTGGGGTCGGCTACATGAATCATACGACGCCTTCGTTGATCCATGTTCATGAGATTCGACAGGGTTTTACGCTGGCTGTCGGGATCTAACACAACTCTCCTTCTTTATCCGGGCTTGGGATCGGTTATAAAACATAGACGGAGTTTAATATGCAGGATACTCAAGAGACACAATAGTAAACTTTTAAGACATTGAAGTACGTTCCTCATTGCACTTTGTTGGTCATGGTACACATGTAAATTGGCAACATATGAATAAAATGGATGGGTACTCTTGGTAACCATCCTTTTCCCTCAGAAGAAAAATAATAAGATGGTGAAGTACCTAAATTTTCTTCCTAGCATCCAAATCCATATATTTTTGTGAGAAATCTAAATCAATAAATTGACAAGATTAAACCATAAAGCAAGAGTGTTGAAATTTTATTCACAGAATTAGTATGTCCGTCAATAGTAGAAAATTTCCACATTAATGGGAAAAAGGTCAAAAAGGCTCTATGAATATTTTATCCATGTATCATATTGCATACCGGTGTTTGCGCTCATAGAAGGAGACACCTAAACATATCACTTTTGAATAAACCCATGAAGCTGAGAAACGTGAAAAGAAGGCCGGAGAAGAATCATTTAGACGACATTCCATATCCTTTCCGGAACTATTAGACAAGTAGCTATCTGCCAGACCAATGCATCTTGTCACCATCTCATCATTATTGTCGTCTAAAGATTCATCCATTATTTGTGCTACTTCAATAGCCTCTTCATACGCAATGTTGCGCTCATCTATTGTTGTGCTTTTACAATAGATGTAAAATTATTGTAGCTAGTTATGCTCAAATAATACATATTGTTCTGCATTTACAATACTGATGTAAAATTATTGTAGATCGTTATGCTCAAATAATGCATGTTGTTGCGCTTTCACAATATTGATGTAAATTATTGTATATACTTATGTTCAAATAATACAGATTATGGTGTTTTGTTACTCTGATTAGACATATCAAATGGTGCATATTGTTGTGAGTCGCATATGAACCCTATAGCTTTGCAGATTGTATTAATTATTAATCTTTTGAATATGTTTATTTATTTATTTAATATGTTTCTTAAATTATTCAATATGTTTATTTATTTTATTTGTTTTCATGATTATTATTTTATTTTAAGTTTTACTAAACAGTTAAAAGTTCAGTAGAAGCCAAAATCTTATGACTCCACTTGTTTTCATACGTTTGGTAAACTGGGAACCTTAATTCAACTAGTAGAGTTTATGTACATGTTTAATAGTTGGGTTCATTGGAATTGCCTATCGATTCATTATTTTTAATAATTCATAACGTCTATAAGTGCGCTCTATAACTTGATGCAAAAATATTCATTATTTTTAATAATTCATAACGTCTATAAGTTCGCTCTATAACTTATGCAAAATTTATATATAAAATTATTAAAGTAGTCCACAAGTCACAAATTAATAAATTATGTTTTACATCTGATTCGAGTTTAATACAAGTTTGAGTTAACTTGATTTCATTGCTAAACTAGTAACTCATAAGAGTTTAGGCATCAAACTTGAGTGAACCATGATATGGATAATAATCATCACATCTCTTCCATGAATTGTAAATATTAAATAAATATAATTTCAAATTTTTATTCTAAAATTTATATCATTGAATTAATTTTACTAGTGCTTAATATTAGTTTATTTTGCCACTCTACACTACTTTTTTTTTGTTAGTTTTTTTTATGCACGCATAACAGCCCTAGCTCGAAAGAACTTAATTCAAGTAAGAATAAGAAATTTTTGCGTTCTTTTGAACTCGGTTTCGTTAATGCAGTTTAAGAGTGTTTACAAAAGGCATTTATTTTAATTTAATTTATAAAGTTGCAACATGCAATTGCATACTTTAATCATGTTGATGATTTTCTTTTCGTTATCTAAAAATATTGTATCGTTCCATTTATAAAATAAAAGTGGTCTTTTCTTTTGTTGTTACACCGATCGGTCTTTCCATTTATAATTTTTTGCTTCAGGTTGTAAAAGAAAAAAAAGGAAGAAGTCGTGTAGTTTTTTTTTAAAAGGAAAGATTCATGAACTTTATACTTCTCGCCAGCACCCTTAGCTGATCCAAAAGCATCAAGGTACTAATGTCTACTTTGTTAGCCTCTTTGATCCTATCTAGTAGTATCGGTCTAACTCAAAGATTGCACAAGAAACATCTATTGTTGTCAATCCTGAGGTTGAAGATCATGGTGGTGAGATCCTCAACTAGTGAAATCTTGCCTAAATTATTTGGTGTCACCCCATCCCTAGACTTTCGGCTTAAAGCATCAACTACTACATTTGCTTTTCCCGTGTGATATTCCAAGGTCAAATCGAATTTCATTCATTTGCGTTGTCTCTAGTTAAGCTCTTTTTCGTCGTAAATTTCTCAAGCTCTCGTGGTATGAGAATATTTGTACATGTTCACCATAAAAATAGTGCCTCCAAATTTTTAACGCAAACACGATGGTTGGCAATTCTAGATTATGGGTGGGGTTAATTAACCTCATGTGGTTTCAGCTTTTTTGAGGCATAGGCAATCATCTTTCCATTCTACATAAGAACACAACCAAGTTCATGTCGCGAGGCATCATTATACACTACAAAATTTTCTCTATCTTCGGACAAGGTTAGAATCGGTTCTTTAACTCTTGGAAACTACTTTCGCACTTATATGTCCAAATGAATTTTGCATTCTTCCTCATCAACTGTGTAAGTAGTCTTGCGATAGTGGAAAAGCCCTGCACAAATCTCTTGTAATAATCAGCAAGGCTAAGATAGCTTCGCACCTCATTGGCATTTCCCGGCGCTTCCCACCTCACCACGAACTCTATCTTGGATGGATCGACTAGCACCCCATCTGTAGATATTAAATGTCCAAGGAATACCACTTTGTCTATCCAAAACTCACACTTTAAAAATTTAGCATACAACTTATTCTTTTGTAGTGCCTCTAGGACTAATCGCAAATGCACCTCATGCATCTCTGCACTAGGTGAGTAAATAAGAATGTCGTCAATGAAAACAATGACAAAAACATCCAGATAATCTCGAAATACTCTATTCATTAAATCCACGAATGCGACCGATGCATTTGTAAGACCAAATGGCATAACTAAAAATTCATAATGCCCATATCGAGTGTGAAATGTTGCTTTCTTCATGTCATCATCTTTGATCTGTAGTTGATGGTATTCAGATCACAGATCTATCTTCGAAAACACTTTTTCCCCACGTACTTGATCAAAGAGATCGTCAATCCTGAGTAACATATATTTATTTTTTATTACTACCCTGTTCATTCTCGTAGTGTCATCTTTCTTTTTCACAAAGAGTACATAAGCTCCCTAAGGCGATATACTTGGTCGAATGAAACCAAGATCTAACAGGTCTTGCAATTGTTTTTTCAACTCTTCTAACTCCATTGGTGACATCTTATATGGTGGAGTAGAAATAGCAAGTTTGGAATCAATTCTATTTCAAAGTCAATTTCTCTCTCCAGAGGTAAGCCTGATAGTGCTTCAGGAAACACATTAAAAAATTCCCGAATTGCTGGAACATCCTCCAATTAGGGTGGTTGTTTATTCATGTCATGGATATGTGCTAAATATCCATCACATCCCTCTAGTAGCATCCTTCTCGCTACCATTGTGGAGATCACATAAGAAGGCAAACTTCTACTATCACCTTGGAGTATTCCTTCTTCTCGAGAAGATAATTTCATAATTACCCTTTTGACATGACATTCCATCATAGCTTCATAAGTAGATAAGCAGTCTATCCCCAATATAATGTCGAGCCCATGAATATTAATAACGATCATATCAGTAGCAAAGTCCTTCCCACATATCACAAGCACACAATTCCTATATAGTTTGCTAGTAGATAGAGTATCACCCGAAGGCAATTAAACAAATAACGCAATAGCTAATACAGAATGCTCGCTAGTAAAAAATGAAGAACATGCATATGAAATAAATGAGTAAGAAGCACCAGGGTCAAAAAGAGCAGTAACACATCTTTGACCAAGAAGATCAAACCTGTATGTAATCACCTTAGGACTAGTGGTGGCCTCATCACGTGTCATTGCATGTACCTTGGTATTTCAACTCATGATCCTCCAGAAGGTGTTGTTACACTCTTGCCTTTGTTTTGTGCAGTGTTGATACCACCCCTGCCACTAGCAGGCATTTGTTGATGTGCGGGGGTAGCTTGATGTCCACCTCATGTGTTAGATACAACAACTGATTTCACGGGACAGTCTGGCCTCTTGTGACCCTTTTCACGGCAAGAGAAACATGTGGACATGACACCTTCAAACTTGCATCAGCCATGTGGAACCTACCGCACATAGTGCACGGATCCCTAGTCCCACCTTGTCCTCCAGCACGCACCATAGTGCTCGGGTTTGGTGCCCATCGTAGTGGTTGAGGATGTCTATCTTGTCTGATCCTTTTGGGATTGAAAGTTCTTGGATCCATGTAATTAGATATTTTATTGTGAAATTTTGCACATTGCTTGCTCTCCTCGATTAGGCTCTTCGCTTTAAGGGCTACTTCTT
Source organism: Pontederia crassipes (assembly GCA_030549335.1). Classification (NCBI taxonomy): domain Eukaryota; kingdom Viridiplantae; phylum Streptophyta; class Magnoliopsida; order Commelinales; family Pontederiaceae; genus Pontederia; species Pontederia crassipes. The sequence continues at coordinate 64,614,482 of CM060189.1, forward strand.
TAGCTTTAACATAGGTAGTAAAGTTCATCGTGCCCATTTGTTCATGGACTTGAAAAGACAACTTCTCAATAAAGATGATCTTCTTGTCTTGGTCAGAAATAAGTCATGCACACAACTCCTCAAACTTGGTGATAAAAGTAGCCATAGAGTCCTCCCCTTGTCTTAGGTGAACGAACTCTTTCTCTTGCTTCTCATGATGAGAGATAGGAATATAATGTTTGGAATCAGCATGCTTGTTATAACATCATGCATAAGTCTCATATCGTAAAATATTCATATAATTATGCATGTCAGGGAACAAAATGTGATGTCCAATAAGATGACAACAAGACAACAAAATATCATAATGAAATATAGCACATGTCCTTCTTATACTACCCAACTCTACCCAAACTCCTTGAATTGGACCTAAAACCTAGGCTATCATACCATAACTTGTGACGACCAAACTCGACGGTCCTCATGCTGCAAGATAGGTTATATGTGCCCCGTGCATATGACTTACGAGAGGAGATCATAGAGGAGAGTCATAGTGCAGCATATGCATTCACCCAGGATCCATGAAAATGTATAGCAATCTTCGTGAGACGTACTACTGGCCCGGGATGAGAGAGGACATTGCAAAATTTGTGTCTCATTGCTTGATATGCCAACAAGTGAATGTTGAACGTGGGTAAGCTAGTTCCTATGCCAATTCTCAAGTGGAAATGGAAAGATATCAATATGGACTTTGTGATAGGATTTTTAGTCACTCAAAAGGGCCATAATGTAATTTGGATAATTGTGGACCGATTGACAAAGTCGGCACTTTTCGCCAATTAAAACTACCTTTTCATTAGACAGATTGGCACGATTATTCATTGATGAGATAATATGTTTATATAGTGTGTCGATATCCATAGTCTTTGACAGACATCCCAAAATTACTTCTAGATTTTGGAAGAGGGTACAAGAGTCAAGTAAGCTGAAGTTCAGTACAACATTCCACCAACAAATGGATGGTCAAGCAGAAAGAATCATTCAGATCTTGGAAGACATGTTGCATACTAGTGCCATATATTTTGATGACAGTTGGGATGACAGGCTACCCTTAGCAGAATTTGCATATAACAATAGCTATCAGTCTACTACTTTATGGTAGGAGATGTCGTTCTCTAGTGTGATGGGATATAGAGGGCACTAGATTGCTGCCAAAGCCAGAGTTATTTCAGCAGACAGTTGAGAAAGTGGAGCTGATTAGGAAAAACATTAAGATTGCACAAGACAGACAAAAGAAGCTTGCTGACAAGTCTCGATGAGAGCGGGAGTATTCAGTAGGTGACAAAGTGTTCCTTAAAATTTCACCTTGGAAAGGCATCCTTCGATTTGGGAAGAAAAGAAAGTTAAGTCCTCGATTCATTGGCCCTTATGAGTGCTTGAGAGAGTAGGACTCGTGAGATATCGTTTACCTTTGCCATCAGATTTAGCAAAGATCCATAATGTATTTCATATTTCTATGCTTCGCAAGAGCTTATTGAGAGACGATCAACAAGTTGAGCAGCTTATTGAAGTGCAAAAAGATCTAACCTATCACGAGGAGCCAATACAAATATTGGCACATGAGGTGCATCAGTTGTGTAGGCGACAAATTCCTATGGTCAAGGTTCTGTGGAAAAATCATACGGAAAGAGAAGCCACTTGGGATCTAGAAGAGGACATGCTCAATAAATATCCACACATGTTCTAAAATTTCAAGTTAGTTCTAATTTCGAGGACGAAATTTTTCTTTTGGTTGTAGTAATTGTAAAACCCAAACCCTCTTTCATCCTATTAAAAAAAAGAGGAAAAAAGGAAAGAAAAATGGTAATAAGGAAACCTTTCAAATTACAAGGCATATATATATATATATATATATATGTATATATATATATATATGTATGTATGTATGGAAAACATAAATTTAGGAATAAAAATCAAATAAAGAAAGGCCAATAAGGATTTGACATGTGGCAAGGGCAGTAAAAAGAAAAGAAAAAACCTCTTTCTCTCCTTCTCCCTTCTCTCTCACGATGCCCTATTTTATTTTGTATGCCTGCAAACTCCAAAACCCCAAATCATTGTTGCCTTCTCTTCCTTGCTTCCCTTCTCTTCCTCGTTGTTGGATCGTCACCCATCGGAAGGCTAACACACTTGAGATTTTCATCTAGTAGGTGTCCCTTATCTTTGAAAACTTTTGGTCTGCTTGATGTAGAATTTGGATGAACATTGATTTAGGTTTTTGTGTTATAAGGCTGGTTCATTTTCATCTCTGCAATTGATTCAACGGACATGGGAGTAGTCCAGAGATCATTTTTCAGTGATTTGATTTCAAGTAAGTCTTCGTAATTGATTTGTGGGCTTCTTGGATGAGATTGAATCTCAACCTAGGCATGAATATGTTTTGATCATTAAAGAACCCATGACCGTTATTCCTAGTTATTTCCAGCTGTGACGCCGAACAATAGGAACACCCATGACCGTATCAGTTGACCTTTTCCTATAGGTAAACCTCCTAGAAAGGATTCTTCTGAATGATTTTTGCCAGTATTGAAACCATTAAAAGAACACCCAATAATGAGCTGACATGTTCTTTCATAAGAAGTTGGAATAAGCCAATTCATTTGGGACCTTGTAGATCCATTTTTTATTATGTCATCTAATCAACTTATTCTGCTTAATTAAAGAACCCATATGTTGGTTTAATGGCAACAGGTTGGATTAAATAAAAAGTAATGTATTGTTTACTTGGATGGGTGTTTAGTTGATACTAACTAGATAGGTTTATGATGAACCCTTTTTGAGACTATAATAAGGGGATAAAAATCTAGTTCCTAGTTATTGTAACATAGATATGAGAATCACTATGTGGTAGTGGGTTAAACTAAATTGTATAATAGTACCAGTAATGAATAAGAATGTATTGATTAACCTACTAAGTAGTATGACTGGGTAACTAATTCATAGCAGTAGGAAATAATGCCAAGTGGTATTATGTAAAGAAGAACCAATGGCTAACTTGAATGATTCAAGTGGTCTAATCCATGAATGTGTATGTAGAGATCATATCAAGGAATTTTGATTTTTTTTTATAAGAATGTGGTTATTGATATTTTAGTTTAACATTAGACATTAACATGACTGCTAAGTTGTTGAACTAAGCATGAGCAGCGAAAGAAACTTGCAAATAAAATTAATACTATAGTTCTAATCATGTGAATAGAGAACTAATCACTAAGACTGGGAACATCAGTTAATTAAATCGTCTGATTAACAGACAATATTATTAGAATTATTAATCACTTTTCATATTCCCAAATGGATTTGGTAATGGGTGTTAATGGGATCATATATGTATTTGATCAAGCTTTCTAGCCGGAGGATAGGATTTGGAAGTGTACAACGAGACGAGTTTGAACATAATGTGAGTGGATTACATGATAACATTAAGCAAAGCTCTAGTAGCTTTCATAGTCTTATGCCGATGTAAGACAAGTTTTCTATTTGGATTTTGATTCATTTAAGTGAATGCTTTGCATCTATGTAATGTGTGCTCATATGCCATTGGAGAAATCAAAATTAAAATTTTTTTATATCTGATTTGATTTTCGAATTTATGATGCTTTCTGGTATTTCTACAATTTATGTGGACTTTCGAAATATATAAAAATTGAACCATGAATTTGCTTACATGCCAAAGCATATGCATTCCTACCTCATATTAATTAGATCATGCAAAAATCGCTTTGTAGCGAGATTTTTTTATTTCATTGGAGCTTGATCAACTCCAAGTAGGTTCGGCAACCACTAAGACCATTTCATGATGGCAAATACTAAATCCATAGTATATAGTTATACTTTCCTACACTAGGACGATATCGTAGCGGTAAATCATTAAGCCCATGGATGGTGACAACTCTTGGTCTGCACAACAACTTACTTAGGAATCGTATTGGACATACGCCTTATATGAGGAATTCCTCTATTTACACTACTTCCTTTGTAGTTAAAGAGAGCAACTACATATCATCTCATACATTTTTTTTGGATTTAATGATATGCATGTGGGATATCAATTTTCTGAATTTTTCTTATATTCATGTGCCCTCTACTCACTGAGTTCATAGTGGTCACCCCTCATTCTTTATTCCTTGCAAGTGATGACTGCTAAGTATATTTTAGGAAATTCGTGATAGGGAGTAGCTAGGCTGTGTGAGAAAGGAATTGAACACATACTCTCAGTCCTTATTATTTATCTATGACTTTAAAAAACTTTAAATGTATTTTAGTTTCTAGTCTTGAAAACTTTTGGCAAATAAATTTTGGATCTTGTGACCATAGTTTCATTTGATTAGAAACTTGCATCTTTTTGTTCTACTTGAGGTTGAGCTGAAATGCTCCTATATTTTCTTGTCTTGTTATGAACTTTTCTTCCTTTTTATCATATGATGAATTATATCTTGATATGGATACATTGTATGTACATGTTGTTATTTTGGCCACTATCTTTTGTATGTAAAGATCATGTCGAAATTTTTAGAAAATTTATGATAGCTTCTTTTTTAGTCACAATTTTCGCGCTTTATTTATATTCGAATTTTAAAATAAATAGTATCATTATTTTACTCTGGTGATGGCTATCCGTCGAGGTTGGTCATCATACAAAATGTTTCCCGAAATTATCTCTTTTGCAAGTGTCTTTTTTGGGTAAATTTTAGAAACAATTAATGTTTGATAAATTGACTTTGCAAGGGGCTTTTTTCGGATAAATTTTAGCAACAATTAATGTTTGATAAATTGACTCCATTTGACGAAGCAAGGCATTGAAACATCCAATATAGGAAACATCCAAAAAGAGAAAAAAAATGTACCATATACAAGGAAAAGAACCAAATCATTAATGCAAGAGAAGACTTGTTGGCCCTTGGTCTGTTCTCTATTGGCCTTCTCAGGCTTTTGGACTTCATCATTGTTGGTAATAGCTTTCAGGATACTACCGGAGCTGAGTGCACTGATCGTAATCTCAACTTTGAATCATTGATGATTCCATGTGAAAAAGATGATGATTATTGCACCACTAAGTTTCCGGTACATAAGAAGGTTCATAGATTTAATGCAAAAAAATTAAAGATCGAAAATAAAGAAGTACGTACGTCTCGCTAGTAAATTCAAACTCGGAATCTCTTAATCTTTGAACGATGATGTGCGCCACTAAGCTGCGCACCCTTGTTCCCTTGCACCACTGACTTTAATAGGCCAAGGTCTTTCTCAATGATAGTTGTCAAAGATGCATCAATTTGCCGATGCCTTTTGAGAATAATATGAGAGCGAAAATGCGTAAAGCTGCTATGAATTAAATTTGCGTTGCTTATATCAATAATTATCTGTGCAACATTTTCGTATTTAAAATTTAAAATTTGTTAAAAGTTTATTTTTTAAAGCCAAATCGTATGATTCCGACTTCAAATTTTCTGTGTTGAAATTGGATCCGGCCCAACATCTTCCAGGCCGCTTCTTTCAAATATGTTTAATATTGTTAGGAAAAAGGAGGCCCACATTGAGAGAGGCCTCAAGGCCGTGGGTTGGAGCCCCATCATGGCACGAGTAATAAGCATGTAATCACACTCGCAAAATTATATAGATCACTATATTAATACTAATATATAATAAATCAAAATTTTTATTATAAAATATAAATTATTTAACTATTTTAGTAGTGCTTAGTATTAATTTATTTTTGCACGCTTAATTATTTTTTCTTTCACTATAATTAATTTGTTTTATGCACACATAATTAGCCCCTAGAAATATTTCCTTTTTTTTTCTTTTTTCGAACTCGAGACGATATATCATCGACATAGGAGGATGACGTGCGGGGAGCCATGCACGTCCCTGTCTTGACACGTGTCTCCGTCATCCATTTTGGTTTTGTCGTTAGCTCGGTACGCAATTTTGGGGTGCTGACAAGACGCATTTATTTCAATTTAATATATGGACCATGTTGATGGTGTGACATTAATTCCTACTTTCTATATTTATATATATGCATTTCTTCCTAATAATAATAATAATAATAATGTTTTTTTCTTTTACTTTTTGTGATAGTTGGGGGAGAAGAGTTGCATTAGACGACACGAAGAAAATTTGTAGTTGCATACACAATTGATAAATTAAAGTTGATTTCATATTAGATTCGGACGTAATCCGGATCTAATATATTCAATCGGGTCAGGACCGAATTCGGATTTTACTTCCTGACCGAATCCGGATTTCTTTGACACTTGATTGTTACTATCTCTCATCCACGTCACCACTTCACCGAACCTATTAATCATTTTAACCCAACCTATGCACTCAACCCAACTAAATCACCTTTCGCAGACGGGAGATGTACGTGGGAGGTGAATTTGGGTTTAGGTATGGGTTTAAAATATATATGAATTTTTTAGTTAATGACCAATACGGTCTTTTGATATCAACAAATGTTGGAAAGGGTGCAACCTTTGGATAATAATATCCGAGCGTGACATTAGGAGAATGGTAGCAAGGAAGAATACGTCGGAATAGTTCCATCAAAGAATGAAATATTGATCCTCAAAATTTAATTATATTTTATTTGCTTTACTACATTAGTATTTTTCATTCTCTCCTTTTTTTTTATCGCCGAAGTAATCCATAGTTTGATTGTCATCGTCACCAAAGTCACACTGAGACAACCCGTGCAGTCACCTGTTCAATTTTCTTTTGTCCGCGCTCGCCGCGTGAGTAACCATCGCAACTCCTTATCCTACTTGTAACGTCGGGGCAAGGTATGCAAAATATTAGTTCCTTCATAATTTTTTTTTATTGTGAAGGATGAATAATAACAAAACGATGACCCACTTAATGTTTTAACTTAAATTGTACGTTATGCCAAATGCTCCATATAGTTAAAGCCTAATGGTTATTAGGTCACATCATTTTTGGTTAATAAGCCGGCTGATCTAATATTTTTGCTTTCAATTTGTACATGCCATTTTGATTTAAAATCGTTATCCCTTTTGGAAATATTACTTGAAAATTTCAATTAAAAATTATCATGTATTTTATGAGACCATGCAATTATAATTATTCAGAAATATTATATTCAAAATTATTGCTATTATATTTCGAAGATTACTATATATGTTTAGATATGCACATGATATTAATTATTTTTAAATTTTTGTTTATTACTCTAACAATCACTGAATTTATTGTTGATATTTATATTTAAATTGAAATTATTTTTTGGTGGTAATTTTTGGATGATTATTCAACATTCAGAGAAGTTATTATTATTCCTTTTGTTTACATTTAGAAGTCCGAAATAACTATCCTCTGGATTATTATATTAATATTATTTTTGCGACTCACAAAATTTCGTTACTGAATCAAATCATTCACTATATATATATATATATATATATATATATATATATATATTATGTTTGCACAGTCGCTATTTTGGTTTCTAATTTATGTCAATTCATGGTTGTGTTATCTTTTTTGTTTATGCAAATATTAATGTTATTGAATCAATTACTTAGAGTTCGTATTTTAATATTTATAATTCTTGTGAAACTTAGAAAATTAGTCAAATTCATTATTATGAACTAATTTTAAGCTGAGCAAATTACAACGTCTACATGACGTTGAAGATGATGTGGAGACAGGAATTTGGTATGGACTAGTGAATGACAATGAAGATACGATTCACTTTTCATTCGAGCTTTCTAAGGGTGTCACTAAATAGAAGGCCGATGTGAAAGTAAAAAAAAAAAGTGGGAGTGGAATGATACAAGTTCCAAAATCTCATTTCGAGAAGAATCTTATTAGTTAAAGAAACCTATAAGATATTGCATGATCTATTAGTATTAACAAGGAAAGTACAATTCCAAAAAATGGAAAAGAATGTACAACTTCCTCTGTACAAACGTAATATTTGTAAGACGAAGAAAATTGATAATATAGTTCATGTAAATGGAATAATTGTCATGTATGGCTGAATAAGCCGCCATTATAAGTATAGTCATATTAATAATATTTCAGGTGGTATTAATCCTGAATGAGTGATTGCTACAATCATGTGACTTAACAGAATAGTTAAGTTAGTTAATAATTTGCCATTTTAGTTAGCCATAGAATTTGGTGTGGTTAGAATTATGCAGACTGATATCTTCAAAGCTGAAAAGGCTTAAGAAGATATAGAAGTCCATTTATACTACACAATTAGAATTATCTTGACTGATGAGGAAGTAGCCAAAGGGGCAATAGGGAGCATGTCATTCTTGTGAAAAATTTGACCAAGTTGAGAAAAATTCTCACAAAGTAAAGAAAATTGTCTAGAATATGATACCGGAATAGATGAAACTTCAATAAGCCCAAATTCACTACAATCATCGGACATAATATTACGATGATAGAAATTATGAAATCAAGATGATCGACTACAATGAAATGAAAAAATGAGACAGAGGGTATATGAGATAACACATATCTGGACATTGATAGTATTATATTTTAATAGGCAAAATGTGAGTGGAAACTGATAGGTTGTACATTCGATGATATGCTTGAATTTCATCTCTATACTTATTCTTCGGAAGAAAATTCCTTTGAAGTCGATATTTAATTTTGAAAGTTTATCTATCAGAAAGAACAAAAAGATCTTGTTATGAGAAGGATTGTTCCTAAAGATGATTTATTTTGTCTTTCAGTAAAATGAATAATCAATGACTGTATTCTTCTGAATATTATGTGTTACTTTTTCTCTGTTAAGAGAGTGCACACTTAAAATTTTAGAATTGAACAAATGTGAAAATGAATATGAAGCTTAACATATTAAGATGCAAGAATATTGCATTAGAATGTTTTTTGACCTATGCTTAACATATTATGTGCAAGAATATTGAACTGAAATATTGTTTAGAGTAGAACCAATTCGAAATTGTTTCGAATGGGAATATGGTCAAAAGAATTTTTAAGTGATTCATTCAATTATTTGTGGCATATTAAGTGTGGTTACACATAAGAAGATAGAATATTGTGTTACATTCATGATTACTTGTGATTCTCCGTTTGTCAATTTCGCAATCTCTTGGAAAGAAAAGCTGATGCTTTTGAAGTGCACAAGAGAGGTATGACAAATAGAAGGAATTAGGAATACTAATTTGAAAGTACGGACAAAAAGAGAAGAAAATCTCTCTGAGGAATAAATAATTATTGAATTCAATATGCAAGAATACTGTTGATATCTTTTATGTGCCACAATATAATAACATGGCGGAAAGAAATATTGAGGAATGCAATAATGTGTATGTTATCTCACTCATGACTCTCAAATGGAATTTATTTCAAGAGAGTTACATACAAAAATTCCCACAAAGTCCACAGAACTAATGCCATAAGAATTCTCAAATGGCAGAAAGCCCGAGTTGAGTCATCTCTGAATAGGGGATGTAAAATTGCATGTATTAATCCGAGTCAACTTTGGGAGAAATTAGACTTTAGGATGGTGACATGCAGGTCTGTTGAATATATATATCCGAAGGGTATAGATCTTCAACAAGAAAGAATTGTCCTAACGAGAGTCATGATGCAATCTTTCAAATAAAGAAAATGATGATTATCCTTTGTGATATTAAAACTGACTCTAAAGAGGACTCATTGGACATTGGTCCAAGGATGGAATATGAAGCTATACAAAAAATTGTATTAATGTCCTTCTGAAAATATTTTATTTTGGTAGGACGTTAACAACATTTAGATTGTATCCACTAATCAGCGATTTAGATAAATAATACATTTAAATTATAAAATTTAATCATTCATAAATCATGATTCATATAGGCTTAGCATCCTTATATATATATATATAAGAGATATAACTGTATAAGAAAAAATCCATCAATTCAATAAATTTATCAGACACAAAATAAATTAATAAAAAACTTAAAATTAAGGGCCTCTATGCAAATTAGGATAATCTTTAATACAAGAAAACCCACACAAATTAGGACTCCATTCGAAAAAATCAGGCTTATAGAGTTCATTTTTATTTATAATTTTATATCAATATAATTAATTTATAAATCATCATTTTTTATTATTGTCATTAAAATTTTAATAGTTTCTATCAAAAATCTAATTTGATAGTTTTATTATTATATAATATATTTAGTTATAAAATTAAATATATTTATATTAATTTAACTTTATTATATATTTTATAAAGTATTATTATATTAAAATAGTGTTCTGCAAAATAAATATTGATCTGTTAGAAAGTGATTTTTCTTTTCTCTAAATATTTTTAGGATGATTAATAAATTTAAAAGTTTTATTAAAAAGTAATGAGTAATTTGACACGAATTATTTTTACCCCTTGAGTCGAATGAGAGATCCCGATGAAATGAAACCCTTCTTTTTTACCGTTATGTCCTATTGATGACGCAAAGTAGGGTGGTCAACTATTGATCCTCAAAAGGACTAACATAGTCACACGATACATTTGGTTACAAAATAAATGCTGAAGTAGAATTTATCCTAAAATTGATGGACGATCTATAAAAATTGAGCAAAAGACAAACAATATTTGATGGAAGATCGGTAAAATTTATCCTGAAGTTAGAATATATATATATATATATATATATATATATATATATATATGCGATTACATATGCATACGAAAATATAGAATGCATGGTCTGTATTATTTTAGGCGAACTATGTTGCTATGCATGAAGTGTTGCAGTATTAGATTTTTAAATTTATAATTTTGATCCATTATCAACATTATGTCTTGAAAAGTTTCAATTAGGGATCATTGTAATGATCCAAAATTTATTCTAAAAATTCTGATCATTTAAAAATAATTCGCGTCGTTCATCATATATTATTTAACAGTGTCAACATTTTAGTAAAAAATATAACAAATAAAAATTTTCTATTGATCATATAACCACTAATATTTCACAAGACAATAAATGTCAGAAACATTCACTACATCATTAGTCTCAATGTTCATATATATATATATATATATATATAACTGTAAAACTTATTAAAAGACCTAAGCATTTTTCTAACATTTCAATCATGAGCTTGAGTCGACATCCATCACTTAACCTTGGTTATCAACACAAATCTAGAGTAAGCATGTAAATGTCATGCATGTCATGATAATCTATCACATGATACTACATGTGATCATCATAACATAAGTATGTTGTGAACTATACTCCTTATATGATATCACATCACATTTATCATTCTTGGCATAACATTAGTTGGAACATTTAAAACTTAACATACCTTTTTTCACTTGAGATTTGAGAAGTATCATCTCTTGTAAACGTCATACAATAAAAACATACATAACAATTGACTTATCCTTACATTTATTCTTTATTATTATGTAGATTTTATGAGTTTCTTTTTAACTCCTCTATCCTTATTTAATATGTGACATCATATCTTTCTTTCTTTTCATTCTTTAATTTAAATTTCATCGGGGTTGCTTTATAACCCTTGGGGCATTTATTCATTTTTCTTTCATTCATTATCATATGAAATCATTGGGATAGACTATGATTGCACTTGTATTAACTTTATTATATGATGTATTTCATCATTATATTAGAAAATCTCAAATATCTTTTATGTGATGACATTATTTCTTGAGAAGTCTCAATCATCGCATACCACATGTACTTCTCATCTTTATGTATAATACTTATTTTCATTAACTTCATCACATAACATGCTTCATTTTTACTTAATCATCACCGCAATGTGGTGTATCACATTAGTTAACTTGGCCATGGGCCATTGAGAAATCTTAAATACCTTTTCAAATGGTGACATTATTTTATAAAGAAAACTCCATCACCATAAGGTGAAAGGCATTTACTTCGTATCCATCTTTCATCTTTACTTAAAGCCCAGGACAACATCATTACAACCAGACTAATGGCCCCTAGAAAATCTCAAACACATTTTGGACGATGTTATTATTTTATAAGAAGACTCAATTACTATAAGATGAGACATTTACTTCTTAGTCGAGGCATTTTCTTCAACTTCATATTTTATCAGGGTCATCAATATATCGAACATATATTAATTTTTCTTATCTTTTAACCTAATTACGGTTGAACATGCATTACGTATATCTTTGTGTCATGTACAATCAATACACATCCATACGTAATTTATATATGTTAGAAAATAGGCTTTACTTCACAAAAGACATTTTCCAATAGTCATGGCCATGTCATGCCTTTGACAACATTGTAATAGCCATGCTCAGCCTTGTAATTTCTGCGACAGAATGCCGCTGTAATAGTCGTTCCCAATTCATAATGGTCATGACAGAATATCACAAACATTGTAATGGTCGTTCCCAACCTCATAATGACCTTGATAAAATACCACAGATGCTGTAATGGTTGTTCTCAGCCTCTACCCAGCCTAGCTTAATGGTCGTTCCCAACCTCATAATGGTCATGACAGATTGGTCACGATCGTGATACTTAGCTTCATGGGTGTGCACAGAGCCAATTTTCAAATTGCTTTTGCCCATACTTCTCCCCTTGGGTCGCGATCATGATTAGGACTAATCACGTTTGTGCATCTGGAGGACTCATTTTTATCTCCAAAATTTCATATATTTGAGTAGAAATATTTGAAAAATCATGTAGATAATCACGAACAATTTCTAAAGACTTCTGTAAACATTCAAAGATCATTTAGTATGGATGAGAACACATGTAAATTATGATATCAATAAAATTTTTAGGGTTCTTCATCAAAACATATAAAACCTTAAATCTCGGGGATGGACATCATTTAGCAAAGCATATAAACATATAGATTTAAATATAAAACATGAAGATTTAAACACATGATCAATGCAACCTCAATCACTAGGGCTTGCTTCTATTGGACCTGGGGTTGGTCAAGGTACTGCTGCAGGGCAAGCTGTAGAAGGTATTGCGAGACAAATCCCTACTAAGAATTAGGGAGTTCTTAGATCTCTCAATCCAAATATGAAATCCATTTAGAGAGAAAAGAGGGGTTTGAATCCTCCTTACATACTTAGCGCTTTGCTCTCTTTTCCCTTGTCCATGTCCTCCTCTTTGTCCTCCTCTTCTTCCTTGTTCTCATCTTTCTTCCATCTCTAAGGTTGCAATCATCATGTGGCAGAGAAATAAAAAAAAGAGAGAGAAGATGGAGAGTTTATGAGATTTTTATAGGCTGTGTTTGGATGTAAGAATTTAAGTTCTTATTAGTTATTGAGAACTGATCGATTAGATAAAAAAATTTGAGTTGATGTTTAAATAAAAAATGTAATGATTATGAATTAAAATGTTGATTAGACAAATAAATTTTAGTGAGTGTTTGGATAAAAAGTAAGAACCAAGAAATAAATTATTTTTACAATATAGAAAATATAATATTAAAAATATTCTAATTGATTATTATTTAAGATAATATAAAAAGTAGTTTAATGAATAATATTAACAGTAAATACTAATTAATAATATTTTACTAATTAAAGTATAATAATAATTAATAAAATATAATTAAAGTATAATAAATAATTAAGAAAATAATTATTTAATATTTAATTAAAATATTTATTTTATGAGCTGAATTATTATGCATTAATAAATAAATAATTCTATAAATTATTATACTATATATTAAGTAAACTATTATAAATAAATAAATAAATATTATTATATAAATAAATATTTCTAATAATTTATAGATAATATATTTATCTACAAGCTTTATAATAATTTAGTTAATAAATAATTATATATAACATGTAATATATAATGTATGATAAAGAATTTATTATTACATATAACAAGGTCATGTAAAAAAAAAAGAACATCCATTCTTCAGTTCTTTGCCGTAGGCAAGAACTTTTTTTCAAGAATTTCATAACAGGGGAATTCCGTCGAGCGTTTTTTTTTCAAGAATTGCCTTCATGTTCTCGTCCAAATGGGACCATAGACTCTAACATAGAGTTTCATAGAATTTTCTTCAAATGGTTTAATTATCTTTAGTCAAAACTTAGGGTTGTTACAATCCCAACCAAAAATTCAAAATTTGATGATTATGTTGGATCATAAATTTGGTGTGAACATAAATATATAATTATGAATTGCCAAAAAAAATTAAAGCTCAAATAAAATATAATTATGGTTAATGTTCATTACGATATAAATGATATGTATACAGATAAAAAAGTATATATACCAAAATGACTCATACTTAGGAACACACATCATAATAGTGAGACATTGTTATTCCTAGTCATCTTTACGAATACACATACTTTATGATGAGAAACATTATTCTTTTGGAAAGTACATACACAGATGCAGGACTTTACTTCTTGAGCTTAGATCCCATTGAAGTATATACATAAGTGTAGGGCTTTTACTTTCCATCTTTACTTCATCATCGTCATCTCAACCTTCATTCTTTGTTATAAGATGCTTTGAAGTTAACTTCACTTCCATTCTTATTTTATCTTATAACATCTTTGATCTTAACATAGTTGAAAGAATCATATCACATCATCACATTGGTTATCTAGGTCACATCCTTGGGAACACACATCATAATAATGAGGAATTTTATTCTAATGAATATGTACACTTTCTGATGCGGGACTTCGTTTCCTGATAAGCACATACACAAATGCAGGACTTTACTTCGCGGACTTAGGTCACCTTAAAGTACATACAAAGGTGCAGGATTTTGCTTCTCAACATTGATGAGTGAGGCATTCTTTAACTTTAAGTGCATTATGTTTTGCAATACATCAATCATTCTTCATATTTTAGCCTCATTACGGCTGAACATGCATTACGTGTATCTACATATCATATACAATCGATACACATTCATACAACCTATATACATAAAGAAATATATTTAAAATAACTTGACTTTCATTTCTGGTCAGACACGACCGTGACAATATCGTCACACCCGTGACCGAGGCCCTGTAGTTCATCCTCATATGGTCACGGTCGTGACTAGAAGTGTCACGACCGTGTGGGGTCATCGTCACGGTCGTGCTCCCTTGGGAAACGATCGTGAACGTCAAACTTTGAACACCTCTCGCTCACGGCCCTAACCTAGTCGGTCACGATCGTGCTTCACTCTATCACGGGCGTTACGATATTGTCATGGTCGTGACAGAGCGCTTGTTTTACTCATGTTTGGTCACGACCGTTTCGGAACCTAGCACGGCCGTGCCAGCGTCCTGGAAGTTCGATCTTTCATTCGAAATTCTCAATTTTTGAGATTAAAACTCCAATAAAAATAATTAAAACATCATAAACATTTAAGATATGACCACTTAAATCTATGCATTATAGAACACATTAAAACAACAATTTTCATTCACTAACAAAATTTAGGGCTTTTTTCTAAAAATTCATACAACTTACTTAACTTATACTTGTCCTTTTCAAATTATTCCAATTTTCACAGAAAGATAACACAAACTTTTGACGTATGAATAAATTTCAAACCCTATTCAGTATCTCCAATTTATGATACTTTTTACAATTTGATCTCGTTGTTACTCGAGATAGTATGATAGTAGTCTGATGCTTATATCATAATTATTTTTATACATATTCAAATCATATGAAATAAATTTTTGTGGACATTAGACTTCGAGGTCCATGCATGTATTATTTATAATTTTTGGATGAGTAAAATCTATTCAAATAATTATTACAAAAGAGTTTCAAATTTAACAGATTATGCGACATAAATCATAGAACTCTCATTCATGCAACTCTCAACCAAAATCCCTATCAAGAAAAGGTGTTCTTGAAACCCTCAATCCAAATAAAATATCACCGAGAGGGGAGAGAGAATTTTGGATCCGCTTTACATATCTTTGGATTTTAGATCTAAAATCTTATTTTTCCTAATCATCTTGTCCTTCTTCTTCATCATCTAGAAGCCTCTAGGTCTTCTTGTATTTTTCTTAGAAATCTTGATCTTCTCTTTCTTGATCTTAAAAAAAGTCACCATGAAAAAAATAGGACTCTAGATCTCCTAGCCTTAGGCTCTTCTTGGTGGAGAAGAAAAAGAGAGAAGAGGAGTTGACGACTAAATTTTTAGAGAATTAATAGAGTTGTTGGTCCTTACATTGATGTGTCAGTCAAAAGACACAAATATCCTTGCTCAAAATTTCGGATTATTACAATCAATTTCATTAGTATTTCCTCAACGAAACAACGAATGATTAAGTTATTGTATTTAAATGATTGGTTTTTCAATAATGTAACATGATTTTATCTAGTTAATTTGCTATTTCGGTTCTTGAATATTATGTAATGTGGTTGTACATATGACGCTTGTCGTTTATTTGTTTGCAAATCGATAAACATAGAACGAGAACATCATTGGGGAAAAGCGAATTTACAATTGCGGGATTTCCAATTACTATGTATATTATATAATGGAACTTAAAACTACTAATCTTCTCATCACGAGTTTTGCTAGTGGATAAGGTGCGTAATTTGTGTGCACGTCATAAACATACATTTACACGTCTAAAATTGTGGACAATCTTCAAATGAGAGAGACTTCTAAGAAAGAAATCCCAAAATGTTGTGGACATTTCAAAATCTTGGAATTATTTTATCAACACCTAAACGCCATAAAGTACTTAATTAATAACTTTTTGCAGACATTTTCATTGAACTACAATGCTCCATGATTAGTTGGTCTTTTTCTTTCTCAAGGTATCTAAATTATTTTTTTTCTTTTCCATTGTTCATCACATTGATTCTTTTTTTTTTCACAAATTTTATCTACTTATATGAACTCCCTATATAATTATATGGCCTTAAGGTAGTGACTAGCTATTATTATCAAGGTTGTAAGACCCGGACCGGACGTCGACCCGGATAGATCTCCGGGTCAGGTTAGACCGGTCGAACCGGTTAACCCGGACGGTCGAACCGAATATTAATAAAATAATATAAAAAGATAAACTATAATACTTATATATTCTTATCAATAATTAATATATTTTTATATCAAAGTACATATGGTTAAATCATTTTAATTAAAGTTAAGAAATCAAATGTGACATATTTAACTATTGATATGAGTTTTATGTGATTTTAATGTATTCAATTATAATTTACAAATTCATATTTCTCAAATTCAACTATTAATATTTACTTAAACTAGAAAGATTATTGTAGTTTCTATTTTTTAATTTAATTAGGTAACTAATTTTTTCATATTTAATATTTGACATTTAAAAATATTATAAATTTTCTTATTAAAAAAATAATTTGATAAATGAGTGATGATAATTATTGTATAATATAAAATAACTTAGTATTCAAATGAATAAACATGGCATAGTGGAATGTACACATTAAGTTGTTTAAGAGGTCATGGGTTCAAAACTTAGTGGGCTCATATTTTTCCAATTTTTTCTAATATTTGAACCGGCCGGTTGCCATAAAACCGGCGGTTCAACGGTTTTATCCGGTTTTAGTCCGGTTTTGACCGGTCTTGACCGGTTCAAAACGGTTCAAATGCTAGTCCGGTTTTAGGATCGAACCAAACCCGTCTCAAGTGACGGTCGACGGTTGGACCGGTCGGACCGGCCGGTCCGGTCCGGTCCAAACAACCATGATTATTATATTATAATATGGTGGGACATGACCACAACTAATCATTTGGAATCTTGAAGTAGCACCCCTAATCATTCATCAAACTGTGACATTGATAAATGAACTAGGCTTGTGATATATATCTACCTAATTAAATGATTCATCACATGAGGGTATCACAGCAGGTTCTAAGGAGGTTGATATATAGTTTCCTTATTTTTTTTAAGTGTCATCCCTGGTCGATGGAGGCTTTCGGTATCCAAAACTATTAACGTCCGACTGATCTGAAGATGAAAAGATAAGCTACTAACACGCGTACAATGCTTGATACTTGAGTCTGCTATTAGTTGAGTCAACCTAAGGTTAGTTTAGTTTCCTTCTTTCTAATACCAATTTGACACATTCATATTGATTCAAGAATGTAAAGCGACCCAATCGCAATCATTCATGTCGGCACATAATTTAATTCACATTTATAAGGGACCATAAACGATATCTCTAGGTTTTGTTTTATGCGCATCAAAATAATTATTGAACGTTAATAATTATTAAGATATGACATTTTGAAGGGCATAACTTAGATCGAGATACCTAAACACATTAAATTAACCTACAAGTTTCATGCAAGTACTTAATAGTCAAATGCCATTAGGTTTCGTTATTAGCAACAAAATAACAACCATTCCATTAATTGGCCACAAACTCGACTAATCTCCATTGAATAAGAAGACATCTCTAGCTAAACGTACTTGGGAACTTTGATTGACTATTAGTAAAACAAATTCATGTGGGTCACCGCAATAATTATGTAGTCAATTATTCGAAGTTTTTCTAAGGCAATCACAGTGGAACATGCAATGCAAAGTGCATCCTTGCGATTTGCCATCGTGGATCAAGATTACAATATATATATTATATATTATATATATTGTATAATTTTCTATATATATACATACAATATATATATATATATATATATATATATATATATATATATATATACATATATACTTTGTATATGTGCCAATTGATTAGGTGCATGTGAAAGGGTGGACTAGCTTGTCGTGTATTGGTTTGTGTATGTAAAATATAATATATACAAAATAATAATAATAA
Organism: Pontederia crassipes; assembly: GCA_030549335.1. Lineage (NCBI taxonomy): Eukaryota > Viridiplantae > Streptophyta > Magnoliopsida > Commelinales > Pontederiaceae > Pontederia > Pontederia crassipes. The sequence continues at coordinate 64,633,315 of CM060189.1, forward strand.
TAATAATAATAATAATAATAATAATAATAATAATAATAATAATAATAATAATAATTTTATAATATAATATATTTGTGGCCTTATAGATGTCAATAAAAGCGGCGGTGTTGCGGCGTATTGGTTCATTGACATCGTCTTCCTTTGTGTGCTCAAACGTCACTTTCCTCTATTTAATTTGTATTATCAATAATTTAATTATATATATAATAATAATTTTGATATTATATCTTGTTTATATTAACAATTATTATAGTAATTACTAATTAATGAGTTAAAAAATCTAAACAAGTTAAATATTATTTGAATGGCATACGCTGTTAAATTTTAAATTATATTTTTTTTCATCTATTTGATGATTTAGTGAAAAAGAAGTGTTTTTCATCAATGAACCTTTTTTTTTATTGAACATAACTTTGAAGAGTATCTCTGTTCTCATATTCCTTCTCATACTTTGTGCATACAACGACAACACCAACAACAAACAAAAAAAACTATATTTTAGAAAACTCTAATTTCTTCACTCAAGTAATTAGAATTTGTTTTTGTATAGAAATTTTTTTTTGCAATGTTAGTTATGATTTCTGCATACACAAGTCTGTTTGACTATTTACAGAAAATAAAACCATAAATAGTTTCAATTCTTTCTGCTCCCGAAAATATTTATGTTTTTTTATTCTATAATTTGAAAAAAAGAAAAGGATAAGAAACATGAAAGATGATGATCAAACGCATCCATGTCCAATTCTTGCACCTCCTTTTGCTATTATTGGTACTAATCACATTTTAGTTTTTTTGTCACGTTGGGAGATAAATCAAACATGAAAGATAAAATGATCACATCTCATATATATAGTTGTCCCCTCATGCATGCATCCAATTAAGGACATTTATTAAATTAAATATTATTTCTTTAAATATTTCCTAAATTATCGCGAAAATTAAAATACAAATAACTTAGGATGTTCCTAGACTTTTGTCGCATTTTTCACTTTAATCGTTTCGTTTCATTCTATTAAATTTTCTATTATTTTTAAATTTTTTTATTTATGAAAATACTAAAATGTCCTCTTCATATAGTAATTGAAAAATATATGTTATTTTTTAGTGTTTAAAAATAATAAAATAAAATTTAAAATTTAAAAATAATCCTCTTCATCATCGATTTCATTTTTTATATTATTATTTATTATTATTAATAATATTATTTTATTTTTAAAATAATAAAAGTTAACACATATATTTTTAATTATTATGTGAGGAGGACACTTTAGTCTTGTCACAAATGGAACAAAAGTAAAAATAATAAAAAAAATTACATAATTAGATAAAAAGACTAAAGTGAAAAATATAGTAAAATTTAAAGATACGATAAGGTAAGTTAATAACTTGATGTTAGATACGAAAATCGTGATGGTTTAAGAGAAGTTTAAAAAAATAATTCATTAGAATAAGTAAAAGGTTATTATCTCTGATTACTTGTACTTATGATGAACATTTGAGCATAATTTGAGCGTCGATTTAAATTACGAGTCATTAAATATTTTTCATTTAAGTATATGACATTTAGTGTGTTATCTTTTTATATTACCTAATAATTTACAATATTTAACAAAAAATTCTTTTTATTAAATGATCAATAATGTATATTATCTTATTTGTTACGTACCAGTATGCCTCAAATATTCATATTTATTTATAATAAAATATTATTAGGTAATGCACATTCTTTACTATAATACTCTTTTTGTAGTGATGTCAAACAAAAACTTTACATAATACTACTGAAAACTCAAACAAAAAATGTAAAATTAAATAAATAAATATATTAAAGAACATTCAACATGTTTTAAATGAAAATAATAAATTATTAAACATAGTTATTATTATAACTAATAATATAATAGTCATATCAAGAATAATAAAATTTTAACTATGATGATGATAATGGTTTCCCCCTTTTGATGTTATGATATCATTATGAATTTTTTTATATTTTATTTTTGTAAGATTGAAAAAAATAAACATGGAAAGAAAATGAAAATAACACCTCTCGTAAATAAATGTGTATTATTATTTCGTAGATGATTTACTTTATTAGACAATTCAAATTACTCATAAAAAAATAAGATATTATGTTGAATTTATGTAATATAAAATATTTATTGGGAGAATATATGGTTCTACACAAGAGACTTTAATACTTGCAAATACTAACATGATGTAACACCCTAGCTTTTTATCAGGGACAAATTAGTTATTTGGTTAAAATTTCTAACCTCCTTATATAAAGACCTAGAACTTCCATTACTCATTTTCTCCGTCTAATTTCTTGACGGTTAGGATTTGAGGAAGGAAATATTGAGGAACAAATATGAGAAAGAGGATGAAAGGGAAGAAAGATGAGAAGGATAAACTAAAATCAAAGTACGTAAAGGGGATCGAAACCTCTCTCCTCTCAATGATTTTAATGATTGGATTGAGAGTAATAGGGCACCTTGCCCGTACTAAGGATTTGATTGGGGTGAAACATTGTAGATATGAATCAAATCCACATATTAGGGTTCATGTTTAAGATGTTTTTATATGATTTAGAGAGAGAACACTAGATCTCCATGGATGAATGATTTCTTATGTTTATGATCTATTTTATGATGCCTTATTGTATGTAAATCATGCCTTAAATTGTAATGAATGTTAGATATGATTCGCCCCAAAATTTTTCATGATCATTTGTGAAAAATTAGGCTGAAAGGATGAATTACAGACTGCATCACAGCCATGACGAATCCCGTCATGCCCGTGAGCGCGAAATGGAAGCCGCCAAAGCAAAGTTGCCTTGCTCACGCCCTTGACAACTTCTGTCACGGCCATGACAGGCTTGACCACACCGGTCATGACTGTGAGCCAGACCTTGTAGAGCCAAATCCAAACTTGGACTCGCTCACGTCCGTTTTGCCTGAGGGCACGACTGTGACACTAACATGCCAATGATGTGGCACGGACGTGACATTATTGTCACGGCCATGACCAGCACATGGAAAGAATGGTTTTCACAGACACGATCATGATCTGACCACCCCGTCACGGTCGTAATCGATCGAAAGAAGGATATATGATATATTTAAACTTATTTTCAAAATATTTATACTATATATTGATGCTTGATGGATGTACATGACTCTAGTTATACGAAATGCATATACAGTCATAATTAGGTTAAAATATGAAGACTGAGAGATGTAATTTGTTTGATGATTGTGCAAATAATGAATCCAATTGAAGAATATTGTTATTTGTCATCGCTCAACTGAATGACAGAAAATACTATGCTATACTCCATGTGTGTTAAAATTTTCTTCGGGAATTATTGTGTCATGCACCTTGGAGTTAGCATTTCGTGAAGGAATTACTGTATCTTACCGTGCCTTCGAGTGATGGGAGCCTTGACTACTGTGAAGTCAACGACATGATTCTTCAATTAATGATAAGATAAAAAATGTCACTGAACTAACTGACTGAAAGGATTGATGACAACAAAAGTGGAATCCTAAACCCTAGGCAAAGTGATGACATGTGTTAGTTGCTTGGTGTGCCTGTTGTTACTGATTGATGTACTGACCATTACATGATTACATGTCTATTACTGTTACTGATATGAATTATTGACATGTTTATCATATGATTATGACATTTCATGTACATAAACTATTATACATGTCATGTAGTATACTACTTAAGATGCAATTCATTGTATGATCTTTACATATTCTAATTGAAAAACTCTTTATCCTGGATCTTTGTAGCTAACTGATAGGTAGCTTGGATGGATGACATCTCACATCATGATGATAAAATTGCACATGACACAAGAATAAACAACCAGGAGTCCCTAGGATTTGTTTGGAGATGTTTTCGAATAATGAATTGCTATTTTATATCTACAACATTAGTTTCAAAGATTTTAATTTAAGTCTTCCGCGAAAAAGACAAATTTTATTTTATCTTCATATTAATATTTTCCCGCTGCATTTATGTCTATAATTTTATTATGATTATATTACGATGAATGGGCTGACACAATCGAATTCTCCTAATTGTCATTAGTTTTTAGGATGAATTTTCGAAATGTTACATGCAATATATCTTTTTGCTAAAAATCATGCCAATCAATACTTAAAACAAACGAATGATAATATCACGTATAATGAGAAAATACGATAAATTTACATACTAAAATAAATTGTCTGAGAGCCAGATTTTTAAAAATTAAGAGAAATTGTTAAATGCGCGAGTCAAAATAATTTGGACAAGAAGGCGAGATGTTGGACCGAGTAAAAAGTTAGCTACAATTGTGTGCACTGGTGACAAACGTGTTCTTGACTCATCATCTAGCGGTCTTTAGGGTTTGGGATCTTTGCACACGACTCAAACCAACCAATTAAAAAGGTAGTCTACTTGCACATATGCCACTGCCGACCATGATGATTTCATTCAAGTCTACATCATCAATCCGACTAATTTGTATCGTCTAAAATTCTAAAATCGCGTGTCCAATTATGATAGGTAAAATTTCTAATAAAAATATTTCGCATACAATAAATTTAAAATTCGAAATTCTTTTAAAAGAGAAATTACTTACCAAACGTTTTCTATTTGGTGAGCACCCCACTCTTAACCACCAAATTTATTCCCATAATCTCAAATATAATCCTCTAATAATTAATTTAAAAATTCGATTAGATAACAATTAAGTAACATCTCATAGCATATCATCAATCTTGAAATTTGATGAGGTTGCACTAATCGTTTTGATTTTAAAAAATGAAATGAAATAGCACATATACTAATGAAGTGTACTTAATTTTGTGTAGTTGAATCTTGTGCATGAACCATTAAGGAACAACTTTTAAAGAATTCTATATTTTAGAACCTCTCAATTTGATACGATAAATATCACCAAAAATTTAAAATTGAATACCATAAAAAAATAAAAAATAGGGGTACAAAATTTCAATCAACGGTGGTTATTCCTTAGACATTTAACATTTGAACGAGGATAATAATTGTGTGGAACAAAAAGTGATCCAATCGTGTTCTAACGATTCATAAATAAATGTCATCAAAATATATACAAATAAGTACTTATATGTGACGATTCAACGATGACTCATATATATTGATGATTTTTTTCTCACACAATTTTTATTCCCCATTTGAATATAATATCCGAATTGATTTAATAGTTCACAAAGCTCATAGAAAAACCTGAACAGGGTCAAATTAATTTATCTCGTTCTCTCTTTTTTAATGATTATTATAGAGGAAGCCCAAGAGCTAAAAAAACCATAAATTAAAAAAAAAGATTCGAGATCAGGGACTATATTACTGCACCACAATTTTATTCTTTTTTTTTTAATTTTTATTCTCTAATAATTATAAAAAGAAAATAAGAAAGGATTCCCCCATCTCTGTCAGTACTGACAATCATATAAAAAAGGTCAGTTGCAAAACTGAATCAATTGATTTGTTAATTTAACAGCAACAATTATATGCTCTCTCTCTCTCATGGTCTATTAAGAAAAGAAACAATTCCATTTCATAAAATCTTCGTGTACACCAAGGAGGACTACTCTCTCTCTCTCTCTCTCGTTACTTATATAAAGCGCGGTGCTTCGATACAAGGTCCCAACTTTGCCATCCTCGGTTGCCGAGAACGGAGGAGGATACAATAAAGAAGGGCATTGAAGCCTCGGTTTCAATCCTTGCGCAATCTCCGGTAGTGTTGCAGGATTGCGAAGTACTTAATAAAACCACCAGGGAAACCGAGTGGAAGGAGAAGAGGAAGAAGAAGAACAAAAAAAAAAGTAGCACAAAACTGCGTTCTTTATTGGGAGAAGAACAGAGTGCGGTGTTGGACGGTTTGGTTGACTCCGAGGCCAGGCATTAAATTCGTAGTTAAGGCGCCAGTGCAGCTCCATAAGCCTGGTCGGCTGCAGAAATTAGAATAATACTCCTGTCTCTCTTTCTCTCTCTCCCTCTCTTCTTCTTCTGTCCTTCCTTTTCTGTCCTGAGCTATTCTTCAGTAGGTTTCCTCTCTGCTCTTGTTTCCTGAGTATAAATTTGAGTGAGATTGTGGCGGAGGTAGAGGGAGCAAGGAAATCAGACAAAGTTGTCATCTTTCTGCTAAAAGAGATCATTTTGAGCACTTTTTCTCCGGTGGTTGATGGTGGTTGGGACTGTACTCGGACGTTGGCTGTAAGACTGGCGGTTGCTGGTACTACAAGAGTGTTGGGAATCCGTTTGGTGAGCACGAGTTCCTTTGTCTGTTCTTGTTTAGTTTTCTTATCTTGTTGTTGTTGGTCGATTTTGTAGATTCCCTGGAGACTCAACTCCGTTCTTTTCTTTTTCTCTACTTTTCAGATGTCTGGTTTTGCATAAAGTTGGAAGCTTTCTTCTTTGTTTTTGTCGTCGCCGGAACGATGGCGTCTACTCTGCTCGCTCGACAGGGACGACACCTGCAGCGGTACGAGAACCAGCTGAGGCTTGTGGCAGGGTAAATGACCACCCTTTCTCGTTCCTTCCAACTCTGTGACTTTCCTAAATGATAACATAAACAACGCCAAGCGTAGAAACAAAAAAAGGTGTTTGGCTTGTCACTTGGATCAGCTGCAGGGTAGTTAAATGAGCTCAGGAGTGATTGAGTTTTGTCTTAGTAGTTCAGAGTTGTTCTTGGTATCTCTCAACATTAAGTGGTGCTGCAAATAGAGGTGTTTTCTGATTTAATGGCACCGCTTTGTTCTGGCAGCAACTCATTAGAAAATGGACTCGATTGCATATTAGATGTTACATTCATGCTATTTCTTGTGCTGTCGATGGTCTTTAGGCATAAGGATGATATTTTGGGTTTCTGTGAAAAGAGACTATGAAACTGAGAGCTTGTGTCTGTTCAAACATATTTCTCCATGTTGAGTGAGTTCCTCTCTTAATGCTTCTTGTTATCTGAGCAGGTGCATTCCCTACAAGCTGAATGCCAACGGTGATAGCCAATCTGGAGACCTGATAGATAAGGTGCAAGTGCTCATGATCACCTCTCCAGGTCGTCAAGATCTCGTCTTCCCCAAGGTAAAGAAACAGTCTGTTCACTACACTTAACAGTTAGTCCTGTTAGAGTTGGTGAATACTTCAGGGCCCCTTGTTTCTCACACCGGGTTCGCCCACGTGAGCTTAGGGGAATCTAAGTATTACCCAATTAACAGTATTGCTGGCGTACGAACGAAAGGGGGGGTTCGGGGGGCCCCGCCCCCCGACGGCGGTCCCGCTCGCCGGTGAGCGGGCGGGGTTCGGGGGCAGCGCCCCCGAAACCTAGACGGGTTTTGGGCTTTTGTTTAGCCGGCCCGTGTGGTTCGGATTATGTTTTTTCTCTGTTTGTTTGGGTTTTAAACCCGGTTTGGAGAGGCTATTAATAGCCTAATTTCTGATGTAATTTGATGTGGCGGCTGTAAACCTAAACGATATAGTGGAACCTCTTTGCAGGACGTAGCCCTCATCTCAAGGGTGAACCTGGGTAAATTTCGTGTGTCTCCTCTATTTTTCTGCAATCTCTCTGCGATCTTCTCTCCTTGTTCTCGGATTTTCCCATCAATTGGTATCAGAGCACAGGTGGTTCGAGGAATTAGGGTTTATTCGAGATGTCAGGAGGATCGCGGATTGAGATAGAAAAATTTGATGGAACGCGATTTGATCTCTGGAAGATGAAGATGGAGGATCTTCTCTGTGATCGAGATCTTTGGACGGCAATCGAGAAGGAGAGACCAGGCATGGAGGCGGCGAAGGTCGCGGACGAGGCCTCCTCCAGTCAGGCAGATCCAAAGGCGATCGAAGAGTGGGATCGGATTGATAGAAAGGCGAAGGGTTTGATTCGGCTGTGTCTCGCGGATTCAATTCTTACGAATGTGATGGGCGAACCTACTGCCAGAGATCTGTGGAGGAAGTTGGAATCCCTATATCAAAGTAAGTCGTTGGTTAACAAGTTATTTCTGAGGAAGAAATTGTACAATCTTCGGATGCAGGAGGGTGACTCGTTTTCTACCCATCTTTATAACTTTAACACGGTGATCAGTCAACTTGTATCAATCGGTGTTAAGTTTCAAGATGATGATAAGGCAATAACATTGCTCTGTTCGCTGCCGGATTCATGGGACAATCTGATTGTTGTGATTGGTGGCGGGGATAAAGAACTTTCGTATGAAAGTGTATGTGCTGCCTTGTTATCAGAGGAAATACGGAGAAAGGGATCAGCAAGTTCTGGTAAAGAGGCGCTGGCGGCCAGAGGAAGGCAACCAGAAAGGAATCAAAATCAGAGAGGGAGATCCAAATCTCGTGGGCGTTCGAAGAGTAAGGATAAGAAGGTGCAATGCTGGAGATGTCAAGAGTGGGGCCATCTGAAGCGAGATTGCAAAAACAAGCCGGTTCATAAGAAAGAAGCTGAGTCAACCTCGGACAAAAAGGAGGCTGAGGCAGGAGATATGTATGTGGCTTCTGCATGTACGGCACAGTCAGATAAAGATGTCTGGCTTATCGACACTGGTGCTTCGTACCACATGACGCCTCATAAACACTGGTTCTGTGAATATGAGGAGTATAATGGTGGGGATGTCATGCTCGGAGATGACACTGCGGTTCAGATTGTTGGACGTGGCAGGGTGAAGTTGAGGATGAATGATGGCACGGTGAAGACTCTACCAGATGTGATGCATATACCACTTATGAGCAGGAGTTTATTATCTGTTGGTACAATGGCTGACTCGGGTGTTATATTCAGTTGCGATAAGGATTCGTGCAAGATGATCAGAGGGTCGATTGTAATTGCACGAGGGGTTCGCTATGGCACGTTGTACAAGTTGCTCGGAGAGACAATATCTGTGGGCTGCGGATTTATTTCTGAAGAGGCCAAAGAAGATGAAGACAGCAAATCTATGTTGTGGCATCGGAGATTAGGCCATATCAGTGAAAAAGGACTTTCCAATATAGCATCAAGTCAGATGGTAGAAGGAGTTCCGGATTGTTCTGTGGGCTTCGGGTTCTGTGAACATTGCCTACATGGAAAACAGAACCGAGTCAGTTTTCAACACACAGGTTCAAGAGCAACGAAGATTCTCGAACTGATTCATAGTGATGTCTTTGGACCAACTCCGACTCCATCTATTGGAGGGTCCAGGTACTATGTTTCTTTTATAGATGATTTTTCGAGATACAGTTGGATTTATTTTATCAAGAATAAATCAGATGTATTCGATAAGTTTCGAGAATTTAAAGTTTTGGTGGAAAATCAATTGAGCTGCAAGATCAAGGTTCTTCGTACAGATAATGGAGGTGAATTTTGTTCAGATAAGTTTGAGCAGTTCTGCGTGGACAATGGTATTGCTAGGCAGAAGACAACTCCATATACACCTGAGCAGAATGGAGTAGCTGAAAGGTTAAATCGGTCACTCATAGAGAAGGCCAGATGTATGCTGAGTTGGGCTGAATTGGGGCAAGAATTCTGGGCAGAAGCTGTAGCCACAGCAAACTACCTGAAGAACCGCTCACCGACCTCATCAGTGAAGGATCAGACACCTTATGAGGCAATGTTTGGGAAGAAGCCAAATTTGTCTCATGTTCGGGTGTTCGGATGTGACGCATATGTTCATATACCCAAGGAAAAGCGGGGTAAGCTTGATAGTAAATCTGAAAAGAACATATTTGTCGGATACAAGGAAGGGATCAAGGGCTACAAACTGTGGAATCCAAAGTCAAGGACTATTGTTTACAGCAGGGATGTTGTTTTCCGTGAATCACGTTCCCAAGTTGAAGTTCAAAAAGGTGATGAACCTAAGAAAGTGGTAGTGCTTGAAGAAGATTCTGATTCTGAAACTTCAGAGGTGGAAGCACAAGATACTTCAGTTGAGTCTGTTATAGAACCGGATCAAGAGGACTCGGTTAATGAAGTTGAAGATGCAGATTCAGATGAAGACCCAGATATTGGTACTACCATACCAGTTCTCAGGAGATCGACACGAGAAAGAAGAGCACCTTTGAGATACTCTCTTAGTGCTCTGAGTTCGTTTCATGCTTTGAGCATCATCGGAGAAGAACCTAGTTCTGTAAAAGATGCAAGGTCTATGGATGATGCAAATCAGTGGGAGCTTGCTATGGCAGATGAGATGCAGTCACTGGATAAGAATGAAACATGGAGTTTGTGTAAATTGCCTAAGGATAGAAAGGCAATTGGTTGCAAATGGGTGTTCAAACGAAAGCTGAAACCGGATGGGTCTGTAGAGAAGTACAAGGCGAGGCTGGTAGCTAAAGGGTACTCTCAGGTTGAGGGAGTCGACTATGATGAGATTTTTTCTCCCGTGGCGAAAATGACTTCAATCAGATTTGTTCTATCTCTGGCAGCAGCATATAATCTTGAGGTAGAGCAGATGGATGTGAAGACGGCATTCCTTCATGGGGACTTGGAGGAAGAGATATATATGAGGCAACCAGAAGGCTTTGAAGTTCAAGGTAAAGAGAAGCTGGTGTGCAAATTGAAGAAGTCTCTGTATGGATTGAAGCAGTCGCCAAGGATGTGGTACCAGAAGTTTGATACGTACATGCTCGAACTCAAGTTTGTACGTTCAGATTCAGATCATTGTGTTTATGTGAAGAGAGTTGGAGATCAGTTTGTCATTCTTACATTGTATGTGGATGACATGTTGCTGATTGGAACCAGTATGAAGATGGTGAATTCAGTGAAGGGTTTGTTGGCCAAGAAGTTTGAGATGAAAGACTTGGGACCGGCGAATTTTATTTTGGGTATGCAGATTAGAAGGGATCGTCAGAAGAGAAAGTTGTGGCTAGGACAGGAGAAGTACATAAAAGAAGTGTTGAAGAAATTTAACATGTCGGACTGCAAGCCAGTGGGTACTCCTATGTCTCTAGGAACCAAACTTTCTGCAGAGCAATGCCCGAAGACGGATGAAGAAGCCGAAGAGATGGACCGTGTGCCATATGCAAGTGCAGTGGGCAGCTTGATGTACGCCATGGTTTGCACGCGTCCAGATATAGCCCAAGCAGTGGGAGTCTTGAGTCGGTATATGTCTAACCCAGGCAGGGAACATTGGAATGCTATCAAGAGAGTTTTCAGGTACCTTCGTAGAACTTCAGATTTTGCTTTGTGCTTTGAAGGTGCGGGAAAAGGAAAGATGCTTGATATTGTGGGCCATGTAGATGCTGATTGGGGTGGAGACATTGATAGTAGACGGTCCACTAGCGGATATGTTTTTACATTGTTTGGGGCTGCACTAAGTTGGATGAGCAAGAGACAAAGCGTGGTAGCACTTTCTTCTACAGAAGCAGAATATATGGCTCTTACTCATGCTGCAAAAGAGGCCATATGGCTACGACGATTGTGCTTGGAGCTCGGATTTGAGCAAGGTGCTATAGAGGTGAGATGTGATAATCAAGGTGCTATTCAGTTAGCTAAGAATCCCGCATTTCACTCACGCACAAAGCATATTGACATCCAATTCCACTTTATTCGGGAAAAGGTGGAAAAGAAAGAGGTTCAGCTTGAAAAGGTTGATACAACAGAGAATAGTTCTGATTTTCTGACTAAAGCAGTTACAGGTGTAAAGTTTGAGTGGTGCTCTACTGCTGTCGGATTGAAGAAGAATGTTGCTGGCAAGGCTCTCATTGGTGTGAAGTATCCACCAAGTGGGAGAATGTTAGAGTTGGTGAATACTTCAGGGCCCCTTGTTTCTCACACCGGGTTCGCCCACGTGAGCTTAGGGGAATCTAAGTATTACCCAATTAACAGTATTGCTGGCGTACGAACGAAAGGGGGGGTTCGGGGGGCCCCGCCCCCCGACGGCGGTCCCGCTCGCCGGTGAGCGGGCGGGGTTCGGGGGCAGCGCCCCCGAAACCTAGACGGGTTTTGGGCTTTTGTTTAGCCGGCCCGTGTGGTTCGGATTATGTTTTTTCTCTGTTTGTTTGGGTTTTAAACCCGGTTTGGAGAGGCTATTAATAGCCTAATTTCTGATGTAATTTGATGTGGCGGCTGTAAACCTAAACGATATAGTGGAACCTCTTTGCAGGACGTAGCCCTCATCTCAAGGGTGAACCTGGGTAAATTTCGTGTGTCTCCTCTATTTTTCTGCAATCTCTCTGCGATCTTCTCTCCTTGTTCTCGGATTTTCCCATCAAGTCCGGCTGTGCATTTGCACCATGACTCATGATCAAATACATGGTTAAAGGGAGGATGGGAGCAAGATGAGACCGCCCGCGAAGCAGCTTGCCGGGAAGCTTTGGAGGAGGCTGGAGTTAGGGGAATCATAATTGTAAGCCCACATGCTTGTGAATTTTATTTACTCTTTCTAGTTGATGATCTCTCTCTTAATAGCTTGAACTTCTTAAGGAAGCACAAAATACTTTCTCAGTTTGGTTTCTTTTTCTCGCTACTAAGATATATTGTTAGCTGTAAATTATATTTATTGCAAAGAAATTAACTGAAGCCTTTAATCTCAACTGGTTGAGTTTCAAAGAAAGATTCAAAATTCGGCCACTGCGTCCTCTACCTGTGAGCTTCATGTTTTAGACCACAGAGCAGAATGGACCAGATGCTTTGTAAGCTGTGGTGTACATCGCCCTTTGCTGTGTCACTTGTTCCATGTCCAGATCACCTACCATGAAGGAATTATTTTTTAGACTTAAGAGTCAAACAGTGGGCATGTGATTGTGATATATTTGTTCTTTATTTGAAAGGATTTGCAGAAATTTTTATATGGTTCTGGGGTGATGGTTGCCTAATTTTAATTGTCTTTAAACCTACCACATCTTACTCTATGTTATGTGGTTGTCCTCCTGTGAATCAGCCTCTTCCATCATTTGTTAAATCGGACAAGAGATCTGTAAGCTATTGAAATAGATATTTGATTGTCTAATAACTGATGTAAAGATGAACTAGAGCTGATAATAACACCGGAAAAGGATTTTGGATCAAAATAGTTTAATGTTAGTGTCCTGTCCGCAGACCAAATTATCATATTTCTAGTGAGGCATACATGCACTGAAGGTTGTATATTTCTCAAGTGTGTCATTAGGTTTCTAATTGTGCGACCTTCCTTATACTGATGATTTATCTATTGTTGTGTTCAGGGAACTGAGCTAGGTTGCTGGGAGTTTCGGAGCAAGAGCCGGCAGAACTCATGCAGCCTCGAGGGATCTTGCAGAGGTTGCATGTTCGCACTTGAAGTCACCGAGGAGCTCGACTATTGGGCGGAGCAGAAGGTGCACGAGAGGAGATGGGTTAGTATTATGAAACAAGCATTGGAATCCTCAGTGCTCAGTAAAAAAATGTCATTGATCTCCTTGGGTTGTTATTGAGTGCATCTGTCTTCTTAATTATAATACCACTCCATGCCTTGCAATAGGTTACCATATCAGATGCATTTCCATTGTGCCGGTATGACTGGATGCGCGACGCTCTCAAGAAATTCAAAGAACGACTGTTGGCCATGGCGTCACCATCAATGCCTGAGTTGGCAGAGCCACCGAGCTTCTTCTCCGTAAACTCTTCGTCCACTGATCGTGCTATTGCTCTATGTTGAAGACGTGCTTCTCCATTGCTGTCTCCCTTGCAATGTAATTGATCAAATCGAAGCTCGGCACGATCAATGTTTTGCGATGAAACACTTGAAAACTAGGCCAAGTTGTTCTACTAGTTGTCGGTGGGACAAGACCTAGTGATCAAGTGATTTATCCAAAGAGGAATTTGCTTTGTGGAGAATCCTCACATCTCAACCACAACTGTTTTCTTCTAGTATCTGGTATTGATCCTCGAGGTTAAGCTATGCCTGAGAGAAGTTTGATCAATCCGATGGTTGTGGTTTCTTAATTCCCTCAAATGTATGCCTGTCTTTCACATTCTAGTTCTGCTGTATTTTCCATTCTGAAAATGATGGTTACTTCTGAAATATCCAATCAATGAACTCTGAGTTATTCCTGATACTGTTTTAGCTTGTTTGATTCAAATGTTTCCCATTTTTTTGAACTTCAACACCAAGTGGACAATTAACCATAATGTAAAAAGGAAACCACAAAGGCATTAATATTTTTTATTTGTTCTTTGGTTCCACTAGAAAATAATGCTGTAAATAGTTGTATTACATGCTGATATTATATAAAGAACGTAAGATGGAGAAAACATGATAAGTTAAATATTCGTGGCTAAAACTGTTTCTGACCTGTGTGGTATGATCAATTCATCTTTTATTTTTCCTCCACGAAATAACAAACTTCTATTAAATTTGGTAGGTTTGTGAAAAAGAGGAATTGGTGAGGAAATTGTATGTTGCTTTGTTATCAAAATGACACTGACATGTTGGGAAATAAACATGAACCATATGCTTTCAGAAACTACTGCATTTGCCTTTGTCATACATATATGTTGGGAAATAAATATGAACCATATGCTTTCAGAAACTACTGCATTTGCCTTTGTCATACATATACACAAGTGTCTATCTGATACTTTGTTTTTTCTTTCTTAATTTCTTCAACAACTATTTATTTAAGGCCCCATTTGAATGCAATAAAAAGCGACGTAAAAACTCTGTCCAGCTCCAGTTCCATTCAACTCAGATGAAGTAGAGAAGATTGAAGAAGGTAATAAATTCATTGATGATTTATATTTGTTTCTTTTTTTTTGGATTATTCATTTTGTTAACACATTTTGATTATGCTATTTATTCAACACCAACTCAGATGCAATCAGAGGCTAATGAATCAATCATGTAGCTGACTAGTTTATTGCATCACATCATGTATTTTCAAGTTTAAGGAGTCAGTCAGCAAGGTAAAATTAATGTATTATTAAATATTTTCGTAAAGGTATTATCACTACAATTTAAGGCTTTTGTATATTGTTTTATTTTTCCACATAGGATATAATGGAGTTGATGATTGATGTTTGCATTCAAAATGCATTATTACATTCCATTTCATTCAACAATGATAAAAAATGCTCAATACTTTTAGTAGTCACATGATGAATGATGAAGTTCATTTAATAATGATAAAAATGTTCACTACTTTTATTAAAGTGACTATATGCAGCATGCCTAAGACTTCGTTATTTTAATTTTTTATTTTTTGCAATGGTAAATACTACTGTTTTAGCTATAGTTTAAGAGTTCTTTTGCTCTCTCTCTATTTTTTTTGTATTTCCTTTGTCCAATTAGCGGATTAAATGTATGTGATTAGTGGATTAAATATATGTCCTGTGTGATTTCTCGTTCAATGCTCATTACAATGGGTTTTGAAAATATAAAATTTTCTTTTCTACGGGGCGACAAACCAATATGAGCTCGATTCGATTAGTTCTTATACTACTAACTAATTCGTTCTTATTACTATATAGATATTATAATATAAATAATGGAGAACATACAAAATCTTTGGTGGAATATTATTTTTTGGCATTAGAACTAAACTCATTATCTAGAGCAGATCGACGTTCTAACCCAGTTCCAACAATGCACGTCTCGAACTGAGACAAAGTAAAATTTTTATTCTTTTTCCCTCAGTTTATTCGGATAAGCTCTAAGCGCATCATAGGATATGTCTGGATGTGATTTCTGCGTCTCTGAGTGGAGGGGGATCCTTGTCCCAAATTATTGATTTAGTTGGTTAATAATTATTTATAGCTCAAGTAAAAACAGACATGTCAATTTGCAGGTTGGGCCGGGCTCACGGTCAATTAAAAATTCACTAGACCAATGGACCTCAATTCAACAAGGTAGATCGAAATTATTCCTCTTCAATGATGTTGCTTTTCTTAATATGTTAAGTTTTTAGAAAAACTAGATAGCACATCAAATTCAGTCTCGTTAAGATGTTTAATACTCTTCCTAATCGTTTAAGTTTTTTGAAAAATTGGTCAACACTCTTATTGACGCTGAGTTATGGCAAGAATTAAAGTCTCTACTCAGCATATGTCACCCCCAGCAGAAATTCCCGAACTCTCGTATTCTCCGGAGAGATTTTTGGACACCGCACGCGTGACTCGTTTTCCATGCAGCAAGGTGAGAGTTGGTTTCATGCTCTTTCGTTCGGCACACGAAGAATCTTTTCTTTGTCGAAACCTAAAACAGAATCAGAAATGACGCAACCGCCAACACGAGAGTCTGTCTGATCAAGTTTTCATCGCGAACAGGAACAGGAAATTTGGTGTGGCACCGATCGCCTCAGTCTGCTGAGACACGTTGATATCCGCTGCTATTCCGATTTCGGTATCCCCAAGGAGACGTGATGGAAAGGTTGCAGACAAGCACAGCACAAAGAGGAAGACGGGTGGCAGTTTTCTTTCTTCTTCTTTGTTTTTTTTTAAGAACATTTGTAAGAGTTAAACGTATAAATTACCAACCTCTGTGTCGATTCTACGTGATGTCTGACTGCGATGACGATCGATGATGCACGCATGTCGAATGGTCCCATGTTCCAACATTTGTGGAACTCGCAGTGGACGTTTGCTTTAGGGTTCTTCATGCTGAGTCACCTGAAACGCCATGGAAAAAACAGAAAAAAAAATAGACAGCAGATATCTAGATGTCATTCCGTCTTATATCAGCAGAATCCAAGTGCGAGCAGAAATTAATGAATGCGAGTTTGCTTCAAGCATGCACACCACGCATGTCGAGACGTATGCATTTCGCACATTCTTGGCCCCCCCTCTCTCTCTCTCTCTCTCTCTATATATATATATATATATATATATATATATATATATGTCCTGTGGTAATCTGGTGACTTTGTCGAATGCATGTATATAGCCTCATTTTCCATGGAAGTAATTGATGGAAAACAATAAAACAATTTAGCTCGAAACCTAATCATGAATTACATGCAAATCAAAGGTCCAATAATCGATGGTAATTCTTTTTACAGTACTGTACCTTCATGTTAAACTCCATGGAAAACATGCAGTACCTGAGACCGTAAGACAGCTAGAAGCAAAATCATATAGCTTCTTCTCCCTCTAGGAAGAATGACTGGGTTCTTAACAGAGAGATTAGATAAGTTCAATATTGTGAATAAATGCCTTTAGGATATTTTATTCATGCAGATTTGTCACTGATTTGAAGAAGTGATGCACTGCAATATATCATATATGGACAATGAAACACACATGAATCGGTGAGAATTCGATTATACATAGAATTGACGATACATTGCAGTGTTTCATATTGATAAGACTCCTCCCAGGTGCTTCAATTGGAGTCATGCACTCATATAAAGCCCCGGAGCACAGCCCTGCAAATACACGCACAACCGGTCCTCTCTCTCCACGAGATCTGGGAGAGTTCAATTCCAAGCATACACAGGATTAACTCATAATTAGATCGATCAGTAGCTAATTAAATAAGATGTCCAACTTGCAGAACAAGTCCGGCGCCGGATGGCTGTCGTGCTTTCACTTCGGCAAGCGGCGTCATCCGAAACAAGTGGCAAGTGAGATGGCGGGCGGAGATAAACACGCACTTGCTGCTGCTGATCAGTGCTGCGTGGCCTGTCTCGAGGAAGAGAACGAGACGAACACCGTCAAGTGCCATGAGGTGCCAGCGACGGGCGTGGCGCCGCTGAGCTTTAAGAGCGAGGAGCGCAACGTCAAGGCAAACAGTTCCTTCGCTCATTCAGTCATCAATATGGTCGGAATGCTTATAGGTAGTGTCATATCATACAATCTAATGCACATGCATGTTACTGTCTGATTTAGGACGCTGAGTGCTAATTTCAATTTGTTTCATCAGGTCTCGGTCAGTTGTCCACTCCGTATGCTTTGGAGAGCGGAGGGTGGAGCTCAGCTTTCATGCTGGTGGGACTCGGCGTGGCCTGCACCTACACCGCCCACATCATCGGCAAGTGCCTCGAGGAGGATTCCAACTCCAAGACCTACCAAGACATCGGAGAGCAGGCGTTCGGGAGCAAAGGGCGGATCATCGCCTCCACCTTCATGTACCTGGAGATATTTTTCGCCCTCGTGTCCTACACCATCTCCCTGAGCGACAACCTGCCTCTGGTGTTCGACGGCGCCGCCGCCAGGATCGAGCTCCTCGGCGGGCTGAGCATGTCCAGGCGGCAGCTGCTCACAGTTGTCGCGGTGCTCGTCTCGCTCCCCAGTCTCTGGCTGAGGGACCTCTCCTCCATCTCCTTCCTCTCCCTCGGAGGAATCCTCATGTCGCTCCTCATCTTCGCCACCGTCGCGTGGGCGGCCGTGTTCGGAGACGTGCGTGGCGATCACAGCATCCCTGCACTGCGGCTCCACAATATCCCGGGGGTCTCCGGTCTCTACATCTTCAGCTACGCCGGCCACATCGTGTTCCCGTGCATATACACCGCCATGAAGGACCCTTCCCAGTTCACAAAGGTACGCATGTATCCGGGGTCAGGGTCGAGCATATTTTCATACGACATGCTTAATTATTTGCACATAGGTCTGCGTCACGAGCTTCGTGATCGCGATCGGCCTCTACACGGCTCTGGCGGTCATGGGGGCGAAGCTGTTCGGGGCGGCCGTCAGCTCGCAGGTAACGCTGAGCATGCCGCCGCACCTCGTCGTCACAAAGGTCGCGCTGTGGGCGACGGTGCTGACGCCGATGACCAAGTACGCGCTAGAGTTCGCTCCGTTCGCCGTCCAGCTCGAGCGCAGCCTTCCCTCCTCCATGGGCTCTGGTGCTCGCGCGCTGATCAGGGGCAGCGTGGGATCCGCCCTGCTGGTGGCGATCTTGATACTGGCGCTCGTCGTCCCCTACTTCGAGCACGTTCTCAGCCTCACGGGATCCCTCGTCAGCATGGGCGTGTGCCTCATCCTGCCCTGCGCGTTCTACCTGAAGGTGTGCTGGAGTCAAGTCTCCAAGCCCGCCGTCGTTCTCAACGGAGTGCTCATAGCCGTCGGCGTCGTCCTTGGAGTGGTGGGAACGATCTCGTCCTCCAAGTCCCTCATCCACAGTGTTCGGAGTGGACGAGGTGTCCATTCGACGTGAATAATAGCAGTGTAAAAGGAAGAGACGCTATTCTATATATTAATGTCACGTAAGGGTGCATGCTTTGCATCCAGAGACGTAACTAATTAGTTATTAGGTTTAATGGATTCTTAAAAGATGTATCTTTCTATAATGTGACTAAAAATAAATACTTCTATAATGTTACTAAAAAAAATTAAACTATTCATAACTCTTAAAATATATAGAGCGTTCGCACATGTAAACAAACACTAACTTTTGTGTTAACACCAAATTAAAGTTCCTTTCCGCAGACTAAAAAATATCCACTTTTGAAAGAGAGTTTTCGAATGCACTTTTATGAACCACATTCCATCCATCATTCATTATCCACTAATTAAGTTATCAATATACCAAACAGGATACGCCATCCAACTTGACAATTCTAATAATATTTAGGTTTGGTCCCTCAGATGCGTTCTTTGATTCAAACTTGACAATTCTAATAATATTTAGCTTCGATGCATTCTTTAACATTGCGAATGTTTGTGATGAAAATTTTAAATAAAGACATGCTGCATAAAAGTAATTGCCAAGAATGAAGGTGGAATCTTTATGTTCGCCACTAGACAATCAAGCTTTGATTCAAACAACAAATGACTCTTGTTTAGCTTTTCCTTCCTTGCAGTTCTCCATCATCAAACTTGTCGTAGGAATAAGAACATCTAGTGACACAAGAGATTCAGACCGGTTCAGCTGAATCATTAGCTGGCCAGTTCCATTTGTTGACAGGAACTCTCTGCCAACCAAATGACATGCAACAGTGCAAACAACAATTCCAGGATTCAATCAACATTTTTTAAGCTAATTTCATTCAGTAGAATCGATAAAAAATAAATCGGAAACCATGTCGAGTCGAAGAAGGACAGGATTGGATTTTCACAGCCAACTAGAACAGTGATCTTAGTTAATCCTAAGAGAACCGATCGTCCAGATCAGAAAGCTGAACAACAGATGTCTGCCTACAGTAACTTGTTGAGGGGCCATCATCAAAGTAACTTTCAAAGAGCCTTTGTTTATGTTATCAGAAAACGGAGGTTGAGCCCACACTTGAGTGATGTCCAGGTTGGCCTTCCACATACCTTAGGATCACTGCCCCTGCAAATACAAAAGAAATGAACATTGACCACATCTACAAGTAGAATATATTCAAGCCCTCCCCAGAAAAGAGAACAAAAAAATATTGAATTGACCAAACAAAATTGCCTTAATCTTGCTGATCACTTTGATCATCTCAAGAAGCACAGGAATATGTTGTATATCATGCATATAAGGAATTAGTGTTAGTTGTGTTTCAGACGATCTTATCATTAATGGACAAATTTGTTTAGATTCCATTTGCTTTGTTTACAAGGGGATTGAATCGACAGGGAATAATTCAGATACTATTCCGGAAAGCAGTCAGGTAAGAAGAAACAGCACCAAAAAAAAAAAAAAAAAAGGCACCAGACAGAACAGATAATTCAACATGTTAAAGCATTCCTCTAATTATGAGCAGGTAAGTTATTCTCAACCATCTTCATATCTTTTACCAGCAGATAGCATGAAAATCCAACAAGTAATGTTTCATTTCTTTTAATATCATGATTTCAACCAGAAATAAAAAAATTTCAGCTGCATAGTATATCCAGCTCTGTCCTGTGTTCAACAATGGAGAGATACCCATCAAGTTGTGTCCATTTATACTGAAACAAATTATTCCTCTATTCTGTCGATGATTCCGGTCATCAAGACATCAAATAAAAACTATGTGGCATAAAAAAAAAAGATTATGAACCAATTCCTAAGAGAGGGATCAGTGAAAAGTTCACTAGAGGAAAAATATATATACCCAGCAATGTTATATTTGCTTCAAGTTGGAAGGAAATGCTGATCATTGCAAATTTACCTGAGTATCATACTACAACAATCCATCTACAGATTCTTTTCGATAACTATAGTACAATATATAATATCAGAACTCAAAATTAGGCATCATAAAATTCAAGTTCTTTCAAAGAGAGATTTTACCAAGAAATATAGAAGCACAAGTAATTAGAATATGCTCAGAACAGATTTTTGTAATGCTCAATCAGCACTCATTATCCATATGCATCCCTCAAAACAGTACTTTTTACAGAGGAAACTTGTTTTATCAATTGCAATCTGTCATATCTTAATTACCAGAGGATAACAGATTGCAGAAGACACTCTCCCATGACTAGGTCTTTATGATCAAACACCACGACTGCAGAAAAGGGCAAAGAAGAGCTAATCTGTAAAAGATGAAAGTCATGTTATACCTCTAGATCTTAATGATCTTGGCAGCTCTGATCACAGGGTTGGCCTTGGTGATCTCCTCCCTGCCAATCGCCTTATAGTCGAAAGAGCAGTCATGGGCGTCCGAGTACCGGTGCTGACCGCAGAACAGGTCGCCGCACCGGCACCGGAACCCGGCGAACCGCACCCTCTTCCGGCAGGTGGAGCACTTGTTGATGAACCTGGTCGGCGACTGCGTCTCCTCGTCAGCCTTCAGCGTCGAAGAAGGCGCGACGGCCGCCTCCGCGGCGGCCGGAGTTTCCAGCCTCTCGGGCCTCAGAATCAGCGGTTCCTCGCACGGTTTGAAGAAAAGAGATGGAGTTGTTGATGGCGGTGACGGCGCCAGGGGAGATGGAGAAGAGGAGGAAGGGGACGAAGGTTTGAGGATCTCGGCCTCATCCTTGTCAAGGTTACAGCTTTCACGGGCCATATGAACGTTCCGGGAAGACGAAGGATAAAGGGTCCAAAAATACGAAAAATCTGAACTTTTCAGGATAACGAACCGATCAACCGATCATGAAGAACAAGGCATGAAGAAGATGAAAGAATGTTTCGGAAATCGCTGAAAGCTTGAATTTTTTAGCAGCAGGTTCAAAAGTATGATGTTAAAGAGCGCCAAAAAAAAAATATCTGTAAAGAGAACTTTTAACTTTTATGATGAATTGAAGAACAAAAGCAGCTGCCAAGAACCAACGGAAAGAAACCGCAGGAAATTTGTGCTGTAAATAGCTCAAAATCGAAGCTTGAGCGAATGGGAATGTCAAATCGAGGTGGAAAGAAGGAATCCAGAACAAAAGATCATGTTTTTCCTCGTGCCTGCACGAAATCGAAGAGAAAAGAACGCAGAAAGAAGAAAAAGGCTGAAAATTTTCCACAAAACTCAGACGTGTTGGATCGATCGCGGAGAGGATTAGAATAAGCAGACAGGATGGGAGGGATGCAAGAATGGGAGGTGGAGAGAAGAAGAAAAAGAAATTAAACAAATGCGATCAAAGCAATATATAAACATGTCCGATTCCTAAACGATAATGACCGGAAATAGCCAAATGCGTACGAAACGAGAGGACATATTGTATCGTTGATTGATATCATATTTTAAGTTATATGATATTTCTTAATTAATTTTATGTATGTTCTATTTCCAAAATGTTTTTCATGATTACGAAGATATTATTTTAGTTTGTCAGTTTCTTGTAAGAATAAGATTGAATCAAATATTTCATAATTATTTTAGATCTTACCATATTCAGAATTATTAGCGCTCAACTAATTACGGATAAACTTTGACCACAATGCTATAATTTTAAAACTTATTTTTAGTGGGATTACTTTGTTTTAATATTTTTAATATTTTTCTGCATAAGATTACTTTGTTTTAGAAAAAAAAGTAGTTAAGAAATGCTCAATATTTGTTAAAATTATAATATTTTATTAAGCAAAAACTTTCACCTTGTGGAGATGGAAATTGATGGTGCCATATGTAAGTTACACTAGCAATGTTGGTGTATCTATCCAAGATTTGCGTTTTATTACAAAAAAAAATAGGAGAAAAGAGTCGGGAACTAAAATCGAAGTTAAAACGGAGCCATAAATCATAAATTAGTGAAAGTTGTCAAGACTAAAAATTGAATATAACGGACCATTCATGAATTGTAACGACCATAATAGAGAGGACCTTTACAAGGCTGGAGTTGTGCTAAAATATTGTCCGAGTAATTGACTGTGATCAAAATGTTATGGGCTGTGACAACACAATTTTTACTTCGATTTTGATGCTGTGAGGGCCATGAAATTCACGATGTGGGCTGTGCCATATTCAATTCATTATGAAGCTTTTATATGCCACTTCGAAGTTGAATTTCGATATTTTTTGGCTTTTCTTAGGAATTCAATTACAGATTGATTTCAAATTTTATCAGAATCATTTGAAAAAAAATATTTATTCAGATTTGAAAAATTTTTGGATGATCTTAGGATTTTTTCCTCTAACCTCCCATGAACTATGATTTTTTTATATCTACCAATGACTTTCAAATACTCCGTAGCTAAACTATGCCGATTTTTCCACTTAAGTCCATCCGTCAATATTTGTTAATTTTTCTGTTAGTTTTGATTTTTTTGAATTAGAAAATGATCAAAATATCCTCACAAAGTTCAGTGTGCTTAAAATAATATAATAGTAAATAAGTAAAAAAAAAGGTTGCAGGGGGGCAATTGCCCCCCATTTCGTTGGCGAGGTCGAAGGGTGGCGTCACCCCCCTCGTGCACGTCGACGAGGTCGAAAGGGGGGGGGGGGGGGGGGGGGTGTCACCCACCTCGTGCATGCCGGCGCGCGCCGGTGTCGGCCCTCCTCCCCCCTCAAACTCATTGAGGTCTAGGGGGGCAATGCCCCCACCCCCATCTCGCTGGCGAGATTGGGTGTGTGTGTGGGGTGGGGTGGGGGAGTCACTGGCAAGATGGGGTCGCCGGCGAGATGGGAGGCGTTGCTTTCGCAACATTGTTTTACTTATTTATTATTGTTTATTATTTTAAGCATACTTATCTCAACGCGAGGGTATTTTGGTTAATTCATAATTCAAAAAATAAAAAAATAATGCAAAAGTTAACGGATATTGATGGATGAACCTAAGTGGAAAAATGGCATAATTTAGGGGAGATTCCCGAAATATTTGAAAGTCATTAGTAGATGCAAAGAAAGTTTAGTTCAGGGGAGGATAGAGGAAAAATTCATGATTTTAAAGTCCAACAAGTGTTTAGTTCGAACTTATCTTCTAACATGGAAAGACTCCCGATGAAATCGAAACTCTACGAAAACTCTTGAGACACCTAGAGGATATAAATAGAGGTCATAGGAGACAGAAAAAGTAGCGCTTGAGACCAAGGAGACATGCTATATTGCAAAGGATGAAATTCAGAGTTTTTTTGGTGTTTGTTCGAGAGAAGCTACGGAGCAACTCAGAGCGTGCACTCTGCAACAATTCATAGATTAATGGAGGTCATGAATTAAGTCTTCTAATCATTCTTTTGGATGCTCATTATCCATACTTTTTATGTCTAATTAATTTTGTAATAGAGATTATTAATCTTTTCGAGAACATTGCATGAACTCGATTGATAAAATTTGAATTAATATTTTCTTAATTTCTTTGGATTATGATTCATATGCTTAATGTTTTTTTACTAAGATTATTGTCTTCTAAGATAAGAGTACAAACCAAGTGTGTGGTGATTAGTTTTAGGATTTGATAATTATTAGAGAATTGATTTTTAACTTGAAGTTGAAGTAATCATAACACGAATCTTGTAACTCATTATTTGTGCTAGATTTTTGTGCGGTTTATCAATTTATACTCAACGTTGGATGACTGTTAGTTTAGGAATTATAACTTAATGCATCTCAATCGTTTGTGGTCCTAAGTTTTGCAAGACTTATACTCAGTGTAGATGTCAATAGTTTAAGTAACCTTAACTCGTCTCACGAGCTGAACCTATTTATCGTTGTTATAATTCAATCATCATATTTGTTCATGCTAGTTAATCCTTATATTTGATCATCCAACATCTTTAGGCTCAACACCAATTTATTTTATTGTCTGTTATTTAATTTTCTGTATATTTTCACATCACAACACATTTTCTTCTCTTAGTAAATTATTAGGATGGATTAGATCTAAGTAGTTCCTTGTAGGATCAACAACTCTACTCGGCACTTTAATACTTGACATGACTAGTGCACTTGCTAGCAAATTTATTTGTTACAAATTTAATGCATCAAGTTTTTGGTGTTGTTGTCGGGAAACTATTGTTTGTAATTCTTAGTATATCTTATATAACTATTTTCAGAATTTGTGTTTTACTTCACTTTTTCTTTTTAGTGTTGTGTAAGATTTTTTGGTTACACAACTCGATCATCACGAACACATCTTGACACCCTCAATGAAAAAAAAATTTCTACAAACCAACAAATTGAGGAAAACAACACCATTGTCCAGAAAGATGAGATTCATATCGAGGCATCATCATCAAGTCAAAGCACAAAGAAGAAGCCTCAACAAGCAAAGAATGAAGATATATTTCAAGACCCATCTATCACATTCACAGAAGTGTTAAATTATCTATTGAAAAAGCTCTCCACAAAAAAATCACCAAATTGAAAACTTGGAGAAGAAATTTCATTATATTCAACAATACAACAAGAAGTTAGATTATGATATGGTAGAAATTCTTGAATTTAAATCATCAACATCTGATTTTGTAGATATGATTGGTCAATTCACCACAACAATTGAAAAAAAGTTGACAATACAAGTTCAACACATCCAGAATTTGGGGCACAATTGACCAAAATACAAAAGCAAGTTGAAGTTGACAATGCACTTTAGCTATTCGACATTGAGCTCAAGTTCAAAGCTTTGTAAGCAAAGCTGCATCCATTAGAGGATGAAGTTGCAAAATTGAATTATCAAAATTTTGAACCTCCGAGCCACATCGATGAGAGCCCGATGGTCATCTAATGTCCATGCCAATATCAAAATTCATATAAAAGAAGATGACATCTAGAAGCAAATATTTCAGCAAGGACAACGACAACTCAGTGACATGTCAAGGAGACCAGCAAATACATCATTGAAGACAAAAAAAGTTCAAAGGAGAGGCTTGCTTTTGAAAGTTCCGCTATTGCATCACGGTCTCCGATAGCTATCGCCAAAAGAGAAGATCAAATCACCCACAGTTGGCTGCAAATCAACGCACATGTCCTACAATATGTCAACACCGGCTGTAAAATCTTTGAAGAAGAAAAGCACTTCATCGACTTTGGTGAGATCTTCCCCAACAACATCATTACAATGGCGACCCAAGAACCATCTGGTCATTTAATCTCATCAGCAATATACCTCTCAACTTCAACTGCAAAAAGTTGTTGTACATGATGAGCCACCACTGCTTGATGATGCCATCATATTGAAAACTTAAGCGTCTTTCATCAATGCGTGTGTTGTGCCTCACCATGATGAGTATTCACGAGCACATTAACTACTCATGGTTAGATCATTCCTTAATTACTTATTTATCTATTTTAGTCTAATTGATCATCTCATATTAGTCTCATATGTCATATCAAAATTGAGTTAAAGACTTTAAAGTTAGAACTACATTTTCTGAACCCTTAAACTTAAAGTTTAGATCTTGTTCGTAATTTAGTTATGTTAGATTGGTAATATAGTTTTGATCTACTTAGTCGTTTAGTTTATTTAGTTTCCTTTTTTTTATTTTAACAGGTCTTTGCAGATCACAAGCTAAATTTCATATTTATATAAATTGTCATGGACCATTATTTCATTTTCACAAGTGTTAATCAAAATATCACGGGCCGTAACTTGAATGTCATGACCCGTAATGTCTCATATAACACCATGCAATCTTGTTTCACGGGCCGTAATTTCTTTGTAACGGATCTCACAATGACCTGTATTTTGAACTTTTGATTTTTTTATGGGTCATGATACACTTGTTACGAGGCTTGGCATGCGCATTAGGTGAAAATCACAATGCAATCAATGCATCTGTTTTATGCATATTTCACAGGTCGTAATCGCATTTTCATAGGTCTCATAGTGGTTTGTTTTTTCAACTTTTATGTTCACGAGTCATAATATTCTCATCACGGGGCTATTAGGGACAACAAATGAAAATTTGATTATTTCATGACTCATAATATCATAATCTCACGAGTCATTATCAGATTTTACATGTCGTTATTTTTGTGATTTCATGAGTTGCAACTTTAATCAAGCAACCCCAGCAAACTTTGGGTGACCTTCTCTCCGATGACCTTTCTTTCCTCTTCTTTACCAAGGTGGCTTCATCGCAGCCGACTATCATCGACAAGCATCATTAGTGATTTTTCCAACTACTCTAAGTAACTTCAACTCCGACAATCGACTTCAGCAGGTGCCTTCATTAACTCTGGAGCACCGTCAAAAAACTTCCTTCGCGACAAAAAGGCTAAGAATGTTGTGAAAATCAACAGTTGTTAATATGAAGAATTGACTTGAATACAATGTACATCACACAACATCATATAAATAGATGAAGTTACAACATGTAAAGTGAGTGCCATGATATCGGGATCATGACCATGTAATATGGCTAAAGACTAGGTAATAGCAGGACTTATTCCAATACGCACCCTCAACTTCGATGAGGTATGTGACTCAGTCAAAGCTTGCTACACAAAAACTGAAAGTGGTCCCCTGGTAAAGGCTTCGTCATGACATCAGCAACCAGATCCTTGGTGGATATTGATCACTAGCTGATCATATTATGTTTTTTCCCCATTTTCCATCAAGTTCATATGTATCGAGCCCTTATTTTGCCCCACATTTGGTCAATTATGCATGAAATGAAATAGATTGTGATAACTAGTTGGCCATCCTCATTTTGTATTCAATTCCATGTGCATAGAGGTTCTGAATTGTTAAAATCTATAAGATTATCAATTCTATGCCAAGTTATTATTTTTTGGGCAAGTTATCATTCCAAGTCATGAAGTTATCATTTTGCTAATTGAGCTGATTTCTAGTTGTTATCTTGCCCTAAATCCCTTGTTATTATGAATTAATCATATTTGGATAATCATTGTTTGATTTGTGCAAAGTTATCACTCCAATGCACAATTTATCATTCTTGGTGCCAAGTTATCATTTTTGGGACTAAATTGTCATTTCAATGTGCAAGGTTATTATTTCTGCATAACAACATTAGATAATTATTTAATTGCTATTCTAAACTCCTTGCCTCACTGAATTAATCACAATTAGATAGCCATAATTAAATTTGGACAAGTTATCATTTTTGTGCACAAGGTTATCATTCCGGGCCATAAGTTATCATTTTGGTGCAACATCATCCATACTTGATAATTCAGTTGATATATATATGCTGTCCTAATCCACACTTATTTAATTTCCATTCAAGGATTTTGATGCTTGCTGTTTTGGCTCCCCTAGCAGGTACTACAAGGCTGCACAAGCTGGAAAAGGAGGGGGGACCACTTGCTTTTTGCTGTCCAAAAAGCTGCTGCATCAACTGAAATTTTCCTGGATAGGACACATGGCACAATCAGGGAATATTAGAAGCTTCTCATCTGCATCCAAGGGTGTAAAAGCCACATATAAATGCTGAGAAACCTGGAGAGAAAAGGGGGGCTGGCCATTGAAGGGTTAAGCTGGGGGTGAAGCTGCTGCAACATTCTAATTTTCCAGTCGACAGCCTTCATAGTTTGGAGGATGATGTGTTTCAGTTTCTCAATTTGTTTTGTA
Organism: Pontederia crassipes; assembly: GCA_030549335.1. Taxonomy (NCBI): domain Eukaryota; kingdom Viridiplantae; phylum Streptophyta; class Magnoliopsida; order Commelinales; family Pontederiaceae; genus Pontederia; species Pontederia crassipes. Next base: position 64,662,014 of record CM060189.1, read on the forward strand.
TCCATTCTTGTAATTATGATGAGCTAAATATCAGCTTTCCTAGGATAGGGTAGTAAACTAGCTTAGTTGTGGATGGAGTATGGACATTTCTAATTTCCTGCACTGATATCTAATTTCTGATTTCTGTTTCTGCATTCTGAATTCATTGGAACCTGTTCTTGTCATTGAGAGATCCTAATTGTATCTGAGAGGTTGTCTTATGATCTATTCTTTATTCAGAAATGAATCAAGAATCAATGACAAATTTCTAGGTCCAAATCTTGATTAGGAATCTGATTTTTACCTGTTCTGATTTCTGATTTGCAATGCTGATTTCTGAAGTATTGGAATCTATTTTATCATTGTGAGACCCTGATTTCTTAGCAGCTGAGAGGCTGATCCTAGGTCTCCTTCTTGTTCAGAAATGAATTAAGAAGCAATGATAACTTTCTGATTTCAATTTGTGATATGTGCTGATTTTATTCAATGAACTAATGTTGATGTGGATTTCATTTTTTTTGCAGCTGAGAGGCTGATTATAAGTCCCCTTGTTGTTTAGAGATAAACCAAGAAGCATTAACATTAGAATTGGATTCATTACATTTCTGATCAGATGATGATTGAATCTTGGTTTGGTTGCGGTGCCAATCTGAAATTGCCAAAATATGAGAGGATTTGGCAAAATCAGTGAGGTGCTCAAAGTTTATGCTTAATGATAACTCACTATCAGTAGGGACCTCTTCTAATTCAACTTAGCTAGTCATTCCTATGAAAATATGGTGATTAGTCTTAGTTTAATCATGCTGTGAAAACAACCCTTTACTAGTTGAATCAAAATTGACATTTCAATATGAATTGTTCCAATCCATCCATAGCTGAATTAGATGAACCCCAATTCCTAGGAAAACCTTTTCATTGATTGATAAACCCTTTTAGTCCTTTATTCAATAATTAGAATTCAGTTTTTTTCAATCATTTAAAACATAAAAAACAGTTACTCTTTTAGTCACATTTCAAATCTGTTTTCAATTTCTTCTATTCCACTGTTTTTGCCAATTAGTTTAGGGTTAGTCTAGATTGTTTTAGTAAGTCTTTAGCCCTCAAATCACTGTGGATACGGCACTTGAGTCTACTACATTGACCTGTGCACTTACAGTAGAGAGTGAGTTAGGGAGTTGATCAAATTTTTGAAAATTCTCAATTCTGACCACAAATTCAGCAAGTTATCACTACTCCTTATAACTCACATCAAGTTTTTGGCACCGTTGACGAGGATTTGAGGTTAATTAGATTAACTTAGATAATTAGATTAGTTTTAGACTAGTTATTAGTCTATTTATTAGCCCAATTTTTAGTTTTTGCAAGTTATCATTCTGAATTTTTCATTTCTATCAAGTTTTCTTTCTTTTCTGAATTTGATACTTCTGAATTCAATTTATGCAGGATTTGGATAATCAAGAGGATTATTATCTATCAGATCTTGAACCTGAAAGGAGATTCTTGAGAAGGAGGAGATTGCAAAGGGAAGACGCAAGAAGAAGAATTTTTGAAGAAGAGGAAGAAGAGGTTATCAATCAAAATATGGCTGCACCAAGGACACTCAAAGACTATTATTCCCCTAGCAATGTCAGAGGAGGACAACCAGGAGATGGAGCCAATACACCTGCTGCTAATTTTGAAGTGAATCCAGCATTGGTTACAATGATAAAGCAATATCAATTTGCTGGATTGGGGACTGAGGATCCAGCCTCACACATTGACAACTTCAAGGAGATTTGTAGCACAGTCCACTTCAATAATACCCCTATGGATGCTATGTACATGAGGCTATTTCCTTTTTCACTCAAGGACAGGGCTAAGAATTGGTACAAGACCCTCAAACCTGAAGAAATTGCAACTTGGGAGTACATTGTGCAATTGTTTCTATCTGAAATTTTCCCTCCTAGCAAGACTGACAATTATAAGGGTCAGATAGTCAGATTTTATTAATTGGATCAAGAAAATATATGTGATGCATGGCAAAGACTCTAAGGCCTATTGAGGGCATGTCCACACCATGGGTTTGAAAAATGGCAATTGGTCAATTATTTCCACAAGGGACTGAATTATCCATCTAAAGTGGGTACTAAGAAATGGAATCCAAAAATGGCCCTTTACATCTCTGCAAAGTGTAAAGGTATTCATATTACAAATCTCACTAGAACTGCTCATTTTTTATTAGAAGCATGCAATTTAGTTTTTGATGCAGCAAGTAGAGGAAAAAACTTTTTAATTGTTGGTACCAAAAATAAAGCAGCGGATTTAGTAGCATCGGCTGCAATAAGGGCTCGGTGTCACTATGTTGTAGGAGGGATTTTTGCATCCAAGAACATTGATGAAGCTTATCAATTGATAGAGAACATTGCCAAGAATCACCACTTCCTCACTCATGACAGGACAAGAAGGCCATCAATTGATAACCAAGTCAACAACATTTCAATTCAGATTGAAGAAGTCCTGCAAAAGGTCTTGGAGAAGCTAAATTTGTCAACTAATGTGGGCAAGGCTTCCAATTCTGAAATCAGATGTGATGTGTGTGGAAACCAAGGCCATGTCATAGAGAGTTGCAATCTTATTATGCAGCAATATGAACAATCCAAACCAAGTGAATGTTGTGGGAAATTTTGGAATGAAACCCCCTGCTGAGTTCTATACCCCAGAAAATAGGAACCACCCCTATTTGTCCTACAAGGCTAATCATTACTAAGCCCCACCTATGCAGAATCCGAATTGGCAACCCACGATTTTGCCAAGGACTCAACCACCTCCATATCAGCCTCCAAATGTTTCAATGCAGAGACCTCCATATGAGCCACCACAAGCTCAAGTCACTCAATTCTTAAAAATGGAGGAGTTGCTGCAACAAATTCTGAAGAAGCAAGAAAAGCAGGAGGAGGCAATGCAGAAATTAACCACTGGATATGAAACTTTGAGTGCCAATCAGAAGTTGCTTGAGATCCAAATTGCCCAACAAGCAAGCACCTCTACTAGGCCACCAATGTTTTTCCTAGGACAACCAGAAGTCAATCCTAAGGAGCAAGTCCAAGCTGTCCAACTCAGAAGTGGGAGGATTGCTGAAGAACCAATGAAGAATGTTGAGGATAATCCAACTCAAGCAAATCCAAAGTCAAAAACTATTGAAGAGCCAACTGAAGAGACTATGGTGGAAACCAGAAATCAGAACATTCAAAATGAAGCCAAGGCCAGAATTTTTGATAAGGTGCCATTCCCACAAAGATTGGTCAAGGCAAGGCAAGACCAACAGTATGGAAGATTTTTGGAAATTCTGAAGAAGTTATATATCAATGTGCCATTTGTGGAGGCAATTCAGGAAATGCCCTCATATGCAAAGTTCCTAAAGGAAATCCTAACAAAGAAGAGGAGAATTATGGAGCATGAAACCATAGCCTTGACTGAGGAGGCCTCTGCCATAATTCAAAACAAGTTGCCTCCCAAACTAAAAGATCCAGGAAGTTTTTCAATTCCTTGTGAGATTGCGAATAGAAAAATTTAGAGGGCAATGTGTGACTTGGGTGCATCTGTGAGTGTAATCCCCCAATCACTTTGTAGGAAGTTAGAAGTTGGAGATATGAAGCCCATCAACATGTCCTTGCAGCTAGCTGACAGATCCATCAAGTATCCACATGGAATTATTGAAGACATACCCCTCAAAGTTGGAAAATTCTACATTCCTATGGACTTTGTGATACTTGATATGGATGAGGACCTAAACAACCCAATTCTGCTAGGAAGGCCATTTCTAGCCACTACAGGTGCTGTTATAGATGTCAAGGAAGGTAGACTGACATTTCCAATTGAAGAGGATAAGATAGAATTCAATTTGGCACAAGTTATCAGTAGCCCATACTTCCAACATGAAGATTTTGAAGATGGGCAATTAAATCAGATTGTGGAGCAAGTTTTTGCAATAATTCCCATTGAAGACCCCTTGCAAAGATGCCTTATGTTTGATCACTTGAAGGAACTAGAAGATCCAGAGGCTAATGCATGTCAATCCATGATGAATTCATTCAAATAAGTGGACCAATCTAAAATCCAGAATGTGATACAGGAGATTTTCACTACTAAACTCCAAACTAATTCAACTTAAGATAACTCTTCTAAATTGGAGCTCAAACCTCTTCATAGCAATCTAAAGTATGAATTCTTAGGATTGAATTCCACATTTCTAGTTATCATTAATGCCAATTTACCTCAAGACCAAGTTCAAGAGCTGCTGAAGAGACTGAAATTGTATAGGGAGGTAATTGGCTACTCAATTGAAGATATCAAGGGTATTAATCCTTCAACTTGCATGCGCAAGATTCCCATGGAGGACAATTACAAGCCTTCAATTGAATGTCAAAGGAGATTGAATCCTGTTATGAAGGAGGTGCTCAAACTCCTGAACGTTGGAATCATATATTCCATTTCAGATAGTGAGTGGGTCAGTCCTGTTCAGGTGGTGCCAAAGAAAGGAGGAATCACAATGGTTAAATCAGATTCAGATGAGTTGATTTCCACTAGGACAGTCACTGGTTGAAGGATGTGTATAGATTTCAAGAAATTGAATAAGGCAACCAGGAAGGATCACTTCCCACTTCCTTTCATTGATCAAATGCTTGAGAGGTTGGCCAAACATTCTCACTTTTGCTATTTGGATGGTTATTCAGGTTTCTTGCCGATTCCAATCCATCCACAAGATCAGGACAAGACCACCTTTACTTGTCCATATGGGACATTTGCATATAGGAGAATGCCATTTGGATTGTGCAATGCCCCTGCCACATTTCAGAGGTGTATGATGTCTATCTTTTCAGATTTCATTGAAGACATTATGGAAGTGTTTATGGATGACTTTTCAGTTTATGGGGACTCCTTTGAAGCCTGTTTGGAAAATTTGACAAAAGTGTTACAAAGGTGCAGGGAATCCAATTAGGAGTTGTATTAGGCCACATTATATCCAGTAGAGGGATTGAGATGGACAAAGCAAAGATTGAGGCCATTGAAAAGCTGCCACCTCCGAAGAATGTGAAGGCAATAAGGAGTTTCTTGGGCCATGCTGGATTTTACAGGAGATTTATCAAGAATTTTTTAATGATAACCAGGCCCCTCACAAGGTTATTAGCAAAGGATTGAGTTCAATTTTGATGAGGATTGTCTAAAGGCCTTTAATCAATTGAAGGAAGCCCTCATATCTTCTCCAATTGTACAACCTCCAGATTGGTCATTGCGCTTTGAAGTTGTGTGTGATGGATTTTATCAGGCAGTAGGGGCAGTGCTAGGCCAAACCAAGGATAAGAAGCATTACGTTATCTGTTATGCCAGCAAGACTTTAGATGAAGCCCAAATTAATTATCCCACCACTGAAAAAGAATTGTTGGCTGTGGTATTTGCATTTGACAAGTTCAGGCCTTGGAGCCAAGGTGATTGTTTACACTGACCATCAATCTGTTAGGCACTTGATCAGCAAGAAAGAATCAAAGCCAAGGCTTATCAGATGGATTCTATTGCTGCAAGAATTTGATGTGGAGATTAGGGATAAAAGAGGCACTGAAAATCTAGTTGCTGATCATTTGTCTAGGATGGAAAGAATTCAGGAATCTCCAATACTTCCTATTAATGATTCATTTCCTGATGACTCCCTAATGGCCATATCAGCTGCCCCAACTCCTTGGTATGCTGATATTGTGAATTATTGATCTCTTTATTGTACCTTTAATCACTACAATTTTCATGAGTTTTATGTAAAAATTAAGTATATTTAAATGTTTTTTTATCATTTTCCAGTAGAGAAGTTGAATGAGTAAAAGAGGGACTAACAACTTTTTCAAAATTCAAATGCTGGACAGGGAATGAAACAAAAAGGGGGAAAAGAAGCCGAGAGGAAGGGGGGAAGAGGACGGGAAGAAAGCATGGAGGAGAAGAAAGGACCTTTGTTCTGGAAGAAGATGGAGAACTAAGGAGATCTTTTGATTCCCTCGGAATGAAACTTTGTTGATGCTCACTATTATTCTAATTTCCTGATACTATTACTTTGATTTGATGCATGCAAAATATAACATATTTTAGATTATTATTTTAGTTAATTTTTCTGTAATTTGTTCATGGCATGCATCATTTTTAGTCACTTTTAATCGTAATTCCGGATTTATCAATTTTAATTATTAAATTCTCTAAATATTTTAATTGTGGATGGATTAACTAAACTTGGATAATTATTTTGCAGAAAAATTCGAATCTCGGCCGAAATTCAAAGAAATTATTTCTTACGGCCGAGATTTGGCTTTACACCCAAGTCGTTACGGCCGAGATTCAAAAGGAGTAACAAGTTTAAATTCTTTGTTACGGCCGAGAGTTAAAGGGGTAAAGATAAATGGAATTTTATCTTTTGGGCGTAATGGCATGAAGATAAAGATGTTACGGCCAAAATTTGGAGGGCGTAATGGCATGAAGATGAAGGGTGTAACAATCAATCGAGTTTATCTTTGGGCGTAACAAGATAAAAATGATTTATCTTTGGGCGTAATGATAAAAGGATTTATCTTTGGCCGAGTTTATCTTATAATTTTAAAGTCAACCGTACGATGTTACGACCGAGATCAAATTGAAGGCCGTCCGCACCCTATAAATACGTGAAGAATCCATCGTTTCAAGGTGTGCTCTGAAGTTTAGGTTTCTTCCACGGAGAGTCGTGAACTCTGCAGGCTACGACCAAGAGGAGAGAGGTGCGACGGCTGGAGGTTGATCGCGACCCTGATCAAATCCGAGAGGCTGCCCAACTGTCTGCCCAATTCGAGAGCTCTACTTCTATTTTGGGTGTAATTCTTTCGATTATTATTGTTATTTTGTTATTATCTCTCCAGAATTTCTAGGATGAACTCCATGTTTTTAGGATTATTATTTTAGGAGATTATTAATTGAAGGGAAATGTTTGGACCCTACTTTATTTGTTTTAATCTTTTCTGATCAATTATTGATTGTGCTTAATGCTTTTATATTAGTTAATTAAATTTCTGAATTAGGCTATACCAGTTTGTGGAGTGTTTAATTTCAGAATTTATTATACTAATTATAATTGATTTTATTTGGAATTAATAATTGACATAAATTTGATAACTAGTGTGTGGAGAATCAAGTTTGTGTGGTCTATTAATCTATACCAGTTTGTGGAGTGATTAATAGTCTAGAGAATTCAATTTAATGCATCTTAATTTTAATATGATTTTGGGGGTACCAGTCGTGGAGACTTCAATTCTTATTAAATTAAGATAGTTCTATATGATTAGATTGAGGGATGCCAGTCGTGGAGACCACAAGTTAATCATGTTAGATTACTTTAGGGAGACTCTAATCCATCTTTTAAGATTAAATTTATCTTTTATGGTTCAAATATTTATCTTGATCTATTTTCATCCTAAGGCCTAACTTCAACACCACTATCTTATCTTTATCTTATTTTCTTTATTTTATTTCATAAAATCTCTTTCCAAAAATCCATGTTTTTCCTCTCTTATTAATTTATAAATCCAGATATTGAATTAATAATATTCCTCGTGGGTTCGACACTCTTACTCCTTTTTACTATATTACTTGAGCGACTAGTGCACTTGCTAGCAAATTTTATTGTTACAAATACAACGCATCAAGTTTTTGGCGCCGTTGCCGGGGAATATTTTATTAATTAATTTCTGATTTTTATGAATTATTAGGAGATGTAAATAAAGCGTAAATAATCCTTTATAAATATGTATTAATTGTTTTAATTATTTTTTGTGAATAAACTGACATCTTTTCTTTTGCAGATAAAGGTCGCGACATTTTAGATTAAAATTGTTGACTTTGGCTAATGCTTTACGGAATTTTGGATTACTGTTGACTTATGGTTTTACGACCGAGATCTAGTTTGTCGGCTTTACTGGTTTTACGGCTTCGTTTTTGACCTCTAAACTTTCAATTTTGCTGTCGCAACATTGATTTCAGTGGCTTTATATTTTATATTGTTTGTTACAGGCGAGAATTGATCTCATTTTTTTTTCGGCCGAGCATTTATCTCATTTTTTTTACGGCCGAGAATGAATCCTGTTTTTTTCGGCCGTAGAACTCTTTTTAATATTGATTTGATCTTTTTCAGCTTTAATGATTATAATTTTTTATGCCCGTAAGCTTTTAACTGACAAACTCTTATCCAATTTTACGGCCGGTATTTCACTTCATCCAGATCGAACTGAATTCTCTCTCTTGTAATATGATTGATTAAGCTTGCAGACGAGAATTTAATCTCTGATAATCCATTATCTCATGTTTTCTTTTTATGGCCGAGAATTTATCTCATGGTTTTGCGGCCGTAAAATTCCTTTTATTATTGATTTGACCTCTTTCGGCTTTAATAATTTCGAAAAATCTTTTACACCGCAAAAGTCTTTGCTTATATTTTGCGGCTGGCAAATTTAATCTGAGTTTTACGGCTGAAACTTCACGATCGAATTGTTTTGCGGCCGATAAATTTCTGAATCCTCTTTGGACGTTGGTTAAATCTCTCGTGTTAATCATTTTGTGCCTTGGATTTTCGTCTCGGTAATCCTGTTGTGCATGTCTTTTGCGGCCGAGAATTGTTTCTTACTCTGGTTTTACGGCCGATATTTTCTGAACATTTGTTTTTACGCCATCTTACGACCTTTTAGGCCAATTTATTTGTGATTTTTTCATTCTCGGCCGTAACATTATAATAGTTTGAACTTTTGATTTGACTTTGTTTTGGCCAAAGCGATTTAGTCTGTCTCGGCCGTAATGGATCATCCGACATGGATTTTACTTCAACTCGGCCGTAATATATTTCTGAACGAATAAGTTTGATTTAATCTCATTTCGGCCGATTTATATGTGTTGATGTTTTACCTCACGTTTGACTTAATTTTCATCGATTTACGACCGATATGAATCTTACTCGTCTTCGGCCGTAAAAAAATCGTCGACGTTGCGTTCTCATTTTTTATTTCGGTCGAACACCCTATTTAGTTTTCTGTCTTACGGCCGAAATTCCACGATAACTAGTTTGTTACGGCCGTAATTTAATTGGTTTACGCCTTCGACACTGTTTCAATATTTTTACGGCCGAACGAGCTTCGAATTACTAATCTAATTTCGGCCGTAAATCTATTTCTGTATTACGGCCGATCAATCTTATTTTCTCTCTGAAAATAATTTTTGCTAATGTCTGATTATTAACTTTACGGCCGCAAATTAGTTCTGATTCGTTTTGTGCCGTTTATTCTTCCAAGTTTTACGGTCGAACGAGTGCTTGATTTTATGATTATCTATTTGATTTACTTTCGATCGAGTTATTTGGCATTTGAATTGGTTTGAAGAGCGTTTGGCGGTCGTAATTCGATTTCGGATAATTATTCTCTGACCTAATGAATTTTTTTTAATGGCCGAAAGATTTTTATCTTTATCAATTTAAAATCTTATTTCTTCGTGGCCTATTATCTGTATTTTTTCTTTTATATATTTGTATTTTATTCTTTTATCTCTCTTACTGAAAATTAGTTGTTGCAGGACTTGAGTGAAAATCTAATCACAACTAAGTTAATCCTTTGGATAAATTTATATGTCACACATTCTGATCAGATATTAATTTTTTATTTTATTTAATTTTTTTCTGACACTTGGTTGTTGCAGTGACGAATTGAATATTTAATTACAACCAAAGATTTTACTAATTTACATTTTTTTAAATTAAGTTAATTTTTTTTATTTTTTTTATTTAATTAGTTAGTTGATTGGCATTTTAATTAATAGTTTAAGGAGTCATCTAATCGATATTTCTTTTTGTGCACGAAGAGGAACTCGACTAATCAATTCTTCGGATACGTAGACCGAGCGATGCATGAATTAACACGTTGGGTTCATCTCGGACATGACAAGGCGAGAGGAAAAATCACCTTGGAATCGGCCGATCTCTGCGCTCCTTGAATTTGATGTGACCCTTCACTGCGCGCATCACGTGGGAAAGGTAAGTTTACGCCCGAAGTTTCATCCATAAATTTTTTTACCCCTTCCACATCCTTGCAGATCAAGCACCACTGCCTTACGGCCGAAGTTCCAAAGCTCTTCGTTACGGCCAAGCCTTCTTCCTTACGGCTGAAGTTTCAATCCTCTCGCCCAAAAACTACTTATGGCCGAAATGGCTCTTACGGCCGAAGTTTCGAGTCTCACCGCCAATCCTTACGCCCCCTGTGCATTACGGCCGAACCTCTGTTCCATTCTGTTCCTTACGGCCGAAGTCTCAACGCCGTCACCGCTGATCCTTACGCCCAAAGTGCCACGCCTCCTTTTTTTTTTTTACGGCCAAGCTTCCACCACAGCTGACTCCTTACGCCCGAACACCAGCGCCACCACCTATTCGTTACGGCCGAACCAACTCCTTACGGCCGAAGTCTCCACGACTAAAAGCCCTTACGGCCGAAGTTCCAAAGCTCTTACGCTTACGGCCGAGCTTCATCAACTACGGCCGAGGTTCTTCATCAACCAGCTCTTACGGCCGAGATTGCACGGCTGAGATCTTCATCAACAAAATTTTGCGGCCAAGCTTTTACGGCCGAGACTCTCAATTATCGGCCGAGATCTCCTCTCACCGACACCATTTGCGGCCGTCACCTTCATCGATAATAAATTCGGTTGTATCTTTTCCCTTTTCTTTATTTTCATTTCTTTAGCTGTTCCATATTATCTTTACTCTTTCCCTTGCTGGCTTAACACTGAGGACAGTGTCTAGTTCAAGCTTGGGGGAGTTTGCATTTCATGCATTGCATGTTTCTTTCTTTTTATTTGCTTATGTTTGCATCTAGTTGTAAAAAAAAAATCCAAAAAAATTGAAAATTTTGAAAATTTTCTAAAAAATACCATTGCATGCATTTATTTTTGCTACCATCTTACAAACTCTTGTCTTACTGTTTTAATTATCTTTTAGTAAAAAGTTCAAAGACATATTGTTAATTGATGAAATTTGAATACTTTTCTTTCTTATCACTTGCTATTTTAGTATCAAACTTATGGACTGTGTGCCTATGCTAAGTAGAATTATGAATGACTAGACGACAAAATCATATTCATGCCTTTTTATTTCTTTTAAGTCTTGATAGTAGTAGCCTTCTTATTGACCATATCAAGTACTTTTTGAGCTTATAAAAAAGAAGGGTTAGTTAAACCCCAACAAATAATTATGTTCAATAAAAAAAATGAATAAAGTTATGTGTAGGTACAAAAGTGTTATCCGGAACCAAGGTGTGTTCGGGTAATTAGATCCGTAGGGGTTCATGCCTGGCGACCTAAGGGCAACTGCTCTGGGATCCGTCGATCGAAAACCTGCTACATGGACCATCTTGTGGAATATGGAGAAGCACAGGAGTACTGAACCATGGCTAAGTTCGAACTCTTCATTCAGAACCTTGGTTGTTCGGGCAAGTAAACTCGAGGGGTGCTTTATCACCTGGTGCCCTAAGGTCATCTGGTCTGGGAGTCATCAGTCTAAAGCCCGCTACATGGACTTCCTTGTGCAATCCTGCTTGAAGATTAGAACTTTTAAAATGATTGAAAATAAAGTTGAAAAATGAAAAGAAAAAGAAAAAGTTTTAAGCTCAATTAGTACTTATGTGTTCAATATTAATGCTATTATTTGATAGACAATTTATTTTTTTTCACAAGGCTGAATTTGAGATTGTTTAAATTTGTGTAGCATTCAGAACTTCTATGAAGCTAAGTGCATGGAAAATGATAAGATGCTGAGTAGTAGGTGTGCAGATGAATTGTGTGAGAAAATTAATCAGTTGACAATGTGGCGGCTATGATGAAACTTTCTTGAGCCTTGCCTTGAATTTTTGCTTGAGGACAAGCAAGACTTTAAGCTTGGGGGAGTTTGATGCATGCAAAATATAACATATTTTAGATTATTATTTTAGTTAATTTTTCTGTAATTTGTTCATGGCATGCATCATTTTTAGTCACTTTTAATCGTAATTCCGGATTTATCAATTTTAATTATTAAATTCTCTAAATATTTTAATTGTGGATGGATTAACTAAACTTGGATAATTATTTTGCAGGAAAATTCGAATCTCGGCCGAAATTCAAAGAAATTATTTCTTACGGCCGAGATTTGGCTTTACACCCAAGTCGTTACGGCCGAGATTCAAAAGGAGTAACAAGTTTAAATTCTTTGTTACGGCCGAGAGTTAAAGGGGTAAAGATAAATGGAATTTTATCTTTTGGGCGTAATGGCATGAAGATAAAGATGTTACGACCAAAATTTGGAGGGCGTAATGGCATGAAGATGAAGGGTGTAACAATCAATCGAGTTTATCTTTGGGCGTAACAAGATAAAAATGATTTATCTTTGGGCGTAATGATAAAAGGATTTATCTTTGGCCGAGTTTATCTTATAATTTTAAAGTCAACCGTACGATGTTACGGCCGAGATCAAATTGAAGGCCGTCCGCACCCTATAAATACGTGAAGAATCCATCGTTTCAAGGTATGCTCTGAAGTTCAGGTTTCTTCCACGGAGAGTCGTGAATTCTGCAGGCTACGACCAAGAGGAGAGAGGTGCAACGGTTGGAGGTTGATCGCGACCCTGATCAAGTCCGAGAGGCTGCCCAACTGTCTGCCCAATTCGAGAGCTCTACTTCTATTTTGGGTGTAATTCTTTCGATTATTATTGTTATTTTGTTATTATCTCTCCAGAATTTCTAGGATGAACTCCATGTTTTTAGGATTATTATTTTAGGAGATTATTAATTGAAGGGAAATGTTTGGACCCTACTTTATTTGTTTTAATCTTTTCTGATCAATTATTGATTGTGCTTAATGCTTTTATATTAGTTAATTAAATTTCTGAATTAGGCTATACCAGTTTGTGGAGTGTTTAATTTCAGAATTTATTATACTAATTATAATTGATTTTATTTGGAATTAATAATTGACATAAATTTGATAACTAGTGTGTGGAGAATCAAGTTTGTGTGGTCTATTAATCTATACCAGTTTGTGGAGTGATTAATAGTCTAGAGAATTCAATTTAATGCATCTTAATTTTAATATGATTTTGGGGGTACCAGTCGTGGAGACTTCAATTCTTATTAAATTAAGATAGTTCTATATGATTAGATTGAGGGATGCCAGTCGTGGAGACCACAAGTTAATCATGTTAGATTACTTTAGGGAGACTCTAATCCATCTTTTAAGATTAAATTTATCTTTTATGGTTCAAATATTTATCCTGATCTATTTTCATCCTAAGGCCTAACTTCAACACCACTATCTTATCTTTATCTTATTTTCTTTATTTTATTTCATAAAATCTCTTTCCAAAAATCCATGTTTTTCCTCTCTTATTAATTTATAAATCCAGATATTGAATTAATAATATTCCTCGTGGGTTCGACACTCTTACTCCTTTTTATTATATTACTTGAGCGACTAGTGCACTTGCTAGCAAATTTTATTGTTACAAATACAACGCATCATGATTCCTCGCTTCTTGTTTATGTGATGCATGGCCGTAAGAATTTCTAACTGATTTTAATCGGATCGAGAGATCAGTTATTTTGGTTTAAGCTAATTTCACCCGAGAGGGGAATTTGGTTACATTAATTGCTGTGCTTTTCATAAACTGCTGATTTGTATTTATCAAAAGGATCAAGAGATCTATTATACCAATTGTTATGAGATGAGAATCTTTACAATCGTGCGAGGAGCAAATTCTGTATTTTTGATCATTTGATTAAGATTAAGAGCATTAATTACAAAAGATCAAGAGATTAAATTCATCCTGATTAAAGACGAGAGTCATATTAATTGGAAGTCTTAATTCAACGGTTAGGACCTCTGCTATTCTTGAGCTCTATATATATATATATCGGCAGAATAGAAGGGAATCCAGAACCTAGTAAATCAAATACTGTTATTGTCATAGCATCGACTAGTTCATTCCCAGGGAATCTCTTCCTTCAATTGCTTAAATTCTTTCTTGCATTCCTTTATTATTCTTAATCCATACTCATTTATCTTTATGCTTTATTCTTTTATAATTTCGTGACAGCTTTTGGATATAAGTGGACCAAGTAATTAATCTAAATCAACAGGGTTACGACACTCAGGATTTCTACTCGACCTGTGCACTTGCAGCTACGTGAACTCTTGAGTAAAATTTAAAATGTGACTGGAATTATTTCTTGTACGAAATTCATAATTCTGCAACTACAATTAGTTCACGTCAAGTTTTTGGCGCCGTTGCCGGGGATTCAGATTAATTATTTACCTTTCGTTTATATCCTTACTTAATTTGTTAAAGCGTTATTCACGGCTGACTATATTTTCTCATTTGATTTCAGGAAATAGTATATGCCCAGAAGTATTCGTAGTCAACTACTTGAATTAGACCTTGAAATAGATCGAACTTTTAAGAGAAGGGTGCGAGAATACAAGTGTAGAACATCCCGTTTTGAAGGTGCAAGTAGCACTCAATCTATAGAGCTCGAGGAGAATTCTAATCCTGGGATCGAAATGATGGCTGAACAAGAAGAGCCAATTCAACCGTGACCACCGGTCCCATCATTAGAAGAACTCTATACTCCTACCGCAGATGGACTAGAGTCTGCAATTCTAAAGCCTGCCATTCAAGCCAATTTCGAGTTAAAATCATCTCTAATCTCTATGATTCAACAAAATCAATTTGGAGGAACCCCAGATGAAGACCCAAATCAACACCTTAAAGATTTTCTGGAAATATGCGAGACAACTAAGCTGAATGGAGTGTCACCAGAAGCATTGAGACTGAGGGTCTTCTCTTTCTCGCTAAGGGGTAAAGCGAAACAATGGTTACAATCATTGGAACCGCGGGAATTAACTACCTGGGAGCAATTAGTAAAAGCATTTCTGTCGGAATATTTCCCTCATAGCAAAACTATAAGAATCAGAAATCAAGTCATTGGTTTCATGCAAAAAGACCAAGAGACGTTGTATGAAGCTTGGCAAAGGTTTAAGACATCGCTGAGGTCGTGCCCTCATCACGGCTTAAGCAAATGGATTTTGGTCCAGTCCTTCCACAATGGACTCAATTACACCTAAAAAATGGCGCTTGACAACGCTGCAGATTGTGTGTTTATAAAGAAAAATGTAGATGAAGCTTACCAACTTATAGAAGAAATAGCTAGGAATCAACATTTCTTGGCTCATTCAAGGTCTAATGAGTCCATAACATTAACTCAAACTCGACTTGACGGTGAGAATTTTACTTCCAAGGTGGAGTATATAGTTCAAAAAGCAATTTGTCGACTGGGGCTTAATGAAGCTACACCAATTGTCAATATGATAGCAAGATGTTGTGAAATATGTGGTTCATCTGATCACATTTTTATGCACTGTGAGCTGTTAAAATAGCAAGGACACCAACAACAAGCTAATGCTATAGGCCCTTATCCATCGAATAATGATCCATACTCTAACACTTTCAATACAGGATGGAGAAACAATCCAAAGTTTTCCTACAGAGATAATCCTCAACAAAACCAGGCTCCCATTTGGCAAAACAGATTCAATTAGAGAGCACAACCTCAAAATTCCTCGATAGAACAAGGGTCATCTTATACCAACAAGCTAGAAGTAATGATGGAGAAATATATGTCAAAACAGGACACTCTGATGCAGAAAATGTTTGAGAAAATTGAAAGCCTCTCCATTCATAACAAAATGTTGGAAACTCAGATAGCTCAACAAGCTGCGTCATCTTCAAGACTACCAGGGATCTTACCTGGACAACCAGAGAAGAATCCAAAAGAGCAAATCCAAGCTGTGACTTTAAGAAGTGGAAAGATAACTGATAATACTAAAAGAACAAGAGAGGAGGTCTCAACAGAGGCAACAGAGGAAGTTGGTGACCAAAATCAGATAGTTCAACCAGAGGACACAATGAATAGATCGAATAATTCCAAACAATAGCTTGCTGAAGGACAGCCTAGCTATTCTTCGCGGATACCATTTTCTAAAGCCCTCAAGAAATCTCGACATGATCAATAATTCGAGAAGTTTGTAGAGATCCTAAAGAAACTCTATATCAATGTACCTTTTGTGGAAGCTATTCAAGAGATGCCAGCATATGCCAAATTCTTGAAAGACATTCTATCGAAGAAAATGAGGATACAAGAAAATGAAACTGTCGCGCTAACTACTGAGGCAAGTGCGGTGATTCAAAATAGATTACCTCCGAAGCTAAAAGATTCGGGGAACTTCTCCATACCCTGTGAAATTGGAAACCGAAAGATACAAAGAGCCTTATGTGATCTTGGTGCTTCAGTAAGTGTTATACCTCTGTCATTGTGTATGAAACTTGAAATAGGTGATATTAAGCCCACGAATATATCCCTCCAATTGGCAGACAGATCTATAAAAATCCCACAGGGAATTCTGGAGGACATACCCATCAAAGTAGGCAATTTCTACATACCAGCCGACTTTGTGGTTCTAGACACGAATGAAGATAATCAAACTTCCATTCTGTTAGGGAGACCCTTCTTAGCTACTGCTGGAGCAGTAATAGACGTTAAACAAGGTCGCCTTACCTTTCAAATAGGTGATGACACGGTTGAATTTCGACTAAATCACCTTATTAATTGCCCAGACATGGAAGACCACTGTCTTCAACCTGAGCAACTGGATTCCTTTGTACAGAAGGTGGCATCAATTATTCACATATCAGACCCTCTGGAAGTATCTCTTGAAGCCCAAGAATCATCTTTGTGGACAGAAGAAGAAGCATGCATTCTTATGAGCCACATGCTCTCAACTGAAACACAACACCCTAACGCTCCACTGGAAGACCAATCTGCAGAATTTATGCAACAACCTAGCTCAAGGAAGCCAACAAAGCCAGAATTAAAGAAGCTTCCTCAAAATCTCAAGTACGAATTTCTAGGAGAAGACTCCATTTATCCAGTGATTGTGAATGCATATTTAAAGACAACTCAGCTTCAGCAGCTATTGGATAAGCTAAAAGCTTACAAGTATGTCATCGAATACAAATTGGATGATCTCAAGGGAATTAATCCTGCTATATGCATGCACCGTATCCATATGGAAAAAGACCATAAACCCTCCATAGAGGGACAAAGAAGGCTCAATCCAACGATGAAGGAGATAGTGAAAAAAGAAGTGATTAAACTATTGGATGCAGGAATTATCTAGCCCATATCAGACAGTCAGTGGGTAAGTCCCGTGCAGGTCATACCAAAAAAGGGTGGAATGACCGTAGTAAAGACAGAGTTGGACAAATTCATCTCCACGCGAACGATCACTGGATGGAGGATGTGTATCGACTTCAGGAAACTTAATAAGGCCACAAGGAAGGATCATTTTCCATTACCTTTTATTGACCAGATGTTAGAAAGGCTGGCAAACCATTCCTATTTTTGTTACTTGGATGGATTTTCTAGATTTCATCAAATCCCCATTCATCCAGAAGATCAAGAAAAGACTACCTTTACTTGTCCCTATGGAATCTTTGCATACAGAAGGATGCCTTTCGGATTATGTAATGCCCCAGCCAGTTTTCAAAGGTGCATGATGTCAATCTTCTCTGATTATATTGAAGAAATAATGGAGGTATTCATGGAAGACTTTTCAGTGTATGGCACTTCCTTTGAAGTTTGTCTTCAGAATTTAGGAAAGGTGTTACAAATGTGCTGAATCTAATCTGGTGTTGAACTGGGAGAAATGTCACTTCATGGTACAAGAAGGTGTAGTCCTTGGGCATATTGTTTCAGGTCGAGGTATTGAAGTTGACAAGGCTAAGACAGAAGTAATTGAAAAATTACCTCCGCCTACTAATATCAAAGGAATCAGAAGCTTTCTTGGACATGCCGAGTTCTATCGGCGTTTCATCAAGAACTTTTCTCTAATTGCTAGACCTTTGACAAAACTCCTATCTAAGGAGGTAGAGTTTATATTTGATGAACATTGTTTAAAGGCTTTTGAGACTCTGAAAATAGCTCTTACAATAGCTCCAATCATCCAACCACCTGATTGGTCCTTGCCATTCGAAATTATGTGTGATGCTAGTGATCAAGCTGTGGGAGCAGTGTTGGGACAAAGGAAAGATAAAAGGCAACATGTAATCTACTACGCTAGCAAAACTTTGGATGACTCACAAATCAATTATGCTACAACTGAAAAGGAGTTTCTAGCAGTAGTTTTTGCAATAGATAAATTTAGATCCTACCTAGTGGGCTCCAAAGTCATTGTGTATACTGATCCTCAAGCCGTGCGATACTTGATTACTAAAAAAGATGCCAAACCTAGGCTGATCAGATGGATCCTTCTGTTACAGGAATTTGATTTAGAAATTAAAGATCGAAGGGGATAGAAAACTTGATAGCTGACCATCTCTCCCGACTTCAACTATCAAAAGGAGACGTTAATTCTGAAGGTTGCAGCGAAATCAACGACTCTTTTCTAGATGAACAATTGTTTTTAATTCAAAAAATACAACTTCCTTGGTTTGCTGATTATGCCAACTACTTAGCCTCTGGAGTCTTACGACCGGATCTCTCTTACCAACAAAAGAAGAATTTTTTCTCCGATATCAAATACTACTTTTGGAATGAGCCATTTCTGTTCAAAAATGTGCAGATGGGATATTTCGTAGATGTGTACCAGATGAAGAACAATCTGCTATATTACAAGAATGTCATGCATCTCCTTATGGTGGTCACGGAGGATATCAGAAAACAACCGCTAAAGTTCTTCAAACAGGTTTTTATTGGCCAACCCTATTCAAGGATGCAATCAATATTGTTAAATCTTGCGATGCCTGCCAAAGAACTGAAAACATAGGTAGAAGAAATGAGGCCCCTCAGCAATCTATACTCGAGGTAGAAATATTTGATGTGTGTAGGAGTGGACTACATGGGACCTTTCCCTCCTTCATGCGGGTACAAATTCATACTTCTAGCTGTTGATTATGTCTCAAAATGGATTGAAGCTATTCCCACAATCTCAGCAGACTCGAAGTCAGTGGTCAAACTTTTTAAAGACATAATATTTCCAAGGTTTGGTATGCCAAGGTTAATTATTAGCGATGGGGGATCACACTTTATCGAACGAAGTTTTGAAAAGCTGCTGTTCAAATACGGGGTCAAGCATAGGATATCTACCGCCTATCACCCTCAAACCAATGGACAAGAAGAAGTCTCAAATAGAGAGATCAAACTAATCTTAGAGAAAACCGTGTCAATAACCAGAAAGGATTGGAGCCTAAAACTAAATGAAGCATTGTGGGTATATCGGACTGCTTACAAAACGCCAATTGGGACAACACCATTCAGTTTGATCTATGGCAAACACTATCACATACCGGTTGAATTAGAACATAACGCTTTTTGGACAATCAAAACACTGAATTATGATTTCCAAGCAGCCTCTGGAAAACGTCTTTTGTAGCTCAACAAGCTAGATGAATTGAGATTAGATGCCTATAACAACTCTCGCATCTATAAAGAAATAATGAAGAAATGGCATGATATGCACATATTGAGAAAGAATTTTAAAGAAGGCGACCAGAACGCGATGGTCTGGACCGTTCACCATTGAAAAAATTTACCCTCATGGTGCAGTGGATATAAAAAATAGTAATTCAGAAACTTTCAAGGTCAACAAGCAAAGATTGAAACGTTACAATCCAGGAGAAGTAAAGTTCGAAGAGGTGCTTTATCTGCAATTAGATTATTAGAAGAAATAAGGTCGAGCTAACGACGTTAAAAAAATGCGCTACAGGGAGGCAACCCAACCAAATAAACGGTCAACAGCGACGTCAGCATCGACAAGGTCAGGAATGTCAGAAAATCACCTGAAAGTACATTCCCAGATTTAGTTGAGAATCCCAACAGAATCTAACACCATATCTACCCAAATATCCACTTTTCCAAGTCTCACATGAACTCCCCCACGTCGCTTCATTTTCCACCCGATCACCGAAATACTCATCGCCTCTCATCCACCTCTCGAAATCCCTAGCAGCTCCCCATTGTCCTCCACGAAACCTCAGCCGCCGCCCACCTTACGATTTCAGAGACTTTCACGCCAGCAATATGAAGCGAACATGCACATCGTCCGAATCCTCGGCCAATAGTTCATCTGAATCCATCAGGCGACGACTTCGTTCAGATGGCTTGTTACAACCAACGTCCAACTTGCGACGACTTGAAAATAGCGATGAAGCCCAACATCTTCTTAACACATGGGTCAGACATTTTACTTCCACACGATTACTAGACTTTTCGACTCTCGAATCCCTTGGCTTATTTGATGATATTCGAACTCTACTTCATCGATCCCGTCTACTTCTTTCTTCATGAAATGTTGGAACCTCTATGAAGAGGTATCAATGGAGTTTTTAGGGACTCTATATCCTACCCGGTTCGATGAAGACAGAGTCCTTAATCATATTGAGTTCCGGTTATGTAATCATGAACTCGCTATGAGTCTGGACACCTTCGCCAGCTTAATGAATCTGCCTAATAGTGGCCATCAAACTCCTCCACCTTCTTTCCCTACATATGAAGTTTGGTATCAGCTCACTGGCCAACGAGCTGATAACATGCTCCACCTCGTCGGCCAACCCATCTGAAGAACCCTATCCTCCGATATCTTCACATTCTTCTTACCAACACTATCTTGATCCGGCCTAATGAGTATGAGCGGGACCTTGTTTCTGCTGATGAGCTTTTTATTCTCTAGTGTTTGCTGGCTAACACAGAGATTAACCTTGCTTCATTCTTTCTGCAAAGTCTAATCACGGAGTCTACCCGTGAATTTAGTCCAATCCTCTGTGGCAACCTCATCACCCCCTAGCAGAACATTATGTCTTCTTAGCCAACACCACTTCCACTCCCGCCACAATCATCGACCTGGACTTTTTGATTAAGGAGCGTGTTCTTCTAACGGTCAATGGCCAGCAATTTTGGAGGCAATCTAATTCATCAGCCCTCCTCCAACTACCTAAGCCCAGACGGACCTTAATTCTAGAAGGTCGAAATTAGTGGATGACTGATTTCATCTAGGTCACAAGACCTATTTCTACATTACCCCCGTTACTTCTAGACTATCAAACAACCCCTCAACACCCCTCTGGTCCAAGAACCCCTCGATGACAAATTGTTTCGTCTTCTTCCTCATCATTTTCGGATGTTTCCCCATCTGTGCCACTCATCACCAATAAAAAATTAGACCTCATTTTGCAACAAGTGACACAACTGGCAGACGCCACAGCCCGCAATCACCAGGACATACAAGCTCTTAAAGACCAACTGCATAGGCTGGAGCAACAGAACCTGGTGCATCAACAACAAGTACATGGAGTGGAAGAAGTTCAGAATTCTGTCTTGACCACCCTCAGTGACATACAACAAGTCACTGACCGAATCCTCAAACTCCAACCAACACCGGGTCCCTCTTCCTGGCATAATCGACACTGAGGACAGAGTCGATTTTAAGCTTGGGGGAGAGGGCACATGGTACATTTCTACTCTTTACTACTCTCTATTTTAACTCCCATCTTGCATAATTCTACAGTCTTTACATTCAATTTTTTTCAATCAATTTCTCATAATTTAAATTGGTACTGCATCTTGTTAACTTCCTGTTCATACAATAAGAGACTTCAGGTTCATCTTGTAGCTATAGCCACTGTTGCAACCCCTGAAATTGTGTTCAAGAGCATCTTGCTAGCCCCAAACTTTTTAACAGATCTTGCAATCGAATTCAATGCTCAAAGTGGTAGGGTAAATGGTGGTGGAAAGTGACTAATTTGAGATATTAAGAACTTGACGATCAATCTTATTTAAGTTTGCTTCTGATTTCAAATGATTGCTAATAAGACTGCCAATACTAATTTTTACCAGTGCAGTATGAAACAAATGAAAGAAGGCAAAAATAAAAATAAAAATAAAAAGAAAAGAGGGCCAAGAGAGCCCCAGAAGGTACAAAAATGGTGCATTCCTAAGCCAAGATGAATTTGGGTGAGTAGATCCATAGGGGTTCATGCCTGGTACCCTAAGAGCAACTACCCTGGGCTGTGCCGATCGAAATTCTGCTACATGAATTCACTTGAGGCATTATGGATAATCACATGGCTACTGGATCATTAAAAAGAAACGAGTGTTCAAAATAAAGCCTATACTGTACTAGTGGAATTAGTATTAGCATGTTTCTGCCTTTCTTATTTGAATTGATTGGTTTGAGCTAAAAAGAGGAAGTTAAAAATGTCTTGTTGTTAATATCCTCATCTAAGTCAGGGGTTGCCGAAATCGAGAAAGCACTTAAGCAAAGGATATCAGGTTGATATATATTAAAGTTTGGTGGAAAAGCAAGATGAACCCTTTATCTTGAACATTGCTTGAGGACAAGCAAAAAGCTAAGCTTGGGGGAATTTGATCATCTCTTTATTGTACCTTTAATCACTACAATTTCCATGAGTTTTATGTAAAAATTAAGTATATTTAAATGTTTTTTTATCATTTTCCAATAGAGAAGTTGAATGAGTAAAAGATGGACTAACAACTTTTCAAAATTCAAATGCTGGACAGGGAATGAAACAAAAAGGGGGAAAAGAAGCCGAGAGGAAGAGGAAAGAGGACGGGAAGAAAGCATGGAACAAAAGAAAGGAGCTTTGTTCTGGAAGAAGATGGAGAACTAAGGAGATCTTTTGATTCCCTCGGAATGAAACTTTGTTTATTATTCTGATTTCCTAATACTATTACTTTGATTCCTCGCTTATTGTTTATGTGATGCATGGCCTGAGAATTTCTAACTGATTTTAATCGGATCGAGAGATCGGTTGTTTTGGTTTAAGCTAATTTCACCCGAGAGGGGAATTTGGTTACATGAATTGCTGTGCTTTTGGTAAACTGCTGATTTGTATTTATCAAAAGGATCGAGAGATCTATTATATCGATTGTTATGAGATGAGAATCCTTACGATCGTGCGAGGAGCAAATTCTGTATTTTTGATCGTTTGATTAAGATTAAGAGCATTAATTACAAAAGATCGGAAGTCTTAATTCAACGGTTAGGACCCCTGCTATTCTTGATCTATATATATATATATATATATATCAGTAGAATAGAAGGGAATCCAGAACCTAGTAAATCAGATACGGTTATTGTCATAGCATCGACTAGTTCATTCCCAGGGAATCTCTTCCTTCAATTGCTTAAATTCTTTCTTGCATTCCTTTATTATTCTTAATCCATACTCATTTATCTTTATGCTTTATTCTTTTATAATTTCGTGACAGCTTTTGGATATAAGTGGACCAAGTAATTAATCTAAATCAACGGGGTTACGACACTCAGGGTTTCTACTCGACCTGTGCACTTGCAGCTACGTGAACTCTTGAGTAAAATTTAAAATGTGACTGGAATTATTTCTTGTGTGAAATCTATAATTCTGTAACTACGATTAGTTCACGTCAATTATTTGGCCTGTGGAATCATTCAATCTGATTTTTCATACCAGCAGAAATAGAAGTTCTTCCATGACTTCAAAGACTACTATTGGGATGATCCATTTTTGTTTAAGAAATCTCCTGATGGCATGTTCAGAAGGTGTGTGCCAGAAGCTGAATTCAAAGCCATTTTGCATAAATGCCACTCATCTCCATATGGAGGACATGGTACCACTCAGAAGACAGCTACTAAGGTCCTTCAATCAGGTTTTTATTGGCCTTCTCTATTCAAAGATGCTCACATGTATGTCAAGGGCTGTGATGTGTGTCAAAGAGCAGGGTCTATATCCAGGAGGAATGAAATGCCACAATAGGGAATTTTGGAAGTGGAAATTTTTTATGTTTGGGGCATTGATTACATGGGCCCCTTCCCTACTTCATTTGGATATAAATTTATATTGTTGGCTGTTGATTATGTGTCCAAGTGGATAGAGGCCATTCCAATAGTAGCTACTGACTCCAAGACTGTCATCAAGATGTTCAAGGATATAATTTTTCCAAGATTTGGAGTGCCAAGGGTAGTTATCAATGATGGAGGCAGCCATTTCATAGAAAGAAGTTTTGAGAATCTTTTGAGCAAATATGGGCAAAGCACAAGATTTCAACAGCCTACCATCCTCAAACAAATGGCCAAGCTGAGATTTCAAATAGGGAGATTAAGACCATCTTGGAGAAAACTGTTTCTTTGACTAGAAAGGATTGGAGCACCAAGTTGAATGATGCACTTTGGGCTTATAGGACAGCCTATAAATCTCCAATTGGTGTCTCTCCTTATAAATTGGTCTATGGTGAAACTTGTCACTTACCCATTGAACTCAAGCACAAGGCATATTGGGCTGTCAAAGTATTGAATTTTGATATGAAATCCTGTGGACAGCAAAAGTTACTTCAACTTGATGAATTAGATGAGATTAGGCTTAGTACCTACCACAATTCTGAATTTTACAAGGAAAGGACCAAGAAATGGCATGACAACAGGATATTGAAGAAGGAATTCAAAGTTGGAGGCTTAGTACTGCTATACAACTCAAGGCTTAAACTCTTTCCAGGGAAATTGAAATCCAGGTGGTGTGGACCCTTCAAAGTTCACAAAGTTTACCCTTTTGGAGTTGTGGACCTTGTCAATGATAATGCTGATATATTCAAGGTTAATGGATAAAGATTGAAGTTATACAACCCCACAGCTATGGATTCAACTAAGGAGGTGCTGATATTGCAAGATCTACCACTATTGCCTAGCTGATCTCCATTGAAACAATGTCTAGCCTAAGACACTAAAGTAGAGAACTTCTTGGGAGGTAACCCAAGTCATTTTATATCTAATTTTCTCTGTTTTGCAGGAATAAATCAGAGAGGAATCAGTACCAACCCTAACCTTTCACCTAGGGAGTATTCCTAAACCCAATTTTCACTTTTCCCACTGAAATGCCACTGATAACTGATATTATCTTCTAGTTCCTTCTTTAATTATCATAATGATATCTAAATTATCATTCATATCAGTTATCCACATCTACCATTGCTAAATTTTAGTGCATTATTAAGTTGTGCATTCCAAAAAATCTGATACTGTAGATTTCATTGATATTCCTCTACTTCTCTGTAGAATTGAAGGCAAACCAACAAGTATGGATCACACAAAGCCTCTGATTGAAATGCAGGAATCATACAAAATGAAGCAATGCACAATTCCACAAATTAATACCCTCCCAACCCTCTCCCTTGCCTATATTTTTCACCACTGAGGACAGTGCTGGAAATAAGCTTGGGGGAGGAAACCTGGTGCATTTCTGAACTTTACACCATGTTTTTAATCCATTTTAATGCTCATATCATTAATTATCACCGGGTTATCACTGTTGTTAGCAAGTTATCATTAGTTCACTCGGTTATCACAAGTTATCACTAATTTGGGCCAACTCAATTCTTGCCTTCATTTTAACTCCAAAATGGGTGAAATACCTTATTATGACAGTCAGTACACTCCAATACCAAGTGGTCAAGTTGGCCATAGTCTTCTTGCTCTAATCAGCTTACTTATTCAGGTGCATTTGAATCAAAATTTCAGCTGCAAAAAATTTTTATTTTGTGGGTAACACTAGCTGACATTCATGGATTGATTTGATAATGAAAGATGTCTAGAAGGGAGTCAAGGCTCTTGCTGCCATATCAAATAGGAAAACTTGACTATTTGCATTAAGGGATCTAAACCTTACTTAAGTTTGAACTATTGCTCACTTCATGAATAAAACTATAAAAAATGGAGAAAAAGAAAAAAGTGAAAAGTTGCATTTCTGCATTGCATACATACATCAACAAAGAGAGTGAAATTCCAAAAAGGAACATCTGCTGAATAAAGCTATGATTTTTATCCTGTGACCAGCATGAATAAAAATCAGGTCTTGACTTATTTACTTGCATTATCATGAATAAAAAATCAGGTTTCAAACCTGTTTAAGCAGAACAAAATCTGTTCATGAAGAGATTCTTAGTTCAACCTTTTTGTAAAGTTAACAATATTTGAAATTCAAATCAGTTACTGCTAGTACTTCTTTCATGGCTTAAATTTGCCTTAGCCTTTATGATCCCTTAGCTAGAAATTGAGTTTTGGAAAGAATGAAGTGTTGGCAAAGTGGGAAACTCATTGGACTTTAATCAGCTAGATTTTGATTCACTTGTGAACTGTTTAATTCAAGTTTGTTCTTAACACCTGAATGTTTTGCTTGAGGACAAGCAAAAGACTAAGCTTGGGGGAGTTTGATCACTAGCTGATCATATTATGTTTTTACCCCATTTCCATCAAGTTCATATGTATCGAGCCCTTATTTTGCCCCACATTTGGTCAATTATGCATGAAATGCAATAGATTGTGATAACTAGTTGGCCATCCTCATTTTGTATTCAATTCCATGTGCATAGAGGTTCTGAATTGTTAAAATCTATAAGATTATCAATTCTATGCCAAGTTATTATTTTTTGGGCAAGTTATCATTCCAAGTCATGAAGTTATCATTTTGCTAATTGAGCTGATTTCTAGTTGTTATCTTGCCCTAAATCCCTTGTTATTATGAATTAATCATATTTGGATAATCATTGTTTGATTTGTGCAAAGTTATCACTCCAATGCACAATTTATCATTCTTGGTGCCAAGTTATCATTTTTGGGACTAAATTGTTATTTCAATGTGCAAGGTTATTATTTCTGCATAACAACATTAGATAATTGTTTAATTGCTGTTTTAAACTCTTTGCTTCCTTGAATTAATCACAATTAGGTAGACATAATTAAATTTGGACAAGTTATCATTTTTGTGCACAAGGTTATCATTCCGGGCCATAAGTTATCATTTTGGTGCAACATCATCCATACTTGATAATTCAGTTGATATATATATGCTGTCCTAATCCACACTTGTTTAATTTCCATTTAAGAATTTTGATGCTTGCTGTTTTGGCTCCCCTAGCAGGTACTACAAGGCTGCACAAGCTGGAAAAGGAGGGGGGACCACTTGCTTTTTGCTGTCCAAAAAGCTGCTGCATCAGCTGGAATTTTCCTGGATAGGACACATGGCACAATCAGGGAATATTAGAAGCTTCTCATCTGCATCCAAGGGTGTAAAAGCCACCTATAAATGCTGAGAAACCTGAAGAGAAAGGGGGGGGGGGGGGGCTGGCCATTGCAAGGGTTTCTAGACAGGGAATGAAGGAAGCAGCTGGGGGTGAAGCTGCTGCAACATTCTGATTTTCCAGTCGACAACCTTCATAGTTTCGAGGATGATGTGTTTCAGTTTCTCAATTTGTTTTGTATCCATTCTTGTAATTATGATGAGCTAAATCTCAGCTTTCCTAGGATAAGGTAGTAAACTAGTTTAGTTGTGGATAGAATATGGACATTTCTAATTTCCTGCACTGATATATAATTTCTGATTTCTGTTTCTGCATTCTGAATTCGTTGGAACTTGTTCTTGGCATTGAGAGATCCTAATTGTATTTGCAACTGAGAGGTTGTCTTATAATCTATTCTTTATTCAGAAATGAATCAAGAATCAATGACAAGTTTCTAGGTCCAAATCTTGATTAGGAATCTGATTTTTACCTGTTCTGATTTCTGAGTTGCAATGCTAATTTCTGAAGTATTGAAATCTATTTTATCATTGTGAGACCCTGATTTCTTAGCAGCTGAGAGGCTGATCCTAGGTCTCCTTCTTGTTCAGAAATGAATTAAGAAGCAATGATAACTTTCTGATTTTAATTTGTGATATGTGCTGATTTTATTCAATGAACTAATGTTGATGTGGATTTCATTTTTTTTGCAGCTGAGAGGCTGATTATAAGTCCCCTTGTTGTTAGAGATAAACCAAGAAGCATTAACATTAGAATTGGATTCATTACATTTCTGATCAGTTGATGGTTGAATGTTAGTTTAGTTGTGGTGCCAATCTGAAATTTCCAAAATTTGAGAGGATTTGGCAAAATCAGTGAGGTGCTCAAAGTTTATGCTTAATGATAACTCACTATCAGTAGGGACCTCTTCGAATTCAACTTAGCTAGTCATTCCTATGAAAATATGGTGATTAGTCTTAGTTTAATCATGCTGTGAAAACAGCCCTATACTAGTTGAATCAGAATTGACATTTCAATGTGAATTATTCCAATCCATCCATAGATGAATTAGATGAACTCTAATTCCTAGGAAAACCTTTCCATTGATTAATAAACCCTTTTAGTCCTTAGTTCAGTAATTAGAATTCAGTTCTTTTCAATCATTTAAAACATCGAAAATAGTTACTCTTTTAGTCACATTTCAAATATGTTTTCAATTTCTTCTATTCCACTGTTTTTGCCAATTAGTTTAGGGTTACTCTAGATTGTTTTAGTGAGTCTTTAGCCCTCAAATCACTGTGTATATGTGATCACTAGCTGATCACTATAAGTTTTTTATCCCATTTTAGATGCATTTCACCCATATCGAGCCCCTAAATTGCCTAACTTTTGGCCAATTATGTTTGGAATGCATGGATTGTGATAACTAGTTGATCTTCCTCATTTTACACTTAATTTCATGTGAATAGAGGTTCTGAAATGCTAAAATCCATAAATATTTAAATTCTATGCCAAGTTATCATTTTTAGGACAAGTTATCACTCCAATATGCCAAGTTATCATTATTTTGAGTGAGCTGATTTTCAATGATTTTCAATGATTTTATTGCCCTAAATCCATTACTATCATGAATGAATCATATTTGGATGATCATATTTCAACTTGTGTAAAAATTTCAATCCATTTGAACAAGTTATCATTTTCTAATGCCAAGTTATCGTTAAAGGGCAAAACTGACATTTTGATATGCAAAACTATCAAATCTGCACAAAGGCATTAAGAAATCATTATATTATTGTCCTAACTCATTGCTGTTCAAATTTGATCATATTTGGATAACCACAACCAAAATTATGACAAGTTATCATTTTTAAGGCAATCAAGTTATCATTTTTGGCACCCAAGTTATCATTCTTATGAAATCTTATCCACATTTGATTTCTGACCTTATTCACTTGTCATCCTAATCCATTTGATGTCTTCAATGCTTTGAACTACTCATATTTGAACATTTTCAATGAAATATGAAAAGTTATCCTTCCGGGTCCCTAAAACTATTATTTTTTATATGGGTTTTCATTCCTGCACAACAACAAATCCCATTTGATGTTTGAGCTGACAACTATCATTATCCTAATCCTTATTTGTTAAAATCCCATTTAAGAATTTTGATGCTTGCTGTTTTGGATTTTGTAGCAGGGAAAATAGGTTGCAAAAAGGTGGAAAAAGGTGGGGGGACCACTGATTTTGCTATCCAAAAAGCTGTTGCAGCAGCTGGAATTTCATGGTCATTTGGATAGGTGGCTTACATCAAGGCTATGGAACAATTTGATGCTGATCTAAGGGTGTTTAAAGTCCATATATAAGCTGAAGAAACCCTTGAATCAGGGGGGGTTCGGCCATTGCAACCAGGGAGCAGATTTGGAGCTGGATTGAGCTGAAGGAGAGCAAATTGCTATCAATAGCCCTCAAGCCAATATGATTTGCATATGTTCTTCACTCTATTTCGTGTCTATGTTTGTAAACATGAGGAGCTAAATCCCATGCCTCTTATGATAGGGTAGTAGTCTAATATATGTTGTGGATGGATTAGGGACAAAACTGATCTCCTCATTTGAATCAAGTTCTGAAATCTGTATTGATCTGAATTTGTTCTTGTAATTGGTAGATCCTATTTGTATTTACAACTGAGAAGTTGTCATTTGATCAAATCATTATTCAGAAATGAACAAAGAACCCATGCCAATTTTCTGGATTCTATTTTGATTGAAAATCTGATTTCTATTTTCTTGAATTATGAACTTCCTGAATTTTGATTTTCTGAGTTAATTGAATCTGATTGTCATTTGGGAACTGATTTAATTGAACAACTGAGAGGTTATCATATGTCCCAATCTTGTTCAGAAATCAATTAAGAAACTTGACATTTCCTGATTCAATTCTATAATTACCATTGGTTTTCCTGATTTTAATAAGTTGTTGATTTCTGTTTTCTTGAATTTAGTGAAATCTGCTTGCCATTGTTAAACCCCATTTTAATCAATCACTGAGAGGTGGTCTTATGGCCTTCTTTGAGATTCAGAGATGAACCAAAGAGCAATGATAATTTCTGATTTCCTAACCTGCGATTATAAGCATAGTATTTCCAATTAATATGTGTTAAGTGTGGACTTCACTTTCAATTGCACCCGAGAGGTTGAATTAAGGTCCTCTTGTAGTTTAGAGATAAACCAAGGAGCACTAGCACTATTATTCGATTGATTTCATCCCTGCCTAGCTAATTGAAGTGAATTCCTTATTTTGTGACTGCATTTAGAAGTTATCACTTCAGATTTTATTGAATTGTCAAAAATCAGCAAAGTGACTTGGATTGAACTTAATGATAACTTGATTTTAAGTGGGGATCCTCTTATAATTCAACTTGGCTAACAATTATATGACAATATATTATTTAGTTCTGGTCTAATTGAGCTGTGAAAACAGCCATATTGAAGGTTGAATCAGATTTGACTAAAAAGTGATAACTTGTCCATTTCCATCCATAATTAAATTAGATGAACCCCAATTCCTAGGAGGACCTTCCTCATTGATAGATAAACCCTTTTAGCCTCTAGATTAGCATTTACAATTCATTTTAGTTAACTTTTTAGAAATTTAAAAATAGTTAACATTCTGCATTCCTGAAAAATCTGTTTTCATTTCTATTTGAATTCCTATTTTTGACACTTTAAATTAGATTAGTTTAAATTATTTTTAGGTAGTCTAGGACTTCAAATCATTGTGGATACAACATTTAGGGTTACTACAATTGACCTGTGCACTGCAGTAGAGAGTGAGTTAGGGAGTTGGAACAAAAATTGAAAAAAAATTGATTTTTGACCCAAAAATCAGCAAGTTATCACTAAACTCCTCAATATCACTATCAAGTTTTTGGCACCGTTGCCGGGGATTTGTTGTCAATTAGACTAACTTAGATAGTTTAGATTAGTTTTTAGTCCATTTTTTAGGCCAATTTTCAGTTTTTGCAAGTCATCATTCCCAATTTTCAATTTTTGTCTAGTTTTCTTTCTTTTCTCAATTTGATACTTCTGAATTCATTTATGCAGGATTTGGACAATCAAGATGACCATTATCAATCAGATCCTGATCATGAAAGAAGATTCTTAAGAAGAAGGATATTGCAAAGGTTGGAGGCAAGAAGGAGTATATTTGAAGAAGAAGAAGAGGAGCAAGACAATATGGCTGCACCAAGGACTTTGAAGGATTGCTACTCACCTAGCAATGTCAGAAATCAACTTGGAGATAGAGGTCTAGCACCTGTGGCAAACTTTGAAGTGAATCCGGCACTAATTACTATGATTAGGCAGTATCAATTCTCTGGATTAGGGACAGAAGATCCAGCCTCACATTTGGACAACTTTAAGGAGATATGCAGCACAGTACACTTCAATAACACTCCTATGAATGTTGTATACATGAGGCTATTCCCTTTTTCACTCAAAGACAAGGTCAAAATCTGGTATAAGACTCTCAAACCTGAAGAGGGAGTCCATTATGCAACTATTTCTATCAGAATTCTTCCCTCCTTCCAAGACTGACAATTTCAGGGATCAAATAGTCAGGTTTTACCAATTGGACCAAGAAAATATTTGTGATGCATGGCAGAGACTACAAGGGCTGTTGAGGGCATGTCCATACCATGATTTTGAGAAGTGGCAACTAGTTAATTACTTCCATAAGGGCTTGAATTATCCATCCAAGGTGGCACTTGACACAACTGCAGGAGGCATCTTTGCATCAAAGAACATTGATGAAGCTTATCAATTGATAGAGAATATTGCAAAGAATCACAATTTTCTTACCCATGACAGGACAAGGAGGCCACTTGTTGAGAATTCAGTAAACAATTTGTCTTCTCAATTTGAAGAGGTGATGTACAAGACCTTGGAGAAGCTGAACCTCGCTCCTAATATCAGCAAAGCTACCACCCCTGAATCCAGATGTGATGTATGTGGTAATCAAGGCCATGCCACAGAAAGCTGCAATCTAATCATGCAACAATATGAGCAATCCATTGATTCAGTCAATGCTGTGGGGAATTATGGAGTGAAATCCCCTTCTGAATTTTATACTCCAGAGAATAGGAATCATCCCTACTTTTCCTACAAGGCCAATCATTATCAAGGGCCATCAATGCAGAATTCCAGTTGGCAGCCCAAGATTTTGCCAAGAAATTAGCCACCTCCATATGGAAATCAACCCTCAAATGTTCCAATGCAAAGGACCTCTTATGAGCAACCTCAACAAGCTCAGCCTTCTCAATTCTCAAAGATCGAGGAAATGTTGCAACAAATCTTGAAGAAGCAGGACAGCCAAGGAGAGGAAATATTGAAAATCAATTCTAGATTGGAAACCATGAGTGCTAACCAAAAGATGCTTGAAAATCAGTTTGCTCAACAGGCCAACACTTCAGCTAGACCCCCTTTGTTCTTTCCTGGACAGCTAGAGATGAACCCTAAAGAACAAGCCAAAGCCATTCAACTTAGGAGTGGAAGGTTGGTTGAAGAGCCAATGAAAAATGTTGAGGCCAATCTAGTTCAAGAAAATCCAAATTCCAAGAGGCTGTTGTGAAAAGTCAAAAAAAGAATTTTCAAAATGAGGCCAATGGAAGGATCTTTGACAAAGTGCCTTTCCCTCAAAGGTTGGTGAAGGCCAAGCAGGATCATCAATATGAAAGATTTTTAGAAATCTTGAAAAAGTTATACATTAATGTACCATTTGTTGAAGCCATTCAAAAGATGCCTTCATATGCAAAATTTCTCAAGGAGATATTGACCAAGAAGAGGAGGATTGTGGAATGTGAAACTATTGCACTAACTGAAGAAGCTTCTGTAATAATTCAAAATAAGTTACCTCCTAAGTTAAAGGATTCAGGGAGCTTCTCAATCCCTTGTGAGATAGGAAATAGAAAAATCCAAAGGGCCATGTGTGACTTGGGTGCTTCTGTAAGTGTTCTACCATTATCTCTATGCAGGAAACTTAAGGTAGGAGATATGAAGCCCACCAACATGTCTCTACAGTTGGCTGATAGGTCCATCAAATATTCCCATGGAATCATTGAAGACATACCCTTAAAGGTTGGAAAATTTTATATACCAGTGGACTTTGTAGTTTTGGATATGGATGAGGATCTGAATACACCCATCTTGCTTGGGAGACCCTTTCTTGCTACTGCTGGTGCTGTCATTGATGTTAAAGAGGGGAGATTGACCTTCCAAATTGGTGAAGACAAGATAGAGTTCAACCTTGCACAAGTTATCAGCAGGCCAGCTTGTCAACATGATGATTTTGAGGATGGACAGATTGATCAAATTGTGGAGCAAGCCTCAGCAATAATACCCATTGAAGATCCATTACATAGGTACCTCATATTTGATCATTTGAGGGAATTGGAGGATCCAGAGGCTGCAGCATACCAATCTGCATTGAATTTATCCAAATCAGTGGAAAATTCAGAAAATCAATACCAAGTGCAGAAAGTTATCACTGCTGAAACTCAATTCAGCTCAACTCAAAATAATTCATCCAAATTGGAGCTCAAGCCTCTCCCTAGCAACCTGAAGTATGAATTCTTGGGGGAGAATTCAACATTTCTAGTTATCATCAATGCAAATTTGCCAAAGGATCAAGTTGAAGAGTTGTTGAAGAAACTAAGGCTGTACAAGGAGGTAATTGGCTATTCTATTGTTGACATTAAGGGTATCAATCCCTCAATTTGCATGCATAGGATTCCCATGGAGGACAACTTCAAGCCCTCCATTGAATGCCAAAGGAGACTCAACCCTATCATGAAAGAAGTGGTCAAGAAGGAAGTGTTGAAGTTGCTGAATGCTGGAATTATATATTCCATTTTAGATAGTGAATGGGTCAGCCCAGTGCAAGTAGTGCCAAAGAAGGGAGGGATTACAGTAGTGAAGTCAGATTCAGATGAGTTGATATCCACCAAGACAGTTATAAGGTGGAGAATGTGTATAGACTTCAGGAAGCTAAACAAGGCTACAAGAAAAGACCATTTCCCTCTCCCCTTTATTGACCAAATGTTAGAGAGGTTGGCAAGGCACTCCCACTTCTGTTATCTAGATGGATATTCAAGCTTCCTGCAGATTCCCATTCACCCTCAAGACCAGCACAAGACAACCTTTACTTGTCCATATGGGACCTTTGCTTATAGGAGAATGCTCTTTGGTCTATGCAATGCACCTGCCACTTTCCAAAGATGTATGATGTCTATATTCTCAGACTTTATTGAAGGCATAATGGAAGTATTTATGGATGACTTTTCAGTATATGGAGATTCATTTGAAGCTTGCCTAGAAAATTTGACAAGGGTCCTACAAAGGTGCAGGGAATCAAATCTAATTCTGAATTGGGAGAAATGTCATTTCATGGTCCAGGAAGGGGTTGTTCTAGGACATATTGTGTCTAGTAGAGGAATTGAAATGTATAAGGCAAAGATTGAGGCAATTGAGAAGTTGCCACCCCCAAAGAATGTGGCAATTAGGAGCTTTTTGGGGCATGCAGGCTTCTACAGGAGGTTTATTAAAAACTTCTCAATGATAACCAGGCCTCTTACCAAGTTGCTGGCCAAAGATGTTGAGTTCAAATTTGACGATGAATGCTTAAAGGCCTTTAACCACTTGAAGGAAGCTCTTATATCAGCCCTTATTGTGCAGCCCCCAGATTGGGCATTGCCCTTTGAGATCATGTGTGATGCTTCTGACCAGGCAG
This sequence comes from Pontederia crassipes, assembly GCA_030549335.1. NCBI lineage: Eukaryota > Viridiplantae > Streptophyta > Magnoliopsida > Commelinales > Pontederiaceae > Pontederia > Pontederia crassipes. The sequence goes on from CM060189.1 coordinate 64,696,978, forward strand.
TAGGGGCTGTGCTGGGGCAAACCAAGGAGAAGAAACACTATGTTATATGTTATGCTAGCAAAACATTGGATGAAGCCCAAGTCAACTATGCCACCACTGAAAAGGAATTGTTGGCTGTTGCGTTTGCCTTTGACAAATTCAGATCTTATTTAATTGGATCCAAAGTAATTGTCTTCACTGATCACCAGGCAGTAAGGCACCTGATCAACAAGAAGGAATCCAAGCCAAGGCTCATTAGATGGATTCTATTGCTACAAGAGTTTGATGTTGAAATCAGGGATAAAAGAGGTAGTGAAAACTTAGTTGCTGATCATCTTTCTAGGATGGAGGGAGTCCAAGAATCCTCAATACTTCCTATCAATGATTCCTTTCCAGATGACTTCTTGATGGCAATATCAGCAAACTCAATTCCTTGGTTTGCAGACATTGTTAATTACTTGGCCTGTGGGATTATTCCTCCTAATTACACTTATCAACATAAAAAGAAGTTTTTCCATGATCTGAAGGATTACTATTGGGATGACCCCCTTTTGTTCAGAAAATCCCCTGATGGAATGTATAGGAGATGTGTACCACAATCAGAATTCTAGGACATCTTGGAGGCTTGCCACTCATCTCCATATGGTGGGCATGGTGCCACACAGAAGACAGCAGCAAAAATCCTTCAATCTAGCTTCTATTGGCCTAGCTTATTCAGAGATGCCCATTTGTATGTGAAAAGTTGTGATGAATGCCAAAGAGCAGGTTCCATCTCAAGAAGGAATGAAATGCCACAACAAGGAATTCTGGAGGTGGAGATATTTGATGTTTGGGGCATTGACTATATGGGCCCATTCCCTAGTTCATATGGATTCAAGTTTATATGGTTGGCTGTAGACTATGTGTCTAAATGGATAGAAGCAATTCCAACTGTAGTTGCTGATTCCAGGGCTGTCATTAAATTGTTCAAGGAGATAATCTTTTCAAGATTTGGAATCCCAAGGGTGGACATAAGTGATGGAGGGAGCCATTTCATTGAAAAATGCTTTGAGAACCTTTTACATAAATATGGAGTTAAGCATAAGGTCTCCACTGCATATCACCCTCAAACAAATGGCCAAGCAGAAATGTCCTACTTTAATGTCTTAGGCTGGACATTTTTCCACTTGAAGTCAGCTAGGCAAAATTGGTAAATCTTGCAATTTCAGCACCTCCTTAGCTGAGTCTTGAGCTGTGGGATTATATAGCTTCAATCTCTGTCCATTGACCTTGAATATGTCATCTTTATCATTCAAAAGGTCCACAGATCCATAAGGATAAACTTTATGGACTTTGAAGGGTCCACTCCACCTTGATTTCAACTTTCCAGGGAATAGTTTCAACCTTGAATTGAACAATAATACAAAGTCTCCAACCTTGAATTCTTTCTTTAGAATTCTGCTATCATGCCATCTCTTGGTCCTCTCCTTGTAGAATTCTGAGTTATGATAGGCATTTAGCCTAATTTCATCCAACTCATCCATTTGTAGAAGCCTCTTTTGTCCACATGCTTGCATATCAAAATTGAGTGCCTTCACTGCCCAATATGCCTTGTGCTTCAACTCAATTGGTAGATGACATGTCTTTCCATAAACTAATTTTTAAGGAGAAGTGCCTATAGGGGTTTTATAGGTTGTCCTATATGCCCAAAGTGCCTCATTTAGCCTCAAATTCCAATCTTTTCTTGTCAAGGATACTGTTTTCTCCAATATGGCCTTGTCCCTACCCTTAATTTTAATTATTCTCACTGAAATCCTATTGATAACTGATATTATCTTTTCATTCATGCTGAAATCATCATATTAATATCTGAATCATCATGCATATCAGTTGTCCCAATCCATCTTAGCTGATTTTCAGTGAAATTCATGAAGAATGGATCACCCTAAGCCCCTGATTGAGATGCATGACCCATTGGAATGGATCAAATGCACAATTCCATATATTTCATACCCTCCCAACCCTCTCCCTTGCCTTAATTTCCAACACTGTGGACAGTGTTGAGGCTAAGTTTGGGGGAAGAAACTTGGTGCTTTTCTACCCTTTACACCATGTTTTCAATTGATTTTAATGTACATATATCATTTATCACCAGGTTATCAGTAGGGTTTTGCAAGTTATCATTAATTTAACCCAATTATCACAAGTTATCATTGGTCATCACTATTCGAGTGCAATTCAACTCTTACCTTCATTTTGACTCTAAAATGGGTGAAATACATTATATGATAGATAGTACACTCCAATACCTAGTGGCTAACTTGGCCATTTGTCTTCTTGCTTTAATTGACTTAATGATGCGTATAGGATGATGTAGCAAAATAAAATCGCTAGTAAGTGCACTAGTCGCTCAAGTAATATAGTAATAGGAGTAAGAGTGTCGAACCCACGAGGAATATTATTAATTCAATATCTGGATTTATAAATTAATAAGAGAGGAAAAACATGGATTTTTGGAAAGAGGTTTTATGAAATAAAATAAAGAAAATAAGATAAAGATAAGATAATGGTGTTGAAGTTAGGCCTTAGGATGAAAATAGATCACGATAAATATTTGAACCGTAAAAGATAAATTTAATCTTTAAATATGGATTAGAAATTTTTCCAAGTTATTAATTTACAAGATTAACATCACATAGTCCACAAACTGGTAATTCTGCTATTTAATCCGGTAAATCAAACTATCTTAAATTGAATCAAACCTAAAGTCCCACAAACTGGTATTCGTCAGATAAGATTAAAATTAAGATGCATTAATATGAAAATCCTAGACTATTAATCACTCCACAAACTGGTATAGATTAACAGACCACATAAACTTGATTCTCCACACACTAGTTATCAAATTTATATCAATTATTAATTTCACATAAAATCAATTAATTTAATTAATGAATTCTGAAATCAAATAGTCCACAAACTGGTAATTACTCAACTCAGAAATCCAAGTAATTAAATCAAAAGCATTAAGCACAATTAACTAATTGATCAAAAAAGATTAAAACAAATAATATAGGGTCCAAATAGTTTCCCTTCAATAATAATCTCCTAACATGAAATAAATAAAAATATAGAGTTCATCCTAAAAATTCTGGAGAGATAATAACAAAATAATAATAATTGGAAGAATTACACCCAAATAGATAAAAGTCGAAGCTTCGGATCACGGGCAGACAGTCAGGCAGCCTCTCGGACTTGATCAGGGTCGCGATCAACTTCCAGCCGTCGCACCTCTCTCCTCTTAGTCGTAGCCTGCAGACTCACGACTCGTCGTGGAAGAAAACCTGAACTTCAGAGCACGAATTGAAACGATGACTTCCTCACGTATTTATAGGGTGCGAACGGCCTTCAATTTGATCCTGGCCGTAACATCGTACGATTGACTTTAAAATTATGAGATAAACTCGGCCAACATGATAAATCCTTTTTATCATTACGCCCAAAGATAAATTCATTTAATTGTTACCCCCTTTGAATCTCGGCCAAAAAGTGATCATCTTCATGCCATTACGCCCTCCAAATCTCGACCAAAATGAAAAGTCTTCATGCCATTACGCCCAAAAAAATAAAATCTTTTTATCTTTACCCCTTCATATCTCGGCCAAAATAATAATCCTTTATCCTAATCTCGGCCGTAATGATAAATTCTTCGGAATTTCGGCCGATACGGCACAATCCATCTAAATCTCGATTTTTCCTGCAAAATAATTATCAAAATTTAGTTAATCCATCCACAATTAAAATATTCAAAAAATTAATAATTAAAATTGATAAATCCGGAATTACGATTAAAAATGACTAAAAATGATGCATGCCATGATCAAATTATAGAAAAATTAATTAAAATAATAATCTAAAATATGTTGTATTTTGCATGCATCAAACTCCCCCAAGCTTAAAGTCTTGCTTGTCCTCAAGCAAAAATTCAAAACAAGGCTCAAGAAAGTTTCATCATAGCCTCCACATTGTCAACTGATTAATTTTCTCACACAATTCTTCTGCACACCTGCTACTCAGTATCTCACCATTTTCCATGCATTTAGCTTTATAGAGCTTCTGAATGCTACACAAGTTTAAACAATCTCAAATTCAGCCTTGTAGAAAAATAAATTGTCTGTCAAATAATAGCATTAATATTGAACACATAAGTAATAATTGAGCTTAAAACTTTTTTTCTTTTTCTTTTTCTTTTTGTTCAACTTTATTTTCAATCATTTTAAAAGTTCTAATCTTCAAGCAGGATTGCACAAGGAAGTCCATGTAGCGGGCTTTAGACTGATGACTCCCAGACCAGATGACCTTAGGGCACCAGGTGATAAAGCACCCCTCGAGTTTACTTGCCCGAACAACCAAGGTTCTGAATGAAGAGTTCGAACTTAGCCATGGTTCAGTACTTCTGTGCTTCTCCATATTCCACAAGATGGTCCATGTAGCAGGTTTTCGATCGACGGATCCCAGAGCAGTTGCCCTTAGGTCGTCAGGCATGAACCCTTACGGATCTAATTACCCGAACACATCTTGGTTCCGGATAACACTTTTGTACCTACACATAACTTTATTCAACTTTTTTTTTATTATTTGTTGGGGTTTAACTAACCCTTCTTTTTTTTATAAGCTCAAAAAGTACTTGATATGGTCAATAAGAAGGCTACTACTATCAAGACTTAAAATAAAAAGGCATGAATATGATTTTGTCATCTAGTCATTCATAATTCTACTTAGCATAGGCACATAATCCATAAGTTTAATACTAAAGTAGCAAGTGATAAGAAAGAAAAGTATTCAAATTTTATCAATTAACAATATGTCTTTGAACTTCTACTAAAAGATAATTGAAACAATAAGACAACAGTTTGTAAGATGGTAGCAAAAATAAATGCATGCAATATTTTTTTTTAAGAAAATTTTCAAATTTTTCAATTTTTTGGATTTTTTTTACAAATAGATGCAAACATAAGCAAATAAAAAAGAAAGAAACATGCAATGCATGAAATGCAAACTCCCCCAAACTTGAACCAGACACTGTCCTCAGTGTTAGGCCAACAAGGGAAAGAGTAAAGATAATATGGAAAAGCTAAAGAAATGAAAATAAAGAAAAGGGAAAAGAAACAACCGGATTTATTGTCGGTGGAGAGATGCTCGGCCTCAATATATATATATCGATGAAGGTGTCGGCCGCAAAAGCTGAAGAGACTCGGCCAAGATTCTTATGGTGTCAGTGTTATGAACTTCATGGCCGCAAATGGTGTCGGTGAGAGGAGATCTCGGCCGATAATTGATGGATCTCGGCCACGCAATCTTGACCGTAAGGAACTGGTTGATGAAGAACTTCGGCCGTAAGAAGTAGAGGGCACTTTGGCTTCTCGGCCGTAAGGAGTAGATGTCGATGAATAACCTTGCAACGCAGCTTCCACGCCGCCTTCGTTTTCTTGGCCGTAACGCACTGGGCGTAATGGTGAGAGGGGCGGTGTAACTTCGGCCGTAAGGGAGAAAAGGCGTAGTCACTTCGGCCGAAAAGAAGGAAGGGCGGTATTGCTGGTGTTCGGCGCTCGTCCGGGCGTAAGGAGTCAGCTCCGGTGGAAGCTCGGCCATAAGGAACAGGTGGAACCGGTGATGAGACTTCGGCCGTAAGGAGTTGGTTCGGTGTGGAAGCTCGGCCGTAAGGGTTTTTGGGCGAGAGGCATTGAAACTTCGGCCATAAGGGTGAAGGCTCGGCCCTAACGAAGAGCTTTGGAACTTCGGCCGTAAGGGTGTGGTGCTTGATCTGCAAGGGTGTGGAAGGGGTAAAGAATTTAAAGGAAACTTCAGCGTAAACTTACCTTTCCCACGTGATGTGCGCAGTGAAGGGTCACATCAAATTGAAGGAGTGCAGCGATCGGCCGATTCCAAGGTGATTTTTCCGCTCGCCTTGTCATGTCCGAGATGAACCCGACGTGTTAATTCATGCATCGCTCGATCCACGTATCCGAAGAAATGATTAGTCGAGTTCCTCTCCGTGCACAAAAAGAAATATCGATTAGATGACTCCTTAAACTATTAGTTAAAATGCCAAACAACTAACTAATTAAATAAAAAAATAAAAAAAATTAACTTAAAAAAAATATAGAGAATTGGTTGTGATTAAATATTCAATTCATCACTGCAACAACCAAGTGTCAGAAAAAAAAATTACGTAAAATAAAAAAATTAACATCTGATCAGAATGTGTGACATATAAATTTATCAAAAGGATTAACTTAGTTGTGATTAGATTTTCACTCAAGTCCTGCAACAACTAATTTTCAGTAGGAGAGATAAAAGAATAAAATACAAATATATACAAGAAAAAAGAAATACAGATAATAGGTCACGAAGAAATAAGATTTAAATTGATAAACATAAAAATTCTTTCAGCTATTATCAAAAATTCATTAGGTCGTCAAAATTAATGTCCGAGAGAAATTAACCTAATTACTGCCACCAAAATTCACAGAAAAATTATCAAATAAGGGAAAAATCAAAACTCGAAAACCAATTCAAATGCCAAACATTAATATCGACCGAAAGTAAATCACATAGATGGTGATAAAAATCAAGCACTCGTTCGGCCGTAAAACTTGGAAGAATTAACGATGATGTAACAAACGGCACAAAATGAATCAGAACTAATTTGCGGCCGTAAAGTTAATAATCAGACATTAGCAAAAATTATTTTTAGAGAGGAAATAAGATTGATCGGCCGCAATACAGAAATAGATTTACAGCCGAAATTAGATTAGTAATCCGAGGCTCGTTCGGCTGCAAAAACCATAGAACAGTGTCGAAAGTGATTAATCAACGTGAAGGCGTAAAACTCGTTAAATTACGGTCGAAACAAAATCATAAGATGGCGTAAAAATTAACTGAATTATGTCGGCCGAAAGAGGATTAAATTGACTCTGGGCGTAAAGAACCGAAGTCAACAGAATTTTGGCCGTAAAATAGAACATGTTTTCGGCCGAAATAAAAATTGAACGAAACGTCGCCAATTGAATCATTACGGACGAGGAAGAGAACAATTCATATCGGTCGTAAATCGATGAAAATTAAGTTGAACGTGATCCTTGATGGCCGAGAAAGAAAAATTCACAAATAAACTGGCCGAAAAGGTCGTAAGATGGCGTAAAAACAAATGTTCAGAAATTTATCGGCCGCAAAATAATTCGATCGTGAAGTTTCAGCCGTAAAACTCAGATTAAATTTACCAGCCGCAAAATATAAACAAAGACTTCTGCGGTGTAAAAGATTTTTTGAAATTATTAAAGCCGAAAGAGGTCAAATCAATAATAAAAGGAATTTTACGGCCGCAAAACCATGAGATCAATTCTCGGCCGTAAAAAGAAAACATGAGATCATTCTCGGCCGTAAAAAGAAAACATGAGATAATGGATTATCAGAGATTAAATTCTCGTTTGCAAGCTTAATCAATCATATCACAAGAGAGAGAATTCAATTTGATCCGGATGAAGTGAATCTTGACCGTAAAGATAAAAATTGTCAATTAAGCCGAAATGAGGTCACATCGGTCGAGATGAAGTCAACACGATTGGCCGTAAAGCAAAATAGGGTTTCGGCCGAAATAAAGTCGAATGAAACTTGAGAATATTACCCCAACTCTTACGTCGACAATTGAATCATTACGGCCGAAAGTGAATTAAGTCGATTCTTTATGGCCGTAAAACAACGAAATCAAGTTTTTATTATATTATATATATTACCTTGATAGTAACTATATCCTTGTTGCTGTCAAGTGTGGTTGTGTTTATATATATATATATATATACACATACACACACATCTATATAAAAAATAGTCATCATATATAAAAGAGGGCTAGTGGCGCCCCCAAAAGTATGAAGAGTTGTAAAAAGGTGTTATCCGAAAGTTGGGTGCATTTGGGTGATTAGATCCGTAGGGGATGGGGATTCTTGCCTGATGACCTGCTCTGGATCCATCGATCAAAATCCTGTTACATGAACCACCTTGCGCAATATGGAGAAGCACATGAGTACCAAATCAGTGAAAAAAAGGATTATTTCCTCAAATCTCTCCTGAACTATAGGGATTTTCCGCCCCCGACCCTTACATTTGAACTTACCGTATTGCCCCCATGAACTATGACATATTTTCTATTTTGGTCCATCTATCAAGTTCTATTTTCTTTTCCATTATTTTTTTTAATTTATTGAATAACCAAAGTATCCTTCTTACATATCTTCTAATATTTAAAAGTTTAAGGACATGTAGGCGCGAGGGTCAACGATGGCGACGGGGGATCGAGCTCGGAGCTCAAACAGACGACCTTGCACCCCTTGTGCGAGCGTTGGGAGGGGGGCTCAGAAAAGTCATAGGACCCCCCGACGAGGAGCGGGAGGAGGGAGGGGGTGAGTGTGTGTGTGTTGGGGGGGGGGGGGCTCGTCAGCAACTGGCTTGGGGGAGAGGGGGACAAGCATTTGGGGTTTGGGGGATCTTCGGCGAGGAAGGGGATGAACATATGGGGCAGGCAGGGGGTCTCACCGACGGATGACACTACAAAAAATGGGCTTTTGGCGACACAAAGTAGCGTCTCAAAACTGCTAACGCTATCGAGACGTTACTAGCGCCTATATAGCATCTATCTTGCGTCTCAATAACGCGACACTCTTTGCCTCTCAATAGCATCTCATTAGCGTGTTCTTAGCTATTCAAGAAATAGACGCTACTCATGGCTCAATGGAGACGCTATGTAGATGCCACTATTGCGCCCCACGGAGCCAAAAAGCGCGGGAGAACCTAACGCCGTTCTTGCGTTGACAACGTGCGGCGCTACTCTCGCGTCTCACATTTTGCGACTCTAATGAGACGCTATATGGCGTCACACATCTGCGTGACGCTATGTAGACGCGAATGTGATTACTTGACAAGTATTCTTAGGTTATCTATATTTATATCGCTATTTTTTTTATATTTAAACCCTAAATCCTATATATTATATATACTATATGTTAATCAATAAATTAATTAAATATTATATTAGTATTAATATTATATTAGTATTATCAACATATACATGTATTCGTACATGATTACCCATATTATATATATGTATCTTTACATGATAGGAGTGTTCCTAAATATATAATTTATTACCTACATTAGTTATGTTATCTATACATACTAAATATATACACTTAATCCCATTTTATGTTATCTATACATGAAATTACGGTGGTTGAATTAAGAGAGTGCTACAAATTATCCCATTTTAGCGTCACAGTGGAGACTCAATAGTGTCACTTTCGCGTCTAACTAGAGCTGCAGATGATGTCGATGCCATGGTGACACTATTGGCGTCACGGTAGCGTCGCCATATTGAGATGCCACGAGGTTTTAGACGTTAGTTCGGCGCTACATGGTCGCTAAAAGTACCTAGCGACTCAATAGCGTCTGTATTGCGCCTCACCAAATTTTTATCCCCCTCGCTTAATCGGGCACATATAGACATATAAATACGCGTATATACTTATACTTATATATAATAAGTACATATATACATATTATTATCACTTAATCTCACACATATAAACATATACACATATATATTCACTTCGAATACGTATACATATACACGTTATATGACTCGCACATGTATAGACGTATACATACACATATATATTTATAATACATATAGACATACATACATGATAGATTTATAATACTTAATCTCACACACATAGACATATACATACGCATATATTATAGGTATATATATACACACAATTTTGTTATAGACACATATACATTTAGATTTATAATTTTATATACATACATGATAGATTGTCGGAAGGAAATAAAAGAATTTGAACATGACACAATGCGATGAGACGCTATATTGATAAATAAAATATCATACATACTAAAAAATTTGAAAAAGACTTTTAATGAGTGCCTCAATGGCGTCACATCCTTGGGATGCTACCACTATTGAGACTCCTGGACGATGCTATAGTGTCGCTACGTTAGCTTAGCGACACATTAGCTTCTTCATAGCGCCGCACTAGCCGAATTTTGATAGATACAACGCCTATATTGCATCTACGTAGCATCGCGTTAGTTGGAGACACTAAAAAATTTACTTACATCCCTAACCCCTCTTCTTTGTTTTCACTTTTACTGTTTACTTTCTTCATCCGACACCCGACCTCCGAACTCCGATGCCCGAGGCCCGACGCCCGACGCCGTACCTCCTCCTCCGCCTCCTTCGCTGCCTCCTCCACCTCGCCGACGTTCGCCTCTGCGGCCCTCCGCCTCCTCTACCGCGCCCCTCCGCCTACTCCACCGCGCCCGTCCGCCACCTCCACCGCGCCCCTCCGCCGCCCTCCACTGCCGCCTCCGCCTCCACTGCCCTCTGCCACTGCGCCGATGTCCACCTCTGCCACCTCCTCCATCGCGCCGATGTCCGCCCTCTGCCTCCACCGCATCCTCCTCCGACGTCTGCCCTCCGCCTCCTCCACCGCGCCCCTCCGCCTACTCCACCGTCTCCTCCACCGCGCCCATCCGCCACCTCCACCATGCCCCTCTGCCACCCTCCACCGCCGCCTCCTCCTCCTCCACCGCCGCCTCCTCCTCCTCCTCCCTCCGCCTCGTCCGCCCTCCACCGCTGCCGCAACCTCCTCCGCCGCCCTCCGTTGCCGCGCTGACGTCCGCCTCCACCGCTGCCTCCTTCTCCTCCTCCTCCCTCCGCCTCGTCCGCCCTCCACCGCCACCTCCTCCTCCTCCACTGCCCTCCGCCACCGCGCCGACGTCCGCCTCCGCCTCCTTCTCCTCCTCCCTCCGCCTCGTCCACCCTCCACCGCCTCCGCCTTCTCCTACACCGCCCTCCGCCACCGCGCCAACGTCTGCCTCCGCCTCCGCCACCACCCTCCACCACCGCTCCTCTATCAGCCGTCGCCTACCGCTTTCCTCCACCGCCGTCCGCCGCCATCCCTCACCGATTAAGAAGGTACTAGCCCGCCACCATGTATGTTAAGTTAATTATTAATGCATGAAGTTAAATACTACTTAATTACTTAAAAGTTATCTACTAATGCATGTTAAGTCAAATATTACTTAATTACTTGATTGTTTTGCTATTAAGTTAGTTAGTAATGCATGTTAAGTTAAATACTACTTAATTACTTGAAAGTTATGAACTAATGCATGTTAAGTTAAATATTACTTAATTACTTGATTGTTTTGCTGTTAAGTTAGTTAGTAATGCATGTTAAGTTAAATACTACTTAATTACTTGAAAGTTATGAACTAATGCATGTTAAGTTAAATATTACTTAATTACTTGATTGTTTTGCTATTAAGTTAGTTAGTAATGCATGTTAAGTTAAATACTACTTAATTACTTGAAACTATTGTTGTTAGTTACTAAGGATGTACTAAGTTAGTAATGCATGTTAAGTTAGAAACGATGATGGTGGTGAAAGAGAAGTTGACATGAATATTCTATCCATCTTCAAGTACCCATGTCGACTTCTTGGTGCAAGACACAAAGTTATCTTGAATGACAGAGATTTCACCGCCGTTGAGAATTATGTTCTGGCAAATTGTAGCGAAGTGACACCGTATCTCGAGTAAGACAATTTGTTCTAATTTATTATATAATTTAAAGTTAATTGTTGCTATATGATTTCATTATATGAAAACTATGAATTCAGGAAATTCGAAGAATTACAGCGAGAAATCAATCCGTTAGTTTCAAACGATGAGTTATTGAAATTGGGACGAACATTTTGCCGAGTGGTTGAGATGTGAAGTAAGAAATCTTTCAGCTTGTTGTTATAAATTGTTATAAGTTCGTAACTTTTACTAAAGTTTTTAATTAATTTTGTTATAGGTTATTAATGACTCAGTCAAAGAGAACAAAATACGAGATCTCGGTCATGGCCCGAAGAAACAAGTTCTTAGCTACTGCGGCGTCATAGTCAATGGATATCGTTTCCATACAAAAGAATATAGCCGACAACGGTCAACTATTAATAGCGGCATATGTGTTCTAGGAAGCATGTACGGGGACAACGACTTTGATTACTACGGTGTAATAGAAGACATCCTAGAATTGTCTTATTTGGGAAAATCTAACAAAGTCGTGGTTCTAAAATGCAATTAGTTCGATCTAGAGAAAGGAGTTCGGATCGATCAAAAGTTTAAATTGGTGGATATTAACCCTTGGTCGAGACTTCAGTCATACGATCCATTCGTATTGGTGGAACAAGCACAACAAATGTACTACACTAAGTATCCATCGAAAAAAAACCAAGGATGAATGGTGGGTGATCACTAGCTAATCATACTAAATTTCTACTCGTTTTCCATCCTAACTCATGTGCATATAAGCCATGAAATGTTCATATTCTGATAATTGTGCCTAATCTACATGCATTTATCTTCTCAGCATAATATTATCCCACATTTGCACATTTGAGCTGAATAATATACTGATTTAGTTCTTATTTGTCTAATTTACATTTGAGTAATTGATGCTTACTGTTCATGTTCTTGTAGCATCAAAATCAAGCACAAGAGAAAATAATGCTGCCGGAAAAGTATGAGGGGACCACAATGCAAGCTGCCAACAGCAATGGGAAAGGAATCTTTTCTCAACATGAATTCAAAAAGAGCACCAGGGACAGGTGGCAAAATCAGATGTAATGGAAGGTTCTAATGATGATCAAAGGGTGATGATAATCCCATATATAAAGGGGATATTGAGGAGCAAAAAAGGGGATCTCCTCTCCTAGCCATTTGGCTGGAGGCTGAGTTCTTAATTGCTGGAGTTTTGGAGCTGAGAGCTTTGTTCTTCTTTTATGTTTTAGGATGTTTATGATTTTGTTCCTCATCTGATTTCTATTGTTTTCATCACTTATGAGGAGCTAAATCTTAGCTCTCTTACGATTGAATCTAGCAGTAGATGGCTGATCTTGTCATAAGCGACAGGATCTAACCACAGCTGAGATAGTGAGAAAGTCGATCGTCGAAGCCGCAAGATCATCGGAGTTGAGAGAGAGAGAGAGAGAGGGAGGCGGTCGGATCAACCACCAGCAATAGCGGCCAGATCAGTCGCCATCTTGTAGCAGGCGACCCAATCCAGCCATAGGCAGCTAAATCCAGTTGTGGCGGCCGGATCGACGGCCATCTGGCTGTAGGGGATCGAATCTGAACACAGGTGACCCGATTTTGCCACCTGTGGCCAGAACCTTTCGCAGGTGGCCAGATCAGGTCGCATGTGGCCGGATGATGATAGATCCGGCAGTCTGCAACCACACTAATCCGCTTATGATTGGATTCGACCGTAGGCGACTCGATCTGGCTGCATGCGGCTAGCTGGCGATTGATCTTGTCCAGGTGGTTGAATCTGGTCGATCCTGCCTACTTGGCTGGATCCTATAGGTGTTGTAGGATACCGCATTGGCCAGATCGAGATGCCTACGATCATTGGCGGCCAGATTGGCTGCCAGGCATCGCGAGAGAAGGGAGGTGTTGGATCACAAAGGGCACTAAGAGGGGTGTGAATTGGTGTTCAAAAATGAAAGTGTCAATTTCACAAAATACATCACGAAAGCTAAAAAATTATTCTTTAAACCTTTTAAATCGATGTAATTCAGATCTCATCAAACACAATATGAGAAGGAGAGAGGGAGAGAGAAATCAAACATGATGAACACGATGGTTATTGACGAGGTTCGGTCATACCTTGGCCTACGTCCCTGCTCTAACTTCCCGACCTCGAGACTGCTGGAGATTCTACTAAAACACTTCCTTTGTTCCAAAAGGGGAAAGAAAGAAAGCCCTTTACACAACCACCTTTTCTTCGTTTCGAGAGGTAAGGCACACATCTTCTCCTAAAAAGCTAATCTTTTTCTCTCACTCAAGAGGTAAGATATAAAACCTCTTTCACACAGGAGCTCTATCAATTTTTTTAAACAACGGTTTCTCTCTTTTACAATAGGTTGCTCACAAAAAGAGAAGAGAGAAAGAAAAGAAAACTAGAAATGATAACTTCAAGGAAATGGTCTTCTTTTGATAACTTGAAGTTTTCTTCAATGCTTGGATGGATGCTTTTGCTTTAGGCTTTGACACTCCTTTTATAGCCTTCAATGTGTAGAAAATTCGTCCAGAATTTTTTCCACATTTTACTCATTCAAACATAGTCGTTACTGTTCATTTGACCTGGGGGCCGATCGATCATACAGCTAGATCGGTCGATCGGTCTATTTGACCATTGTGTGATTTCTTCAGCTTCTGCGCTTGTTCGATCAACCGGACTATCGACCGGTATAGTCTTTTAACATTTTTTTATTTCGCCCATTGAGTTGATCGATTGGCCGGTGCATCGACCGGTCTGTCGACCGGTCTGTCAACCGGTATCGTTTCGACATAAAACTGGGCAAGCCATGCATTGATCGGTCGACCGATATTTCGGATCGGTCGACCGGTGTAGTCTCGAGCGGCCTTCTTTGCTTCGACCGACAGGTTGACCGACCTGCACTATTTTTATCATAACTTTTTGCACAATTATCTAAATAAGATAATCTTAGATTCTATGGATAGTTAACAGGATTCTCCAAAATTTGATATTCATTATTCATCCAGAATCTAATAAGATCATAGTCAATTATTAACTCAAAGTTTAGTGCATAAAGTTGTCCACTTTTATTTAAACTTTTTCAGCATTTAACTTTAATCTTTCGAGGTTTGTATCATCAAAATATAATTTTATATGGTATTAAAACTTTGCCCCAACAATCTCCCCCTTTTTGATGAAGACATACCGAGAAATATGATAAATATATAAGTTGCGAAAAAGTTGTGAAATCTTGAAAAAAAAATTATTTTACTTCCCGTAAAACTTAGCTTTCCTTACAATGATAGATATTCACATAAGTATTAATTATAAGGTACTCTTCATATAAAGTTATATTCATATCATATTTCTCCTATATTTATCAAATATATAAGTTGCGAAAAAGTTGTAAAATCTTGAAAAAAATTATTTTACTCCCCCTATAACTTAGCTTTCCTTACAATGATAAATATTCACATAAGTATTAATTTTAAGGTACTCTTCATATAAAGTTATATTCATATCATATTTCTCCTATATTTCTCCTGCTTTTGTTTCATAAAAAAGTAATTGGCATATGAAGCATATAGGAACCGATATGTAACTCCCCCTTAATCATGTCATCTTTAAAAATGTTATTCTCCCCTTTTTTGTCATATAAGAAACATGTAAAGTCACAAAAAGAGTTGTCTTATAAAATATGCGATAGACAAAAATAACTCCCCCTAAATTTATGACTATTTTATAATGGTATAATGAAATCAAATTGATCTAGAGGTTATGAAAGCCACAAATCGTAAAAAATGTATTAAGAATTAAAATATCGTCAAAAATAATGTTAAAATTTTGATACAACAATGATATTAATGATATGTCAAAATAAAGTTGGAAGATTTACATGCTCCCCCTATCACTATGACCAATTTTCTTTTTCTGTTGTATATGTTTCTCTTTTCTTTCAAAGAAATAGGAATTTTTAAATTTTGAGTGAAATAAAAAAGTAAATGATACTTTTACCATAACCTTCATGCCTTCACATTTTCAATTCCACTTGTCCTTTGCTTTACATGTGAGACACACCTGAAAAACAATTATTTAACCTTTGGTACCCAAACTTCTTTGGGTCCTATTTTGTTAGGCAATGTTCCTTTTGGAACCCAAATCATGCTATTTTGTGATGATTTTCTTATTTTTTATTGATATGCATAATGACCATAAAATCCACATGTAAAACATCTAAAATATGATTTTCTATCATAGAAATGCTTAGATTTCTAATAAGAGTTTTCATTTCCAAAGTATGTCCTAAGATTATTTTTCGTTATATGAGAAATAGTCTTATCATTATTCTGTGCGTTTTTCGAAAAAGTATTGTCCTATTTTACTTTTTCTAAATAACATGCTAGTTTTACAATTTCACATACGTGTGTAATTTTCAAAGTATCAATTTCATTTTTGAGGTTTTCATTTTCCACAAAACATATATCCTTTTCCTCTTAATTTTTCAAACTCATGTAGTAATTTTTCATTTTCCTCTTTAAGTGAAAAATTCCTTTTTATAAGAGAGGAAAGTTCTTTATTCACATCTAAAGAAAGGTTTTCTTCGGAGAAGCTAGATGAGTCATATTTTGAATTTGAAGGGCTAGAACTTACCTCATCGTTGTGTGCCATTAAGCATAGATATGCTTCATCACTATAAGAGCTTGATGATTCACTTGTTTCACTTGACTCTTCATATTTTTTTCTTTTTTCTCTTTTTGAGATGTCTCTTCTTTGTGTTGTTTGTATGATCTTCTGGTTGGCTTCTCATTCTTCTCTTTTTTTTTGCCAATTTGAGACACTTATCTAATTTTCTTGTGTAGTGTGCGAGTCTCTTTTCATCTACTTCTTCTTCACTTGAATCTTCTTCAATTTTGATTGCTTTCAATGCCAATGTTTTATTCATGGGGGAATTTTCATCTCGATCTTCTTGGATTGAGATCTTATAGGTTAGAAGTGAATCAATAAGATCATCAAAATTCAATTTGTTCAAATACTTTTCTTGGTCCTTTTCGTATGCCATTTGGAGGAGAGAGACCTAAGAAACTTTTTCACTTTTTGGGGGTTAATTTTTGGCTTGCCCAAGGAGGCTAAGCCATTCAAAATATCGTTAGTTCGTGCAACATACATTTTGAAAGAATCATATTGATGATTTAAAATATTTAGTAAAGATTTCTTAACTTTATCCATTCCTTCATAAGTGACAATGAGTTTCTCCCAAATCTCATTTGCACATTCACAACTAGAAATCCCATTAAACTCCGTTGAATCCAAAGCACAATAAAAAATATTTTTTACTTTCCAATCAAGTTTTGTAAATTTTTTCTCTTTCGTTAGAATCTGTAGGTAATTTTTCATGTAAGTAATAATCTTTTTGAACAATATCCCACATGTCAATATCAATGAAACATATGTAGCTTGAATCCTTATTTTCCAATATGCAAAATTTGATGCATTGAGAAGTGGGGGTCGACTAATTGATTGATATTCGGAAAAGCTAAAACCACCTTATGCCATGACTCTAAAGATGGATAAATCTTAAAACAAGACGAATAAATCTTGGAACAAGATGATTAAAAGTCAAAATAAGAGCAACCCACTCTGATACCTATTATTGGATCCCAAAGGGCACCAAGAGTGGGGGTGAATTGGTGTTCCAAATGGTTCTCAAACTCGAGACTGCCAGATATTCCACTAAAACACTTCCTTTGTTCCAAATGGGCCAAGGAAGAAAGCCCTTTACACAACCACCTTTTGCGCTTCTAGAGGTAAGGCACTCCTCTCCTCCTAGGAAGCTAATCTTTTCTCTCACTCAAGAGGTACAATATGGAACCACTTTTACACATGAGCTCTCTCAATTTTTTTGAACAACCGTTTCTCTCTTTTACAATAGGATTATCACAAGAAGAGAAGAGAGAAAGAAAAGAAAACTAGAAATGATAACTTCAAGGAAATGGTCTTCTTTTGACAACTTGAAGTTTTTATTCAATGCTTGGATGGATGCTTTTGCCTCAGGCTTTGGCACTCCTTTTATAGGCTTCAATGTGTAGAAAATTCATCCAGAATTTTTTCCACATTTTACTCATTCAAACATAGTCGTTACTGTTCATTTGACTTGAGCACCAGTCGACCATATAGCTAGATCGATCGACCGGTCTATGTAACCCTTGTGCGATTTCTTCGATTCTGCGCTTGTTCGGTCGACCGGACTATCGACCGATCACTTGACCGATATAGTCTCAACATTTTTTATTTCGCCCGTTGAGCTGATCAGTCAGTCGGTGGATCGATCGGTCTGTCGACCAATCTCGTTTCGACGTAGAACTGGGCAAGCCATGCATTGATCAGTCGATCGATATTCCGATGATCTCGACCGGCCTTCTTTGCTTCGATCGGCTGGTTTACTGACCTACACTATTTTTATCATAACTTTTTGCATAGTTATCCAAATAAGATTATCTTGGATCTATGGATAGGTAACAGGATTCTCTACAACTTTGATATCCATTATTCATCCATAATCTAATCAGATCATAATCAATAATTAACTCAAAGTTTAGTGCATAAAGTTGTCCATTATTATTGAAACTTTTTCAGCATTTAACTTTAATCTTTTGAGGTTTGTATCATCAAAACATAATTCTATATGGCATTAAAACTTTGCTCCAATAGGACTTTTTATATGGTAGGTAAAAGTTAATAGACTTTTGAATCCCGAGGCCCATGACCACACAGGCAGGTCGATTCAATTTGACGAGTATCAACGGCGCATGGTAATGTAGTAAAAAATCGAATAGTTACTTATTTTATGACTTGGTCACGTGCACTGCTCGTAGAGTTTTGGTAAGTATGATCACATGTTCACTTGGTTGTTCACATTAGTGTAAATGAATTTTCAAATGTTGAATGTTTAACTAGGATGCATATAATGAGAAGATGACCAAGAAGTGCGTAGATGATTCTAGTACTCAGCCACCAGGTAACGTATTTTGAAAATGAATCATATTTTTAATGTTATAACACTTTGTATGTTTATATGTTTTTTAATGTTATCTAATTTATATGATTCATAATGTTATATAATTTCTCTATTTTGTAGAAGACATTATTTTTTGGGAGGAGGTGGTCGGCACGACATAAGGAGGATATGTGCGTGGTCTAGACACAATCGCTTAGGTACTTGGGAGGAGCGGTGGATATGCAGATGATGGATGCAAAATACAACATATAATTAGTCATGCATTTAATCACATTTCAATCACTTTTCATATAGCATGCATAATTTTATGGCCCTATTTTTTTTTATTTTATAAAAATATAAATATACCCAAATTTTATGTTTTATTGCAGAAAAAGCAAGAAAATTGAAATACGAAGTCACTGGAGAAAATTGCGCTCAAATCGAAGTGAAACGGAATGAATATAATGGGCAATGATAGCGCAATAATAGTAGGGGCATTATAGACATGTAACAACCCATTAAATGCCTAGTTTCACAAAGAAAGCTTGCCCGAGTTACGAGCCATGACCAAAATGTTACGATCCATTAAAACTATACTTTTACTCCGATTTGAACACTGTGATTGCTGTGAAGTCACTGTTACAAGCCGTTAGAAGACATATTCAGACCCATACCGAGCTATTACGGATCGTTACGAAGTTGGATTTCTATATTTCTTTGACTTTTGTTAGGGATTTCAATTGCAGATCGACTCCAAATTTTATCATAAGTTCCAAGGATCATATGAAAACATATTTACTCATATTTGAAGAAGTTTGGGATGGTTTTAAAGTCCAATCAAATTCTATTCTGAATTTTTATTATTTTGACATAAGAAGACTCCTAATAAAAATGAAATTTTATGAAAATCCTTGGGACAACTAGAGGCTATAAATAGAGGCCTTAGGAAACAAAAAAAATTTTTCTTGAGTGATTGAGGCCTGGAAATTTGTGCCTTGTTATAGAGAAGAATTTTTGAAGCCCTAATA
The DNA here is from genome assembly GCA_030549335.1 of Pontederia crassipes. NCBI lineage: Eukaryota > Viridiplantae > Streptophyta > Magnoliopsida > Commelinales > Pontederiaceae > Pontederia > Pontederia crassipes. Next base: position 64,716,635 of record CM060189.1, read on the forward strand.
TCACTAAAAAGGGAAAAAATCATCCAGCAACTCGTCGATTGAGTTGCGCGATCGTCTATAGATTCTGAAGGCTACAAATTATTCTTCTATCATATATTTGTATGCTCTTTTACCTAGTTCTTATAGTTTATTATTTCTGTAATAGAGATTTCATACTTTCTTTTTGAGAAGGAAAATTGTTTAAACCTTATTATTAGTTGAGTTAATTTATCTTTTTGGTTTCCTTTGATTATGCATATGTTGAGTTCATTGCTTTATGATGAGTGATTTGATTTCTAAGATTAGATTACAAACCTGTAATAGGAGTGATTAGTTTCAAGAATTATTATTACTTTGAGAATTGATCTTTGATTTTTAATTTGAGGCATACATAACGCGTGTTAGGTAACTTGTCATTTGTGTCGAATTTTGTGTAGTCTATTTTTCTGTCCAAATTTGTGGGTGAATAATAGTGTAGGAGATACATACTCATACATCTTATGTCTCTGTAAAAAAATAATTGACTCTTCATTTGCAGTTATTAGTTTTATTAGAAGTTAAGGTAGTTTAGTTTACTCATCTTGAGAGGTCAATACTTTAGGTACTCCTAGTCCGTCTTAAGAATCGATACTATTATTTTCTATTATAACTCAACTATTATAGAGGAGCCTCAGCTTGTTCCCTAGTGCGCTCCGGCTTTAGAGCCTCCACTTGTTCCCTAGCGCGCTCCGGCGAGAACGCCGGAGCTTGTTCCCTAGCGCGCTCCGGCTTTCGAACGCTTGGAAGGCCTGTGTCAACTCAATAAAGCGAATACTTGCTTTCAAACTTCTCAGCGAGATCAAGGAAGAGGTAGGAGTCGTCAGCAGGGTATCGCCTGAGAAAATTCCTAATGAAGCCTGTATCCCGCCTCTGAATCTGACCTCAAAGATCAAAGATATCATTAAGAACAAACTCACTCATGGCCTTTTTCCGAGGAAGCTGTAGAGTGCCCTACATCTAGGTCTCCTCAATCACTAAGCGAGCGGTTTCGTCGATCACTTTATGGAAAAAGAAGGATATGGCGGACATCAGAAAACGTCAGGCAAGCATCAGTCCCTTGGTTGATGGATGAGCCGTAGCGGAGCCATGTGGCAAAGAATCTTTCCAACGGGCTTCATATATCCACTAAAGGGAAGGGGATAGCCGTTGATCTTGTCGCAGTAACGGTGTAAGTGAACAGCCCGCTCGATGGCAAAGGAAAGCGAGGAACCGTGCATCGAATGAGTGAGTTAGGGAGATGGAGATAGACGATCCACATGGGAAGAGCCGGTAGCGCAGGTTCGATTCCTGACTGCCATTTGATTTGAGTTAAATCTACAACTTCGCGTAGTTGATCAACCAGCTCATTCGATTGGATATTCAACTGCCTTCTCGTGTGAGTTAGGTGAATGAGATAAAAGTCGATTAGGCCCCAGGTACTGTACTCCGTCGGGTAAACTCGGATGAATAAGTACGTGTCCGCTCTGTTCTCACTTGCTCTCTAGTCATTCATCCCAGAGAGGGGCTTTTTTCAACGGGTAGATTCTTCGTAGGGTCCCCACCGTGATACAATGGAAGAGTGTAGGATCAAGATGGAAATGATTATGGGCATGAACATTCACATCTTTGTTTTCAATAGTCAAGTCCGCAAGAACATAAACCAAAGTCGTCCATCAATCATTGAGGTTTTCCAACAGCAAGAAGAACATAGGCTGGATCGATTCTAGTTGTTGTCAAGGTCTACCAATGGAAGGGCTTCACCCACAAAGCACATTCAATCATTCTGCTAAGAGTTGTGTACGGCCAAAACCTTCCACTGCAATTGGGTTCTGGTAACTCAGATGGCATGACTCTGAACGAAAGACTTGCTCGTGGACGGTGTTCACTTAGACCTTTTCGTTTCACTCATATACGCTTCACTCCCTTTGTGCTGTGAACCTTATTCTCCTTCCAATGTGGATAGGTGGGTAGGTAGACATCTATACCTCCTACCTAGCTTTGCCTCAGAGTGGTTAGAGGATCAGCAGCAAACCTATTCTCTTATATTACTTACCACCTCTAGATATCTATCTCGAGAAAGGAAAACCCAAATGACAATCCATTCTATTGTTTGTAAAAAATTACTGTGTACGAATGCACATCTCGTCCGTCGGGTAGATGCTCACCATCTCAAAGTCTATATCTGTGGTTCCAGAACTGGAATTGCTATTCTCGATTCAGACAAGACACTTATTTGTTTAAGAAATGTTTTTAATCTTATGGGATCTCCCATTCGTCAAAAAAGTCATTCCTTCCTTTTAAAGACCCATCAAATTATTATATCTGATATAATGGAAGAAATGGCGAGCTGTAGCAATGATTCTCAATGGTGGATCGGGGATTTTTTGACCAATTCTTGTTCAAGTCCGAAAAAAATCCGTTCGAGAAAGAATAAGATCCATTTTGGGTCGAGCTAACAACCTGATTGTGTCGTTATTCTGAATGCAGATAGAAAGTCTTTGGTCATACTGGAAGCTGGTCGATCACAAATACCTATAGCATCCTTAGTTTTTTCTACGATCCCATGGGGATCCTATAAAAGAATCACTTATCCCATTCCAGCGAATGGTCCTATACAGTTTGTATATCTATTTTGTCATTCGATCATGATGCAAAATAATGTACATCTAGATATAACTTCTTTGCATCGGATCCGTCTTCAGGACGATATAGTCATAGGTTTTCACTTCTCAGTGAGTGAAAGATTTCTCACCTTTTTAGGTTCTCTCATCAAACTAATGAGAGAGGGTTATCGAATATTCCTTTCTCAAAGATTTGTCAAAACTTTCTTTACGCTTTGCTTCTGCGTAGTGACTCTGCTTGCTAAGAGTCACTACTATGAAGTCGCATTTTTATTCCTTCTTGTCAACAAGATCCAATGCGACTTTTGCCTATATCACATATTAAGTAGGCTAGGGGGCCGGGGGTCTCATTTTGGCAAGAAGAATTGCGAGTCTTCGCAATTACGTGACCCAAGGGGATGCCGTTTTAGGCCCCGGATCTTCCCAGGTAGACCCTCAAGTTCCTATTCCTATGCAACGTGGGGGCTGGATCAAAATCTTTCTCCGGAGGAAGCGGGGCAGGATGGAACGGGGAGACTGGATCTGAACCTTCCGGAGGAGGAAGCGGAGTGAGGAGCTTACGGGGATGCTATAAGTAGCGGCACTAATGAAAGGGGAGAGCAAGGGACCAGGGTAGAAAACCAGAACAAAGAGAGAAACTCAACCTGAGACCTCTGGAGAGTCTTCTTTTAGGTCTTAAGGAATCTTATCACGAATGAAGTGCATTAAAGATAGGGCCAGCCTGAACAGACAATCTTGGTACTTCAGATTCCATATTTTACTCTACGGGCCCCTTCTTTTAGAAGTTGGTAATCTCGGTTAATGAGCCTGCCTCGTTTCATTCTTTTGTTATTCCAGCAGAGACTAGCCAATAGGCCTTTCTATTCCCACCCAAGCGAGTTTGAGAAAACTCCAAGCAGCGAGTTTAATAAATGGTCAAGCAACGAGAAAACTCCAAGCAGTGTCGCGCTCCGGCTTTAGAGCCGGCCTAGAGCACTCCGGCTTTAGAGCCGGCCTAGAGCACTCCGGCTTTAGAGCCGGAGCTTGTTCCCTAGTGCGTGGGGGCAGAGAGCAGCGAGAAAATGGAGCCCTAGCGCACTCCGGCTTTCGAGCCTCCGCTTGTACCCTAGCGCGCTCCGGCGAGAAAGCCGGAGCTTGTTCCCTAGTGCGCTCCGGCTTTCGAGCGCTTGGAAAAAGCCCTTTCATTGTTCTCGAGGGCCATGTAGAAGCCCAATTTTGGACCCTTCAGTGATCTGACATACTTTGGACCACAAAATAAGATCAAAATAGAGTTCTATATTTCGCTGTTATCCTTCAGACTAGCACCATTCCTTGCTTTATAAAAAAAAGAAGTAAGGCGCTGAAATGATTGACAAAAAAAGGGCCCTTTTGGACTAGCACTCCTAGCTTCCCTCCCTTTGAAGTCTCCTTCTTAGCTCCACGAGTCACTAGAAAGAAGGTGAAAGGCCCACTACTTCTTCATTTTCATTCATGGCCGATTGATTTGCCCTTTCGTATTCATTCGACCTGAGGTCATAAAAAGAGAGGTTCTTTTATGCAATGCATAATGGGCGGGCTTCCTGTGGATTCCTCCAACTCAATGAATGAAGGGGGGAGTATGAGGCTTTCTATATGAATATGAAAAAAGGAAAAGGGTCAAACATTTCTTACTTGAGAATATGACTGAATGAGGAAGAGCTCCTTATGTGGTATCACTTTACCACCATCTGAAATGCGCGAAACTTCGATTGGTGGAAGCCAGTCCATGAAGATTCTCCCTTCTCTTGCGTGCAATTCCCCTCCTTCGGTAAGCATCCAGTATCTTCGCAAAATGAACATTTCTCTAAGCTTATCATGTAGCTTATACGTCGTTTGAAAGCTGCTCCAAGGATCCAACGAATAGCTAAGGTTTGTTGACGATCCTTGGCAACAATCCCAGGGACATCATAAATAGTACCGGCGACTCCTACTTTTACCACTTTGCATATTGGCTTTATATTCTCTACGGCGTCAACCATCAGTTTGATTACATCGCGTTCAGTTCGAGCTGGGTGATGAAAAGTTTTATAAACAATAGCATGAACTCTCATTCTTTTACCATCGATCATGCGAAAGTTTACCAACTTCTTGATCAATTGTTTTTGCTCACCATCCAAGTCCCCCATATAGCTGAGAATTTCCGAGCAATTGGACGATGACAAGGCCGAACAATTTCTATTACGCAATCATTACCGTCCATCTTTTTCAGCCAACTCCCCCCTTTCCTTCCAACAAAAATAATTCATCACAAAAATAATTCATCCGGGTCGTCACCTTTGTCTGTTAAGCCCTAAATCAAACTCCTAGTTTCTTAACCACTCACGACGACAATCGAGATCTTCGACTTAGCTCCCATAGGTAATCCACCCGGGGCAGAAGATAACGAAAGGGAGACAAAGTCAGTCCTAACTAAATCAACATACAATAACCTCAACCGTCTACCCTTTCCATCCATCATATCAGTCGAGTCGATCCGATTCGTTCTTCTCTATAGATAAGGCAAGAGAGAACTTCTGACCTCGCGGATGGAGAGGGATTCGAACCCCCGGTATTCCTATCAATACTTCAGTTTTCAAGACCGACTCTTTCAACCGCTCAGACATCCATCCCTTCGTGCTTCACCCGCCTTATCTATCTGCGTGCTGGCAGGTAGGGGCAACTCTATGTGATTCTCTACGCTTGCTTGCGCCCCACCCTGTAAGCTGACTCTCTTGCCTGCCGATTAGTGACACTTTTCCGGTAGTACGAATCACTACGCTTCGCTTCTTTCTATATGATAATATGCACCGTCCGTCGGTTGCTGCGCTCTTCGCGGGTAATAGCAAGAGAGTTAAAAATGAACAATCCTCCAAAAAGTCCGCAGTGATTGAGTCCGACTCAAGTGAGTGAGTGAAAGGCGTGGCAAGAGAGCGATTCTACTCGCGAACGATCCGCAAGTGAAGGACCGATCCTTTAACGTCAGTGCTCTTGCGAGTATTATGTTATGATATGACTTGGCGGCTCACGAGCAACATATAGACTAAGGTTGCCCATACTCCCTAGCTCCTTTTTGGAGGCCCACCGCTCCCCCTTTCATTAAGCGGCTTGCATTTTTTGGCGAGTACTGCAGTTCCTCCATAATCACACTGAACACCCAGAGCGGCTCTCTCCCCAGTCCACAGCAACGTGTGGAATCTGGATCTACTGTGTTCTGACTCTATTGGATCAAGTCAGATACAAAGCCTTCTACTACTACTAGGGAGAGAAAATGCTATATTTCTGAGATTGGACTCTCTTACTGTGATTAGTCTAGGCTGTTCCCGAGCCAGGTTCCCTGGATCCATTCTGACCTAAATGGATGAATGAAGAAGGGGGCGGGCAGATACGACGGCCACACACACCTCTTTTTAGCCGAATAAAGCCAGATCTACTACACGACGGCTAGGAGCAGAAAAAGATTGAGAAAGCAAGATCAAACCTACTCTACTGTCGATTCAAATGGCAAAGAGCCCCCTCATAGTCGATCAATGAATGGATCAAAGAAAGAGGCTCTATCTATGTCATAGTATATAAGGGAGGAAGCCCACGCCCACCCCTGATCAAAGAATAAAGAAGCTAGCACGGGTAGACTTGAGGAGCTCTTGCTCTGTGTATCCGTCCTGCTCCGTCTTGGGGGTCATAGAAACATACGAACAACCTACTCTTAGAAGCTTGTTAAAAAAAGCAATCCCTCACTACCCCTTCAGTTACCTACTTTCCTTGACTCATATCTTCGGTGTACCTCAATGCAAGACAAGCACAGAAAAGGATATGAAATCAAAACCGGGCTATCGCCCTATCTAAGCGGGTTTCCCCTCTCCTCTACGGAAGAAATCTTTGAGTCTATTTCAGTTCCTGTGTCTATCGCTATCGCCCTATTCTCTCTCAATTGCCCATCCTTTATAGATGAGGGGGAGTACCTTAGCAGTAGCTTCCAACATGAAAGAAATATTGACCTCCTCAAGTGCCAGATATGCATTTTTATGCATTTTTGACCAGTTCTGACTTACCAAATCAGTTTACTGAAGGAATTGACGTAAGCATAGCTCTCTCTCTCTCAAATACAAATGCCAAGAATTGGATAAGTGGTTTATGCTAAAATGCCTTTCATTTCTCTTTTAAGGCGTTTGTTTTTCCTACTTATCTTATAGTATCAGTCCTCCCAAATTTTTATTAACCAACAACATCTTGGAACAAGGTCTTTGTTGGAACTAAAGAAAAGGTTATTCAATCCAACTGAAGTGAAGGAATTACCTATTCGGAACCGGAACAAGAAAGAAAGAGCTCATAACCCCCTATTAACATAACATCAAAAGTGAACAGCTCTCCTCAACTGAAGGCGCACCTACTGTTACTAGAAGTCTAGTCTCTCTCAGGCGATCTCGAATTAACTTACTTTATAGGCCGAAAGGGAGATATTTAGAAAACCCGATTCCCTATCCTGTCTTAAGAACCCGACTCGAAAGAAAGAGAAAATCAAACCGGACTAAAAGAGAACAACAAAAGCTTTCGACGATGGAACAACACTTATATATCCAGATTGGAATTGGACTTGAACCTAAATAGGAGGCCACTTTCACTTTCATATCAGGAACGTCGACTTGCACTTGCAATAATGAATTATGAACTTTCCGGCCTGGCTCATATTCACATAGGCCACTCAACAATACGAATAAGACCTTCCACTCCCGTAGAATCGAGAGACTCAGAATCTCAATGCCTTGGGATAATGCCCACCTTCGGGAGAAGATTACCGAACGACTTTCTGTCCTCTTCGCTTCCCCTAATATTTAGGGAAAAGGGCCTTGTCGGCCCTGATGACGGAACGCATCATCAATGAAAGGGTCCTCGCGTTGGACTTAGTTGGAAAGGTGGGTGTTCGGCATGTCCGTTGCTTCCGAACTTCTTTAGTAGGGTGGGTAGCTTTGGAGATCCCATTCCTCACATTTCTCCTTGTCCCCAGACTTCACTCTTTCAACACTTGTCTACTTCCAAAATAGTAAGGCCTGTCCCTGTCTCCAAATGTATGATCCACCGATTCACTGAGTGAGTCTTTCTTACCGCTGGAGTCCCTATCTCTTAAAGCCCTATCAGACTGAATATCCGTCCCTTGTTTGCCAATTGAAGAAAGCCATCTATGGTCTTAAACAAGCACCCAGAGCATCAGTTTGAGAAATTCAAGATGGCCATGGTGAATGAAGCTGGATTCAGACAGAGCTCGTGTGATCCATTCTTTTCTTTTTCGTTATATGGCTTCTGGTATGGTTATTTTTTGTTCTATGTTGATAACATTATGAAACCAGGAGATGATATCTTGTGAATTGTATCTCTTAAGTAACACCTTCATAAACAGTTCAGAATGAAAGATCTTGGTGACTTGAGGCAGTATTGAGGTTTTAGAAACCTCTCGTGGGTACATACATCATGAGCCAATAGAAGCCCTTGAGTTGATTTGCTCGATTTACAGCTACATACTACTTACTATACTATAGGGGGGTTGTTCCTCCTATGACGCTGCAGGGTGAAAGAGCTACGTAATCACAAGATGGAATCGGAAGGGGCGAATCATCTTCAATTCCCTCAAATCACCCCCATGGAATGACTGAGATTATTGTGCTTTCCTACTCACATCCCGATCCGCTCTAGGCACCACTTGTCAATCCATCCCATCGGCTTAGATTCGGTAGCTCCCCGGAAAACCCACCCAACTCAATCATCTTCTGCTTCATGCGCTTCCCAAACAGCCTCCTCTCACTCTGCGTCCGAAGCCAGACACATCGGATCCATCATCCTGAGACTCCTTGTCACACTCTAACTTCCGACTCTACAATGATACGAACCTTCGGATCCGCCTCACACAACAAGACCTCCAACAAAGGATTCCGCATTACACGATGCTCTGTCCTCCGCCAAACAAAGAAGGATAAAGATTCTTATTCAAAATCTCTGTGTTTAACCCTATTTACTTTACGGATGTGAAACCTACTTCTCTTACAGAGCCTTTCTATCTATCTGAGAAAATAAAGGGAAATAAGAGGGCTTGGATCTCAAGTAAGGAGGATGACCTCGTTCTACAACTTGAGTAAGGCTGACCCAGCCATAGTTGACTCCGGGGGTGTTCAATTCTTTGGACAAAGAGGTAAGTAATCTCCTGGGTCAATGGTCTCTGTCTCAGCTAGCTGCCGTAATAGTACCTCGTCATCCGCGGATAATCAAACTCTTGCGTAGCCTTCATACCTCCTTTCGGCACAACAAAAGCAAAGGTTGGCATTGGTCCGTGGCAGTCTTTCATCCATGTTGAAATTCTCCCAACAAAGCAAGAGCTATATCTCAATCAAGAAAAGGAGCTCCGCTTTCTCTTTTTAGGCAAGCAAAGCAAAGATCGGTTCCACCTACTCTACTCTTTGAAGTGAGTAGTTTGCCAGATATGCGCTAGTTGATTTTCTCAAGCGAGTTTGAGAAAACGGAAAGCAGCGAGTTTCATAAAACTCCAAGCAACGAGAAAATGGAAAGAAGTGTCGCGCTCCGGCTTTAGAGCCGGCCTAGCGCGTGGAGGCATAGAGCAGCGAGAAAATGGAGCCCTAGCACGCTCCGGCTTTCGAGCCTCCGCTTGTACCCTAGCGCACTCCGGCGAGAAAGCCGGAGCTTGTTCCCTAGCGCGTGGAGACTTTCGAGCACTTGGTCACAGTCGCTGCAGCACAAGTCAATTCCTTCACCTTGGATTGGTTGAGAGCTAAGTGGCATGGTTCTTCTATTCCTGCTGTCCGTCTTACTCAAATTCTTCCAAATCTAGAATCTAATAGGTAGTGGTAGACAGCCTTCTCTTATCAACTGCGCGGATTGGCTCTCTCATTCTCTTGCGCGGAACCATTGAATCGAAAAGAAAGGACTTCGAGTTGGAAATGGAGCGTGAGCTCATGCTCTACCGATAGGAAAAAAAGATCTTCGACCATTCATTTTCTTTCTCAGGTTATTACCTGGCATTCATCTTCGCTTGTTCTCTTCTTTACTGGTTTGCCTGTAAGCCTAATTCCTAATGATGGACGTCCTCAATGGTCATCGTAAACTCCCCAGAGTTGGAAGCTATTTGTCTCAGGACGCCACCTTGTTTTGTTACCAATGCTTGTTGTTTGGATCTCCCTTTACATCACCATCCCGAATGTACGAGTGGGTCAACACATCCCGTTCTCAATCGACCGGCCTCCTCAAGACCATCACTGACATCATTTGTGAACTGTCGATAGTTCAACACAATACTTTCGACACCTGTGCCTAACCGACCTGACTTGACCGTTTGGATAGACCACTCTTTGATGATGAATTCAAAAAACCCCTTTCTGCTCTAGTTGAGAGCTATCAGACATTTCAATCCATTGCATTGTTGTCTCACTTTCCAATGCGATTGGTCGAGTCCAGCCCCCTCTCTCTCAATATGATAGATGCTTCTTTCTTCGATTCGTGGGACTTCTGCTTCAAAGAGGGCGGTCTATCTTATTCAATGGCGTTGATCGCCACTTCTTTTGATGTGGACGCGTGATTGGGTAGAGGATCCGCAGATACTCCCATGTCAGCCTTGGACTGGGTCTTGCACTTCTCAATCCCTTTTTTGGCCGATAGCGATGAAGGAATAGATGCTTGAACTGATCGTGTCACCCTCCGCAATTGGGAGAAAGGACTAAATCCCTTGCCTGTGAGGAAGAAGCAATAGGAAGAGTAGGCGCCTACTAAAATAAGGGGGAGCAGATCAAACCAAGGAAACTCGAGATGGAACGCGATAAGAAGCGTGAGTAGTTGGCCGAGACCTTGACACAAGCCGTGATCATCCTACCCCCCTATATGGTCGTGTCGACTTATCCCATCCCTTGCTTTCATTGCTTCTCTACTTGCTCATCCATGCCTACATGGTTCAGTCATTAAGTAGTCCGGCGGAATGAGAAAAGTGCTCGGTCTATCTATCACCACAAAGTGTTGATGACCTCCCCATTTCCTCATCCTATTGTTGGAATGATCCTAGGTCTCGCTACCACCTTGGCGGATGATGATGAAGAGAGTTTGAGAAAATGGAAAGCAGCGAGTTTCATAAAACTCCAAGCAACGGCGCGCTTCGGCTTTCGAGCCTCTGCTTGCTCGGTGGAGAACTCCACTTTACTGTCTTTCTATTTGGATGGAGATGTGAACACCCTCTCTTTCTCCTCGTAGGTTTGATTGCCCGCTCCGCCCCTACCTCACACCTCAACCACTCAATTCCAACAAGAGTGGAATAGCGTCGCCTAACTCCAATTAATTACTTATGTTTTAACTAGAGGTCTTCCATCTGAATGAATAGTTCTAGAATCTTGGTATTCGTACAATTGGGTATGCATGGTCGCGTTATTCCCATGCGCTGCTTTTAAGTTAGGATGGTTGGTTTGGGACTTACTTATAGGATACTTTCACATTTTCACTGGCTAAGATGGAAGCAGACAAAGCATAGAGAATGGAGAATACGGACGGTTTTTTAGTCCAAGAGAGACTTTTCATGGCCTTATCCGATCTCATTCTTTTATCTTCCCTTGCTGAAGTCGTCCAGCATCAATACAATCCGAATGAAGAAAGAAATGGGCCCCATAAAGGAATGAGGACAAGTGGGCAGATATTGAGGCAGCGAAAGCTCGCTCAACCAAACTGACCCGGCATTGGAAAGCATCATGTTCTAGCCACACACAAAAGAAGTCAGTTAGAAAGAAAGCGGTTCGGACCCCGGGCCCCGAAAGGAACATCTTTTCTTATCCACTAGGCAAGGGTCTATGACATAAGGCTCCTCCTACGAACCTATTGACCTCCGAACCTAAGGAATAGAGTTCCGCATCGGGCCTCGAGATCTTCGGTACTTTATATGCTTGCCGCGAATAAAGATGACTTTCCTTTCCTATTCGCTTGCCTGCGCGCTTCTACCCCTATCTATCAACGGGGACTCCCCTCCGAGAATGGAAGTGTCGCCGCCTCATGTGGCTTACTGGCTCATGTGGCTTACCGGCTTGCCTCGAGAATGGACTAGTTGGAGTGAGGCTTCGCTAGCATTGGGATTGACGAGCTTGCCTGGAATTTAGGTATTTCATCCAGCTCCTTCAGGCCCTGCTTGTCTTTTTCTTATCGGATTCCTTCATTCCCCATAGTCCACAGTCCCCATTCATTGGCCTTTAAAAGAAGGGTTCCGAATCAGTCATTGATTACCGTCAACCCATTCTCCATAGGTCGGTCCGATAGGAAGTCCTCTTTTTCAATAAAGGATTTCCTTTCTGCTTGCTCTACTGATTATGGTCTGAAAGACCATCTTTTCAGATGTAAAACAGTTGTGGCTGCAGTACCAAGACCAAGACTAGCTTCATCTCTTCCACCATCGGGTCGGTGTCTCGTGGCATCTCTTTGGGCCTTTCTTTCGGGATCTCTTCAGGCGTCTGGTGGCATTTTCAATAGAAGGCAGCTAAGACCATTTCCGTCTTGACATGATAAGGGCTTTCCGAGACTGAATAATCTCTCAATTCTTCTTTTCCACATCAAGCAGATACCATATGGTGATCTGATTTGCTAAGTCAGTGATCCTTCCTACTCCTTAGTTGATGGGGGATTCACCTGCCATTTGTCCGTGCAATTGTTCTACATCTTCGAGATCGAGATTTGCTTTTATGCGACCTCCAACTTTCTTTGTTCAGACCGAGAATATTGGATTACCGGGGCATCATGAGCTTACCTTGATTGCTCCTGGAGTTACTCCCCCCTTTTTTGAAGTCTTTGTCTCTCGGTGCTTTTATACACGTTTATCTTTACATTAATCATCCAAAATTTCCAAGGTTCAACACCAATTTATTTTATTTTGCTTATCATTTATTTTATGCACCTTTAATTTTCTATTTTCATATCCTCAAATCCTTTTATTCTCCTAGTAGATTATTGAGATAGATTAGATTTAACTAGTTCTTCATGGGTTTGACACTATAGTCTCTACTTAATTACTTGATATGACTAGTGCACGTGCTAGCAAATTTCTTTGTTATAAATTATCCGCATTAAGTATTTGGCACCATTGCTAGGGAACTATATTCATCATTCTTATTCTATCTCTTATAAGCTACTTTGAGAATTTTTATTTTTTTTCTATTTTACTTCACTTTTCGTTTAGTGTTGTGTAAGCTTTTTAGGTTACATCTTTTATACACAACTTGATTGTCGAAGCTCACATGATTATTCCGTCAATGGCGAAGAAGAAAATGACTATCACTCAACAAGTTGAGGAAAAAAAACACTATTGTCCAGCAAGATGAAGTTGAGGCAACATAGTCAAACCAAATCACTACAAGGAGCCTCAACAAGCTCAAAATGAAGATTCATCACAAGATCTATTACCGTGCTCAAATAATTATTAGATCCTTTGCTGAAGAAACTCTCCACTCAACATTATCAAATTGAAAATATGGAGAGGCAAATTGACAACATCAAGCTACAAAGCAAGAGAAACATCAATACTTGAATCTACATCAGCACATAAGTCTACAACCAGCCTCCAAGATAAAAAAAAACATGTACACAGTAGCTCGTCATGTCACCTCAAGAGCACGTGGCCTGCACCCAGTCAAATTATGTGGCCCTCATGCCTCGTAATCAGTGCATGACACCCATGAAGTCCATGTGATGCTTCCCTGATTAAAACACCCCTATCTAACGGCCATAAATATTATGTAATGACTCTTAAATTCATTACAAGCCATGACCATTTGGTAACGGGTCCTTTCACACTCTCTATATTAGTGCAGGGTTGTGAGCAACTTCTTCATGCAGCGATAGCCAAAATTTGCCTTTGTCTTCTCCTCCTCTGATGAGTTCAGCGTCAGTTCATGGGCGGCGAAACATGCAAGGTGTCGGCAAACCTCTATCGATGATCCTTCGCACTAGCAAGTCTTCAATGGTGGTGTCTCGGCTTGATTTTTGTCGGTAGATGTTTTTACAGTAACTTGCAAGTTTGACGACCTGCAACTCTCCCACCGCCAGCCAATCTTGAGAGGATCACCGTCGAATGATGCCCAGTTCATCAGAGCCACGATAGCAGTCTTCTTCTAACGTTATTTGTCCTCGTCTTCTTTGGCTTGTTTTCTCCCTCTCATTTTTTTGCGCCGCAAACCTGTCAGGCATTTATGGGGGGTGATTCTCATGTATGACCAGTGATCATTTAGTGCCTCATCAAATAGTCACTGCCATGGCCATCACCAGCATTTTCTAGACCATAATCATCTTCCATAGGTCGTGAGCGAGTTGTCACGACCTGTGACTATCTGCACCTCTTCTACATTGTCACTAGCAGGGTCATGACTTCCATATCATGACCCGTTAACTCACATAGAAGGGTCGTGACTTCTCCGTAACGACCCATTAACATCACCTTACGGGCCATTGTTTTTCTTCGCTGCCATACCAGTTCGGCATGCCTCCTCGCACCAAGGTCCTTGTTCACTGCCGATCTCACCATACAGTGGAAGAATTATTCTAATCTCAACAGTGTTGGGTTCAAGCTTGGGGGAGATTGAAATTTCATGCATCATGCCTATCTTTTTATAGTGCATAGCAAGCTTGGGATCTCATCATGTTTTATTTGCATATTTGCTTGCATATATGTCATGCTATATTGAAAATGCCACACCATATTTTCTTATGTCTTAGTATTTGCTTATTTTTTAAGCATTATCAAGGACATCATGTTAGTTAATGAAATCCGAAGTATATGAAGTTTATCATTTATTGCCTTATTGTTGGGTAATTGGTTTGAAGAAAGTTCCTTAGTGAAACTATGAATGTTTGACGACAAGTCTTGTTCATGCTCTTATTTTTATGTTATGTATATTACCTTGATAATGATCATATCGTTGTTGAATATTCAAGTGTAGCTGAGCTTACTGATAAATAAGTACATGTAAAATTGTCATCATATATAAAAGAGGACTAGTGGAGCTCCAAAAAGTAAAAGGAGGTATAAAAAGGTGTTATCCAGAACCTGAGTGCGTTCAGGTGATTAGATCCATAAGAGATTCTTATCTGACGACCTAAGGGCAACTGCTTTGGGTTCTGTCAATCGAAAGCTCATTACATAGACCACCTTGTGCAATATGAAGAAGCACATGAGTACCGAATCAGTGAAATGGTAAAAAACAAGTGAAAAGAAAAAGAACTGAAAAAAATGAATGATGATGAAAAGTTTCTAAATCAAGAAATATAAAGTAATAAATAAATAAAAGCTCATACACTTGTATATTCAACATTGATATTTTTATTTTCAAGAATTATTTTCTTATTATTCAGAACTGAATTTGGAGGAGTTTATCAAACGTCTTTCATTCAAAAATTTCACAAAACTAGGTTACTATGGAAAGTGGTGAGACACTTGGGTGATGAATCTATAAAATTTAGTGATATGAAGAAAAGTTGAGTGACAGGCTGGGGGCGATGATTAACTATTTTTGTTGGAGCTTTGCTTTGACCATTGTTTGGGGACAAGCAAGTATCTAAGCTTGGGAGAGTTATGATGCATGTAAAATACAACATATAATTAGTCACGCATTTAATCACATTTCGATTCATTTCATATACCATGCATCATTTTATGTCCTTATTTCCTTTAATTTTATAAAATAGAAATCTACCTAAATTCTATGTTTTATTACATAAAAAGAAAGAAAATTGAAGTACGAAGCTACAAGAGAAAACCGTGCTAAAATCGGAGTTAAAACAGAGTCAGAAGTGAAAATTAGTAGAGGCTGCCAAGGCTGAAATGAATATAACATGCCATGATGATAGGATCATAACGTCCATAATAGCACGGGCATTACAAACTTGTAACGACATGTTAAATGTCCAATTTCGTGCAGAAAGCTTGCCTGAGTTACGAGCCTAACCAAAATTTTACGGACCATTAAAATCACACTTTTACTTTGATTTGAACACTGTGAGAGTTGTGAAATCACTATTAGGAGTCGTGAAAAGCCATATTCAGGTCGTTACTGAGCTGTTATTGGTCGTTATGAAGCTGAATTTCGATATTTCTTCGACTTTTCTTAAGGATTTCAATTTCAACTCGACTCCAAACTTTATCATAAGTCTCAGGAATCATTTGGAAACACATTTACTCATATTTGAAGAAATTTTGGATGGTTTTAAAATTCAATCAAAGTTTATTTCGAATTTTTATTGTTTTGACATAAGAAGACTCCCAATCAAACTGAAATTTTATCAAAACCTTTGGGACAACTATAGATTATAAATAGAGGCCCTAGAAGACAAAAAATGTGTGCTTGGGTTCTTGAGGCTTCGTAATTCATGCTTTATTGCAGAGAAGAAATTTTGAAGCCCGAAGATCATCCGAAGGAGAAAGATGTAAATTATTCTGAAGGCTGTAAATTATTCTTCTATCATATGTTTGGATGCTTTTCTACCTAATTCTTATAGTTTATTATTTTTGTAATAGAGATTTCATATTTTCTTTTTGAGAAGAAAAAATGTTTGAACCATGTTATTAGTTAAGTTAATTTATCTTTTCGATTTCTTTTGATTATGAATGTTGAGTTCAATGCTTTTTTTTATGACTGATTTTATTTATACAAAACTGTAAGAGGAGAGATTAGTTTCAGAAATTATTATTACTTTTATAATTGATCTTTAACTTTTAAGTTGAGGCATACATATCGCATGTTCGGTAACTCATCGTTTGTGCCGAATTTTATGTAGTTTATTTTTTTGTTCAGATTTGTGGGTGAATAATAGTGTAGTGGATACATACTCATGCATCTTAATTCTCTATTAATAATTGACTCTTCGTTTGCGGTTATTAGTTTTATTATAAGTTAAGGTAGTTTAGTTTACTATTCTTGAGAGGTCAATATTTAGGTACTCCTAATCCATCTTAAGAATCGATACTATTATTTTCTGTTATAACTCAACTATTATAGATCATCATACACGTCTATATTTACATTAATCATCCATAATTTCCAAGGCTCAACACCAATTTATTTTATTTTGCTTATCATTTATTTTTTGCACCTTTCATTTTCTATTTTCATATCCTCAAACCCTTAGATTATATTAAACTAGTTCCTCATGAGTTCGACACTTTAGTCTCTACTTTATTACTTGATATGACTAGTGCACTTGCTAGAAAATTTATTTGTTACAAATTATTCGGCTCATTTGCTCCGAGTTTATCCACTGCACAGCTCATGTTGGGCGGCATCAAGGGACTCGTCTCAGCACATCTATCTCAGCAGCTTCCTCAGCATTTGGCTCGCAACTTGCAGGTGATCCAAACCATACTCTAGCCATAGACTCAGTCCCCACGAGGCCTAGGGCTGAGTACGTCGGCATCGAATGTCAAGAATGACAACAACGATGATAATAATATAGGATAGAAACTTTTTTATCATTTTGTTATCTTATTAACACTTTTGTGATGGTTATTAGTATTACTCTTTATTATTATTGTGATCAATGTGAAGAATGCATTGTATATGCATTGTATAATTTGTATGGTATGGGAAGGGAAGAAAACAACTAGAATGGGGCAAAATTATTAGAAAGTGATGTTGCATTAATGATGCAAAGTGGTTGGGTGATCACTTGCTAATCACTATATGTTTCTAACCCATTTTAGATGCAATTCATACATATCGAGTCCCATTTTTGGGCCAATTATACTTGGAATGCAAACATTATGATAACTAGTTGATATTCCTCATTCCATACTTAATTCCATGTGCATAGAGGTTCTGAAATGTCAAAATCCATTAATATTTAAATTCTATGCCAAGTTATCATTTTGAGGACAAGTTATCATTCCTAAGTGTCAAGTTATCACTATTTTGAATGAACTAATTTTCAATGGTTTTCTTGCCCTAAATCCATCATTATCATGTATAAATCATATTTGGATAGTCACATCTCAACTTGTGCAAAGTTTTAAGTTCATTTGAACAAGTTATCATTTTTTAAGTACCAAGTTATCGTTAAAGGGCAATTCTATCATTTCGACATGCAAAACCATTAATTCTGCACAGGGACCTTAAGCAATCATCTTATTATTGTTCTAACTCATTGCTGATCAAATTTCATCACATTTGGATAATCAAAACACAAGTCATCACAAGTTATCGTTTTTAAGTCATATAAGTTATCATTTTTGGGGCACCCAAGTTATCACTCCTTAGGAATCTCATTCATATTTGATTTCTGACCTCACTCACTTGTCACTCTAATCCATTTGATGCCTGAAATGCTTTGAACCACCCATATTAGGACATTTTCCAAGATTTCCTTAAAGTTATCATTCCGGGCCCTTAAATTCATTTATATCAATATAAGTTTTCATTCCTGCACAACACATAATCCCATCTGATATTTGAACTAGTTACCAGCATTATCCTAATCTTTATTTGTCAAAATATCATTCAAAGGCTTTGATGCTTGCTGTTTGGGTTTTGTAGCAGGGAGAAAAGGTGGCCAAAAAGTGGAAAAAGGTGGGGGGACCACAGAATTCCTACACCAAAAGCTGTCTGCAGCAGTGCAGATTCTTCCAAGCAGTGGACAGGTGGCTTAATCAGGAGGATTAGAATATTTTGATGCTGATAAAAGGGTGGAAAGGAGTGATATAAAAGGTGGAATTTCTGGAGGAAAAGGGAGGCTGGACATTGAGGGTTTGGAGCAAGAGTTTGAAGCAAGGAAAGGAGGAGCTGCTGCTACTGGAAGTTGTTGCTGGCCGAGAGCTTCTATCCAAGATGATTTGTATTTGTTTCTTATCCCATTTGATGTCAAGTCTTGTAAATATGAGGAGCTAAACTCCATTTCTTCTAGGATAGGGTAGTAGTTTAGATTAGTTATGGATGGAAATGGATTGGATTAATTCCTGCACTGAATCATTTACTGATTATCAGATTTCAAAATTATTTAGAGTTAGTTCTTGCCATTGTTGGATCCTATTGTAATCTATAATTGAGAAGTTATCATTTGATCTATCCCTAGTTCAGAAATGGATTAGAAATCAATGTCAAGTTTTGAATTCCAATTTAATTGAAGTTCTGATTTCTTAAATTTTGATTTTCTAGTTTCTGTTTTTCTTAACTTCCTAAACCTGAACTCCTAAACTTTTGAATCTGTTTGTCATTGTGGATCTGATTAATAGAGCAACTGAAAGGTTGATATTGTCCCCAATCTTGATCAGAAATGAATCAAGATGTTTGGCATTCTTTATGATTCAAATCTGTTCACTGTTTCTAATCTGATTTTTGAAAACCAGAATTCTGAATTTTTCTGATTTCTTATTGGAATCTGTTTTACCAATTGAGTCCCCTGATTTTATTCAATCATTGAGAGATGAACTTTAGAGATGTCTTGTAGTCCAGAGATGGGTCAAGAATCAGTTGGCAAGCCTGATTTCCATTGATTTAAAATTCTGATTTCTAAAATACTGATTTCCTGGTTTTTGGTTTCCTGAATTCCAAAATCTGATTTCCTGGGATTTTGGATCTGATTGTCATCAAGGATTGGATTAATTGAATAGCTGAGAGGCTAATATTTGTCCTGATCTTATTCAGAAATGAATCAAGATGTTTGACAATTTAAGATTCAAACCTGACTTTTTCCAAAATATGATTTCTGAGTTTTGATTCTGAATTCTATTTTCTGATTGTTTGGAATCTGACTTGCCAATTGTTAATCCCTATTTTATTCAAATCACTCAGAGGTGTACTCTAGGAATCTCTTGCAGTCCAGAGATGGGTCAAGAGGCATTTGGCAAGCCTAAATTCCATCAATCTACATTGCTGATTTTCCTGAAATGCTGATTTCTGTTTTCTCATTTAATTAACTTCTAATTTTCATTGTTAAGCCTCATTTTGATCCACTACTGAGAGGTAGTTTTAAGGCCATTCTTGAGAGTCAGAGATGACCCAAGGAGCATTGGATAATCACTGAATTTCCCATTAAAGTTTGAATGTCTTTTAACCCCAATCAAATAGAACTTTGTGTGGATTTCAATTTACTTTGCAACCGAGAGGTCGATTTTAAATCTCCCTTGAATTCAGAGATGAATCATGGAACCCAAGTACTATTATTGGGTATATTTTATCCTAGTTTGGTTGATTGGAATGATTCCATCTTTTTATGATTGCAATTGCAAGTTATCATTCCAAACTTCCTTGAATTGCAAAAATCAGCATTGAACTTTCTTTTGAGCCCAATGATAACTTGATTTTTAGTGAGGACCCTCTTTTGATTCAACCTAGCTAACAACTATATAATCATATATTGCTTAGTTAGAGGCCAATTGAGCTATGGGAACAGCCATTTTCAAGTTGAATCAGAAGTTGGACATTTAATGATAACTTGTTCCATTCCATCCTTAATTAATTTAGATGAACACCAAAATCCTAGAAGAACCTTCCTCATTGATAGTTGAACCTTTTTAGACTTCATTCTAGCATTTATAACCTAGTTTTGATAAATTTCCAAAACCCAATAATCTGTTATCATTTCACTTTCCATTAAAAAATCTGTTTTCACTACCAATCAAAAATCTGTTTTTAGCCATTAGAGTAGAACTAATCTAGATTGTTTTAGGGTGTCTTAGACTTCAAATTCTTGTGGATACGACAACCTGAGTCTACTACAACTTACCTGTGCACTTGCAGCTAGTGAGTTGGGAGACCAAAAATTGAAAAATTTGACCCTTTCTTTAATTTCAGCAAGTTATCACTACTTAATCCCAAATATCACTATCAAGTTTTTGGCGCCGTTGCCGGGGATTTGAGGTCAATTAGGCTAACTTAGATAGTTTAGATTAATTTTTAGTTTATTTGTTAGGCTAATTTTTAGTTTTTGCAAGTTATCATTTTTAACTTTTCACTTTTGTCTAGTTTTCATTTCTTTCTTGAATTTGATACTTCTGAATCTCTTTATGCAGGACTTGGACCATCAAGAGGAACATTGCCAATCAGATCCTGAACCTGAAAGAAGATTTTTAAGAAGAAGGAGATTGCAAAGGCTTGAGGCAAGGAGAAGGATATTTGAAGAAGAAGAGGAAGAGGCATACAACCCTGAATTTGAAAGAGTTATGAATCAAAATATGGCAGCTCCTAGAACTCTTAGGGACTGTTATTCACCAAGCAATGCAAGGAATCAACAAGGGGGAGGAGCCTTAGCATCTGTGGAAAACTTTGAAGTTAATCCAGCCTTGATTTTTATGATTAGGCAAAGCCAATTTTCTGGACTTGGGACTGAAGATCCAGCATGTCATTTGGACAATTTCAAGGAGATGTGCAGCATTGTGAACTTCAACAATATCCCCATGAATGCAGTGTATATGAGATTGTTTCCCTTCTCACTCAAAGACAAGGCCAAGACATGGTACAAAGGATTGAATCCTGAAGAGGTGGCCACTTGGGAATCAATTGTTCAATTGTTTCTTTCAGAATTCTTTCCTCCTTCAAAAACTGATAACTTCAGGGATCAAATAGTGAAGTTCTATCAGTTAGACCAAGAAAACATTTGTGAGGCATGGCAAAGGCTTCAAGGGTTGTTAAGGGCATGTCCCCACCATGGATTTGAAAAGTGGCAATTAGTTAACTATTTTCATAAGGGATTGAACTACCCTAGCAAGGTGGCCTTGGACACTGCAGCGGGAGGTATCTTTGCATCCAAGAATATAGATGAGGCCTACCAACTGATAGAGAACATTGCAAAGAACCATCACTTCCTCACACATGATAGGACCAGGAGGCCACCTATGGACAATTCAGTGAACCAATTGTCAACCCAACTTGAAGAGGTGTTGTACAAGACTTTGGAGAGGTTGAACTTGACTCCCAATGGCAATAGGGCTTCTAATCCTGAAACAAGGTGTTGTGTATGTGGGAATCAAGGCCATGTGTCAAAAAATTGTAACTTAATTATGCAACAAGTGGAGCAAACAGTGGATCAAATCAATGCTGTGGGCAATTATGGAATTAAACCTCCTGTTGAATTTTATACTCCAGAAAATAGGAATCATCCATACTTTTCTTACAAGGGCAATAATTATCAAGGGGCTCCTATGCAAAATTCAAATTGGCAGCCCAAAATCCTGCCAAGGAACCAGTCACCACCTTATGGAAATCAAGGCCAAAATGCACCAATTCAAAGAAATCTGTATGAGCCATCACCTCAAGTCCAAGCACCACAATTCCAAAATGAAATGAAGGAGATGCTTCAACAAATTCTAAAGAAGCAGGACAGCCAAGGAGAGGAGATATTGAAGATCAATTCTAGATTGGATGCCATGAATGCAAATCAGAAATTGTTGGAAAGCCAAATTGCTCAACAAGCTAGTACATCCACTAGACCTCCCTTATTCTTTCCTGGACAGCCAGAAGTGAACCCAAAGGAACAAGTCCATGCTATCCAGCTCAGGAGTGGAAGAATGGTGGAGGAACCAATGAAGGAAGTTGAGGATGATCAAGTCAATTCAGATTCAAAAGTTGCTAAAGAGCCAAGTGAAGAACCTAAGGTGGAAATCAGGAATTCAGGCCCCAAGATTGAAGCAAAAGCCAGGGTCTTTGACAAAGTACCTTTCCCTGAAAGGCTAATTAAGGCAAGGCAGGACAAGCAATATGGAAAGTTTTTGGAAATCCTGAAGAAGTTAAATATCAATGTGCCATTTGTGGAGGCAATTCAGGAGACGCCCTCCTATGCAAAGTTTTTGAAGGAAATCCTAACCAAGAAAAGGAGGATTATGGAGCATGAAATTATTACCTTGACTGAGGAAGCCTCTGCAATCATCCAAAACAAATTGCCACCCAAGTTGAAAGATCCAGGAAGCTTCTCCATACCTTGTGAAATTGGAAATAGGAAGATTCAAAGGGCAATATGTGATTTGGGTGCATCAGTGAGTGTCATATCTCTTTCACTTTGTAGGAAGCTTGAAGTTGGAGATTTGAAGCCTACAAACATGTCTCTACAGATGGCAGACAGATCCATTAAGTACCCATATGAAATTATTGAGGACATACCCCTCAAAGTTGGTAAATTCTATATACCAGTAGACTTTGTGGTGTTGGACATGGAGGAAGATATGAATACCCCCATTCTGCTTGGGAGGCCCTTTCTAGCCACAGCTGGGGCTATGATAGATGTAAAGGAAGGGAGACTAACCTTCAAAATTGGAGAGGAGAAGATTGAATTCAATTTGGCACAGGTTATCAGTAGGCCAAGTTTTCAGGAAAATGATTTTGAAGATGGGCAGCTAGATCAAGTGGTAGAACAAGCTTCAGCTATAATTCATATTGGAGATCCATTGCAAAGGTGTCTAATGGAGGATCCAGAGGCTGAAACATATCAATCTGCATTGAGTTTATCCAAATTAGTAGAAAATTCAGAAAATCAGCACCAATTGCAAGAAGTTATCACTACTGAGCAAGGCAACTCAACTCAAACCAATTCTTTCAAATTGGAACTCAAGCCCCTCCCCAATAACCTGAAGTATGAATTCTTGGGGGAGAATTCAATATTTCCAGTTATCATCAATGCAAACCTGCCCAAGAATCAAGTTGATGAGCTGCTGAAAAAGCTAAGGCTGTCCAAGGAGCTGATTCTACAAGATTTGCCACTAGCTCCTAGCTGATTTCACATTGTAACAATGTCTAGCCAAAGACATTAAAGAAAGGCACTTCTTGGGAGGTAACCCAAGCTATTATCTACCTAATCTTTCTGTTTTTGTAGGAATAAGTGATGAGGAACAGGTTCAATTCACAAGTCTCAAATTCAGGGAGTACCCTTACCCCTATTTCTGATTTTTACACTGAAAACTTAATGATAACTGATATTATCTTTCTCATTATGCTTCATTGATCATATCATCATCTGAATTTACACCCATATCAATTATCCCAATCTGCTATAGCCCAATTTCAGTGAATTTCAGAAATTCCCAATGCAATGTTGAATTCTGCACTAAAAAATCTGATTAGTTGCAAATCTGCCATACCAATTGATATCCTTTGTTTCTCTACAGGATCAGTTGCAACTAATGAAGGTTAGACCACTAATGTTCATCAGTTGCAACTAATGAAGGCAAGCCTGATTTCCATTGATTTAAAATTCTGATTTCTAAAATACTGATTTCCTGGTTTTTGGTTTCCTGAATTCCAAAATCTGATTTCCTGGGATTTTGGATCTGATTGTCATCAAGGATTGGATTAATTGAATAGCTGAGAGGCTAATATTTGTCCTGATCTTATTCAGAAATGAATCAAGATGTTTGACAATTTAGGATTCAAACCTGACTTTTTCCAAAATATGATTTCTGAGTTTTGATTCTGAATTCTATTTTCTGATTGTTTGGAATCTGACTTGCCAATTGTTAATCCCTATTTTATTCAAATCACTCAGAGGTGTACTCTAGGAATCTCTTGCAGTCTAGAGATGGGTCAAGAGGCATTTGGCAAGCCTAAATTCCATCAATCTACATTGCTGATTTTCCTGAAATGCTGATTTCTGTTTTCTCATTTAATTAACTTCTGATTTTCATTGTTAAGCCTCATTTTGATCCACTACTGAGAGGTAGTTTTAAGGCCATTCTTGAGAGTCAGAGATGACCCAAGGAGCATTGGATAATCACTGAATTTCCCATTAAAGTTTGAATGTCTTTTAACCCCAATCAAATAGAACTTTGTGTGGATTTCAATTTACTTTGCAACCGAGAGGTTGATTTTAAATCTCCCTTGAATTCAGAGATGAATCATGGAACACAAGTACTATTATTGGGTATATTTTATCCTAGTTTGGTTGATTGGAATGATTCCATCTTTTTATGATTGCAATTGCAAGTTATCATTCCAAACTTCCTTGAATTGCAAAAATCAGCATTGAACTTTCTTTTGAGCCCAATGATAACTTGATTTTCAGTGAGGACCCTCTTTTGATTCAACCTAGCTAACAACTATATAATCATATATTGCTTAGTTAGAGGCCAATTGAGCTATGGGAACAGCCATTTTCAAGTTGAATCAGAAGTTGGACATTTAATGATAACTTGTTCCATTCCATCCTTAATTAATTTAGATGAACCCCAAAATCCTAGAATAACCTTCCTCATTGATAGTTGAACCTTTTTAGACTTCATTCTAGCATTTATAACCTAGTTTTGATAAATTTCCAAAACCCAATAATCTGTTATCATTTCACTTTCCATTAAAAAATCTGTTTTCACTACTAATCAAAAATCTGTTTTTAGCCATTAGAGTAGAACTAATCTAGATTGTTTTAGGGTGTCTTAGACTTCAAATTCTTGTGGATACGACAACCTGAGTTTACTACAACTTACCTGTGCACTTGCAGCTAGTGAGTTGGGAGACCAAAAATTGAAAAATTAGACCCTTTCTTTAATTTCAACAAGTTATCACTACTTAATCCCAAATATCACTATCATTGGGCGCTATTTAAAATATACCATAACTGCATCACATTAGCACCGCATTAGCGTCACGATCATTAGTGCCAATTTAACGTCACAATAGAGATGCAACATGACATCACATTGGCACTACTATAGCATCGCATGTTAGCGTCAACATAGTGTCGCAATATAGTGTTTCCTTAGCATCTACGTAGCATCACAAAAAGGATAAACTTAGCGCCACATTAGTGTTTGAATAGCGTCGCAATATTCAACACCATCTTAGCGTCGGGTTAGTGATGCAATGAGACTCCTCGCAATGACACTTTTCATGTCATGATAATGTCGTAATAACGTCAACATGTGGCACTAGTAGCGTTGCCTTTGTCCTTGGTGCTCTTGCGGTGCTAATAGCTCCGAACATCGGCATCTCCCCTCTGGGACGCCATGTCAATGCTATTGTGTCGTTATTTATTTTTGCCATGCTTTAGTGCCGAGTTAGCGATGCCTTGCTTGAGTCGCTAACCAGTAGATTTCTTGTAGTGCCAGCCTGAGTATATTGGTTGTCGAGTAAAACATGCATTGGCTCAACTTCAATGCAGTTCAGCCTGCACCCTTCGTCGATGCGCACAAACACCAGAACTCAGCCTGGGCTCCTTGTACCAATAGCAACCAGAGACCATCCCGACCCAAGCTCAGGTCACATTCGGCCCACACTAGGCCGAGACACTAGTATCATAGAACCAGATCTGGATTTGACAAATCTCGATCGGTGTTCTGTTAAAATTTATATTATGTTTTATATTTTGAATTGATTATTATGTGTTCCCGTGTGAGACGGAATGCTCAGTGACAACCTCTCAATTGTCACCGCCTGGCCTCTTTTGCTACCACGGTAGAACCTAGTGTGGTCAGCACCAATTGATTATTGATTTGTGAATTATGATCCATTCTTTAGTCTAATAACCATATGATTTCAATGAAACATAGTTTATATTGATATCGTCCTTTAATCATTATATTCTGACCCTATTGACATTATGATTTAGAGTATTGTTATGGCAGAGAATGATTAATCATGTTTTATTGTTAATTTTTTATCTATGGGTCATGATCTAGAATTTAGTGCTACCCGACATTATTAGTCTTTATTCATCCAAGGATTAAATACTCTTCGATTATATCAATCACATGATAGTACTTACTCAGTGCATTGTTATTACATACATTAAATCAGACGTTCAACCCAAGGCAGTTAAGTTCGAGAGTTCAAGTAAATTCGATCGAGCGTTCATGGATTCAAAACTTAGTTTTAACTCGTAAATGCATAGAATCAATGTACAACGCAATTTTATCCATAAAATATTTGATATATATAAAATAAATATCAAATATCTTTGAAAAAGTACATGTCAACTATAATAATGAACTATGAAACATCAATTATCTAGAAGTTCTATTTTAAAAGTTAATAATTAATTAATAAATTGTTCTCTAAAATCAAATTAAATTTATGCATGATCCAAACAAAAAATTTCAAACAAAGTAAAATAATCCAACCATCTCAATTTGCAACAATAAATATATATTATCCATATCAAATATTAAATAAAATAGACTATATCACAACTTACTAAAATAGATTATAACTATATTCCCTAACTTTAAATTATAAATAATAGCTACTACTAATTTTTTTCATAAGCTTTGTTATTGCTTTAAAAATAGGATTTAATGGTCATCACACGCTAGGCGTATGATGGCCATACGCCTTAGTGCCCACCGTCAGATCTAATTCGATAGTGGGTGCTGCTCACTTTTTTTTTCAGCCCCCCCATTTCTTCTACCTCTCTTTTTTTCGTCCGATGGAGGCGGAGCAGCAGCCGGCATCGGTGGTGCACTGGCAAAAGGGACAGAAGTTGAAGCTGGAGGAGTCGGCAACGGCGGGGATGCTGGCCGCGAGGGAGACGGATGGCGGGGAGGAAGAGAAGGAGGAGGAAGAGGAGGAGGCTGAGGGCTGGGCCG
This sequence comes from Pontederia crassipes, assembly GCA_030549335.1. Lineage (NCBI taxonomy): Eukaryota > Viridiplantae > Streptophyta > Magnoliopsida > Commelinales > Pontederiaceae > Pontederia > Pontederia crassipes. The sequence continues at coordinate 64,743,755 of CM060189.1, forward strand.
CCGAGGGAGTACATGAGATTCGTGTTCGCCTACTGGGGGAGGACAGGCCATCATATGATTGAGCAGCAGCCGCCATCGCTGATCACTCTCTCTCTCTCTTGTGCACGATCGATCTAGAGTCATGCACAGAGGAGCAGCAGCCGCCGTCGCCGATCTCTCTCTCTTGTGCGCGATCAAATTGTGGCTGCCCTCGTCATCATTGTAGCTTCCCTCGCCGTCCTCACCATCGATCGGAAGGAAAGGAGAGGGTAAATCGCGGCCCTCGCCGGATCCCTCGCAATCGGCCGCCCTCGCCTCGCCATCATTGGATCTGCGAGAAAGGGGGAGAGATCGGATCGCCTCACAGCCATCGTCGCCTAGCCACTCGTGCCTCGCCACCGCTACCGCCTCACTGCTTTGCTATCTCCTCACCGCTTTGCTTTGCAGCTGCCATCGTCTCGCAGCCACGTCACTTATGAGGGTCATACGCTTTATAAGGCATATGACCCCCATTAAATCCTTAAAAATAAGTATTTGATTAGATGAGTAATATGTCTAAAGAATGATTCAATAGTTTAAATAAAAGAAAAGATTTAAAGCAATGTCTCACCTGCAAGAACATGTTTATTTGTGCTCATAATGACTCCAACACATTGTCGATCTTGCCACAGTCAATAGAACAACTAATATTATACTCAAATTCGTCTTATTTCAAGTATTGCTTAATCTTCTTTTAAACTCAAACTTTACATTACATACATTACATTCGGAAACAAAGATGTTGCTTCTCCCTAATACCCTATATGGAGTGTCCTCTCAATTTTCTAGATCATATAGCAGGGAAATATCAGGTGAAAATAAGTTCGTCAAATCTACGAATTTATCAATACGATTCTATGGAATAAACGAGTTTATCAACTCTACTCGTGAGTTTACTGAATTTAACCTAGATTGCGAGTCCATCTCAATTTTGTTCGCTACTTAGGTGTGAACTCTTAAACTTGTACAACTCTTAAACTCGTACGAGTTTAAGAGTTAATTTATGAGTTTAACATCCTTGGTTCAACCCTCTTTGATTCCATCGATTATATGATTCTTTGATCTTGATTATTGTTATTGTGTCGTTATGATTAAGTCCTAATCTGGGTGAATATGAGAACCTAATTAATTAAAGATAAAAGCTTGGGTACTGATGTTACGAATTTACGGGAGCTCATGGTATAATATAGCAGTTAGTGTTAGGGCATAATTTATCCTCATTGCATGATTTCTCCACATCGTGTAACGAAAGAGGATACCCTCCCCTTTAGAGAGAATGATTGTCATGATGTGCACAATCACTGACTACTCATGAAGTACATGACACCGCATCGCGATGAATATGTTAATTAGTGATATTGCATAGAAATATTAGAGATAAATAAGTTGATTACAACCTCCAGCTGGAACGTTGAAAATACACTTAGTGCATAGTATTGAGTATTGAAGTGTGCACATTGATTCAAAGCATATCATATGTCAAATACATAGTAAGAAAATCCAGAGCATTGAACTAATTCATTCCAACAATCATAATCTCCACAACTTGAGTCTACCTATAGACATTATATTGATCGCGATCCATTGATAATCAGAGTATTGATTCGTTCCAGTGGATCCTTAGTAGTGTTTATCAAGGATTATGATTTGATTCATAGACATTGTATTGATGAATCATCCATAGCATTGTACGTTATCAAATGTTACACTAATTCACTCAGAGCATAGACTTGATTCTCTTGTTGATTCTATTCAAGATATAGTATGTGATTTACTCTATTGACTCTACCCAGAGTATAATATTAATTTTTTGCCATTGATCTATTCCATTGATCTTACTTAGTGATAGTATTATTTTTTTCCATTTATTTTATTGATTACTCATTTGATTATACTCAGAGCATGGCTTCGATTATTTTTTAAGCATGGTATTGATTTCTTTTCATTGATTATTCCAATGATGATTATTATTATATTTACATTAACTCCATGCTTCTTTATTATTATTATCTATCTATTGATTTATTATCCACCTATTAGGTTGTGAAGCTCATGGGTTATTATTTTGCCTGCATTGATCCTATAGGTAATCAAAGTAATGAAGAATGATGATGAAGTGCACATGAAGTTGTGATATTGTCCTGATTTCATTTTAACTATTATGTCATAGACATCTCTTTACTTTATTAAACTTGTAGTAGAGATTCCATTAAACTTCCGCACTATTCTCATTTATCATTGATATCTTATTAAGTCTTTCACATATATAATGTTCAATATTTTATTCAAACCATTGTAGAGTTGATAAGGTCCCTAAAGTTAAGGCTTGTCACGTGACAAAAGCAATCCCAAGAACACAAAAGATGAAGTTTGGATTCTCAAAACGTTAAAAATAAGGTGAAATCTTCGTAACCAAAAGAAAATAGCAAACAACCCAAAAAAGAAAAAAATAAAATAAAGGAAAAAAGAGAGTCGGATCGTAAAGGGATCTATTTGGGTGTATCAGCAAAGTGTTTAGATTGTCCAAGGCTGGCGTCCAAGATTTTCAAAGGGCTGCTAAGGGGCAAAGCTGGGTGGCAATTAAGGAAGAGCGGGAAAGACATGCAGTGAAGAAGGATTCGGAGGAGGAAAAGTAGCGAAGTGATGCCCTAAAGTGAATGGATGTGAACTATGGCTCGCATGAGCCGAATCGTTCCTGCCGTCGATGTTGACATGGACGGTTGTCAATAGCTATGGACCCAAAAGATCTTGACATTCTTGTTATACCTGATATAGTATACACGTACGGTGCATAAATGACTATTTTATATGAAACTTAGTATTTCCCATATATATTGTTTACATGATAGTGAGTGAGAGGGGGATGCAATATTATGAAATTATTTTGATTGTATAATTTCTATTGTTGTATATTGCTTTTTTTTCATTTTGAAAATTGCAGCTATTGGGAAACTTCTTTTCTCCACTCAAAGTGAATTGAGCATGAATTTTTTTAAGAAAGAAATAAGCAAGAAAAAAAATTATTTGCACACCAACTAGTGGTTGGAGTCATCATCCGTCCAATTCATTGAAGCTCTTTGTGCATTGCTTTCCTTTCTAGAGTTTTCTGATACATATCCATTTGAAACTTTGGATTTAGAGATATATAATAAAGTAGCTGATCGAGATTGATTAATTATTATATCGTCTTCTACATTGATATTTCATTTTATGACCTCCTCAGTCACTTGTTAAGTGACATGCATCGAACTCTTTTACTCTTCTAATCTGATGTCTATGTTTTCATACCATAAGTCTTCCACTACAAATTATTCAACTCTAGTTTTCTTTACTTTAGGCATCACATAAATTAATTTTGCTTAAAGTTTAAACAGCATGACATTTTAGTATTAATTAATGGAATTTACTTTAGTCTTGTAACGACTTGAGGTCTAAGAACGAAGATGGTTTTATCGAATAATTTCATATGAGCAAAACACATGAAAATGTTCATGTGTTTATATGTGACTATTCCCTTTATTGAATTATCTCTAATAACAGAATGAAGTCTTCTCTTTTCCAGGTTACATATGCTTATTACACACTCCAGAAGAGGTTGGCCATCTAACAAAACAGAGTAACTAAATATAAGAAAAACTCAATGTAATAGTAAGGTTGACCTACTAAACAGATTTTTTTGCTATGTCCGACGATGGCTGGCGCGCGTGTTCAGGGGGAGGGGCAGCGGCGGGGAAGGGGGACTAGAGAGAGGGGGGACAAGAATAACAGCCAAATACATGTGCTTAGGGAGGACGGCTAGTGCATCCACCGCCGAGGGAGGAGAAGGGTGCCAATGTCGGACGGGTGGGGGCGATGGCTGGTGCGTGCGCACGGGGGAAGGGAGGTGACGACTGCTGTCCGCGGCAGCGGGGAAGGGGTCAGAGGCGGGGGGAGGGGGGACGGCTAACGGGCATGCACGGGGGGAGGGGGGATGGCTGTTGTCCGGCGGCGGCGGAGAAGGGGGTCCAGAGGCGGGGGGAGGATGGCTGGAGGGCAGCGCGGAGGGAAGGGGGAGAAGGACGATGGTGCGTCTACCTCCTGCAAAGTAGAAAGGGGTACCGTCGATGGTTGGCGCACGCGCGCGGGGGGGGGGGGGAGTGGGGGAGGAGGGGGGGAAAGACTGTTGTCTGGCGGCGGCAAGGAAGGGGGACCAAAGGCGGGGTGATCACTAGCTGATCATATTATAGTTTTACTCCATTTTCTATCCATCTCACATCTATCGAGGCCTCGGTTTGCCCTACATTTGGTCAATTATGCGTAGAATGCAATAAATTGTGATTACTAGCTGACCATCCTTATTTTTTTATTCAATTCCATGTGCACAGAGGTTCTGAATGTTAAAATCTGTAAAGTTTTCATTTCTGCATGATATCAATGTGCAGTTGCTAATTGAGCTGATTTTTAGTTATTGTGTTGTCCCAATTCCTTGCTGTCCTGAATTGATCATGTTTGGATAACTATGGTTTAATCTGCACAAGTTATCATTTTGGTGTCAAGTTATCATTTTTGGGGCAAAATTATCATTTCAATGTGCAAGGTTATTATTTCTGCATAACAGCATTGGACGATTGTTTAATTGCTGTCCTAACTCCTTGCTGTTGTGAATAAATCATACCTGGATAATCATGATTTAATTTGTGCAAAGTTATCATTCCAATGAACAAGTTATCATTCTCGGTGCACAAGTTATCATTCCTGTGAAATTTTATCCATATCTGATAATTGACCTCATTTTTATCGTTGTCCTATCCTTACTTCTTCTATTTTTATTTGTGAACTTTGATGCTTGCTGTTCTTTCTTTCTAGCAGGTTTTACAAGGCTGCCCCAGCTAGAAAAGCAAGGGGGACCACTGCACTACTGTACAAAAAGCTATCGGAATTACCTGGAATTTTCAGGACCATTGGACAGATGGCATAATCAGATGCTATGGAAGTTTCTGATTTGCATCCAAGGGTGGATGAGGACCATATAAAAGTGGAGAAACCTAGAGAAGGAAGGAGGCTGGATTGCAAGGTGCTGGACTAGGAAACTAAGGAAGGAGCTGAAGAAGAGGAGCTACAATCTGATTTCCTGTCGACCATTCCTGATTTTAGAATGCTTTGTATCAGTTTCCTCTTCTGTTTTGCATTAAATCTTGTAATTATGATGAGCTAAATTCCATATCTCCTAGGATAGGGTAGTAATCTAGTTTTAGTTATGAATGGAGTATGAACAATACTTATTTCCTTCTTTGATGTTAGAACTATTCTGATTTCTTATTTTTATTTGGTATCTGATTGTCATTGTAAAATCCCTATTTCATTAGCAACTGATAGGTTGATTTTGTGGTTCTCTCGATGTTCAGAAATGGACCAAGAGGCAATGAAATTTGTTAGATTCAAATCTGTGATTATATGTTCAAAACCTCTAATTTACAAGTGTTGATGTGGATTCCATTTTCATTTGGAGTTGAGAGACTGATTTAAAATCCTCTTGATGTTTAAAGATAAACCAAGAAGCATTAGCACTAGAATTAGATTAATTACATTTCCGATTAGAAGATTTCGTCCATTGTGCCATTATTATGAAAGTTGATTTAGTTGTGATGTAAATTTCAGACCTACTGAAATTGCCAAAATCTGAGAAGATTTGGTAAAATCTGTGAGGTGCTCAATTATATGTTTAATGATAACTTGATATCAGTGAGGATTCTTCTCTAATTCAACTTAACTAATCTTCTATATGAGAATATGATGATTAGTATTGATTTAATTATGCTGTGAGAGCAGCCCTTTATTAGTTGAATCAGATTTGACCTTGAATTGTTTAATTGTTCCATTCCATCCATAGCTAAATTAGATGAACCCCATTCCTAGGAGAATCTCCCATTAGTCCTTAGCTCAGCATCTAGATTTCAGTTCATTTCAATTATTAAAACACCAAAAAATAGCTACCCTTTTAGCCATACTATAAATATGTTTTTCCCTTTTCTCTATTTCCTATTTTTGCCATTTAAATTTGGCATCTTTTGACAACGTAAAAAATTTCGCATTTTTTGACCTTCTTGGCTGAAAACACCAGTAAAAGGCGCGCGCACGAAATTTCGCACACCTGAAAATTTTTCATCCGAGTCCATTTTTTCATCCCAATCATCTCACCATGCATCAACAGACACGAAAGCGTCGAAAATTTGGCATCTTTTGACAGCGTAAAAAATGTCGCATTTTTTCACCTTCTTGGCTGAAAACACCAGTAAAAGGCGCTCGCGCGAAATTTCGCACCCCCGAAAAATTTTCATCCGAGTCCATTTTTTCGTCCCAATTATCTCACCATGCATCAACAGGCACGAAAGCATCGAAAATTTGGCATCTTTTGACAGCGTAAAAAATTTTGCATTTTTTTACCTTCTTGGCTGAAAACACCAGTAAAAGGCGCGCGTGCGAAATTTCGCACTCCCGAAAAATTTTCATCCGAGTCCATTTTTTAGTCCCAATCATCTCACCATGCATCAACAGGCATGAAAGCGTCGAAAATTTGGCATCTTTTGACAGCGTAAAATTTCGCGTTTTTTGACCTTCATGGCTAAAAACACCAGTAAAAGGCGCGCGCGCGAAATTTCGCACCCCCGAAAAATTTTCATCCGAGTTCATTTTTTCGCCCCAATCATCTCACCACGCATCAACAGGCACGAAAGCGTCGAAAATTTGGCATCTTTTGACAGCGTAAAAAATTTCGCATCTTTTGTCCTTCTTGGCTGAAAACACGAGTAAAAGGCGCGCGCCCGAAATTTCGCACCACCGAAAAATTTTCTTCCGACTCCATTTTTTTGTCCCAATCATCTCACCATGCATCAATAGGCACGAAAGCGTCGAAAATTTGGCATCTTTTGACAGCGTAAAAAATTTCACATTTTTTTATCATCTTGCTGAAAACACCAGTAAAAGGCGCTCGCGCAAAATTTCGCACCCCCGGAAAATTTTCATACGAGTCCATTTTTTCGTCCCAATCATCTCACCACGCATCAACAGGCACGAAGGTGTCGAAAATTTGGCATCTTTTGACAGCGAAAAAAATTTCGCATTTTTTGACCTTCTTGGCTGAAAACACGAGTAAAAGGCGCGCGCCCGAAATTTCGCACCACCGAAAAATTTTCATCCGAGTCCATTTTTTCATCCCAATCATCTCACCATGCATCAACAGGCATGAAAGCGTAAAAAATTTGGCATCTTTTGACAGCGTAAAAAATTTCGCATTTTTTGACCATCATGGCTGAAAACACGAGTAAAAGGCGCGCGCCCGAAATTTCGCACCACTGAAAAATTTTCATCCGAGTCCATTTTTTCGTCCCAATCATCTCACCATGCATCAACAGGCACGAAAGCGTCGAAAATTTGGCATCTTTCGACAGCGTAAAAAATTTCACATTTTTTGACCTTCCTGTTGAAAACACCAGTAAAAGGCGCGCGCGAGAAATTTTGCACCCCCGGAAAATTTTCATCCGAGTCCATTTTTTCGTCCCAATCATCTCACCATTCATCAACAGGCACGAAAGCGTCGAAAATTTGGCATCTTTTGACAGCGTAAAAAATTTCGCGTTTTTTTACCTTCTTGGCTGAAAACACCAGTAAAAAGGCACGCGCGCGAAATTTCGCACACCCAAAAATTTTCATCCGAGTCCATTTTTTCATCCCAATCATCTCACCATGCATCAACAGGCACGACAGCGTCGAGAATTTGGCATCTTTTGACAACGTAAAAAATTTTGCATTTTTTGACCTTCTTGGCTGAAAACACCAGTAAAAGACGCGCGCGCGAAATTTCGCACACCCGAAAAATTTTCATCCGAGTCCATTTTTTCGTCCCAATCATCTCACCATGCATCAACAGGCACGAAAGCGTCGAAAATTTGGCATCTTTTGACAACGTAAAAAATTTCACGTTTTTTTACCTTCATGGCTGAAAACACAAGTAAAAGGAGCGCGCGCGAAATTTCGCATCCCCGGAAAATTTTCATCCGAGTCCATTTTTTCATCCGAATCATCTCACCATGCATCAACAGGCACGAAAGCGTCGAAAATTTGGCATCTTTTGACAGCGTAAAAAATTTCGCATTTTTTTACCTTCTTGGCTGAAAACACCAGTAAAAGGCACGCGCGCGAAATTTCGCACCACCAAAAAATTTTCATCCGAGTCCATTTGTTCGTCCCAATCATCTCACCATGCATCAACAGGCACGAAAGCGTCGAAAATTTAGCATCTTTTGACAGCGTAAAAATTTTTGCATTTTTTGACCTTCTTGGCTGAAAACACCAGTAAAAGACGCGCGCGCGAAATTTCGCACACCCGAAAAATTTTCATCCGAGTCCATTTTTTCGTCCCAATCATCTCACCATGCATCAACAGGCACGAAAGCGTCGAAAATTTGGCATCTTTTGACAGCGTAAAAAATGTCGCATTTTTTTACCTTCTTGGCTGAAAACACCAGTAAAAGGCGCGCGCACGAAATTTCGCACCCAGGAAAATTTTCATCCGAGTTCATTTTTTCGTCCCAATCATCTCACCATGCATCAACTGGCACGAAAGCGTCAAAAATTTGGCATCTTTTGACAGCGTAAAAAATTTCGCATTTTTTGACCGTCTTGGCTGAAAACACGAGTAAAAGGCGCGGGCCCGAAATTTCGCACCACCAAAAAATTTTCATCCGAGTCCATTTGTTCATCCCAATCATCTCACCATGCATCAACAGGCACGAAAGCGTCGAAAATTTAGCATCTTTTGACAGCGTAAAAAATTTCACATTTTTTGACCTTCTTGCTGAAAACACCAGTAAAAGACGCGCGCACGAAATTTCGCACCCAGAAAAATTTTCATCCGAGTCCATTTTTTCGTCCCAATCATCTCACCATGCATCAACCGGCACGAAAGCGTAAAAAATTTCGTATTTTTTTACCTTCTTGACTGAAAACACCAGTAAAAGGCGCGCGGGCGAAATTTCGCACCCCTGGAAAATTTTCATCCGAGACCATTTTTCCGTCCCAATCATCTCACCACGCATCAACAGGCACGAAAGCGTCGAAAATTTGGCATCTTTTGACAGCGTAAAAATTTTCGCATTTTTTGTCCTTCTTGGTTGAAAACACGAGTAAAAGGCGCGCGCCCGAAATTTCGCACCACCGAAAAATTTTCATTCGAGTCCATTTTTTCGTCCCAATCATCTCACCATGCATCAACAGGCACGAAAGCGTTGAAAATTTGGCATCTTTCGACAGCGTAAAAAATTTCACATTTTTTGACCTTCTTGCTGAAAACACTAGTAAAAGGCGCTCGCGCGAATTTTCGCACCCCCGGAAAATTTTCATCCGAGTCCATTTTTTCGTCCCAATCATCTCACCACGCATCAATAGGCACGAAAGCGTCGAAAATTTGGCATCTTTTGACAGCGTAAAAAATTTCGCATTTTTTGACCTTCTTTGCTGAAAACACGTGTAAAAGGCGCGCGCCCGAAATTTCGAACGACCGAAAAATTTTCATCCGAGTCCATTTTTTCGTCCCAATCATCTCACCATGCATCAACAGGCACGAAAGCGTCGAAAATTTGGCATCTTTTGACAGCGTAAAAAATTTCACATTTTTTGACCTTCTTGGCTGAAAACACGAGTAAAAGGCGCGCGCCCGAAATTTCGCACCATCGAAAAATTTTCATCCGAGTCCATTTTTTCGTCCCAATTATCACACCATGCATCAACAGGCACGAAAGCGTCGAAAATTTGGCATCTTTTGACAGCGTAAAAAATTTCGCGTTTTTTGACCTTCTTGGCTGAAAACAAGAGTAAAAGGCGCGCGTGCGAAATTTCGCACCCCCGAAAAATTTTCATCCGAGTCAATTTTTTCGTCCCAATCATCTCACCATGCATCAACAGGCACGAAAGCGTCAAAAATATGGCATCTTTTGTCAGCGTAAAAAATTTCACGTTTTTTGACCATCATGGCTGAAAACACGAGTAAAAGGCGCGCGCCCAAAATTTCACACCACCGAAAAATTTTCATCCGAGTCCATTTGTTCGTCCCAATCATCTCACCATGCATCAACCGGCACGAAAGTGTTGAAAATTTGGTATCTCTTGACAGCGTAAAAAATTTTGCGTTTTTTCACCATCTTGGCTGAAAACACCAGTAAAAGGCGCGCGCCCGAAATTTCGCACCACCGAAAAATTTTCATCCGAGTCCATTTTTTCGTCCCAATCATCTCACCATGCATCAACAGGCACGAAAGCGTAAAAAATTTCGTATTTTTTTACCTTCTTGACTGAAAACACCAGTAAAAGGCGCGCGGGCGAAATTTCGCACCCCCGGAAAATTTTCATCCGAGACCATTTTTCCGTCCCAATCATCTCACCACGCATCAACAGGCACGAAAGCGTCGAAAATTTGGCATCTTTTGACAGCGTAAAAATTTTCGCATTTTTTGTCCTTCTTGGTTGAAAACACGAGTAAAAGGCGCGCGCCCGAAATTTCGCACCACCGAAAAATTTTCATTCGAGTCCATTTTTTCGTCCCAATCATCTCACCATGCATCAACAGGCACGAAAGCGTTGAAAATTTGGCATCTTTCGACAGCGTAAAAAATTTCACATTTTTTGACCTTCTTGCTGAAAACACTAGTAAAAGGCGCTCGCGCGAATTTTCGCACCCCCGGAAAATTTTCATCCGAGTCCATTTTTTCGTCCCAATCATCTCACCACGCATCAATAGGCACGAAAGCGTCGAAAATTTGGCATCTTTTGACAGCGTAAAAAATTTCGCATTTTTTGACCTTCTTTGCTGAAAACACGTGTAAAAGGCGCGCGCCCGAAATTTCGAACGACCGAAAAATTTTCATCCGAGTCCATTTTTTCGTCCCAATCATCTCACCATGCATCAACAGGCACGAAAGCGTCGAAAATTTGGCATCTTTTGACAGCGTAAAAAATTTCACATTTTTTGACCTTCTTGGCTGAAAACACGAGTAAAAGGCGCGCGCCCGAAATTTCGCACCATCGAAAAATTTTCATCCGAGTCCATTTTTTCGTCCCAATTATCACACCATGCATCAACAGGCACGAAAGCGTCGAAAATTTGGCATCTTTTGACAGCGTAAAAAATTTCGCGTTTTTTGACCTTCTTGGCTGAAAACAAGAGTAAAAGGCGCGCGTGCGAAATTTCGCACCCCCGAAAAATTTTCATCCGAGTCAATTTTTTCGTCCCAATCATCTCACCATGCATCAACAGGCACGAAAGCGTCAAAAATATGGCATCTTTTGTCAGCGTAAAAAATTTCACGTTTTTTGACCATCAAGGCTGAAAACACGAGTAAAAGGCGCGCGCCCAAAATTTCACACCACCGAAAAATTTTCATCCGAGTCCATTTGTTCGTCCCAAATCATCTCACCATGCATCAACCGGCACGAAAGTGTTGAAAATTTGGTATCTCTTGACAGCGTAAAAAATTTTGCGTTTTTTGACCATCTTGGCTGAAAACACCAGTAAAAGGCGCGCGCCCAAAATTTCGCACCACCGAAAAATTTTCATCCGAGTCCATTTTTTCGTCCCAATCATCTCACCATGCATCAACAGGCACGAAAGCGTAAAAAATTTGGCATCTTTTGACAGCGTAAAAAATTTCGTATTTTTTACCTTCTTGACTGAAAACACCAGTAAAAGGCGCGCGGGCGAAATTTCGCACGCCCGGAAAATTTTCATCCGAGTCCATTTTTCCGTCCCAATCATCTCACCACGCATCAACAGGCACGAAAGCGTCGAAAATTTGGCATCTTTTGACAGTGTAAAAATTTTCGCATTTTTTGTCCTTCTTGGTTGAAAACACGAGTAAAAGGCGCGCGCCCAAAATTTCGCACCATCGAAAAATTTTCATTCGAGTCCATTTTTTCGTCCCAATCATCTCACCATGCATCAACAGGCACGAAAGCGTTGAAAATTTGGCATCTTTCGACAGCGTAAAAAATTTCACATTTTTTGACCTTCTTGCTGAAAACACTAGTAAAAGGCGCTCGCGCGAATTTTCGCACCCCCGGAAAATTTTCATCCGAGTACATTTTTTCGTCCCAATCATCTCACCACGCATCAATAGGCACGAAAGCGTCGAAAATTTGGCATCTTTTGACAGCGTAAAAAATTTCGCATTTTTTGACCTTCTTTGCTGAAAACACGAGTAAAAGGCGCGCGCCCGAAATTTCGAACCACCGAAAAATTTTCATCCGAGTCCATTTTTTCGTCCCAATCATCTCACCATGCATCAACAGGCACGAAAGCGTCGAAAATTTGGCATCTTTTGACAGCGTAAAAAATTTCACATTTTTTGACCTTCTTGGCTGAAAACACGAGTAAAAGGCGCGCGCCCGAAATTTCGCACCCCCGAAAAATTTTCATCCGAGTCCATTTTTTCGTCCCAATCATCTCACCATGTATCAACAGGCACGAAAGCGTAAAAAATATGGCATCTTTTGTCAGCGTAAAAAATTTCACGTTTTTTGACCATCATGGCTGAAAACACGAGTAAAAGGCGCGCGCCCAAAATTTCACACCACCGAAAAATTTTCATCCGAGTCCATTTGTTCGTCCCAATCATCTCACCATGCATCAACCGGCACGAAAGTGTTGAAAATTTGGTATCTCTTGATAGCGTAAAAATTTTTGCGTTTTTTGACCATCTTGGCTGAAAACACCAGTAAAAGGCGCGCGCCCGAAATTTCGCACCACCGAAAAATTTTCATCCGAGTCCATTTGTTCGTCCTAATCATCTCACCATGCATCAATAGGCACGAAAGCGTCGAAAATTTGGATTCTTTTGACAGCGTAAAAAATTTCACATTTTTTGACCTTCTTGCTGAAAACACTAGTAAAAGGCGCTCGCGCGAAATTTCGCACCCCCGGAAAATTTTCATCCGAGTCCATTTTTTCGTCCTAATCATCTCACCACGCATCAATAGGCACGAAAGCGTCGAAAATTTGGCATCTTTTGACAGCGTAAAAAATTTCGCATTTTTTGACCTTCTTGGCTGAAAACACGAGTAAAAGGCGCGCGCCCGAAATTTCGCACCACCGAAAAATTTTCATTCGAGTCCATTTTTTCGTCCCAATCATCTCACCATGCATCAACAGGCACGAAAGCGTTGAAAATTTGGCATCTTTCGACAGCGTAAAAAATTTCACATTTTTTGACCTTCTTGCTGAAAACACTAGTAAAAGGCGCTCGCGCGAATTTTCGCACCCCCGGAAAATTTTCATCCGAGTCCATTTTTTCGTCCCAATCATCTCACCACGCATCAATAGGCACGAAAGCGTCGAAAATTAGACATCTTTTGACAGCGTAAAAAATTTTGCATTTTTTGACCTTCTTTGCTGAAAACACGTGTAAAAGGCGCGCGCCCGAAATTTCGAACGATCGAAAAATTTTCATCCGAGTCCATTTTTTCGTCCCAATCATCTCACCATGCATCAACAGGCACGAAAGCGTCGAAAATTTGGCATCTTTTGACAGCGTAAAAAATTTCACATTTTTTGACCTTCTTGGCTGAAAACACGAGTAAAAGGCGCGCGCCCGAAATTTCGCAGCATCGAAAAATTTTCATCCGAGTCCATTTTTTCGTCCCAATTATCACACCATGCATCAACAGGCACGAAAGCGTCGAAAATTTGGCATCTTTTGACAGCGTAAAAAATTTCGCGTTTTTTGACCTTCTTGGCTGAAAACAAGAGTAAAAGGCGCGCGTGCGAAATTTCGCACCCCCGAAAAATTTTCATCCGAGTCCATTTTTTCGTCCCAATCATCTCACCATGCATCAACAAGCACGAAAGCGTCGAAAATTTAGCATCTTTTGACAGCGTAAAAATTTTTGCATTTTTTGACCTTCTTGGCTGAAAACACCAGTAAAAGACGCGCGCGCGAAATTTCGCACACCCGAAAAATTTTCATCCGAGTCCATTTTTTCGTCCCAATCATCTCACCTTGCATCAACAGGCACGAAAGCGTCGAAAATTTGGCATCTTTTGACAGCGTAAAAAATGTCGCATTTTTTTACCTTCTTGGCTGAAAACACCAGTAAAAGGCGCGCGCACGAAATTTCGCACCCAGGAAAATTTTCATCCGAGTCCATTTTTTCGTCCCAATCATCTCACCATGCATCAACAGGCACGAAAGCGTCGAAAATTTGGCATCTTTTGACAGCGTAAAAAATTTCACATTTTTTGACCTTCTTGGCTGAAAACACGAGTAAAAGGCGCGCGCCCGAAATTTCGCACCCCCGAAAAATTTTCATCCGAGTCCATTTTTTCGTCCCAATCATCTCACCATGTATCAACAGGCACGAAAGCGTAAAAAATATGGCATCTTTTGTCAGCGTAAAAAATTTCACGTTTTTTGACCATCATGGCTGAAAACACGAGTAAAAGGCGCGCGCCCAAAATTTCACACCACCGAAAAATTTTCATCCGAGTCCATTTGTTCGTCCCAATCATCTCACCATGCATCAACCGGCACGAAAGTGTTGAAAATTTGGTATCTCTTGATAGCGTAAAAATTTTTGCGTTTTTTGACCATCTTGGCTGAAAACACCAGTAAAAGGCGCGCGCCCGAAATTTCGCACCACCGAAAAATTTTCATCCGAGTCCATTTGTTCGTCCTAATCATCTCACCATGCATCAATAGGCACGAAAGCGTCGAAAATTTGGATTCTTTTGACAGCGTAAAAAATTTCACATTTTTTGACCTTCTTGCTGAAAACACTAGTAAAAGGCGCTCGCGCGAAATTTCGCACCCCCGGAAAATTTTCATCCGAGTCCATTTTTTCGTCCTAATCATCTCACCACGCATCAATAGGCACGAAAGCGTCGAAAATTTGGCATCTTTTGACAGCGTAAAAAATTTCGCATTTTTTGACCTTCTTGGCTGAAAACACGAGTAAAAGGCGCGCGCCCGAAATTTCGCACCACCGAAAAATTTTCATTCGAGTCCATTTTTTCGTCCCAATCATCTCACCATGCATCAACAGGCACGAAAGCGTTGAAAATTTGGCATCTTTCGACAGCGTAAAAAATTTCACATTTTTTGACCTTCTTGCTGAAAACACTAGTAAAAGGCGCTCGCGCGAATTTTCGCACCCCCGGAAAATTTTCATCCGAGTCCATTTTTTCGTCCCAATCATCTCACCACGCATCAATAGGCACGAAAGCGTCGAAAATTAGACATCTTTTGACAGCGTAAAAAATTTTGCATTTTTTGACCTTCTTTGCTGAAAACACGTGTAAAAGGCGCGCGCCCGAAATTTCGAACGATCGAAAAATTTTCATCCGAGTCCATTTTTTCGTCCCAATCATCTCACCATGCATCAACAGGCACGAAAGCGTCGAAAATTTGGCATCTTTTGACAGCGTAAAAAATTTCACATTTTTTGACCTTCTTGGCTGAAAACACGAGTAAAAGGCGCGCGCCCGAAATTTCGCAGCATCGAAAAATTTTCATCCGAGTCCATTTTTTCGTCCCAATTATCACACCATGCATCAACAGGCATGAAAGCGTCGAAAATTTGGCATCTTTTGACAGCGTAAAAAATTTCGCGTTTTTTGACCTTCTTGGCTGAAAACAAGAGTAAAAGGCGCGCGTGCGAAATTTCGCACCCCCGAAAAATTTTCATCCGAGTCCATTTTTTCGTCCCAATCATCTCACCATGCATCAACAAGCACGAAAGCGTCGAAAATTTAGCATCTTTTGACAGCGTAAAATTTTTTGCATTTTTTGACCTTCTTGGCTGAAAACACCAGTAAAAGACGCGCGCGCGAAATTTCGCACACCCGAAAAATTTTCATCCGAGTCCATTTTTTCGTCCCAATCATCTCACCTTGCATCAACAGGCACGAAAGCGTCGAAAATTTGGCATCTTTTGACAGCGTAAAAAATGTCGCATTTTTTTACCTTCTTGGCTGAAAACACCAGTAAAAGGCGCGCGCACGAAATTTCGCACCCAGGAAAATTTTCATCCGAGTCCATTTTTTCGTCCCAATCATCTCACCATGCATCAACTGGCACGAAAGCGTCAAAAATTTGGCATCTTTTGACAGCGTAAAAAATTTCGCATTTTTTGACCGTCTTGGCTGAAAACACGAGTAAAAGGCGCGGGCCCGAAATTTCGCACCACCAAAAAATTTTCATCCGAGTCCATTTGTTCATCCCAATCATCTCACCATGCATCAACAGGCACGAAAGCGTCGAAAATTTAGCATCTTTTGACAGCATAAAAAATTTCACATTTTTTGACCTTCTTGCTGAAAACACCAGTAAAAGACGCGCGCACGAAATTTCGCACCCAGAAAAATTTTCATCCGAGTCCATTTTTTCGTCCCAATCATCTCACCATGCATCAACCGGCACGAAAGTGTTGAAAATTTGGTATCTCTTGACAGCGTAAAAAATTTTGCGTTTTTTCACCATCTTGGCTGAAAACACCAGTAAAAGGCGCGCGCCCGAAATTTCGCACCACCGAAAAATTTTCATCCGAGTCCATTTTTTCGTCCCAATCATCTCACCAAGCATCAACAGGCACGAAAGCGTAAAAAATTTCGTATTTTTTTACCTTCTTGACTGAAAACACCAGTAAAAGGCGCGCGGGCGAAATTTCGCACCCCCGGAAAATTTTCATCCGAGACCATTTTTCCGTCCCAATCATCTCACCACGCATCAACAGGCACGAAAGCGTCGAAAATTTGGCATCTTTTGACAGCGTAAAAATTTTCGCATTTTTTGTCCTTCTTGTTGAAAACACGAGTAAAAGGCGCGCGCCCGAAATTTCGCACCACCGAAAAATTTTCATTCGAGTCCATTTTTTCGTCCCAATCATCTCACCATGCATCAACAGGCACGAAAGCGTTGAAAATTTGGCATCTTTTGACAGCGTAAAAAATTTCACATTTTTTGACCTTCTTGCTGAAAACACTAGTAAAAGGCGCTCGCGCGAATTTTCGCACCCCCGGAAAATTTTCATCCGAGTCCATTTTTTCGTCCCAATCATCTCACCACGCATCAATAGGCACGAAAGCGTCGAAAATTTGGCATCTTTTGACAGCGTAAAAAATTTCGCATTTTTTGACCTTCTTTGCTGAAAACACGTGTAAAAGGCGCGCGCCCGAAATTTCGAACGACCGAAAAATTTTCATCCGAGTCCATTTTTTCGTCCCAATCATCTCACCATGCATCAACAGGCACGAAAGCGTCGAAAATTTGGCATCTTTTGACAGCGTAAAAAATTTCACATTTTTTGACCTTCTTGGCTGAAAACACGAGTAAAAGGCGCGCGCCCGAAATTTCGCACCATCGAAAAATTTTCATCCGAGTCCATTTTTTCGTCCCAATTATCACACCATTCATCAACAGGCACGAAAGCGTCGAAAATTTGGCATCTTTTGACAGCGTAAAAAATTTCGCGTTCTTTGACCTTCTTGGCTGAAAACAAGAGTAAAAGGCGCGCGTGCGAAATTTCGCACCCCCGAAAAATTTTCATCCGAGTCCATTTTTTCGTCCCAATCATCTCACCATGCATCAACAGGCACGAAAGCGTCAAAAATATGGCATCTTTTGTCAGCGTAAAAAATTTCACGTTTTTTGACCATCATGGCTGAAAACACGAGTAAAAGGCGCGCGCCCAAAATTTCACACCACCGAAAAATTTTCATCCGAGTCCATTTGTTCGTCCCAATCATCTCACCATGCATCAACCGGCACGAAAGTGTTGAAAATTTGGTATCTCTTGACAGCGTAAAAAATTTTGCGTTTTTTGACCATCTTGGCTGAAAACACCAGTAAAAGGCGCGCGCCCGAAATTTCGCACCACCGAAAAATTTTCATCCGAGTCCATTTTTTCGTCCCAATCATCTCACCATGCATCAACAGGCACGAAAGCGTAAAAAATTTGGCATCTTTTGACAGCGTAAAAAATTTCGTATTTTTTACCTTCTTGACTGAAAACACCAGTAAAAGGCGCGCGGGCGAAATTTCGCACGCCCGGAAAATTTTCATCCGAGTCCATTTTTCCGTCCCAATCATCTCACCACGCATCAACAGGCACGAAAGCGTCGAAAATTTGGCATCTTTTGACAGTGTAAAAATTTTCGCATTTTTTGTCCTTCTTGGTTGAAAACACGAGTAAAAGGCGCGCGCCCAAAATTTCGCACCATCGAAAAATTTTCATTCGAGTCCATTTTTTCGTCCCAATCATCTCACCATGCATCAACAGGCACGAAAGCGTTGAAAATTTGGCATCTTTCGACAGCGTAAAAAATTTCACATTTTTTGACCTTCTTGCTGAAAACACTAGTAAAAGGCGCTCGCACGAATTTTCGCACCCCCGGAAAATTTTCATCCGAGTACATTTTTTCGTCCCAATCATCTCACCACGCATCAATAGGCACGAAAGCGTCGAAAATTTGGCATCTTTTGACAGCGTAAAAAATTTCGCATTTTTTGACCTTCTTTGCTGAAAACACGAGTAAAAGGCGCGCGCCCGAAATTTCGCACCCCCGAAAAATTTTCATCCGAGTCCATTTTTTCGTCCCAATCATCTCACCATGCATCAACAGGCACGAAAGCGTCAAAAATATGGCATCTTTTGTCAGCGTAAAAAATTTCACGTTTTTTGACCATCATGGCTGAAAACACGAGTAAAAGGCGCGCGCCCAAAATTTCACACCACCGAAAAATTTTCATCCGAGTCCATTTGTTCGTCCCAATCATCTCACCATGCATCAACCGGCACGAAAGTGTTGAAAATTTGGTATCTCTTGACAGCGTAAAAAATTTTGCGTTTTTTGACCATCTTGGCTGAAAACACCAGTAAAAGGCGCGCGCCCGAAATTTCGCACCACCGAAAAATTTTCATCCGAGTCCATTTTTTCGTCCCAATCATCTCACCATGCATCAACAGGCACGAAAGCGTAAAAAATTTGGCATCTTTTGACAGCGTAAAAAATTTCGTATTTTTTACCTTCTTGACTGAAAACACCAGTAAAAGGCGCGCGGGCGAAATTTCGCACGCCCGGAAAATTTTCATCCGAGTCCATTTTTCCGTCCCAATCATCTCACCACGCATCAACAGGCACGAAAGCGTCGAAAATTTGGCATCTTTTGACAGTGTAAAAATTTTCGCATTTTTTGTCCTTCTTGGTTGAAAACACGAGTAAAAGGCGCGCGCCCAAAATTTCGCACCATCGAAAAATTTTCATTCGAGTCCATTTTTTCGTCCCAATCATCTCACCATGCATCAACAGGCACGAAAGCGTTGAAAATTTGGCATCTTTCGACAGCGTAAAAAATTTCACATTTTTTGACCTTCTTGCTGAAAACACTAGTAAAAGGCGCTCGCACGAATTTTCGCACCCCCGGAAAATTTTCATCCGAGTACATTTTTTCGTCCCAATCATCTCACCACGCATCAATAGGCACGAAAGCGTCGAAAATTTGGCATCTTTTGACAGCGTAAAAAATTTCGCATTTTTTGACCTTCTTTGCTGAAAACACGAGTAAAAGGCGCGCGCCCGAAATTTCGAACCACCGAAAAATTTTCATCCGAGTCCATTTTTTCGTCCCAATCATCTCACCATGCATCAACAGGCACGAAAGCGTCGAAAATTTGGCATCTTTTGACAGCGTAAAAAATTTCACATTTTTTGACCTTCTTGGCTGAAAACACGAGTAAAAGGCGCGCGCCCGAAATTTCGCACCCCCGAAAAATTTTCATCCGAGTCCATTTTTTCGTCCCAATCATCTCACCATGTATCAACAGGCACGAAAGCGTAAAAAATATGGCATCTTTTGTCAGCGTAAAAAATTTCACGTTTTTTGACCATCATGGCTGAAAACACGAGTAAAAGGCGCGCGCCCAAAATTTCACACCACCGAAAAATTTTCATCCGAGTCCATTTGTTCGTCCCAATCATCTCACCATGCATCAACCGGCACGAAAGTGTTGAAAATTTGGTATCTCTTGATAGCGTAAAAATTTTTGCGTTTTTTGACCATCTTGGCTGAAAACACCAGTAAAAGGCGCGCGCCCGAAATTTCGCACCACCGAAAAATTTTCATCCGAGTCCATTTGTTCGTCCTAATCATCTCACCATGCATCAATAGGCACGAAAGCGTCGAAAATTTGGATTCTTTTGACAGCGTAAAAAATTTCACATTTTTTGACCTTCTTGCTGAAAACACTAGTAAAAGGCGCTCGCGCGAAATTTCGCACCCCCGGAAAATTTTCATCCGAGTCCATTTTTTCGTCCTAATCATCTCACCACGCATCAATAGGCACGAAAGCGTCGAAAATTTGGCATCTTTTGACAGCGTAAAAAATTTCGCATTTTTTGACCTTCTTGGCTGAAAACACGAGTAAAAGGCGCGCGCCCGAAATTTCGCACCACCGAAAAATTTTCATTCGAGTCCATTTTTTCGTCCCAATCATCTCACCATGCATCAACAGGCACGAAAGCGTTGAAAATTTGGCATCTTTCGACAGCGTAAAAAATTTCACATTTTTTGACCTTCTTGCTGAAAACACTAGTAAAAGGCGCTCGCGCGAATTTTCGCACCCCCGGAAAATTTTCATCCGAGTCCATTTTTTCGTCCCAATCATCTCACCACGCATCAATAGGCACGAAAGCGTCGAAAATTTGGCATCTTTTGACAGCGTAAAAAATTTCGCATTTTTTGACCTTCTTTGCTGAAAACACGTGTAAAAGGCGCGCGCCCGAAATTTCGAACGATCGAAAAATTTTCATCCGAGTCCATTTTTTCGTCCCAATCATCTCACCATGCATCAACAGGCACGAAAGCGTCGAAAATTTGGCATCTTTTGACAGCGTAAAAAATTTCACATTTTTTGACCTTCTTGGCTGAAAACACGAGTAAAAGGCGCGCGCCCGAAATTTCGCACCATCGAAAAATTTTCATCCGAGTCCATTTTTTCGTCCCAATTATCACACCATGCATCAACAGGCACGAAAGCGTCGAAAATTTGGCATCTTTTGACAGCGTAAAAAATTTCGCGTTTTTTGACCTTCTTGGCTGAAAACAAGAGTAAAAGGCGCGCGTGCGAAATTTCGCACCCCCGAAAAATTTTCATCCGAGACCATTTTTTCGTCCCAATCATCTCACCATGCATCAACAGGCACGAAAGCGTCGAAAATTTAGCATCTTTTGACAGCGTAAAAATTTTTGCATTTTTTGACCTTCTTGGCTGAAAACACCAGTAAAAGACGCGCGCGCGAAATTTCGCACACCCGAAAAATTTTCATCCGAGTCCATTTTTTCGTCCCAATCATCTCACCATGCATCAACAGGCACGAAAGCGTCGAAAATTTGGCATCTTTTGACAGCGTAAAAAATGTCGCATTTTTTTACCTTCTTGGCTGAAAACACCAGTAAAAGGCGCGCGCACGAAATTTCGCACCCAGGAAAATTTTCATCCGAGTCCATTTTTTCGTCCCAATCATCCCACCATGCATCAACTGGCACGAAAGCGTCAAAAATTTGGCATCTTTTGACAGCGTAAAAAATTTCGCATTTTTTGACCGTCTTGGCTGAAAACACGAGTAAAAGGCGCGGGCCCGAAATTTCGCACCACCAAAAAATTTTCATCCGAGTCCATTTGTTCATCCCAATCATCTCACCATGCATCAACAGGCACGAAAGCGTCGAAAATTTAGCATCTTTTGACAGCGTAAAAAATTTCACATTTTTTGACCTTCTTGCTGAAAACACCAGTAAAAGACGCGCGCACGAAATTTCGCACCCAGAAAAATTTTCATCCGAGTCCATTTTTTCGTCCCAATCATCTCACCATGCATCAACCGGCACGAAAGTGTTGAAAATTTGGTATCTCTTGACAGCGTAAAAAATTTTGCGTTTTTTCACCATCTTGGCTGAAAACACCAGTAAAAGGCGCGCGCCCGAAATTTCGCACCACCGAAAAATTTTCATCCGAGTCCATTTTTTCGTCCCAATCATCTCACCATGCATCAACAGGCACGAAAGCGTAAAAAATTTCGTATTTTTTTACCTTCTTGACTGAAAACACCAGTAAAAGGCGCGCGGGCGAAATTTCGCACCCCCGGAAAATTTTCATCCGAGACCATTTTTCCGTCCCAATCATCTCACCACGCATCAACAGGCACGAAAGCGTCGAAAATTTGGCATCTTTTGACAGCGTAAAAATTTTCGCATTTTTTGTCCTTCTTGGTTGAAAACACGAGTAAAAGGCGCGCGCCCGAAATTTCGCACCACCGAAAAATTTTCATTCGAGTCCATTTTTTCGTCCCAATCATCTCACCATGCATCAACAGGCACGAAAGCGTTGAAAATTTGGCATCTTTCGACAGCGTAAAAAATTTCACATTTTTTGACCTCCTTGCTGAAAACACTAGTAAAAGGCGCTCGCGCGAATTTTCGCACCCCCGGAAAATTTTCATCCGAGTCCATTTTTTCGTCCCAATCATCTCACCACGCATCAATAGGCACGAAAGCGTCGAAAATTTGGCATCTTTTGACAGCGTAAAAAATTTCGCATTTTTTGACCTTCTTTGCTGAAAACACGTGTAAAAGGCGCGCGCCCGAAATTTCGAACGACCGAAAAATTTTCATCCGAGTCCATTTGTTCGTCCCAATCATCTCACCATGCATCAACAGGCACGAAAGCGTCGAAAATTTGGCATCTTTTGACAGCGTAAAAAATTTCACATTTTTTGACCTTCTTGGCTGAAAACACGAGTAAAAGGCGCGCGCCCGAAATTTCGCACCATCGAAAAATTTTCATCCGAGTCCATTTTTTCGTCCCAATTATCACACCATTCATCAACAGGCACGAAAGCGTCGAAAATTTGGCATCTTTTGACAGCGTAAAAAATTTCGCGTTCTTTGACCTTCTTGGCTGAAAACAAGAGTAAAAGGCGCGCGTGCGAAATTTCGCACCCCCGAAAAATTTTCATCCGAGTCCATTTTTTCGTCCCAATCATCTCACCATGCATCAACAGGCACGAAAGCGTCAAAAATATGGCATCTTTTGTCAGCGTAAAAAATTTCACGTTTTTTGACCATCATGGCTGAAAACACGAGTAAAAGGCGCGCGCCCAAAATTTTACACCACCGAAAAATTTTCATCCGAGTCCATTTGTTCGTCCCAATCATCTCACCATGCATCAACCGGCACGAAAGTGTTGAAAATTTGGTATCTCTTGACAGCGTAAAAAATTTTGCGTTTTTTGACCATCTTGGCTGAAAACACCAGTAAAAGGCGCGCGCCCGAAATTTCGCACCACCGAAAAATTTTCATCCGAGTCCATTTTTTCGTCCCAATCATCTCACCATGCATCAACAGGCACGAAAGCGTAAAAAATTTGGCATCTTTTGACAGCGTAAAAAATTTCGTATTTTTTACCTTCTTGACTGAAAACACCAGTAAAAGGCGCGCGGGCGAAATTTCGCACGCCCGGAAAATTTTCATCCGAGTCCATTTTTCCGTCCCAATCATCTCACCACGCATCAACAGGCACGAAAGCGTCGAAAATTTGGCATCTTTTGACAGTGTAAAAATTTTCGCATTTTTTGTCCTTCTTGGTTGAAAACACGAGTAAAAGGCGCGCGCCCAAAATTTCGCACCATCGAAAAATTTTCATTCGAGTCCATTTTTTCGTCCCAATCATCTCACCATGCATCAACAGGCACGAAAGCGTTGAAAATTTGGCATCTTTCGACAGCGTAAAAAATTTCACATTTTTTGACCTTCTTGCTGAAAACACTAGTAAAAGGCGCTCGCGCGAATTTTCGCACCCCCGGAAAATTTTCATCCGAGTACATTTTTTCGTCCCAATCATCTCACCACGCATCAATAGGCACGAAAGCGTCGAAAATTTGGCATCTTTTGACAGCGTAAAAAATTTCGCATTTTTTGACCTTCTTTGCTGAAAACACGAGTAAAAGGCGCGCGCCCGAAATTTCGAACCACCGAAAAATTTTCATCCGAGTCCATTTTTTCGTCCCAATCATCTCACCATGCATCAACAGGCACGAAAGCGTCGAAAATTTGGCATCTTTTGACAGCGTAAAAAATTTCACATTTTTTGACCTTCTTGGCTGAAAACACGAGTAAAAGGCGCGCGCCCGAAATTTCGCACCCCCGAAAAATTTTCATCCGAGTCCATTTTTTCGTCCCAATCATCTCACCATGTATCAACAGGCACGAAAGCGTAAAAAATATGGCATCTTTTGTCAGCGTAAAAAATTTCACGTTTTTTGACCATCATGGCTGAAAACACGAGTAAAAGGCGCGCGCCCAAAATTTCACACCACCGAAAAATTTTCATCCGAGTCCATTTGTTCGTCCCAATCATCTCACCATGCATCAACCGGCACGAAAGTGTTGAAAATTTGGTATCTCTTGATAGCGTAAAAATTTTTGCGTTTTTTGACCATCTTGGCTGAAAACACCAGTAAAAGGCGCGCGCCCGAAATTTCGCACCACCGAAAAATTTTCATCCGAGTCCATTTGTTCGTCCTAATCATCTCACCATGCATCAATAGGCACGAAAGCGTCGAAAATTTGGATTCTTTTGACAGCGTAAAAAATTTCACATTTTTTGACCTTCTTGCTGAAAACACTAGTAAAAGGCGCTCGCGCGAAATTTCGCACCCCCGGAAAATTTTCATCCGAGTCCATTTTTTCGTCCTAATCATCTCACCACGCATCAATAGGCACGAAAGCGTCGAAAATTTGGCATCTTTTGACAGCGTAAAAAATTTCGCATTTTTTGACCTTCTTGGCTGAAAACACGAGTAAAAGGCGCGCGCCCGAAATTTCGCACCACCGAAAAATTTTCATTCGAGTCCATTTTTTCGTCCCAATCATCTCACCATGCATCAACAGGCACGAAAGCGTTGAAAATTTGGCATCTTTCGACAGCGTAAAAAATTTCACATTTTTTGACCTTCTTGCTGAAAACACTAGTAAAAGGCGCTCGCGCGAATTTTCGCACCCCCGGAAAATTTTCATCCGAGTCCATTTTTTCGTCCCAATCATCTCACCACGCATCAATAGGCACGAAAGCGTCGAAAATTTGGCATCTTTTGACAGCGTAAAAAATTTCGCATTTTTTGACCTTCTTTGCTGAAAACACGTGTAAAAGGCGCGCGCCCGAAATTTCGAACGATCGAAAAATTTTCATCCGAGTCCATTTTTTCGTCCCAATCATCTCACCATGCATCAACAGGCACGAAAGCGTCGAAAATTTGGCATCTTTTGACAGCGTAAAAAATTTCACATTTTTTGACCTTCTTGGCTGAAAACACGAGTAAAAGGCGCGCGCCCGAAATTTCGCACCATCGAAAAATTTTCATCCGAGTCCATTTTTTCGTCACAATTATCACACCATGCATCAACAGGCACGAAAGCGTCGAAAATTTGGCATCTTTTGACAGCGTAAAAAATTTCGCGTTTTTTGACCTTCTTGGTTGAAAACAAGAGTAAAAGGCGCGCGTGCGAAATTTCGCACCCCCGAAAAATTTTCATCCGAGACCATTTTTTCGTCCCAATCATCTCACCATGCATCAACAGGCACGAAAGCGTCGAAAATTTAGCATCTTTTGACAGCGTAAAATTTTTTGCATTTTTTGACCTTCTTGGCTGAAAACACCAGTAAAAGACGCGCGCGCGAAATTTCGCACACCCGAAAAATTTTCATCCGAGTCCATTTTTTCGTCCCAATCATCTCACCATGCATCAACAGGCACGAAAGCGTCGAAAATTTGGCATCTTTTGACAGCGTAAAAAATGTCGCATTTTTTTACCTTCTTGGCTGAAAACACCAGTAAAAGGCGCGCGCACGAAATTTCGCACCCAGGAAAATTTTCATCCGAGTCCATTTTGTCGTCCCAATCATCTCACCATGCATCAACTGGCACGAAAGCGTCAAAAATTTGGCATCTTTTGACAGCGTAAAAAATTTCGCATTTTTTGACCGTCTTGGCTGAAAACACGAGTAAAAGGCGCGGGCCCGAAATTTCGCACCACCAAAAAATTTTCATCCGAGTCCATTTGTTCATCCCAATCATCTCACCATGCATCAACAGGCACGAAAGCGTCGAAAATTTAGCATCTTTTGACAGCGTAAAAAATTTCACATTTTTTGACCTTCTTGCTGAAAACACCAGTAAAAGACGCGCGCACGAAATTTCGCACCCAGAAAAATTTTCATCCGAGTCCATTTTTTCGTCCCAATCATCTCACCATGCATCAACCGGCACGAAAGTGTTGAAAATTTGGTATCTCTTGACAGCGTAAAAAATTTTGCGTTTTTTCACCATCTTGGCTGAAAACACCAGTAAAAGGCGCGCGCCCGAAATTTCGCACCACCGAAAAATTTTCATCCGAGTCCATTTTTTCGTCCCAATCATCTCACCATGCATCAACAGGCACGAAAGCGTAAAAAATTTCGTATTTTTTTACCTTCTTGACTGAAAACACCAGTAAAAGGCGCGCGGGCGAAATTTCGCACCCCCGGAAAATTTTCATCCGAGACCATTTTTCCGTCCCAATCATCTCACCACGCATCAACAGGCACGAAAGCGTCGAAAATTTGGCATCTTTTGACAGCGTAAAAATTTTCGCATTTTTTGTCCTTCTTGGTTGAAAACACGAGTAAAAGGCGCGCGCCCGAAATTTCGCACCACCGAAAAATTTTCATTCGAGTCCATTTTTTCGTCCCAATCATCTCACCATGCATCAACAGGCACGAAAGCGTTGAAAATTTGGCATCTTTCGACAGCGTAAAAAATTTCACATTTTTTGACCTTCTTGCTGAAAACACTAGTAAAAGGCGCTCGCGCGAATTTTCGCACCCCCGGAAAATTTTCATCCGAGTCCATTTTTTCGTCCCAATCATCTCACCACGCATCAATAGGCACGAAAGCGTCGAAAATTTGGCATCTTTTGACAGCGTAAAAAATTTCGCATTTTTTGACCTTCTTTGCTGAAAACACGTGTAAAAGGCGCGCGCCCGAAATTTCGAACGACCGAAAAATTTTCATCCGAGTCCATTTTTTCGTCCCAATCATCTCACCATGCATCAACAGGCACGAAAGCGTCGAAAATTTGGCATCTTTTGACAGCGTAAAAAATTTCACATTTTTTGACCTTCTTGGCTGAAAACACCAGTAAAAGGCGCTCGCGCGAATTTTCGCACCCCCGGAAAATTTTCATCCGAGTCCATTTTTTCGTCCCAATCATCTCACCACGCATCAATAGGCACGAAAGCGTCGAAAATTTGGCATCTTTTGACAGCGTAAAAAATTTCGCATTTTTTGACCTTCTTTGCTGAAAACACGTGTAAAAGGCGCGCGCCCGAAATTTCGAACGATCGAAAAATTTTCATCCGAGTCCATTTTTTCGTCCCAATCATCTCACCATGCATCAACAGGCACGAAAGCGTCGAAAATTTGGCATCTTTTGACAGCGTAAAAAATTTCACATTTTTTGACCTTCTTGGCTGAAAACACGAGTAAAAGGCGCGCGCCCGAAATTTCGCACCATCGAAAAATTTTCATCCGAGTCCATTTTTTCGTCCCAATTATCACACCATGCATCAACAGGCACGAAAGCGTCGAAAATTTGGCATCTTTTGACAGCGTAAAAAATTTCGCGTTTTTTGACCTTCTTGGCTGAAAACAAGAGTAAAAGGCGCGCGTGCGAAATTTCGCACCCCCGAAAAATTTTCATCCGAGTCCATTTTTTCGTCCCAATCATCTCACCATGCATCAACAAGCACGAAAGCGTCGAAAATTTAGCATCTTTTGACAGCGTAAAAATTTTTGCATTTTTTTTACCTTCTTGGCTGAAAACACCAGTAAAAGACGCGCGCGCGAAATTTCGCACACCCGAAAAATTTTCATCCGAGTCCATTTTTTCGTCCCAATCATCTCACCTTGCATCAACAGGCACGAAAGCGTCGAAAATTTGGCATCTTTTGACAGCGTAAAAAATGTCGCATTTTTTTACCTTCTTGGCTGAAAACACCAGTAAAAGGCGCGCGCACGAAATTTCGCACCCAGGAAAATTTTCATCCGAGTCCATTTTTTCGTCCCAATCATCTCACCATGCATCAACTGGCACGAAAGCGTCAAAAATTTGGCATCTTTTGACAGCGTAAAAAATTTCGCATTTTTTGACCGTCTTGGCTGAAAACACGAGTAAAAGGCGCGGGCCCGAAATTTCGCACCACCAAAAAATTTTCATCCGAGTCCATTTGTTCATCCCAATCATCTCACCATGCATCAACAGGCACGAAAGCGTCGAAAATTTAGCATCTTTTGACAGCGTAAAAAATTTCACATTTTTTGACCTTCTTGCTGAAAACACCAGTAAAAGACGCGCGCACGAAATTTCGCACCCAGAAAAATTTTCATCCGAGTCCATTTTTTCGTCCCAATCATCTCACCATGCATCAACCGGCACGAAAGTGTTGAAAATTTGGTATCTCTTGACAGCGTAAAAAATTTTGCGTTTTTTCACCATCTTGGCTGAAAACACCAGTAAAAGGCGCGCGCCCGAAATTTCGCACCACCGAAAAATTTTCATCCGAGTCCATTTTTTCGTCCCAATCATCTCACCAAGCATCAACAGGCACGAAAGCGTAAAAAATTTCGTATTTTTTTACCTTCTTGACTGAAAACACCAGTAAAAGGCGCGCGGGCGAAATTTCGCACCCCCGGAAAATTTTCATCCGAGACCATTTTTCCGTCCCAATCATCTCACCACGCATCAACAGGCACGAAAGCGTCGAAAATTTGGCATCTTTTGACAGCGTAAAAATTTTCGCATTTTTTGTCCTTCTTGTTGAAAACACGAGTAAAAGGCGCGCGCCCGAAATTTCGCACCACCGAAAAATTTTCATTCGAGTCCATTTTTTCGTCCCAATCATCTCACCATGCATCAACAGGCACGAAAGCGTTGAAAATTTGGCATCTTTCGACAGCGTAAAAAATTTCACATTTTTTGACCTTCTTGCTGAAAACACTAGTAAAAGGCGCTCGCGCGAATTTTCGCACCCCCGGAAAATTTTCATCCGAGTCCATTTTTTCGTCCCAATCATCTCACCACGCATCAATAGGCACGAAAGCGTCGAAAATTTGGCATCTTTTGACAGCGTAAAAAATTTCGCATTTTTTGACCTTCTTTGCTGAAAACACGTGTAAAAGGCGCGCGCCCGAAATTTCGAACGACCGAAAAATTTTCATCCGAGTCCATTTTTTCGTCCCAATCATCTCACCATGCATCAACAGGCACGAAAGCGTCGAAAATTTGGCATCTTTTGACAGCGTAAAAAATTTCACATTTTTTGACCTTCTTGGCTGAAAACACGAGTAAAAGGCGCGCGCCCGAAATTTCGCACCATCGAAAAATTTTCATCCGAGTCCATTTTTTCGTCCCAATTATCACACCATTCATCAACAGGCACGAAAGCGTCGAAAATTTGGCATCTTTTGACAGCGTAAAAAATTTCGCGTTCTTTGACCTTCTTGGCTGAAAACAAGAGTAAAAGGCGCGCGTGCGAAATTTCGCACCCCCGAAAAATTTTCATCCGAGTCCATTTTTTCGTCCCAATCATCTCACCATGCATCAACAGGCACGAAAGCGTCAAAAATATGGCATCTTTTGTCAGCGTAAAAAATTTCACGTTTTTTGACCATCATGGCTGAAAACACGAGTAAAAGGCGCGCGCCCAAAATTTCACACCACCGAAAAATTTTCATCCGAGTCCATTTGTTCGTCCCAATCATCTCACCATGCATCAACCGGCACGAAAGTGTTGAAAATTTGGTATCTCTTGACAGCGTAAAAAATTTTGCGTTTTTTGACCATCTTGGCTGAAAACACCAGTAAAAGGCGCGCGCCCGAAATTTCGCACCACCGAAAAATTTTCATCCGAGTCCATTTTTTCGTCCCAATCATCTCACCATGCATCAACAGGCACGAAAGCGTAAAAAATTTGGCATCTTTTGACAGCGTAAAAAATTTCGTATTTTTTACCTTCTTGACTGAAAACACCAGTAAAAGGCGCGCGGGCGAAATTTCGCACGCCCGGAAAATTTTCATCCGAGTCCATTTTTCCGTCCCAATCATCTCACCACGCATCAACAGGCACGAAAGCGTCGAAAATTTGGCATCTTTTGACAGTGTAAAAATTTTCGCATTTTTTGTCCTTCTTGGTTGAAAACACGAGTAAAAGGCGCGCGCCCAAAATTTCGCACCATCGAAAAATTTTCATTCGAGTCCATTTTTTCGTCCCAATCATCTCACCATGCATCAACAGGCACGAAAGCGTTGAAAATTTGGCATCTTTCGACAGCGTAAAAAATTTCACATTTTTTGACCTTCTTGCTGAAAACACTAGTAAAAGGCGCTCGCACGAATTTTCGCACCCCCGGAAAATTTTCATCCGAGTACATTTTTTCGTCCCAATCATCTCACCACGCATCAATAGGCACGAAAGCGTCGAAAATTTGGCATCTTTTGACAGCGTAAAAAATTTCGCATTTTTTGACCTTCTTTGCTGAAAACACGAGTAAAAGGCGCGCGCCCGAAATTTCGAACCACCGAAAAATTTTCATCCGAGTCCATTTTTTCGTCCCAATCATCTCACCATGCATCAACAGGCACGAAAGCGTCGAAAATTTGGCATCTTTTGACAGCGTAAAAAATTTCACATTTTTTGACCTTCTTGGCTGAAAACACGAGTAAAAGGCGCGCGCCCGAAATTTCGCACCCCCGAAAAATTTTCATCCGAGTCCATTTTTTCGTCCCAATCATCTCACCATGTATCAACAGGCACGAAAGCGTAAAAAATATGGCATCTTTTGTCAGCGTAAAAAATTTCACGTTTTTTGACCATCATGGCTGAAAACACGAGTAAAAGGCGCGCGCCCAAAATTTCACACCACCGAAAAATTTTCATCCGAGTCCATTTGTTTGTCCTAATCATCTCACCATGCATCAATAGGCACGAAAGCGTCGAAAATTTGGATTCTTTTGACAGCGTAAAAAATTTCACATTTTTTGACCTTCTTGCTGAAAACACTAGTAAAAGGCGCTCGCGCGAAATTTCGCACCCCCGGAAAATTTTCATCCGAGTCCATTTTTTCGTCCTAATCATCTCACCACGCATCAATAGGCACGAAAGCGTCGAAAATTTGGCATCTTTTGACAGCGTAAAAAATTTCGCATTTTTTGACCTTCTTGGCTGAAAACACGAGTAAAAGGCGCGCGCCCGAAATTTCGCACCACCGAAAAATTTTCATTCGAGTCCATTTTTTCGTCCCAATCATCTCACCATGCATCAACAGGCACGAAAGCGTTGAAAATTTGGCATCTTTCGACAGCGTAAAAAATTTCACATTTTTTGACCTTCTTGCTGAAAACACTAGTAAAAGGCGCTCGCGCGAATTTTCGCACCCCCGGAAAATTTTCATCCGAGTCCATTTTTTCGTCCCAATCATCTCACCACGCATCAATAGGCACGAAAGCGTCGAAAATTTGGCATCTTTTGACAGCGTAAAAAATTTCGCATTTTTTGACCTTCTTTGCTGAAAACACGTGTAAAAGGCGCGCGCCCGAAATTTCGAACGATCGAAAAATTTTCATCCGAGTCCATTTTTTCGTCCCAATCATCTCACCATGCATCAACAGGCACGAAAGCGTCGAAAATTTGGCATCTTTTGACAGCGTAAAAAATTTCACATTTTTTGACCTTCTTGGCTGAAAACACGAGTAAAAGGCGCGCGCCCGAAATTTCGCACCATCGAAAAATTTTCATCCGAGTCCATTTTTTCGTCCCAATTATCACACCATGCATCAACAGGCACGAAAGCGTCGAAAATTTGGCATCTTTTGACAGCGTAAAAAATTTCGCGTTTTTTGACCTTCTTGGCTGAAAACAAGAGTAAAAGGCGCGCGTGCGAAATTTCGCACCCCCGAAAAATTTTCATCCGAGTCCATTTTTTCGTCCCAATCATCTCACCATGCATCAACAAGCACGAAAGCGTCGAAAATTTAGCATCTTTTGACAGCGTAAAAATTTTTGCATTTTTTGACCTTCTTGGCTGAAAACACCAGTAAAAGACGCGCGCGCGAAATTTCGCACACCCGAAAAATTTTCATCCGAGTCCATTTTTTCGTCCCAATCATCTCACCTTGCATCAACAGGCACGAAAGCGTCGAAAATTTGGCATCTTTTGACAGCGTAAAAAATGTCGCATTTTTTTACCTTCTTGGCTGAAAACACCAGTAAAAGGCGCGCGCACGAAATTTCGCACCCAGGAAAATTTTCATCCGAGTCCATTTTTTCGTCCCAATCATCTCACCATGCATCAACTGGCACGAAAGCGTCAAAAATTTGGCATCTTTTGACAGCGTAAAAAATTTCGCATTTTTTGACCGTCTTGGCTGAAAACACGAGTAAAAGGCGCGGGCCCGAAATTTCGCACCACCAAAAAATTTTCATCCGAGTCCATTTGTTCATCCCAATCATCTCACCATGCATCAACAGGCACGAAAGCGTCGAAAATTTAGCATCTTTTGACAGCGTAAAAAATTTCACATTTTTTGACCTTCTTGCTGAAAACACCAGTAAAAGACGCGCGCACGAAATTTCGCACCCAGAAAAATTTTCATCCGAGTCCATTTTTTCGTCCCAATCATCTCACCATGCATCAACCGGCACGAAAGTGTTGAAAATTTGGTATCTCTTGACAGCGTAAAAAATTTTGCGTTTTTTCACCATCTTGGCTGAAAACACCAGTAAAAGGCGCGCGCCCGAAATTTCGCACCACCGAAAAATTTTCATCCGAGTCCATTTTTTCGTCCCAATCATCTCACCAAGCATCAACAGGCACGAAAGCGTAAA
Organism: Pontederia crassipes; assembly: GCA_030549335.1. Classification (NCBI taxonomy): domain Eukaryota; kingdom Viridiplantae; phylum Streptophyta; class Magnoliopsida; order Commelinales; family Pontederiaceae; genus Pontederia; species Pontederia crassipes. The sequence goes on from CM060189.1 coordinate 64,776,771, forward strand.
AAATTTCGTATTTTTTTACCTTCTTGACTGAAAGCACCAGTAAAAGGCGCGCGGGCGAAATTTCGCACCCCCGGAAAATTTTCATCCGAGACCATTTTTCCGTCCCAATCATCTCACCACGCATCAACAGGCACGAAAGCGTCGAAAATTTGGCATCTTTTGACAGCGTAAAAATTTTCGCATTTTTTGTCCTTCTTGTTGAAAACACGAGTAAAAGGCGCGCGCCCGAAATTTCGCACCACCGAAAAATTTTCATTCGAGTCCATTTTTTCGTCCCAATCATCTCACCATGCATCAACAGGCACGAAAGCGTTGAAAATTTGGCATCTTTCGACAGCGTAAAAAATTTCACATTTTTTGACCTTCTTGCTGAAAACACTAGTAAAAGGCGCTCGCGCGAATTTTCGCACCCCCGGAAAATTTTCATCCGAGTCCATTTTTTCGTCCCAATCATCTCACCACGCATCAATAGGCACGAAAGCGTCGAAAATTTGGCATCTTTTGACAGCGTAAAAAATTTCGCATTTTTTGACCTTCTTTGCTGAAAACACGTGTAAAAGGCGCGCGCCCGAAATTTCGAACGACCGAAAAATTTTCATCCGAGTCCATTTTTTCGTCCCAATCATCTCACCATGCATCAACAGGCACGAAAGCGTCGAAAATTTGGCATCTTTTGACAGCGTAAAAAATTTCACATTTTTTGACCTTCTTGGCTGAAAACACGAGTAAAAGGCGCGCGCCCGAAATTTCGCACCATCGAAAAATTTTCATCCGAGTCCATTTTTTCGTCCCAATTATCACACCATTCATCAACAGGCACGAAAGCGTCGAAAATTTGGAATCTTTTGACAGCGTAAAAAATTTCGCGTTCTTTGACCTTCTTGGCTGAAAACAAGAGTAAAAGGCGCGCGTGCGAAATTTCGCACCCCCGAAAAATTTTCATCCGAGTCCATTTTTTCGTCCCAATCATCTCACCATGCATCAACAGGCACGAAAGCGTCAAAAATATGGCATCTTTTGTCAGCGTAAAAAATTTCACGTTTTTTGACCATCATGGCTGAAAACACGAGTAAAAGGCGCGCGCCCAAAATTTCACACCACCGAAAAATTTTCATCCGAGTCCATTTGTTCGTCCCAATCATCTCACCATGCATCAACCGGCACGAAAGTGTTGAAAATTTGGTATCTCTTGACAGCGTAAAAAATTTTGCGTTTTTTGACCATCTTGGCTGAAAACACCAGTAAAAGGCGCGCGCCCGAAATTTCGCACCACCGAAAAATTTTCATCCGAGTCCATTTTTTCGTCCCAATCATCTCACCATGCATCAACAGGCACGAAAGCGTAAAAAATTTGGCATCTTTTGACAGCGTAAAAAATTTCGTATTTTTTACCTTCTTGACTGAAAACACCAGTAAAAGGCGCGCGGGCGAAATTTCGCACGCCCGGAAAATTTTCATCCGAGTCCATTTTTCCGTCCCAATCATCTCACCACGCATCAACAGGCACGAAAGCGTCGAAAATTTGGCATCTTTTGACAGTGTAAAAATTTTCGCATTTTTTGTCCTTCTTGGTTGAAAACACGAGTAAAAGGCGCGCGCCCAAAATTTCGCACCATCGAAAAATTTTCATTCGAGTCCATTTTTTCGTCCCAATCATCTCACCATGCATCAACAGGCACGAAAGCGTTGAAAATTTGGCATCTTTCGACAGCGTAAAAAATTTCACATTTTTTGACCTTCTTGCTGAAAACACTAGTAAAAGGCGCTCGCACGAATTTTCGCACCCCCGGAAAATTTTCATCCGAGTACATTTTTTCGTCCCAATCATCTCACCACGCATCAATAGGCACGAAAGCGTCGAAAATTTGGCATCTTTTGACAGCGTAAAAAATTTCGCATTTTTTGACCTTCTTTGCTGAAAACACGAGTAAAAGGCGCGCGCCCGAAATTTCGAACCACCGAAAAATTTTCATCCGAGTCCATTTTTTCGTCCCAATCATCTCACCATGCATCAACAGGCACGAAAGCGTCGAAAATTTGGCATCTTTTGACAGCGTAAAAAATTTCACATTTTTTGACCTTCTTGGCTGAAAACACGAGTAAAAGGCGCGCGCCCGAAATTTCGCACCCCCGAAAAATTTTCATCCGAGTCCATTTTTTCGTCCCAATCATCTCACCATGTATCAACAGACACGAAAGCGTAAAAAATATGGCATCTTTTGTCAGCGTAAAAAATTTCACGTTTTTTGACCATCATGGCTGAAAACACGAGTAAAAGGCGCGCGCCCAAAATTTCACACCACGGAAAAATTTTCATCCGAGTCCATTTGTTCGTCCCAATCATCTCACCATGCATCAACCGGCACGAAAGTGTTGAAAATTTGGTATCTCTTGATAGCGTAAAAATTTTTGCGTTTTTTGACCATCTTGGCTGAAAACACCAGTAAAAGGCGCGCGCCCGAAATTTCGCACCACCGAAAAATTTTCATCCGAGTCCATTTGTTCGTCCTAATCATCTCACCATGCATCAATAGGCACGAAAGCGTCGAAAATTTGGATTCTTTTGACAGCGTAAAAAATTTCACATTTTTTGACCTTCTTGCTGAAAACACTAGTAAAAGGCGCTCGCGCGAAATTTCGCACCCCCGGAAAATTTTCATCCGAGTCCATTTTTTCGTCCTAATCATCTCACCACGCATCAATAGGCACGAAAGCGTCGAAAATTTGGCATCTTTTGACAGCGTAAAAAATTTCGCATTTTTTGACCTTCTTGGCTGAAAACACGAGTAAAAGGCGCGCGCCCGAAATTTCGCACCACCGAAAAATTTTCATTCGAGTCCATTTTTTCGTCCCAATCATCTCACCATGCATCAACAGGCACGAAAGTGTTGAAAATTTGGCATCTTTCGACAGCGTAAAAAATTTCACATTTTTTGACCTTCTTGCTGAAAACACTAGTAAAAGGCGCTCGCGCGAATTTTCGCACCCCCGGAAAATTTTCATCCGAGTCCATTTTTTCGTCCCAATCATCTCACCACGCATCAATAGGCACGAAAGCGTCGAAAATTTGGCATCTTTTGACAGCGTAAAAAATTTCGCATTTTTTGACCTTCTTTGCTGAAAACACGAGTAAAAGGCGCGCGCCCGAAATTTCGAACCACCGAAAAATTTTCATCCGAGTCCATTTTTTCGTCCCAATCATCTCACCATGCATCAACAGGCACGAAAGCGTCGAAAATTTGGCATCTTTTGACAGCGTAAAAAATTTCACATTTTTTGACCTTCTTGGCTGAAAACACGAGTAAAAGGCGCGCGCCCGAAATTTCGCACCATCGAAAAATTTTCATCCGAGTCCATTTTTTCGTCCCAATTATCACACCATGCATCAACAGGCACGAAAGCGTCGAAAATTTGGCATCTTTTGACAGCGTAAAAAATTTCGCGTTTTTTGACCTTCTTGGCTGAAAACAAGAGTAAAAGGCGCGCGTGCGAAATTTCGCACCCCCGAAAAATTTTCATCCGAGACCATTTTTTCGTCCCAATCATCTCACCATGCATCAACAGGCACGAAAGCGTCGAAAATTTAGCATCTTTTGACAGCGTAAAAATTTTTGCATTTTTTGACCTTCTTGGCTGAAAACACCAGTAAAAGACGCGCGCGCGAAATTTCGCACACCCGAAAAATTTTCATCCGAGTCCATTTTTTCGTCCCAATCATCTCACCATGCATCAACAGGCACGAAAGCGTCGAAAATTTGGCATCTTTTGACAGCGTAAAAAATGTCGCATTTTTTTACCTTCTTGGCTGAAAACACCAGTAAAAGGCGCGCGCACGAAATTTCGCACCCAGGAAAATTTTCATCCGAGTCCATTTTTTCGTCCCAATCATCTCACCATGCATCAACTGGCACGAAAGCGTCGAAAATTTGGCATCTTTTGACAGTGTAAAAATTTTCGCATTTTTTGTCCTTCTTGGTTGAAAACACGAGTAAAAGGCGCGCGCCCAAAATTTCGCACCATCGAAAAATTTTCATTCGAGTCCATTTTTTCGTCCCAATCATCTCACCATGCATCAACAGGCACGAAAGCGTTGAAAATTTGGCATCTTTCGACAGCGTAAAAAATTTCACATTTTTTGACCTTCTTGCTGAAAACACTAGTAAAAGGCGCTCGCGCGAATTTTTGCACCCCCGGAAAATTTTCATCCGAGTACATTTTTTCGTCCCAATCATCTCACCACGCATCAATAGGCACGAAAGCGTCGAAAATTTGGCATCTTTTGACAGCGTAAAAAATTTCGCATTTTTTGACCTTCTTTGCTGAAAACACGAGTAAAAGGCGCGCGCCCGAAATTTCGAACCACCGAAAAATTTTCATCCGAGTCCATTTTTTCGTCCCAATCATCTCACCATGCATCAACAGGCACGAAAGCGTCAAAAATTTGGCATCTTTTGACAGCGTAAAAAATTTCACATTTTTTGACCTTCTTGGCTGAAAACACGAGTAAAAGGCGCGCGCCCGAAATTTCGCACCCCCGAAAAATTTTCATCCGAGTCCATTTTTTCGTCCCAATCATCTCACCATGTATCAACAGGCACGAAAGCGTAAAAAATATGGCATCTTTTGTCAGCGTAAAAAATTTCACGTTTTTTGACCATCATGGCTGAAAACACGAGTAAAAGGCGCGCGCCCAAAATTTCACACCACCGAAAAATTTTCATCCGAGTCCATTTGTTCGTCCCAATCATCTCACCATGCATCAACCGGCACGAAAGTGTTGAAAATTTGGTATCTCTTGATAGCGTAAAAAATTTTGCGTTTTTTGACCATCTTGGCTGAAAACACCAGTAAAAGGCGCGCGCCCGAAATTTCGCACCACCGAAATATTTTCATCCGAGTCCATTTGTTCGTCCTAATCATCTCACCATGCATCAATAGGCACGAAAGCGTCGAAAATTTGGATTCTTTTGACAGCGTAAAAAATTTCACATTTTTTGACCTTCTTGCTGAAAACACTAGTAAAAGGCGCTCGCGCGAAATTTCGCACCCCCGGAAAATTTTCATCCGAGTCCATTTTTTCGTCCTAATCATCTCACCACGCATCAATAGGCACGAAAGCGTCGAAAATTTGGCATCTTTTGACAGCGTAAAAAATTTCGCATTTTTTGACCTTCTTGGCTGAAAACACGAGTAAAAGGCGCGCGCCCGAAATTTCGCACCACCGAAAAATTTTCATCCGAGTCCATTTTTTCGTCCCAATCATCTCACCATGCATCAACAGGCACGAAAGCGTCGAAAATTTGGCAACTTTTGACAGCGTAAAAAATTTCACATTTTTTGACCTTCTTTGCTGAAAACACGAGTAAAAGGCGCGCGCCCGAAATTTCGCACCACCGAAAAATTTTCATCCGAGTCCATTTTTTCGTCCCAATCATCACACCATGCATCAACAGGCACGAAAGCGTCGAAAATTTGGCATCTTTTGACAGCGTAGAAAATTTCGCATTTTTTGACCATCTTGGCTGAAAACACGAGTAAAAGTCGCGCGTGCGAAATTTCGCACCCCCGGAAAATTTTCATCCGAGTCCATTTTTTTGTCCCAATCATCTCACCATGCATCAACAGGCACGAAAGCGTAAAAAATATGGCATCTTTTGTCAGCGTAAAAAATTTCACGTTTTTTGACCATCATGGCTGAAAACACGAGTAAAAGGCGCGCGCCCAAAATTTCACACCACCGAAAAATTTTCATCCGAGTCCATTTGTTCGTCCCAATCATCTCACCATGCATCAACAGGCACGAAAGCGTCGAAAATTTGGCATCTTTTGACAGCGTAAAAAATTTCACGTTTTTTGACCTTCTTGTTGAAAACACCAGTAAAAGGGGCGCGCGCGAAATTTTGCACCCCCGGAAAATTTTCATCCGAGTCCATTTTTTCGTCCCAATCATCTCACCATGCATCAACAGGCACGAAAGCGTCGAAAATTTGGCATCTTTTGACAGCGTAAAAAATTTCGCATTTTTTTACCTTCTTCGCTGAAAACACCAGTAAAAGGCGCGCGCGCGAAATTTCGCCCCCCCGGAAAATTTTCATCCGAGTCCATTTTTTCGTCCCAATCATCTCACCATGCATCAACAGGCACGAAAGCGTCGAAAATTTGGCATCTTTTGACAGCGTAAAAAATTTCACGTTTTTTTACCTTCTTGGCTGAAAACACGAGTAAAAGGCGCGCGGCCGAAATTTCGCACCACCGAAAAATTTTCATCCGAGTCCATTTTTTCGTCCCAATCATCACACCATGCATCAACAGGCACGAAAGCGTCGAAAATTTGGCATCTTTTGACAGCGTAGAAAATTTCGCATTTTTTGACCTTCTTGGCTGAAAACACGAGTAAAAGGCGCGCGTGCGAAATTTCGCACCCCCGGAAAATTTTCATCCGAGTCCATTTTTTCATCCCAATCATCTCACCATGCATCAACAGGCACGAAAGCGTCGAAAATTTGGTAACTTTTGACAGCGTAAAAAATTTCACATTTTTTGACCTTCTTTGCTGAAAACACGAGTAAAAGGCGCGCGCCCGAAATTTCGCACCACCGAAAAATTTTCATCCGAGTCCATTTTTTCGTCCCAATCATCACACCATGCATCAACAGGCACGAAAGCGTCGAAAATTTGGCATCTTTTGACAGCGTAGAAAATTTCGCATTTTTTGACCTTCTTGGCTGAAAACACGAGTAAAAGTCGCGCGTGCGAAATTTCGCACCCCCGGAAAATTTTCATCCGAGTCCATTTTTTCGTCCCAATCATCTCACCATGCATCAACAGGCACGAAAGCGTAAAAAATATGGCATCTTTTGTCAGCGTAAAAAATTTCACGTTTTTTGACCATCATGGCTGAAAACACGAGTAAAAGGCGCGCGCCCAAAATTTCACACCACCGAAAAATTTTTATCCGAGTCCATTTGTTCGTCCCAATCATCTCACCATGCATCAACAGGCACGAAAGCGTAAAAAATTTGGCATCTTTTGACAGCGTAAAAAATTTCACGTTTTTTGACCTTCTTGTTGAAAACACCAGTAAAAGGGGCGCGCGCGAAATTTTGCACCCCCGGAAAATTTTCATCCGAGTCCATTTTTTCGTCCCAATCATCTCACCATGCATCAACAGGCACGAAAGCGTCGAAAATTTGGCATCTTTTGACAGCGTAAAAAATTTCGCGTTTTTTGACCTTCTTGGCTGAAAACACCAGTAAAAGGCGCGCGCGCGAAATTTCGCCCCCCCGGAAAATTTTCATCCGAGTCCATTTTTTCGTCCCAATCATCTCACCATGCATCAACAGGCACGAAAGCGTCGAAAATTTGGCATCTTTTGACAGCGTAAAAAATTTCACGTTTTTTTACCTTCTTGGCTGAAAACACGAGTAAAAGGCGCGCGGCCGAAATTTCGCACCACCGAAAAATTTTCATCCGAGTCCATTTTTTCGTCCCAATCATCACACCATGCATCAACAGGCACGAAAGCGTCGAAAATTTGGCATCTTTTGACAGCGTAGAAAATTTCGCATTTTTTGACCTTCTTGGCTGAAAACACGAGTAAAAGGCGCGCGTGCGAAATTTCGCACCCCCGAAAAATTTTCATCCGAGTCCATTTTTTCGTCCCAATCATCTCACCATGCATCAACAGGCACGAAAGCGTCAAAAATATGGCATCTTTTGTCAGCGTAAAAAATTTCACGTTTTTTGACCATCAAGGCTGAAAACACGAGTAAAAGGCGCGCGCCCAAAATTTCACACCACCGAAAAATTTTCATCCGAGTCCATTTGTTCGTCCCAATCATCTCACCATGCATCAACAGGCACGAAAGCGTCGAAAATTTGGCATCTTTTGACAGCGTAAAAAATTTCACGTTTTTTGACCTTCTTGTTGAAAACACCAGTAAAAGGGGCGCGCGCGAAATTTTGCACCCCCGGAAAATTTTCATCCGAGTCCATTTTTTCGTCCCAATCATCTCACCATGCATCAACAGGCACGAAAGCGTCGAAAATTTGGCATCTTTTGACAGCGTAAAAAATTTCGCATTTTTTGACCATCTTGGCTGAAAACACGAGTAAAAGGTGCGTGCCCGAAATTTCGCACCACCGAAATATTTTCATCCGAGTCCATTTTTTCGTCCCAATCATCTCACCATGCATCAACAGGCATGAAAGCGTCGAAAATTTGGCATCTTTTGACAGCGTTAAAAATTTCGCATTTTTTTACCTTCTTGGCTGAAAACACCAGTAAAAGGCGCTCGCGCGAAATTTCGCACCCCCGGAAAATTTTCATCCGAGTCCATTTTTTCGTCCCAATCATCTCACCACGCATCAACAGGCACGAAAGCGTCGAAAATTTGGCATCTTTTGACAGCGTAAAAAATTTCGCATTTTTTGACCTTCTTGGCTGAAAACACCAGTAAAAGGCGCGCGCCCGAAATTTCGCACCACCGAAAAATTTTCATCCGAGTCCATTTTTTCGTCCCAATCATCACACCATGCATCAACAGGCACGAAAGCGTCGAAAATTTGGCATCTTTTGACAGCGTAAAAAATTTCGCGTTTTTTGACCTTCTTGGCTGAAAACACGAGTAAAAGGCGCGCGTGCGAAATTTCGCACCCCCGGAAAATTTTCATCCGAGTCCATTTTTTCGTCCCAATCATCTCACCATGCATCAACAGGCACGAAAGCGTCAAAAATATGGCATCTTTTGTCAGCGTAAAAAATTTCACGTTTTTTGACCATCATGGCTGAAAACACGAGTAAAAGGCGCGCACCCAAAATTTCACACCACCGAAAAATTTTCATCCGAGTCCATTTGTTCGTCCCAATCATCTCACCATGCATCAACAGGCACGAAAGCGTCAAAAATTTGGCATCTTTTGACAGCGTAAAAAATTTCACGTTTTTTGACCTTCTTGCTGAAAACACCAGTAAAAGGCGCGCGCGCGAAATTTTGCACCCCCGAAAAATTTTCATCCGAGTCCATTTTTTCGTCCCAATCATCTCACCATGCATCAACAGGCACGAAAGCGTCGAAAATTTGGCATCTTTTGACAGCGTAAAAAATTTCGCGTTTTTTGACCATCTTGGCTGAAAACACGAGTAAAAGGTGCGTGCCCGAAATTTCGCACCACCGAAATATTTTCATCCGAGTCCATTTTTTCGTCCCAATCATCTCACCATGCATCAACAGGCATGAAAGCGTCGAAAATTTGGCTTCTTTTGACAGCGTTAAAAATTTCGCATTTTTTTACCTTCTTGGCTGAAAACACCAGTAAAAGGCGCTCGCGCGAAATTTCGCACCCCCGGAAAATTTTCATCCGAGTCCATTTTTTCGTCCCAATCATCTCACCATGCATCAACAGGCACGAAAGCGTCGAAAATTTGGCATCTCTTGACAGCGTAAAAAATTTCGCGTTTTTTTACCTTCTTGGCTGCCAGTAAAAGGCGCGCGCGCGAAATTTCGCACACCCAAAAAATTTTCATCCGAGTCCATTTTTTCGTCCCAATCATCTCACCATGCATCAACAAGCACGAAAGCGTCAAAAATTTGGCATCTTTTGACAGCATAAAAAATTTAGTGTTTTTTGACCTTCTTGGCTGAAAACACTAGTAAATGGCGCGCGGGCGAAATTTCGCACCCCCCGAAAATTTTCATCCGAGTCCATTTTTTTGTCCCAATCATCTCACCACGCATCAACAGGCACGAAAGCGTCGAAAATTTGGCATCTTTTGACAGCGTAAAAAATTTCGCATTTTTTGACCTTCTTGGCTGAAAACACCAGTAAAAGGCGCGCGCGCGAAATTTCGCCCCCCCGGAAAATTTTCATCCGAGTCCATTTTTTCGTCCCAATCATCTCACCATGCATCAACAGGCACGAAAGCGTCAAAAATTTGGCATCTTTTGACAGCGTAAAAAATTTAGTGTTTTTTTACCTTCTTGGCTGAAAACACGAGTAAAAGGCGCGCGGCCGAAATTTCGCACCACCGAAAAATTTTCATCCGAGTCCATTTTTTCGTCCCAATCATCACACCATGCATCAACAGGCACGAAAGCGTCGAAAATTTGGCATCTTTTGACAGCGTAGAAAATTTCGCATTTTTTGACCTTCTTGGCTGAAAACACGAGTAAAAGGCGCGCGTGCGAAATTTCGCACCCCCGGAAAATTTTCATCCGAGTCCATTTTTTCGTCCCAATCATCTCACCATGCATCAACAGGCACGAAAGCGTCAAAAATATGGCATCTTTTGTCAGCGTAAAAAATTTCACGTTTTTTGACCATCATGGCTGAAAACACGAGTAAAAGGCGCGCGCCCAAAATTTCACACCACCGAAAAATTTTCATCCGAGTCCATTTGTTCGTCCCAATCATCTCACCATGCATCAACAGGCACGAAAGCGTCGAAAATTTGGCATCTTTTGACAGCGTAAAAAATTTCACGTTTTTTGACCTTCTTGTTGAAAACACCAGTAAAAGGGGCGCGCGCGAAATTTTGCACCCCCGGAAAATTTTCATCCGAGTCCATTTTTTCGTCCCAATCATCTCACCATGCATCAACAGGCACGAAAGCGTCGAAAATTTGGCATCTTTTGACAGCGTAAAAAATTTCGCGTTTTTTGACCATGTTGGCTGAAAACACGAGTAAAAGGTGCGTGCCCGAAATTTCGCACCACCGAAATATTTTCATCCGAGTCCATTTTTTCGTCCCAATCATCTCACCATGCATCAACAGGCATGAAAGCGTCGAAAATTTGGCATCTTTTGACAGCGTTAAAAATTTCGCATTTTTTTACCTTCTTGGCTGAAAACACCAGTAAAAGGCGCTCGCGCGAAATTTCGCACCCCCGGAAAATTTTCATCCGAGTCCATTTTTTCGTCCCAATCATCTCACCACGCATCAACAGGCACGAAAGCGTCGAAAATTTGGCATCTTTTGACAGCGTAAAAAATTTCGCATTTTTTGACCTTCTTGGCTGAAAACACCAGTAAAAGGCGCGCGCCCGAAATTTCGCACCACCGAAAAATTTTCATCCGAGTCCATTTTTTCGTCCCAATCATCACACCATGCATCAACAGGCACGAAAGCGTCGAAAATTTGGCATCTTTTGACAGCGTAAAAAATTTCGCATTTTTTGACCTTCTTGGCTGAAAACACGAGTAAAAGGCGCGCGTGCGAAATTTCGCACCCCCGGAAAATTTTCATCCGAGTCCATTTTTTCGTCCCAATCATCTCACCATGCATCAACAGGCACGAAAGCGTCAAAAATATGGCATCTTTTGTCAGCGTAAAAAATTTCACGTTTTTTGACCATCATGGCTGAAAACACGAGTAAAAGGCGCGCACCCAAAATTTCACACCACCGAAAAATTTTCATCCGAGTCCATTTGTTCGTCCCAATCATCTCACCATGCATCAACAGGCACGAAAGCGTCGAAAATTTGGCATCTTTTGACAGCGTAAAAAATTTCACGTTTTTTGACCTTCTTGCTGAAAACACCAGTAAAAGGCGCGCGCGCGAAATTTTGCACCCCCGAAAAATTTTCATCCGAGTCCATTTTTTCGTCCCAATCATCTCACCATGCATCAACAGGCACGAAAGCGTCGAAAATTTGGCATCTTTTGACAGCGTAAAAAATTTCGCGTTTTTTGACCATCTTGGCTGAAAACACGAGTAAAAGGTGCGTGCCCGAAATTTCGCACCACCGAAATATTTTCATCCGAGTCCATTTTTTCGTCCCAATCATCTCACCATGCATCAACAGGCATGAAAGCGTCGAAAATTTGGCTTCTTTTGACAGCGTTAAAAATTTCGCATTTTTTTACCTTCTTGGCTGAAAACACCAGTAAAAGGCGCTCGCGCGAAATTTCGCACCCCCGGAAAATTTTCATCCGAGTCCATTTTTTCGTCCCAATCATCTCACCATGCATCAACAGGCACGAAAGCGTCGAAAATTTGGCATCTCTTGACAGCGTAAAAAATTTCGCGTTTTTTTACCTTCTTGGCTGAAAACACCAGTAAAAGGCGCGCGCGCGAAATTTCGCACACCCAAAAAATTTTCATCCGAGTCCATTTTTTCGTCCCAATCATCTCACCATGCATCAACAAGCACGAAAGCGTCAAAAATTTGGCATCTTTTGACAGCATAAAAAATTTAGTGTTTTTTGACCTTCTTGGCTGAAAACACTAGTAAATGGCGCGCGGGCGAAATTTCGCACCCCCCGAAAATTTTCATCCGAGTCCATTTTTTTGTCCCAATCATCTCACCACGCATCAACAGGCACGAAAGCGTCGAAAATTTGGCATCTTTTGACAGCGTAAAAAATTTCGCATTTTTTGACCTTCTTGGCTGAAAACACCAGTAAAAGGCGCGCGCGCGAAATTTCGCCCCCCCGGAAAATTTTCATCCGAGTCCATTTTTTCGTCCCAATCATCTCACCATGCATCAACAGGCACGAAAGCGTCAAAAATTTGGCATCTTTTGACAGCGTAAAAAATTTCACGTTTTTTTACCTTCTTGGCTGAAAACACGAGTAAAAGGCGCGCGGCCGAAATTTCGCACCACCGAAAAATTTTCATCCGAGTCCATTTTTTCGTCCCAATCATCACACCATGCATCAACAGGCACGAAAGCGTCGAAAATTTGGCATCTTTTGACAGCGTAGAAAATTTCGCATTTTTTGACCTTCTTGGCTGAAAACACGAGTAAAAGGCGCGCGTGCGAAATTTCGCACCCCCGGAAAATTTTCATCCGAGTCCATTTTTTCGTCCCAATCATCTCACCATGCATCAACAGGCACGAAAGCGTCAAAAATATGGCATCTTTTGTCAGCGTAAAAAATTTCACGTTTTTTGACCATCATGGCTGAAAACACGAGTAAAAGGCGCGCGCCCAAAATTTCACACCACCGAAAAATTTTCATCCGAGTCCATTTGTTCGTCCCAATCATCTCACCATGCATCAACAGGCACGAAAGCGTCGAAAATTTGGCATCTTTTGACAGCGTAAAAAATTTCACGTTTTTTGACCTTCTTGTTGAAAACACCAGTAAAAGGGGCGCGCGCGAAATTTTGCACCCCCGGAAAATTTTCATCCGAGTCCATTTTTTCGTCCCAATCATCTCACCATGCATCAACAGGCACGAAAGCGTCGAAAATTTGGCATCTTTTGACAGCGTAAAAAATTTCGCGTTTTTTGACCATCTTGGCTGAAAACACGAGTAAAAGGTGCGTGCCCGAAATTTCGCACCACCGAAATATTTTCATCCGAGTCCATTTTTTCGTCCCAATCATCTCACCATGCATCAACAGGCATGAAAGCGTCGAAAATTTGGCATCTTTTGACAGCGTTAAAAATTTCGCATTTTTTTACCTTCTTGGCTGAAAACACCAGTAAAAGGCGCTCGCGCGAAATTTCGCACCCCCGAAAAATTTTCATCCGAGTCTATTTTTTCGTCCCAATCATCTCACCACGCATCAACAGGCACGAAAGCGTCGAAAATTTGGCATCTTTTGACAGCGTAAAAAATTTCGCATTTTTTGACCTTCTTGGCTGAAAACACCAGTAAAAGGCGCGCGCCCGAAATTTCGCACCACCGAAAAATTTTCATCCGAGTCCATTTTTTCGTACCAATCATCACACCATGCATCAACAGGCACGAAAGCGTCGAAAATTTGGCATCTTTTGACAGCGTAAAAAATTTCGCGTTTTTTGACCTTCTTGGCTGAAAACACGAGTAAAAGGCGCGCGTGCGAAATTTCGCACCCCCGGAAAATTTTCATCCGAGTCCATTTTTTCGTCCCAATCATCTCACCATGCATCAACAGGCACGAAAGCGTAAAAAATATGGCATCTTTTGTCAGCGTAAAAAATTTCACGTTTTTTGACCATCATGGCTGAAAACACGAGTAAAAGGCGCGCGCCCAAAATTTCACACCACCGAAAAATTTTCATCCGAGTCCATTTGTTCGTCCCAATCATCTCACCATGCATCAACAGGCACGAAAGCGTCGAAAATTTGGCATCTTTTGACAGCGTAAAAAATTTCACGTTTTTTGACCTTCTTGCTGAAAACACCAGTAAAAGGCGCGCGCGCGAAATTTTGCACCCCCGAAAAATTTTCATCCGAGTCCATTTTTTCGTCCCAATCATCTCACCATGCATCAACAGGCACGAAAGCGTCGAAAATTTGGCATCTTTTGACAGCGTAAAAAATTTCGCGTTTTTTGACCATCTTGGCTGAAAACACGAGTAAAAGGTGCGTGCCCGAAATTTCGCACCACCGAAATATTTTCATCCGAGTCCATTTTTTCGTCCCAATCATCTCACCATGCATCAACAGGCATGAAAGCGTCGAAAATTTGGCTTCTTTTGACAGCGTTAAAAATTTCGCATTTTTTTACCTTCTTGGCTGAAAACACCAGTAAAAGGCGCTCGCGCGAAATTTCGCACCCCCGGAAAATTTTCATCCGAGTCCATTTTTTCGTCCCAATCATCTCACCATGCATCAACAGGCACGAAAGCGTCGAAAATTTGGCATCTCTTGACAGCGTAAAAAATTTCGCGTTTTTTTACCTTCTTGGCTGAAAACACCAGTAAAAGGCGCGCGCGCGAAATTTCGCACACCCAAAAAATTTTCATCCGAGTCCATTTTTTCGTCCCAATCATCTCACCATGCATCAACAAGCACGAAAGCGTCAAAAATTTGGCATCTTTTGACAGCATAAAAAATTTAGTGTTTTTTGACCTTCTTGGCTGAAAACACTAGTAAAAGGCGCGCGGGCGAAATTTCGCACCCCCCGAAAATTTTCATCCGAGTCCATTTTTTCGTCCCAATCATCTCACCACGCATCAACAGGCACGAAAGCGTCGAAAATTTGGCATCTTTTGACAGCGTAAAAAATTTCGCATTTTTTGACCTTCTTGGCTGAAAACACCAGTAAAAGGCGCGCGCGCGAAATTTCGCCCCCCCGGAAAATTTTCATCCGAGTCCATTTTTTCGTCCCAATCATCTCACCATGCATCAACAGGCACGAAAGCGTCGAAAATTTGGCATCTTTTGACAGCGTAAAAAATTTCACGTTTTTTTACCTTCTTGGCTGAAAACACGAGTAAAAGGCGCGCGGCCGAAATTTCGCACCACCGAAAAATTTTCATCCGAGTCCATTTTTTCGTCCCAATCATCACACCATGCATCAACAGGCACGAAAGTGTCGAAAATTTGGCATCTTTTGACAGCGTAGAAAATTTCGCATTTTTTGACCTTCTTGGCTGAAAACACGAGTAAAAGGCGCGCGTGCGAAATTTCGCACCCCCGGAAAATTTTCATCCGAGTCCATTTTTTCGTCCCAATCATCTCACCATGCATCAACAGGCACGAAAGCGTCAAAAATATGGCATCTTTTGTCAGCGTAAAAAATTTCACGTTTTTTGACCATCATGGCTGAAAACACGAGTAAAAGGCGCGCGCCCAAAATTTCACACCACCGAAAAATTTTCATCCGAGTCCATTTGTTCGTCCCAATCATCTCACCATGCATCAACAGGCACGAAAGCGTCGAAAATTTGGCATCTTTTGACAGCGTAAAAAATTTCACGTTTTTTGACCTTCTTGCTGAAAACACCAGTAAAAGGGGCGCGCGCGAAATTTTGCACCCCCGGAAAATTTTCATCCGAGTCCATTTTTTCGTCCCAATCATCTCACCATGCATCAACAGGCACGAAAGCGTCGAAAATTTGGCATCTTTTGACAGCGTAAAAAATTTCGCGTTTTTTGACCATCTTGGCTGAAAACACGAGTAAAAGGTGCGTGCCCGAAATTTCGCACCACCGAAATATTTTCATCCGAGTCCATTTTTTCGTCCCAATCATCTCACCATGCATCAACAGGCATGAAAGCGTCGAAAATTTGGCATCTTTTGACAGCGTTAAAAATTTCGCATTTTTTTACCTTCTTGGCTGAAAACACCAGTAAAAGGCGCTCGCGCGAAATTTCGCACCCCCGGAAAATTTTCATCCGAGTCCATTTTTTCGTCCCAATCATCTCACCATGCATCAACAGGCACGAAAGCGTCGAAAATTTGGCATCTCTTGACAGCGTAAAAAATTTCGCATTTTTTGACCTTCTTGGCTGAAAACACCAGTAAAAGGCGCGCGCCCGAAATTTCGCACCACCGAAAAATTTTCATCCGAGTCCATTTTTTCGTCCCAATCATCACACCATGCATCAACAGGCACGAAAGCGTCGAAAATTTGGCATCTTTTGACAGCGTAAAAAATTTCGCGTTTTTTGACCTTCTTGGCTGAAAACACGAGTAAAAGGCGCGCGTGCGAAATTTCGCACCCCCGGAAAATTTTCATCCGAGTCCATTTTTTCGTCCCAATCATCTCACCATGCATCAACAGACACGAAAGCGTCAAAAATATGGCATCTTTTGTCAGCGTAAAAAATTTCACGTTTTTTGACCATCATGGCTGAAAACACGAGTAAAAGGCGCGCGCCCAAAATTTCACACCACCGAAAAATTTTCATCCGAGTCCATTTGTTCGTCCCAATCATCTCACCATGCATCAACAGGCACGAAAGCGTCGAAAATTTGGCATCTTTTGACAGCGTAAAAAATTTCACGTTTTTTGACCTTCTTGCTGAAAACACCAGTAAAAGGCGCGCGCGCGAAATTTTGCACCCCCGAAAAATTTTCATCCGAGTCCATTTTTTCGTCCCAATCATCTCACCATGCATCAACAGGCACGAAAGCGTCAAAAATTTGGCATCTTTTGACGGCGTAAAAAATTTCGCGTTTTTTGACCATCTTGGCTAAAAACACGAGTAAAAGGTGCGTGCCCGAAATTTCGCACCACCGAAATATTTTCATCCGAGTCCATTTTTTCGTCCCAATCATCTCACCATGCATCAACAGGCATGAAAGCGTCGAAAATTTGGCATCTTTTGACAGCGTTAAAAATTTCGTATTTTTTTACCTTCTTGGCTGAAAACACCAGTAAAAGGCGCTCGCGCGAAATTTCGCACCCCCGGAAAATTTTCATCCGAGTCCATTTTTTCGTCCCAATCATCTCACCATGCATCAACAGGCACGAAAGCGTCGAAAATTTGGCATCTCTTGACAGCGTAAAAAATTTCGCGTTTTTTTACCTTCTTGGCTGAAAACACCAGTAAAAGGCGCGCGCGCGAAATTTCGCACACCCAAAAAATTTTCATCCGAGTCCATTTTTTCGTCCCAATCATCTCACCATGCATCAACAAGCACGAAAGCGTCAAAAATTTGGCATCTTTTGACAGCATAAAAAATTTAGTGTTTTTTGACCTTCTTGGCTGAAAACACTAGTAAAAGGCGCGCGGGCGAAATTTCGCACCCCCCGAAAATTTTCATCCGAGTCCATTTTTTCGTCCCAATCATCTCACCACGCATCAACAGGCACGAAAGCGTCGAAAATTTGGCATCTTTTGACAGCGTAAAAAATTTCGCATTTTTTGTCCTTCTTGGCTGAAAACACAAGTAAAAGGCGCGCGCCCGAAATTTCGCATTTTTTGTCCTTCTTACCTTGCATCAACAGGCACGAAAGCGTCGAAAATTTGGCATCTTTTGACAGCGTAAAAAATTTCACGTTTTTTGACCTTCATGGCTGAAACACCAGTAAAAGGCGCGCGCGCGAAATTTAGCATCCCCGGAAAATTTTCATCCGAGTCCATTTTTTCGTCCCAATCATCTCACCATTCATCAACAGGCACGAAAGCGTCGAAAATTTGGCATCTTTTGACAGCGTAAAAAATTTCGTGTTTTTTGACCTTTGCTGAAAACACCAGTAAAAGGCGCGCGTGCGAAATTTTGCACACCCAAAAAATTTTCATCCGAGTCCATTTTTTCGTCCCAATCATCTCACCATGCATCAACAGGCACGAAAGCGTCGAAAATTTGGCATCTTTTGACAGCGTAAAAAATTTCGCATTTTTTGACCTTCTTGGCTGAAAACACCAGTAAAAGGCGCTTGCGCGAAATTTCGCACCCCCGGAAAATTTTCATCCGAGTCCATTTTTTCGTCTCAATCATCTCACCACGCATCAACATGCACGAAAGCGTCGAAAATTTGGCATCTTTTGACAGCGTAAAAAATTTAGCATTTTTTGACCTTCTTGGCTGAAAACACGAGTAAAAGGCGCGCGCCCGAAATTTCGCACTACCGAAAAATTTTCATCCGAGTCCATTTTTTCGTCCCAATCATCTCACCTTGCATCAACAGGCACGAAAGCGTCGAAAATTTGGCATCTCTTGACAGCGTAAAAAATTTCGCATTTTTTTACCTTCTTGGCTGAAAACACCAGTAAAAGGCGCGCGCGCGAAATTTCGCACACCCGAAAAATTTTCATCCGAGTCCATTTTTTCGTCCCAATCATCTCACCACGCATCAACAGGCACGAAAGCGTCGAAAATTTGGCATCTTTTGACAGCGTAAAAAATTTCACATTTTTTTACCTTCATGGCTGAAAACACAAGTAAAAGGAGCGCGCGCGAAATTTCGCATCCCCGAAAAATTTTCATCCGAGTCCATTTTTTCATCCGAATCATCTCACCATGCATCAACAGGCACGAAAGCGTCGAAAATTTGGCATCTTTTGACAGCGTAAAAAATTTCACGTTGTTTGACCCTCTTGCTGAAAACACCAGTAAAAGGCGCTTGCGCGAAATTTCGCACCCCCGGAAAATTTTCATCCGAGTCCATTTTTTCGTCACAATCATCTCACCACGCATCAACATGCACGAAAGCGTCGAAAATTTGGCATCTTTTGACAGCGTAAAAAATTTAGCATTTTTTGACCTTCTTGGCTGAAAACACGAGTAAAAGGCGCGCGCCCGAAATTTCGCATCCCCGGAAAATTTTCATCCGAGTCCATTTTTTCGTCCCAATCATCTCACCATGCATCAACAGGCACGAAAGCGTCGAAAATTTGGCATCTCTTGACAGCGTACAAAATTTCGCGTTTTTTGACCTTCTTGGCTGAAAACACCAGTAAAAGGCGCGCGCGCGAAATTTCGCACCCCCGAAAAATTTTCATCCGAGTCCATTTTTCCGTCCCAATCATCTCACCACGCATCAACAGGCACGAAAGCGTCGAAAATTTGGCATCTTTTGACAGCGTAAAAAATTTCACGTTTTTTTACCTTCATGGCTGAAAACATAAGTAAAAGGCGCGCGCGCGAAATTTCGCATCCCCGGAAAATTTTCATCCGAGTCCATTTTTTCATCCGAATCATCTCACCATGCATCAACAGGCACGAAAGCGTCGAAAATTTGGCATCTTTTGACAGCGTAAAAAATTTCGTGTTTTTTGACCTTCTTGGCTGAAAACACCAGTAAAAGGCGCGCGCGCGCAATTTTGCACACCCAAAAAATTTTCATCCGAGTCCATTTTTTCGTCCCAATCATCTCACCATGCATCAATAGGCACGAAAGCGTCGAAAATTTGGCATCTTTTGACAGCGTAAAAAATTTCGCATTTTTTGACCTACTTGGCTGAAAACACCAGTAAAAGGCGCGCGCGCGAAATTTCGCACCCCGGAAAATTTTCATCCGAGTCCATTTTTTCGTCCCAATCATCTCACCATGCATCAACAGGCACGAAAGCGTCGAAAATTTGGCATCTCTTGACAGCGTAAAAAATTTCTCGTTTTTTTACCTTCTTGGCTGAAAACACCAGTAAAAGGCGCGCGCGCGAAATTTCGCACCACCGAAAAATTTTCAATGACAGCGTAAAAAATTTCGCATTTTTTGACCTTCATGGCAGAAAACACCAGTAAAAGGCGCGCGCGCGAAATTTCGCACCCCCGAAAAATTTTCATCCGAGTCCATTTTTTCGTCCCAATCATCTCACCACGCATCAACAGGCACGAAAGCGTAAAAAATTTGGCATCTTTTGACAGCGTAAAAAATTTCACATTTTTTTACCTTCATGGCTGAAAACACCAGTAAAAGGCGCGCGCGCGAAATTTCGCATCCCCGGAAAATTTTCATTCGAGTCCATTTTTTCGTCCCAATCATCTCACCACGCATCAACAGGCACGAAAGCGTCGAAAATTTGGCATCTTTTGACAGCGTAAAAAATTTCACGTTTTTTGACCTTCTTGCTGAAAACACCAGTAAAAGGCGCACGCGCGAAATTTCGCACCCCCGAAAAATTTTCATCCGAGTCCATTTTTTCGTCTCAATCATCTCACCACGCATCAACAGGCACGAAAACGTCGAAAATTTGGCATCTTTTGACAGCGTAAAAAGTTTAGCATTTTTTGACCTTCTTGGCTGAAAATACGAGTAAAAGGCACGCGCCCGAAATTTCGCACCACCGAAAAATTTTCATCCGAGTCCATTTTTTCGTCCCAATCATCTCACCTTGCATCAACAGGCACGAAAGCGTCGAAAATTTGGAATCTCTTGACGGCGTAAAAAATTTCGCATTTTTTTACCTTCTTGGCTGAAAACACCAGTAAAAGGCGCGCGCGCGAAATTTCGCACACCCAAAAAATTTTCATCGGAGTCCATTTTTTCGTCCCAATCATCTCACCATGCATCAACAAGCACGAAAGCGTCAAAAATTTGGCATCTTTTGACAGCGTAAAAAATTTAGTGTTTTTTGACCTTCTTGGCTGAAAATACTAGTAAAAGGCGCGCGGGCGAAATTTCGCACCCCCAGAAAATTTTCATCCGAGTCCATTTTTTCGTCCCAATCATCTCACCACGCATCTACCGGCACGAAAGCGTCGAAAATTTGGCATCTTTTGACAGCGTAAAAAATTTCGCATTTTTTGTCCTTCTTGGCTGAAAACACAAGTAAAAGGCGCGCGCCCGAAATTTCACACTACCGAAAAATTTTAATCCGAGTCCATTTTTTCGTCCCAATCATCTTACCTTGCATCAACAGGCACGAAAGCGTCGAAAATTTGGCATCTTTTGACAGCGTAAAAAATTTCACGTTTTTTGACCTTCATGGCTGAAACACCAGTAAAAGGCGCGCGCGCGAAATTTAGCATCCCCGGAAAATTTTCATCCGAGTCCATTTTTTCGTCCCAATCATCTCACCATGCATCAACAGGCACGAAAGCGTCGAAAATTTGGCATCTTTTGTCAGCGTAAAAAATTTCGTGTTTTTTGACCTTCTTGGCTGAAAACACCAGTAAAAGGCGCGCGCGCGAAATTTTGCACACCCAAAAAATTTTCATCCGAGTCCATTTGTTCGTCCCAATCATCTCACCATGCATCAACAGGCACGAAAGCGTCGAAAATTTGGCATCTTTTGACAGCGTAAAAAATTTCGTGTTTTTTGACCTTCTTGGCTGAAAACACCAGTAAAAGGCGCGCGCGCGAAATTTTGCACACCCAAAAAATTTTCATCCGAGTCCATTTTTTCGTCCCAATCATCTCACCATGCATCAACAGGCACGAAAGCGTCGAAAATTTGGCATCTTTTGACAGCGTAAAAAATTTCGCATTTTTTGACGTACTTGGCTGAAAACACCAGTAAAAGGCGCGCGCGCGAAATTTCGCACCCCGGAAAATTTTCATCCGAGTCCATTTTTTCGTCCCAATCATCTCACCATGCATCAACAGGCACGAAAGCATCGAAAATTTGGCATCTCTTGACAGCGTAAAAAATTTCGCGTTTTTTTACCTTCTTGGCTGAAAACACCAGTAAAAGGCGCGCGCGCGAAATTTCGCACACCCAAAAAATTTTCATCCGAGTCCATATTTTCGTCCCAATCATCTCACCATGCATCAACAAGCACGAAAGCGTCAAAAATTTGGCATCTTTTGACAGCATAAAAAATTTAGTGTTTTTTGACCTTCTTGGCTGAAAACACTAGTAAAAGGCGCGCGGGCGAAATTTCGCACCCCCCGAAAATTTTCATCCGAGTCCATTTTTTCGTCCCAATCATCTCACCACGCATCAACAGGCACGAAAGCGTCGAAAATTTGGCATCTTTTGACAGCGTAAAAAATTTCGCATTTTTTGTCCTTCTTGGCTGAAAACACAAGTAAAAGGCGCGCGCCCGAAATTTCGCATTTTTTGTCCTTCTTACCTTGCATCAACAGGCACGAAAGCGTCGAAAATTTGGCATCTTTTGACAGCGTAAAAAATTTCACGTTTTTTGACCTTCATGGTTGAAACACCAGTAAAAGGCGCGCGCGCGAAATTTAGCATCCCCGAAAAATTTTCATCCGAGTCCATTTTTTCGTCCCAATCATCTCACCATGCATCAACAGGCACGAAAGCGTCAAAAATTTGGCATCTTTTGACAGCGTAAAAAATTTCGTGTTTTTTGACCTTCTTGGCTGAAAACACCAGTAAAAGGCGCGCGTGCGAAATTTTGCACACCCAAAAAATTTTCATCCGAGTCCATTTTTTCGTCCCAATCATCTCACCACGCATCAACATGCACGAAAGCGTCGAAAATTTGGCATCTTTTGACAGCGTAAAAAATTTAGCATTTTTTGACCTTCTTGGCTGAAAACACGAGTAAAAGGCGCGCGCCCGAGGTTTCGCACTACCGAAAAATTTTCATCCGAGTCCATTTTTTCGTCCCAATCATCTCACCTTGCATCAACAGGCACGAAAGCATCGAAAATTTGGCATCTTTTGACAGCGTAAAAAATTTCACGTTTTTTGACCTTCATGGCTGAAACACCAGTAAAAGGCGCGCGCGCGAAATTTAGCATCCCCGGAAAATTTTCATCCGAGTCCATTTTTTCGTCCCAATCTTCTCACCATGCATCAACAGGCACGAAAGCGTCGAAAATTTGGCATCTCTTGATAGCGTAAAAAATTTCGCATTTTTTGACCTTCTTGGCTGAAAACACCAGTAAAAGGCGCGCGCGCGAAATTTCGCACCCCCGAAAAATTTTCATCCGAGTCCATTTTTTCGTCCCAATCATCTCACCACGCATCAACAGGCACGAAAGCGTCGAAAATTTGGCATCTTTTGACAACGTAAAAAATTTCACGTTTTTTTACCTTCATGGCTGAAAACACAAGTAAAAGGAGCGCGCGCGAAATTTCGCATCCCCGGAAAATTTTCATCCGAGTCCATTTTTTCATCCGAATCATCTCACCATGCATCAACAGGCACTAAAGCGTCGAAAATTTGGCATCTTTTGACAGCATAATAAATTTCACGTTGTTTGACCCTCTTGCTGAAAACACCAGTAAAAGGCGCTTGCGCGAAATTTCGCACCCCCGGAAAATTTTCATCCGAGTCCATTTTTTCGTCCCAATCATCTCACCACGCATCAACATGCATGAAAGCGTCGAAAATTTGGCTTCTTTTGACAGCGTAAAAACTTTCGCATTTTTTGACCTTCTTGGCTGAAAACACGAGTAAAAGGCGCGCGCCCGAAATTTCGCATCCCCGGAAAATTTTCATCCGAGTCCATTTTTTTGTCCCAATCATCTCACCATGCATCAACGGGCACGAAAGCGTCGAAAATTTGGCATCTTTTGACAGCGTAAAAAATTTAGCATTTTTTTGATCTTCTTGGCTGAAAACACCAGTAAAAGGCGCGCGCGCGAAATTTCGCACCCCGAAAAATTTTCATCCGAGTCCATTTTTTCGTCCCAATCATCTCACCACGCATCCACAGCACGAAAGCGTCGAAAATTTGGCATCTTTTGACAACGTAAAAAATTTCACGTTTTTTTACCTTCATGGCTGAAAACACAAGTAAAAGGAGCGCGCGCGAAATTTCGCATCCCTGGAAAATTTTCATCCGAGTCCATTTTTTCATCCGAATCATCTCACCATGCATCAACAGGCACTAAAGCGTCGAAAATTTGGCATCTTTTGACAGCGTAAAAAATTTCACGTTGTTTGACCCTCTTGCTGAAAACACCAGTAAAAGGCGCTTGCGCGAAATTTCGCACCCCCGGAAAATTTTCATCCGAGTCCATTTTTTCGTCCCAATCATCTCACCACGCA
The DNA here is from genome assembly GCA_030549335.1 of Pontederia crassipes. NCBI lineage: Eukaryota > Viridiplantae > Streptophyta > Magnoliopsida > Commelinales > Pontederiaceae > Pontederia > Pontederia crassipes. The sequence continues at coordinate 64,800,794 of CM060189.1, forward strand.
TCAACATGCACGAAAGCGTCGAAAATTTGGCATCTTTTGACAGCGTAAAAAATTTAGCATTTTTTGACCTTCTTGTCTGAAAACACGAGTAAAAGGCGCGCGCCCGAAATTTCGCATCCCCGGAAAATTTTCATCCGAGTCCATTTTTTCGTCCCAATCATCTCACCATGCATCAACAGGCACGAAAGCGTCGAAAATTTGGCATCTCTTGACAGCGTAAAAAATTTCGCGTTTTTTTACCTTCTTGGCTGAAAACACCAGTAAAAGGCGCGCGCGCGAAATTTCGCACACCCAAAAAATTTTCATCCGAGTCCATTTTTTCGTCCCAATCATCTCACCATGCATCAACAAGCACGAAAGCGTCAAAAATTTGGCATCTTTTGACAGCATAAAAAATTTAGTGTTTTTTGACCTTCTTGGCTGAAAACACTAGTAAAAGGCGCGCGGGCGAAATTTCGCACCCCCCGAAAATTTTCATCCGAGTCCATTTTTTCGTCCCAATCATCTCACCACGCATCAACAGGCACGAAAGCGTCGAAAATTTGGCATCTTTTGACAGCGTAAAAAATTTCGCATTTTTTGTCCTTCTTGGCTGAAAACACAAGTAAAAGGCGCGCGCCCGAAATTTCGCATTTTTTGTCCTTCTTACCTTGCATCAACAGGCACGAAAGCGTCGAAAATTTGGCATCTTTTGACAGCGTAAAAAATTTCACGTTTTTTGACCTTCATGGCTGAAACACCAGTAAAAGGCGCGCGCGCGAAATTTAGCATCCCCGAAAAATTTTCATCCGAGTCCATTTTTTCGTCCCAATCATCTCACCATGCATCAACAGGCACGAAAGCGTCGAAAATTTGGCATCTTTTGACAGCGTAAAAAATTTCGTGTTTTTTGACCTTCTTGGCTGAAAACACCAGTAAAAGGCGCGCGTGCGAAATTTTGCACACCCAAAAAATTTTCATCCGAGTCCATTTTTTCGTCCCAATCATCTCACCACGCATCAACATGCACGAAAGCGTCGAAAATTTGGCATCTTTTGACAGCGTAAAAAATTTAGCATTTTTTGACCTTCTTGGCTGAAAACACGAGTAAAAGGCGCGCGCCCGAAATTTCGCACTACCGAAAAATTTTCATCCGAGTCCATTTTTTCGTCCCAATCATCTCACCTTGCATCAACAGGCACGAAAGCATCGAAAATTTGGCATCTTTTGACAGCGTAAAAAATTTCACGTTTTTTGACCTTCATGGCTGAAACACCAGTAAAAGGCGCGCGCGCGAAATTTAGCATCCCCGAAAAATTTTCATCCGAGTCCATTTTTTCGTCCCAATCTTCTCACCATGCATCAACAGGCACGAAAGCGTCGAAAATTTGGCATCTCTTGACAGCGTAAAAAATTTCGCATTTTTTGACCTTCTTGGCTGAAAACACCAGTAAAAGGCGCGCGCGCGAAATTTCGCACCCCCGAAAAATTTTCATCCGAGTCCATTTTTTCGTCCCAATCATCTCACCACGCATCAACAGGCACGAAAGCGTCGAAAATTTGGCATCTTTTGACAACATAAAAAATTTCACGTTTTTTTACCTTCATGGCTGAAAACACAAGTAAAAGGAGCGCGCGCGAAATTTCGCATCCCCGGAAAATTTTCATCCGAGTCCATTTTTTCATCCGAATCATCTCACCATGCATCAACAGGCACTAAAGCGTCGAAAATTTGGCATCTTTTGACTGCATAAAAAATTTCACGTTGTTTGACCCTCTTGCTGAAAACACCAGTAAAAGGCGCTTGCGCGAAATTTCGCACCCCCGGAAAATTTTCATCCGAGTCCATTTTTTCGTCCCAATCATCTCACCACGCATCAACATGCATGAAAGCGTTGAAAATTTGGCATCTTTTGACAGCGCAAAAAATTTAGCATTTTTTGACCTTCTTGGCTGAAAACACGAGTAAAAGGCGCGCGCCCGAAATTTCGCATCCCCGGAAAATTTTCATCCGAGTCCATTTTTTTGTCCCAATCATCTCACCATGCATCAACGGGCACGAAAGCGTCGAAAATTTGGCATCTTTTGACAGCGTAAAAAATTTAGCGTTTTTTTGATCTTCTTGGCTGAAAACACCAGTAAAAGGCGCGCGCAGCGAAATTTCGCACCCCGAAAAATTTTCATCCGAGTCCATTTTTTCGTCCCAATCATCTCACCACGCATCAACAGCACGAAAGCGTCGAAAATTTGGCATCTTTTGACAACGTAAAAAATTTCACGTTTTTTTACCTTCATGGCTGAAAACACAAGTAAAAGGAGCGCGCGCGAAATTTCGCATCCCTGGAAAATTTTCATCCGAGTCCATTTTTTCATCCGAATCATCTCACCATGCATCAACAGGCACTAAAGCGTCGAAAATTTGGCATCTTTTGACAGCGTAAAAAATTTCACGTTGTTTGACCCTCTTGCTGAAAACACCAGTAAAAGGCGCTTGCGCGAAATTTCGCACCCCCGGAAAATTTTCATCCGAGTCCATTTTTTCGTCCCAATCATCTCACCACGCATCAACATGCACGAAAGCGTCGAAAATTTGGCATCTTTTGACAGCGTAAAAAATTTAGCATTTTTTGACCTTCTTGTCTGAAAACACGAGTAAAAGGCGCGCGCCCGAAATTTCGCATCCCCGGAAAATTTTCATCCGAGTCCATTTTTTCGTCCCAATCATCTCACCATGCATCAACAGGCACGAAAGCGTCGAAAATTTGGCATCTCTTGACAGCGTAAAAAATTTCGCGTTTTTTTACCTTCTTGGCTGAAAACACCAGTAAAAGGCGCGCGCGCGAAATTTCGCACACCCAAAAAATTTTCATCCGAGTCCATTTTTTCGTCCCAATCATCTCACCATGCATCAACAAGCACGAAAGCGTCAAAAATTTGGCATCTTTTGACAGCATAAAAAATTTAGTGTTTTTTGACCTTCTTGGCTGAAAACACTAGTAAAAGGCGCGCGGGCGAAATTTCGCACCCCCCGAAAATTTTCATCCGAGTCCATTTTTTCGTCCCAATCATCTCACCACGCATCAACAGGCACGAAAGCGTCGAAAATTTGGCATCTTTTGACAGCGTAAAAAATTTCGCATTTTTTGTCCTTCTTGGCTGAAAACACAAGTAAAAGGCGCGCGCCAGAAATTTCGCATTTTTTGTCCTTCTTACCTTGCATCAACAGGCACGAAAGCGTCGAAAATTTGGCATCTTTTGACAGCGTAAAAAATTTCACGTTTTTTGACCTTCATGGCTGAAACACCAGTAAAAGGCGCGCGCGCGAAATTTAGCATCCCCGAAAAATTTTCATCCGAGTCCATTTTTTCGTCCCAATCATCTCACCATACATCAACAGGCACGAAAGCGTCGAAAATTTGGCATCTTTTGACAGCGTAAAAAATTTCGTGTTTTTTGACCTTCTTGGCTGAAAACACCAGTAAAAGGCGCGCGTGCGAAATTTTGCACACCCAAAAAATTTTCATCCGAGTCCATTTTTTCGTCCCAATCATCTCACCACGCATCAACATGCACGAAAGCGTCGAAAATTTGGCATCTTTTGACAGCGTAAAAAATTTAGCATTTTTTGACCTTCTTGGCTGAAAACACGAGTAAAAGGCGCGCGCCCGAAATTTCGCACTACCGAAAAATTTTCATCCGAGTCCATTTTTTCGTCCCAATCATCTCACCTTGCATCAACAGGCACGAAAGCATCGAAAATTTGGCATCTTTTGACAGCGTAAAAAATTTCACGTTTTTTGACCTTCATGGCTGAAACACCAGTAAAAGGCGCGCGCGCGAAATTTAGCATCCCCGAAAAATTTTCATCCGAGTCCATTTTTTCGTCCCAATCTTCTCACCATGCATCAACAGGCACGAAAGCGTCGAAAATTTGGCATCTCTTGACAGCGTAAAAAATTTCGCATTTTTTGACCTTCTTGGCTGAAAACACCAGTAAAAGGCGCGCGCGCGAAATTTCGCACCCCCGAAAAATTTTCATCCGAGTCCATTTTTTCGTCCCAATCATCTCACCACGCATCAACAGGCACGAAAGCGTCGAAAATTTGGCATCTTTTGACAACGTAAAAAATTTCACATTTTTTTACCTTCATGGCTGAAAACACAAGTAAAAGGAGCGCGCGCGAAATTTCGCATCCCCGGAAAATTTTCATCCGAGTCCATTTTTTCATCCGAATCATCTCACCATGCATCAACAGGCACTAAAGCGTCGAAAATTTGGCATCTTTTGACAGCATAAAAAATTTCACGTTGTTTGACCCTCTTGCTGAAAACACCAGTAAAAGGCGCTTGCGCGAAATTTCGCACCCCCGGAAAATTTTCATCCGAGTCCATTTTTTCGTCCCAATCATCTCACCACGCATCAACATGCATGAAAGCGTTGAAAATTTGGCATCTTTTGACAGCGTAAAAAATTTAGCATTTTTTGACCTTCTTGGCTGAAAACACGAGTAAAAGGCGCGCGCCCGAAATTTCGCATCCCCGGAAAATTTTCATCCGAGTCCATTTTTTTGTCCCAATCATCTCACCATGCATCAACGGGCACGAAAGCGTCGAAAATTTGGCATCTTTTGACAGCGTAAAAAATTTAGCGTTTTTTTGATCTTCTTGGCTGAAAACACCAGTAAAAGGCGCGCGCGCGAAATTTCGCACCCCGAAAAATTTTCATCCGAGTCCATTTTTTCGTCCCAATCATCTCACCACGCATCAACAGCACGAAAGCGTCGAAAATTTGGCATCTTTTGACAACGTAAAAAATTTCACGTTTTTTTACCTTCATGGCTGAAAACACAAGTAAAAGGAGCGCGCGCGAAATTTCGCATCCCTGGAAAATTTTCATCCGAGTCCATTTTTTCATCCGAATCATCTCACCATGCATCAACAGGCACTAAAGCGTCGAAAATTTGGCATCTTTTGATAGCGTAAAAAATTTCACGTTTTTTTACCTTCATGCATGAAATACCATTAAAAGGCGCGCGCGCGAAATTTAGCAACCCTGGAAAATTTTCATCCGAGTACATTTTTTCGTCCCAATCATCTCACCATGCATCAACAGGCACGAAAGCGTCGAAAATTTGGCATCTCTTGACAGCGTAAAAAATTTCGCATTTTTTGACCTTCTTGGCTGAAAACACCAGTAAAAGGCGCGCGCGCGAAATTTCGCACCCCCGAAAAATTTTCATCCGAGTCCATTTTTTCGTCCCAATCATCTCACCACGCATCAACAGGCACGAAAGCGTCGAAAATTTGGCATCTTTTGACAACGTAAAAAATTTCACGTTTTTTTACCTTCATGGCTGAAAACACAAGTAAAAGGAGCGCGCGCGAAATTTCGCATCCCCGGAAAATTTTCATCCGAGTCCATTTTTTCATCCGAATCATCTCACCATGCATCAACAGGCACTAAAGCGTCGAAAATTTGGCATCTTTTGACAGCATAAAAAATTTCACGTTGTTTGACCCTCTTGCTGAAAACACCAGTAAAAGGCGCTTGCGCGAAATTTCGCACCCCCGGAAAATTTTCATCCGAGTCCATTTTTTCGTCCCAATCATCTCACCACGCATCAACATGCATGAAAGCGTTGAAAATTTGGCATCTTTTGACAGCGTAAAAAATTTAGCATTTTTTGACCTTCTTGGCTGAAAACACGAGTAAAAGGCGCGCGCCCGAAATTTCGCATCCCCGGAAAATTTTCATCCGAGTCCATTTTTTCGTCCCAATCATCTCACCATGCATCAACAGACACGAAAGCGTCGAAAATTTGGCATCTCTTGACAGCGTAAAAAATTTCGCGTTTTTTGACCTTCTTGGCTGAAAACACCAGTAAAAGGCGCGCGCGCGAAATTTCGCACCCCCAAAAAATTTTCATCCGAGTCCATTTTTTCGTCCCAATCATCTCACCACGCATCAACAGGCACGAAAGCGTCGAAAATTTGGCATCTTTTGACAACGTAAAAAATTTCACGTTTTTTTACCTTCATGGCTGAAAACACAAGTAAAAGGAGCGCGCGCGAAATTTCGCATCCCTGGAAAATTTTCATCCGAGTCCATTTTTTCATCCGAATCATCTCACCATGCATCAACAGGCACTAAAGCGTCGAAAATTTGGCATCTTTTGACAGCGTAAAAAATTTCACGTTGTTTGACCCTCTTGCTGAAAACACCAGTAAAAGGCGCTTGCGCGAAATTTCGCACCCCCGGAAAATTTTCATCCGAGTCCATTTTTTCGTCCCAATCATCTCACCACGCATCAACATGCACGAAAGCGTCGAAAATTTGGCATCTTTTGACAGCGTAAAAAATTTAGCATTTTTTGACCTTCTTGTCTGAAAACACGAGTAAAAGGCGCGCGCGCGAAATTTAGCATCCCCGGAAAATTTTCATCCGAGTCCATTTTTTCGTCCCAATCATCTCACCATGCATCAACAGGCACGAAAGCGTCGAAAATTTGGCATCTCTTGACAGCGTAAAAAATTTCGCGTTTTTTTACCTTCTTGGCTGAAAACACCAGTAAAAGGCGCGCGCGCGAAATTTCGCACACCCAAAAAATTTTCATCCGAGTCCATTTTTTCGTCCCAATCATCTCACCATGCATCAACAAGCACGAAAGCGTCAAAAATTTGGCATCTTTTGACAGCATAAAAAATTTAGTGTTTTTTGACCTTCTTGGCTGAAAACACTAGTAAAAGGCGCGCGGGCGAAATTTCGCACCCCCCGAAAATTTTCATCCGAGTCCATTTTTTCGTCCCAATCATCTCACCACGCATCAACAGGCACGAAAGCGTCGAAAATTTGGCATCTTTTGACAGCGTAAAAAATTTAGCATTTTTTGACCTTCTTGGCTGAAAACGCGAGTAAAAGGCGCGCGCCCGAAATTTCGCACCACCGAAAAATTTTCATCCGAGTCCATTTTTTCGTCCCAATCATCTCACCATGCATCAACAAGCACGAAAGCGTCAAAAATTTGGCATCTTTTGACAGCATAAAAAATTTAGTGTTTTTTGACCTTCTTGGCTGAAAACACTAGTAAAAGGCGCGCGGGCGAAATTTCGCACCCCCCGAAAATTTTCATCCGAGTCCATTTTTTCGTCCCAATCATCTCACCACGCATCAACAGGCACGAAAGCGTCGAAAATTTGGCATCTTTTGACAGCGTAAAAAATTTCGCATTTTTTGTCCTTCTTGGCTGAAAACACCAGTAAAAGGCGCGCGTGCGAAATTTTGCACACCCAAAAAATTTTCATCCGAGTCCATTTTTTCGTCCCAATCATCTCACCACGCATCAACATGCACGAAAGCGTCGAAAATTTGGCATCTTTTGACAGCGTAAAAAATTTAGCATTTTTTGACCTTCTTGGCTGAAAACACGAGTAAAAGGCGCGCGCCCGAAATTTCGCACTACCGAAAAATTTTCATCCGAGTCCATTTTTTCGTCCCAATCATCTCACCTTGCATCAACAGGCACGAAAGCATCGAAAATTTGGCATCTTTTGACAGCGTAAAAAATTTCACGTTTTTTGACCTTCATGGCTGAAACACCAGTAAAAGGCGCGCGCGCGAAATTTAGCATCCCCGGAAAATTTTCATCCGAGTCCATTTTTTCGTCCCAATCTTCTCACCATGCATCAACAGGCATGAAAGCGTCGAAAATTTGGCATCTCTTGACAGCGTAAAAAATTTCGCATTTTTTGACCTTCTTGGCTGAAAACACCAGTAAAAGGCGCGCGCGCGAAATTTCGCACCCCCGAAAAATTTTCATCCGAGTCCATTTTTTCGTCCCAATCATCTCACCACGCATCAACAGGCACGAAAGCGTCGAAAATTTGGCATCTTTTGACAACGTAAAAAATTTCACGTTTTTTTACCTTCATGGCTGAAAACACAAGTAAAAGGAGCGCGCGCGAAATTTCGCATCCCTGGAAAATTTTCATCCGAGTCCATTTTTTCATCCGAATCATCTCACCATGCATCAACAGGCACTAAAGCGTCGAAAATTTGGCATCTTTTGACAGCGTAAAAAATTTCACGTTGTTTGACCCTCTTGCTGAAAACACCAGTAAAAGGCGCTTGCGCGAAATTTCGCACCCCCGGAAAATTTTCATCCGAGTCCATTTTTTCGTCCCAATCATCTCACCACGCATCAACATGCACGAAAGCGTCGAAAATTTGGCATCTTTTGACAGCGTAAAAAATTTAGCATTTTTTGACCTTCTTGTCTGAAAACACGAGTAAAAGGCGCGCGCGCGAAATTTAGCATCCCCGGAAAATTTTCATCCGAGTCCATTTTTTCGTCCCAATCATCTCACCATGCATCAACAGGCACGAAAGCGTCGAAAATTTGGCATCTCTTGACAGCGTAAAAAATTTCGCGTTTTTTTACCTTCTTGGCTGAAAACACCAGTAAAAGGCGCGCGCGCGAAATTTCGCACACCCAAAAAATTTTCATCCGAGTCCATTTTTTCGTCCCAATCATCTCACCATGCATCAACAAGCACGAAAGCGTCAAAAATTTGGCATCTTTTGACAGCATAAAAAATTTAGTGTTTTTTGACCTTCTTGGCTGAAAACACTAGTAAAAGGCGCGCGGGCGAAATTTCGCACCCCCCGAAAATTTTCATCCGAGTCCATTTTTTCGTCCCAATCATCTCACCACGCATCAACAGGCACGAAAGCGTCGAAAATTTGGCATCTTTTGACAGCGTAAAAAATTTAGCATTTTTTGACCTTCTTGGCTGAAAACGCGAGTAAAAGGCGCGCGCCCGAAATTTCGCACCACCGAAAAATTTTCATCCGAGTCCATTTTTTCGTCCCAATCATCTCACCATGCATCAACAAGCACGAAAGCGTCAAAAATTTGGCATCTTTTGACAGCATAAAAAATTTAGTGTTTTTTGACCTTCTTGGCTGAAAACACTAGTAAAAGGCGCGCGGGCGAAATTTCGCACCCCCCGAAAATTTTCATCCGAGTCCATTTTTTCGTCCCAATCATCTCACCACGCATCAACAGGCACGAAAGCGTCGAAAATTTGGCATCTTTTGACAGCGTAAAAAATTTCGCATTTTTTGTCCTTCTTGGCTGAAAACACCAGTAAAAGGCGCGCGTGCGAAATTTTGCACACCCAAAAAATTTTCATCCGAGTCCATTTTTTCGTCCCAATCATCTCACCACGCATCAACATGCACGAAAGCGTCGAAAATTTGGCATCTTTTGACAGCGTAAAAAATTTAGCATTTTTTGACCTTCTTGGCTGAAAACACGAGTAAAAGGCGCGCGCCCGAAATTTCGCACTACCGAAAAATTTTCATCCGAGTCCATTTTTTCGTCCCAATCATCTCACCTTGCATCAACAGGCACGAAAGCATCGAAAATTTGGCATCTTTTGACAGCGTAAAAAATTTCACGTTTTTTGACCTTCATGGCTGAAACACCAGTAAAAGGCGCGCGCGCGAAATTTAGCATCCCCGGAAAATTTTCATCCGAGTCCATTTTTTCGTCCCAATCTTCTCACCATGCATCAACAGGCATGAAAGCGTCGAAAATTTGGCATCTCTTGACAGCGTAAAAAATTTCGCATTTTTTGACCTTCTTGGCTGAAAACACCAGTAAAAGGCGCGCGCGCGAAATTTCGCACCCCCGAAAAATTTTCATCCGAGTCCATTTTTTCGTCCCAATCATCTCACCACGCATCAACAGGCACGAAAGCGTCGAAAATTTGGCATCTTTTGACAACGTAAAAAATTTCACGTTTTTTTACCTTCATGGCTGAAAACACAAGTAAAAGGAGCGCGCGCGAAATTTCGCATCCCTGGAAAATTTTCATCCGAGTCCATTTTTTCATCCGAATCATCTCACCATGCATCAACAGGCACTAAAGCGTCGAAAATTTGGCATCTTTTGACAGCGTAAAAAATTTCACGTTGTTTGACCCTCTTGCTGAAAACACCAGTAAAAGGCGCTTGCGCGAAATTTCGCACCCCCGGAAAATTTTCATCCGAGTCCATTTTTTCGTCCCAATCATCTCACCACGCATCAACATGCACGAAAGCGTCGAAAATTTGGCATCTTTTGACAGCGTAAAAAATTTAGCATTTTTTGACCTTCTTGTCTGAAAACACGAGTAAAAGGCGCGCGCGCGAAATTTAGCATCCCCGGAAAATTTTCATCCGAGTCCATTTTTTCGTCCCAATCATCTCACCATGCATCAACAGGCACGAAAGCGTCGAAAATTTGGCATCTCTTGACAGCGTAAAAAATTTCGCGTTTTTTTACCTTCTTGGCTGAAAACACCAGTAAAAGGCGCGCGCGCGAAATTTCGCACACCCAAAAAATTTTCATCCGAGTCCATTTTTTCGTCCCAATCATCTCACCATGCATCAACAAGCACGAAAGCGTCAAAAATTTGGCATCTTTTGACAGCATAAAAAATTTAGTGTTTTTTGACCTTCTTGGCTGAAAACACTAGTAAAAGGCGCGCGGGCGAAATTTCGCACCCCCCGAAAATTTTCATCCGAGTCCATTTTTTCGTCCCAATCATCTCACCACGCATCAACAGGCACGAAAGCGTCGAAAATTTGGCATCTTTTGACAGCGTAAAAAATTTAGCATTTTTTGACCTTCTTGGCTGAAAACGCGAGTAAAAGGCGCGCGCCCGAAATTTCGCACCACCGAAAAATTTTCATCCGAGTCCATTTTTTCGTCCCAATCATCTCACCATGCATCAACAAGCACGAAAGCGTCAAAAATTTGGCATCTTTTGACAGCATAAAAAATTTAGTGTTTTTTGACCTTCTTGGCTGAAAACACTAGTAAAAGGCGCGCGGGCGAAATTTCGCACCCCCCGAAAATTTTCATCCGAGTCCATTTTTTCGTCCCAATCATCTCACCACGCATCAACAGGCACGAAAGCGTCGAAAATTTGGCATCTTTTGACAGCGTAAAAAATTTCGCATTTTTTGTCCTTCTTGGCTGAAAACACCAGTAAAAGGCGCGCGTGCGAAATTTTGCACACCCAAAAAATTTTCATCCGAGTCCATTTTTTCGTCCCAATCATCTCACCACGCATCAACATGCACGAAAGCGTCGAAAATTTGGCATCTTTTGACAGCGTAAAAAATTTAGCATTTTTTGACCTTCTTGGCTGAAAACACGAGTAAAAGGCGCGCGCCCGAAATTTCGCACTACCGAAAAATTTTCATCCGAGTCCATTTTTTCGTCCCAATCATCTCACCTTGCATCAACAGGCACGAAAGCATCGAAAATTTGGCATCTTTTGACAGCGTAAAAAATTTCACGTTTTTTGACCTTCATGGCTGAAACACCAGTAAAAGGCGCGCGCGCGAAATTTAGCATCCCCGGAAAATTTTCATCCGAGTCCATTTTTTCGTCCCAATCTTCTCACCATGCATCAACAGGCATGAAAGCGTCGAAAATTTGGCATCTCTTGACAGCGTAAAAAATTTCGCATTTTTTGACCTTCTTGGCTGAAAACACCAGTAAAAGGCGCGCGCGCGAAATTTCGCACCCCCGAAAAATTTTCATCCGAGTCCATTTTTTCGTCCCAATCATCTCACCACGCATCAACAGGCACGAAAGCGTCGAAAATTTGGCATCTTTTGACAACGTAAAAAATTTCACGTTTTTTTACCTTCATGGCTGAAAACACAAGTAAAAGGAGCGCGCGCGAAATTTCGCATCCCCGGAAAATTTTCATCCGAGTCCATTTTTTCATCCGAATCATCTCACCATGCATCAACAGGCACTAAAGCGTCGAAAATTTGGCATCTTTTGACAGCGTAAAAAATTTCACGTTGTTTGACCCTCTTGCTGAAAACACCAGTAAAAGGCGCTTGCGCGAAATTTCGCACCCCCGGAAAATTTTCATCCGAGTCCATTTTTTCATCCCAATCATCTCACCACGCATCAACATGCACGAAAGCGTTGAAAATTTGGCATCTTTTGACAGCGTAAAAAATTTAGCAATTTTTGACCTTCTTGGCTGAAAACACGAGTAAAAGGCGCGCGCCCGAAATTTCGCATCCCCGGAAAATTTTCATCCGAGTCCATTTTTTCGTCCCAATCATCTCACCATGCATCAACAGACACGAAAGCGTCGAAAATTTGGCATCTCTTGACAGCGTAAAAAATTTCGCGTTTTTTGACCTTCTTGGCTGAAAACACCAGTAAAAGGCGCGCGCGCGAAATTTAGCATCCCCGAAAAATTTTCATCCGAGTCCATTTTTTCGTCCCAATCATCTCACCATGCATCAACAGGCACGAAAGCGTCGAAAATTTGGCATCTCTTGACAGCGTAAAAAATTTCGCGTTTTTTTACCTTCTTGGCTGAAAACACCAGTAAAAGGCGCGCGCGCGAAATTTCGCACACCCAAAAAATTTTCATCCGAGTCCATTTTTTCGTCCCAATCATCTCACCATGCATCAACAAGCACGAAAGCGTCAAAAATTTGGCATCTTTTGACAGCATAAAAAATTTAGTGTTTTTTGACCTTCTTGGCTGAAAACACTAGTAAAAGGCGCGCGGGCGAAATTTCGCACCCCCCGAAAATTTTCATCCGAGTCCATTTTTTCGTCCCAATCATCTCACCACGCATCAACAGGCACGAAAGCGTCGAAAATTTGGCATCTTTTGACAGCGTAAAAAATTTAGCATTTTTTGACCTTCTTGGCTGAAAACGCGAGTAAAAGGCGCGCGCCCGAAATTTCGCACCACCGAAAAATTTTCATCCGAGTCCATTTTTTCGTCCCAATCATCTCACCATGCATCAACAAGCACGAAGGCGTCAAAAATTTGGCATCTTTTGACAGCATAAAAAATTTAGTGTTTTTTGACCTTCTTGGCTGAAAACACTAGTAAAAGGCGCGCGGGCGAAATTTCGCACCCCCCGAAAATTTTCATCCGAGTCCATTTTTTCGTCCCAATCATCTCACCACGCATCAACAGGCACGAAAGCGTCGAAAATTTGGCATCTTTTGACAGCGTAAAAAATTTCGCATTTTTTGTCCTTCTTGGCTGAAAACACCAGTAAAAGGCGCGCGTGCGAAATTTTGCACACCCAAAAAATTTTCATCCGAGTCCATTTTTTCGTCCCAATCATCTCACCACGCATCAACATGCACGAAAGCGTCGAAAATTTGGCATCTTTTGACAGCGTAAAAAATTTAGCATTTTTTGACCTTCTTGGCTGAAAACACGAGTAAAAGGCGCGCGCCCGAAATTTCGCACTACCGAAAAATTTTCATCCGAGTCCATTTTTTCGTCCCAATCATCTCACCTTGCATCAACAGGCACGAAAGCATCGAAAATTTGGCATCTTTTGACAGCGTAAAAAATTTCACGTTTTTTGACCTTCATGGCTGAAACACCAGTAAAAGGCGCGCGCGCGAAATTTAGCATCCCCGGAAAATTTTCATCCGAGTCCATTTTTTCGTCCCAATCTTCTCACCATGCATCAACAGGCATGAAAGCGTCGAAAATTTGGCATCTCTTGACAGCGTAAAAAATTTCGCATTTTTTGACCTTCTTGGCTGAAAACACCAGTAAAAGGCGCGCGCGCGAAATTTCGCACCCCCGAAAAATTTTCATCCGAGTCCATTTTTTCGTCCCAATCATCTCACCACGCATCAACAGGCACGAAAGCGTCGAAAATTTGGCATCTTTTGACAACGTAAAAAATTTCACGTTTTTTTACCTTCATGGCTGAAAACACAAGTAAAAGGAGCGCGCGCGAAATTTCGCATCCCTGGAAAATTTTCATCCGAGTCCATTTTTTCATCCGAATCATCTCACCATGCATCAACAGGCACTAAAGCGTCGAAAATTTGGCATCTTTTGACAGCGTAAAAAATTTCACGTTGTTTGACCCTCTTGCTGAAAACACCAGTAAAAGGCGCTTGCGCGAAATTTCGCACCCCCGGAAAATTTTCATCCGAGTCCATTTTTTCGTCCCAATCATCTCACCATGCATCAACAGGCACGAAAGCGTCGAAAATTTGGCATCTCTTGACAGCGTAAAAAATTTCGCGTTTTTTTTACCTTCTTGGCTGAAAACACCAGTAAAAGGCGCGCGCGCGAAATTTCGCACACCCAAAAAATTTTCATCCGAGTCCATTTTTTCGTCCCAATCATCTCACCATGCATCAACTAGCACGAAAGCGTCAAAAATTTGGCATCTTTTGACAGCATAAAAAATTTAGTGTTTTTTGACCTTCTTGGCTGAAAACACTAGTAAAAGGCGCGCGGGCGAAATTTCGCACCCCCCGAAAATTTTCATCCGAGTCCATTTTTTCGTCCTAATCATCTCACCACGCATCAACAGGCACGAAAGCGTCGAAAATTTGGCATCTTTTGACAGCGTAAAAAATTTCGCATTTTTTGTCCTTCTTGGCTGAAAACACAAGTAAAAGGCGCGCGCCCGAAATTTCGCATTTTTTGTCCTTCTTACCTTGCATCAACAGGCACGAAAGCGTCGAAAATTTGGCATCTTTTGACAGCGTAAAAAATTTCACGTTTTTTGACCTTCATGGTTGAAACACCAGTAAAAGGCGCGCGCGCGAAATTTAGCATCCCCGGAAAATTTTCATCCGAGTCCATTTTTTCGTCCCAATCATCTCACCATGCATCAACAGGCACGAAAGCGTCGAAAATTTGGCATCTTTTGACAGCGTAAAAAATTTCGTGTTTTTTTACCTTCTTGGCTGAAAACACCAGTAAAAGGCGCGCGTGCGAAATTTTGCACACCCAAAAAATTTTCATCCGAGTCCATTTTTTCGTCCCAATCATCTCACCACGCATCAACATGCACGAAAGTGTCGAAAATTTGGCATCTTTTGACAGCGTAAAAAATTTAGCATTTTTTGACCTTCTTGGCTGAAAACACGAGTAAAACGCGCGCGCCCGAAATTTCGCACTACCGAAAAATTTTCATCCGAGTCCATTTTTTCGTCCCAATCATCTCACCTTGCATCAACAGGCACGAAAGCATCGAAAATTTGGCATCTTTTGACAGCGTAAAAAATTTCACGTTTTTTTACCTTCATGGCTGAAACACCAGTAAAAGGCGCGCGCGCGAAATTTAGCATCCCCGGAAAATTTTCATCCGAGTCCATTTTTTCGTCCCAATCATCTCACCATGCATCAACAGGCACGAAAGCGTCGAAAATTTGGCATCCCCGGAAAATTTTCATCCGAGTCCATTTTTTCGTCCCAATCATCTCACCATGCATCAACAGGCACTAAAGCGTCGAAAATTTGGCATCTTTTGACAGCGTAAAAAATTTCACGTTATTTGACCCTCTTGCTGAAAACACCAGTAAAAGGCGCTTGCGCGAAATTTCGCACCCCCGGAAAATTTTCATCCGAGTCCATTTTTTCGTCCCAATCATCTCACCACGCATCAACATGCACGAAAGCGTCGAAAATTTGGCATCTTTTGACAGCGTAAAAAATTTAGCATTTTTTGACCTTCTTGTCTGAAAACACGAGTAAAAGGCGCGCGCCCGAAATTTCGCATCCCCGGAAAATTTTCATCCGAGTCCATTTTTTCGTCCCAATCATCTCACCATGCATCAACAGGCACGAAAGCGTCGAAAATTTGGCATCTCTTGACAGCGTAAAAAATTTCGCGTTTTTTGACCTTCTTGGCTGAAAACACCAGTAAAAGGCGCGCGCGCGAAATTTCGCACCCCCAAAAAATTTTCATCCGAGTCCATTTTTTCGTCCCAATCATCTCACCACGCATCAACAGGCACGAAAGCGTCGAAAATTTGGCATCTTTTGACAGCGTAAAAAATTTCACGTTTTTTTACCTTCATGGCTGAAAACACAAGTAAAAGGCGCGCGCGCGAAATTTCGCATCCCCGGAAAATTTTCATCCGAGTCCATTTTTTCATCCGAATCATCTCACCATGCATCAACAGGCACGAAAGCGTCGAAAATTTGGCATCTTTTGACAGCGTAAAAAATTTCACGTTGTTTGACCCTCTTGCTGAAAACACCAGTAAAAGGCGCTTGCGCGAAATTTCGCACCCCCGGAAAATTTTCATCCGAGTCCATTTTTTCGTCCCAATCATCTCACCACGCATCAACATGCACGAAAGCGTCGAAAATTTGGCATCTTTTGACAGCGTAAAAAATTTAGCATTTTTTGACCTTCTTGGCTGAAAACGCGAGTAAAAGGCGCGCGCCCGAAATTTCGCACCACCGAAAAATTTTCATCCGAGTCCATTTTTTCGTCCCAATCATCTCACCTTGCTTCAACAGGCACGAAAGCGTCGAAAATTTGGCATCTTTTGACAGCGTAAAAAATTTCACGTTTTTTGACCTTCATGGCTGAAACACCAGTAAAAGGCGCGCGCGCGAAATTTTGCACCCCCGGAAAATTTTCATCCGAGTCCACTTTTTCGTCCCAATCATCTCACCATGCATCAACAGGCACGAAAGCGTCGAAAATTTGGCATCTTTTGACAGCGTAAAAAATTTCGTGTTTTTTGACCTTCTTGGCTGAAAACACCAAAAAAAGGCGCGCGCGCGAAATTTCGCACCCCCGGAAAATTTTCATCCGAGTCCATTTTTTCGTCCCAATCATCTCACCTTGCATCAACAGGCACGAAAGCATCGAAAATTTGGCATCTTTTGACAGCGTAAAAAATTTCACGTTTTTTGACCTTCATGGCTGAAACACCAGTAAAAGGCGCGCGCGCGAAATTTAGCATCCCCGGAAAATTTTCATCCGAGTCCATTTTTTCGTCCCAATCTTCTCACCATGCATCAACAGGCATGAAAGCGTCGAAAATTTGGCATCTCTTGACAGCGTAAAAAATTTCGCATTTTTTGACCTTCTTGGCTGAAAACACCAGTAAAAGGCGCGCGCGCGAAATTTCGCACCCCCGAAAAATTTTCATCCGAGTCCATTTTTTCGTCCCAATCATCTCACCACGCATCAACAGGCACGAAAGCGTCGAAAATTTGGCATCTTTTGACAACGTAAAAAATTTCACGTTTTTTTACCTTCATGGCTGAAAACACAAGTAAAAGGAGCGCGCGCGAAATTTCGCATCCCCGGAAAATTTTCATCCGAGTCCATTTTTTCATCCGAATCATCTCACCATGCATCAACAGGCACTAAAGCGTCGAAAATTTGGCATCTTTTGACAGCGTAAAAAATTTCACGTTGTTTGACCCTCTTGCTGAAAACACCAGTAAAAGGCGCTTGCGCGAAATTTCGCACCCCCGGAAAATTTTCATCCGAGTCCATTTTTTCATCCCAATCATCTCACCACGCATCAACATGCACGAAAGCGTTGAAAATTTGGCATCTTTTGACAGCGTAAAAAATTTAGCATTTTTTGACCTTCTTGGCTGAAAACACGAGTAAAAAGCGCGCGCCCGAAATTTCGCATCCCCGGAAAATTTTCATCCGAGTCCATTTTTTCGTCCCAATCATCTCACCATGCATCAACAGACACGAAAGCGTCGAAAATTTGGCATCTCTTGACAGCGTAAAAAATTTCGCGTTTTTTGACCTTCTTGGCTGAAAACACCAGTAAAAGGCGCGCGCGCGAAATTTCGCACCCCCAAAAAATTTTCATCCGAGTCCATTTTTTCGTCCCAATCATCTCACCACGCATGAACAGGCACGAAAGCGTCGAAAATTTGGCATCTTTTGACAACGTAAAAAATTTCACGTTTTTTTACCTTCATGGCTGAAAACACAAGTAAAAGGAGCGCGCGCGAAATTTCGCATCCCTGGAAAATTTTCATCCGAGTCCATTTTTTCATCCGAATCATCTCACCATGCATCAACAGGCACTAAAGCGTCGAAAATTTGGCATCTTTTGACAGCGTAAAAAATTTCACGTTGTTTGACCCTCTTGCTGAAAACACCAGTAAAAGGCGCTTGCGCGAAATTTCGCACCCCCGGAAAATTTTCATCCGAGTCCATTTTTTCGTCCCAATCATCTCACCACGCATCAACATGCACGAAAGCGTCGAAAATTTGGCATCTTTTGACAGCGTAAAAAATTTAGCATTTTTTGACCTTCTTGTCTGAAAACACGAGTAAAAGGCGCGCGCCCGAAATTTCGCATCCCCGGAAAATTTTCATCCGAGTCCATTTTTTCGTCCCAATCATCTCACCATGCATCAACAGGCACGAAAGCGTCGAAAATTTGGCATCTCTTGACAGCGTAAAAAATTTCGCGTTTTTTTACCTTCTTGGCTGAAAACACCAGTAAAAGGCGCGCGCGCGCGAAATTTCGCACACCCAAAAAATTTTCATCCGAGTCCATTTTTTCGTCCCAATCATCTCACCATGCATCAACAAGCACGAAAGCGTCAAAAATTTGGCATCTTTTGTCAGCATAAAAAATTTAGTGTTTTTTGACCTTCTTGGCTGAAAACACTAGTAAAAGGCGCGCGGGCGAAATTTCGCACCCCCCGAAAATTTTCATCCGAGTCCATTTTTTCGTCCCAATCATCTCACCATGCATCAACAGGCACGAAAGCGTCGAAAATTTGGCATCTTTTGACAGCGTAAAAAATTTCGTGTTTTTTGACCTTCTTGGCTGAAAACACCAGTAAAAGGCGCGCGTGCGAAATTTTGCACACCCAAAAAATTTTCATCCGAGTCCATTTTTTCGTCCCAATCATCTCACCACGCATCAACATGCACGAAAGTGTCGAAAATTTGGCATCTTTTGACAGCGTAAAAAATTTAGCATTTTTTGACCTTCTTGGCTGAAAACACGAGTAAAACGCGCGCGCCCGAAATTTCGCACTACCGAAAAATTTTCATCCGAGTCCATTTTTTCGTCCCAATCATCTCACCTTGCATCAACAGGCACGAAAGCATCGAAAATTTGGCATCTTTTGACAGCGTAAAAAATTTCACGTTTTTTTACCTTCATGGCTGAAACACCAGTAAAAGGCGCGCGCGCGAAATTTAGCATCCCCGGAAAATTTTCATCCGAGTCCATTTTTTCGTCCCAATCATCTCACCATGCATCAACAGGCACGAAAGCGTCGAAAATTTGGCATCCCCGGAAAATTTTCATCCGAGTCCATTTTTTCGTCCCAATCATCTCACCATGCATCAACAGGCACTAAAGCGTCGAAAATTTGGCATCTTTTGACAGCGTAAAAAATTTCACGTTGTTTGACCCTCTTGCTGAAAACACCAGTAAAAGGCGCTTGCGCGAAATTTTGCACCCCCGGAAAATTTTCATCCGAGTCCATTTTTTCGTCCCAATCATCTCACCACGCATCAACATGCACGAAAGCGTCGAAAATTTGGCATCTTTTGACAGCGTAAAAAATTTAGCATTTTTTGACCTTCTTGTCTGAAAACACGAGTAAAAGGCGCGCGCCCGAAATTTCGCATCCCCGGAAAATTTTCATCCGAGTCCATTTTTTCGTCCCAATCATCTCACCATGCATCAACAGGCACGAAAGCGTCGAAAATTTGGCATCTCTTGACAGCGTAAAAAATTTCGCGTTTTTTGACCTTCTTGGCTGAAAACACCAGTAAAAGGCGCGCGCGCGAAATTTCGCACCCCCAAAAAATTTTCATCCGAGTCCATTTTTTCGTCCCAATCATCTCACCACGCATCAACAGGCACGAAAGCGTCGAAAATTTGGCATCTTTTGACAGCGTAAAAAATTTCACGTTTTTTTACCTTCATGGCTGAAAACACAAGTAAAAGGCGCGCGTGCGAAATTTCGCATCCCCGGAAAATTTTCATCCGAGTCCATTTTTTCATCCGAATCATCTCACCATGCATCAACAGGCACGAAAGCGTCGAAAATTTGGCATCTTTTGACAACGTAAAAAATTTCACGTTGTTTGACCCTCTTGCTGAAAACACCAGTAAAAGGCGCTTGCGCGAAATTTCGCACCCCCGGAAAATTTTCATCCGAGTCCATTTTTTCGTCCCAATCATCTCACCACGCATCAACATGCACGAAAACGTCGAAAATTTGGCATCTTTTGACAGCGTAAAAAATTTAGCATTTTTTGACCTTCTTGGCTGAAAACGCGAGTAAAAGGCGCGCGCCCGAAATTTCGCACCACCGAAAAATTTTCATCCGAGTCCATTTTTTCGTCCCAATCATCTCACCTTGCTTCAACAGGCACGAAAGCGTCGAAAATTTGGCATCTTTTGACAGCGTAAAAAATTTCACGTTTTTTGACCTTCATGGCTGAAACACCAGTAAAGGCGCGCGCGCGAAATTTTGCACCCCCGGAAAATTTTCATCCGAGTCCACTTTTTCGTCCCAATCATCTCACCATGCATCAACAGGCACGAAAGCGTCGAAAATTTGGCATCTTTTGACAGCGTAAAAAATTTCGTGTTTTTTGACCTTCTTGGCTGAAAACACCAAAAAAAGGCGCGCGCGCGAAATTTCGCACCCCCGGAAAATTTTCATCCGAGTCCATTTTTTCGTCCCAATCATCTCACCACGCATCAACAGGCCCGAAAGCGTAAAAAATTTGGCATCTTTTGATAGCGTAAAAAATTTAGCATTTTTTGACCTTCTTGGCTGAAAATACGAGTAAAAGGCGCGCGCCCGAAATTTCGCACCACCGAAAAATTTTCATCCGAGTCCATTTTTTTGTCCCAATCATCTCACCTTGCATCAATAGGCACGAAAGCGTCGAAAATTTGGCATCTTTTTGACAGCGTAAAAAATTTCACGTTTTTTGACCTTCTTGCTGAAAACACCAGTAAAAGGCGCTCGCGCGAAATTTCGCACCCCCGGAAAATTTTCATCCGAGTCCATTTTTTCGTCCCAATCATCTCACCACGCATCAACAGGCACGAAAGCGTAAAAAATTTGGCATCTTTTCACAGCGTAAAAAATTTAGCATTTTTTGACCATCTTGGCTGAAAACACGAGTAAAAGGCGCGCGCCCGAAATTTCGCACCACCGAAAAATTTTCATCCGAGTCCATTTTTTCGTCCCAATCATCTTACCATCCATCAACAGGCACAAAAGCGTCAAAAATTTGGCATCTCTTGACAGCGTAAAAAATTTCGCGTTTTTTGACCTTTTTGGCTGAAAACACCAGTAAAAGGCGAGCGCGCGAAATTTTGCACCCCCGGAAAATTTTCATCCGAGTCTATTTTTTCGTCCCAATCATCTCACCACGCATCAATAGGAACGAAAGCGTAAAAAATTTTGCATCTTTTGACAGCGTAAAAAATTTCACGTTTTTTGACCTTCATGGCTGAAAACACCAGTAAAAGGCGCGCGCGTGAAATTTCGCATCCCCGAAAAATTTTCATCCGAGTCCATTTTTTCGTCCCAATCATCTCACCACGCATCAACAAGCACGAAAGCGTCGAAAATTTGAATCTTTTGACAGCGTAAAAAATTTCACGTTTTTTGACCTTCATGGTTGAAAACACCAGTAAAAGGCGCTCGCGCGAAATTTCGCACCCCCGGAAAATTTTCATCCGAGTCCATTTTTTCGTCCCAATCATCTCACCACGCATCAACAGGCACGAAAGCGTCGAAAATTTGGCATCTTTTGACAGCGTAAAAAATTTAGCATTTTTTGACCTTCTTGGCTGAAAACACTAGTAAAAGGCACGCGCCCGAAATTTCGCACCACCGAAAAATTTTCATCCGAGTCAATTTTTTCGTCCCAATCATCTCACCATGCATCAACAGGCACGAAAGCGTCGAAAATTTGGCATCTTTTGACAGCGTAAAAAATTTCACGTTTTTTGACCTTCATGGTTGAAAACACCAGTAAAAGGCGCGCGCGTGAAATTTAGCATCCCCGGAAAATTTTCAACCGAGTCCATTTTTTCGTCCCATTCATCTCACCACGCATCAACAGGCACGAAAGCGTCAAAAATTTGGCATCTCTTGACAGCGTAAAAAATTTCGCGTATTTTGACCTTTTTGGCTGAAAACACCAGTAAAAGGCGAGCGCGCGAAATTTCGCACCCCCGGAAAATTTTCATCCGAGTCTATTTTTTCGTCCCAATCATCTCACCACGCATCAACAGGAACGAAAGCGTAAAAAATTTTGCATCTTTTGACAGCGTAAAAAATTTCACGTTTTTTGACCTTCATGGCTGAAAACACCAGTAAAAGGCGCGCGCGCGAAATTTCGCATCCCCGGAAAATTTTCATCCGAGTCCATTTTTTCGTCCCAATCATCTCACCACGCATCAACAAGCACGAAAGCGTCGAAAATTTGACATCTTTTGACAGCGTAAAAAATTTCACGTTTTTTGACCTTCATGGTTGAAAACACCAGTAAAAGGCGCTCGCGCGAAATTTCGCACCCCCGGAAAATTTTCATCCGAGTCCATTTTTTCGTCCCAATCATCTCACCACGCATCAACAGGCACGAAAGCGTCGAAAATTTGGCATCTTTTGACAGCGTAAAAAATTTAGCATTTTTTGACCTTCTTGGCTGAAAACACTAGTAAAAGGCGCGCGCCCGAAATTTCGCACCACCGAAAAATTTTCATCCGAGTCAATTTTTTCGTCCCAATCATCTCACCATGCATCAACAGGCACGAAAGCGTCGAAAATTTGGCATCTTTTGACAGCGTAAAAAATTTCACGTTTTTTGACCTTCATGGTTGAAAACACCAGTAAAAGGCGCGCGCGTGAAATTTAGCATCCCCGGAAAATTTTCATCCGAGTCCATTTTTTCGTCCCAATCATCTCACCACGCATCAACAGGCACGAAAGCGTCGAAAATTTGGCATCTTTTCACAGCGTAAAAAATTTAGCATTTTTTGACCATCTTGGCTGAAAACACGAGTAAAAGGCGCGCGCCCGAAATTTCGCACCACCGAAAAATTTTCATCCGAGTCCATTTTTTCGTCCCAATCATCTCACCATCCATCAACAGGCACGAAAGCGTCAAAAATTTGGCATCTCTTGACAGCGTAAAAAATTTCGCGTTTTTTGACCTTCTTGGCTGAAAACACCAGTAAAAGGCGCGCGCGCGAAATTTCGCACACCCAAAAAATTTTCATCCGAGTCCATTTTTTCTTCCCAATCATCTCACCATGCATCAACAAGCACGAAAGCGTCAAAAATTTGGCATCTCTTGACAGCGTAAAAAATTTCATATTTTTTGACCATCTTGGCTGAAAACACGAGTAAAAGGCGCGCGCCCGAAATTTCGCACCACCGAAAAATTTTCATCCGAGTCCATTTGTTCGTCCCAATCATCTCACCATGCATCAACAGGCACGAAAGCGTAAAAAATTTGGCATCTTTTGACAGCGTAAAAAATTTCACATTTTTTGACCTTCTTGCTGAAAACACCAGTAAAAGGCGCGCGCACGAAATTTCGCACCCAGGAAAATTTTCATCCGAGTCCATTTTTTCGTCCCAATCATCTCACCATGCATCAACCAGCACGAAAGTGTCGAAAATTTGGCATCTTTTGACCGTAAAAAATTTCACGTTTTTTGACCATCTTGGCTGAAAACACGAGTAAAAGGTGCGCGCCCGAAATTTCGCACCACCGAAAAATTTTCATCCGAGTCCATTTTTTCGTCCCAATCATCTCACCATGCATCAAAAGGCATGAAAGCGTCGAAAATTTGGCATCTTTAGACAGCGTAAAAAATTTCACGTTTTTTGACCTTCTTGCTGAAAACACCAGTAAAAGGCGCTCGCGCGAAATTTCGCACCCCGGAAAATTTTCATCCGAGTCCATTTTTTCGTCCCAATCATCTCACCACGCATCAATAGGCACGAAAGCGTCGAAAATTTGGCATATTTTGATAGCGTAAAAAATTTCGCATTTTTTGACCTTCTTGGCTGAAAACACGAGTAAAAGGCGCGCGCCCGAAATTTCGCACCACCGAAAAATTTTCATCCGAGTCTAGTTTTCCGCCCCAATCATCTCACCATGCATCAACAGGCACGAAAGCGTAAAAAATTTGGCATCTTTTGACAGCGTATAAATTTTCGCATTTTTTGTCCTTCTTGGCTGAAAACACGAGTAAAAGGTGCGCGCCCGAAATTTCGCACCACCGAAAAATTTTCATCCGAGTCCATTTTTTCGTCCCAATCATCTCACCATGCATCAACAGGCCTGAAAGCGTCGAAAATTTGGCATCTTTTGACAGCGTAAAAAATTTCGCATTTTTTGACCTTCTTGGCTGAAAACACGAGTAAAAGGCGCGCGCCCGAAATTTCGCACCCCCGGAAAATTTTCATCCGAGTCCATTTTTTCGTCCCAATCATCTCACCATGCATCAACAGGCACGAAAGCGTAAATAATTTGGCATCTTTTGTCAGCGTAAAAAATTTCACATTTTTTGACCTTCTTGCTGAAAACACCAGTAAAAGGCGCGCGAGCGAAATTTTGCACCCTCGGAAAATTTTCATCCGAGTCCATTTGTTCGTCCCAATCATCTCACCATGCATCAACAGGCATGAAAGCGTCGAAAATTTGGCATCTTTTGACAGCGTAAAAAATTTCACGTTTTTTGACCTTCTTGCTGAAAACACCAGTAAAAGGCGCGCGAGCGAAATTTTGCACCCCCGGAAAATTTTCATCCGAGTCCATTTGTTCGTCCCAATCATCTCACCATGCATCAACAGGCACGAAAGCGTCAAAAATTTGGCATCTTTTGACAGCGTAAAAAATTTCACATTTTTTGACCTTCTTGCTGAAAACACCAGTAAAAGGCGCGCGAGCGAAATTTTGCACCCCCGGAAAATTTTCATCCGAGTCCATTTGTTCGTCCCAATCATCTCACCATGCATCAACAGGCACGAAAGCGTCGAAAATTTGGCATCTTTTGACAGCGTAAAAAATTTCGCGTTTTTTGACCATCTTGGCTAAAAACACGAGTAAAAGGCGCGCACCCGAAATTTCGCACCACCGAAAAATTTTCATCCGAGTCCATTTTTTCGTCCCAATCATCTCACCATGCATCAACAGGCACGAAAGCGTCTAAAATTTGGCATCTTTTGACAGCGTAAAAAATTTTACATTTTTTGACCTTCTTGGCTGAAAACACGAGTAAAAGGCGCGCGCCCGAAATTTCGCACCACCGAAAAATTTTCATTGACAGCGTAAAAAATTTCGCATTTTTTGACCTTCTTCGCTGAAAACACCAGTAAAAGGGGCGCGCGCGAAATTTCGCACCCCCGAAAAATTTTCATCCGAGTCCATTTTTTCGTCCCAATCATCTCACCATGCATCAACAGGCACGAAAGCGTCGAAAATTTGGCATCTTTTGACAGCGTAAAAAATTTCACATTTTTTTACCTTCATGGCTGAAAACACCAATAAAAGGCGCGCGCGCGCGAAATTTCGCATCCCCGGAAAATTTTCATCCGAGTCCATTTTTTCGTCCCAATCATCTCACCACGCATCAACAGGCACAAAAGCGTCGAAAATTTGGCATCTTTTGACAGCGTAAACAATTTCACGTTTTTTGACCTTCATGGTTGAAACACCAGTAAAAGGGGCTCGCGCGAAATTTCGCACCCCCGGAAAATTTTCATCCGAGTCCATTTTTTCGTCTCAATCATCTCACCATGCATCAACAGGCACGAAAGCGTCGAAAATTTGGCATCTTTTGACAGCGTAAAAAGTTTAGCATTTTTTGACCTTCTTGGCAGAAAATACGAGTAAAAGGCGCGCGCCCGAAATTTCGCACCACCGAAAAATTTGGCGTCTTTTGACAGCGTAAAAAATTTAGTGTTTTTTGACCTTCTTGGCTGAAAACACTAGTAAAAGGCGCGCGGGCGAAATTTCGCACCACCCGAAAATTTTCATCCGAGTCCATTTTTTCGTCCCAATCATCTCACCACGCATCAACAGGCACGAACGCATAAAAAATTTGGCATCTTTTGACAGCGTAAAAAATTTCGCATTTTTTGTCCTTCTTGGCTGAAAACACAAGTAAAAGGCGGGCGCCCGAAATTTCACACTACCGAAAAATTTTAATCCGAGTCCATTTTTTCGTCCCAATCATCTTACCTTGCATCAACAGGCACGAAAGCGTCGAAAATTTGGCATGTTTTGACAGCGAAAAAAATTTCACGTTTTTTGACCTTCATGGCTGAAACACCAGTAAAAGGCGCGCGCGCGAAATTTAGCATCCCCGGAAAATTTTCATCCGAGTCCATTTTTTCGTCCCAATCATCTCACCATGCATCAACAGGCACGAAAGCGTCGAAAATTTGGCATCTTTTGACAGCGTAAAAAATTTCGTGTTTTTTGACCTTCTTGGCTGAAAACACCAGTAAAAGGCGCGCGCGCGAAATTTTGCACACCCAAAAAATTTTCATCCGAGTCCATTTCTTTATCCCAATCTTCTCACCATGCATCAACAGGCACGAAAGCGTCGAAAATTTGGCATCTTTTGACAGCGTAAAAAATTTCGCATTTTTTTACCTACTTGGCTGAAAACACCAGTAAAAGGCGCGCGCGCGAAATTTCGCACCCCGGAAAATTTTCATCCGAGTCCATTTTTTCGTCCCAATAATCTCACCATGCATCAACAGGCACGAAAGCGTCGAAAATTTGGCATCTCTTGACAGCGTAAAAAATTTTGCATTTTTTTACCTTCTTGGCTGAAAACACCAGTAAAAGGCGCGCGCGCGAAATTTCGCACACCCAAAAAATTTTCATCCGAGTCCATTTTTTCGTCCCAATCATCTCACCATGCATCAACAAGCACGAAAGCGTAAAAAATTTGGCATCTTTTGACAGCATAAAAAATTTAGTGTTTTTTGACCTTCTTGGCTGAAAACACTAGTAAAAGGCGCGCGGGCGAAATTTCGCACCCCCCGAAAATTTTCATCCGAGTCCATTTTTTCGTCCCAATCATCTCACCACGCATCAACAGGCACGAAAGCGTCGAAAATTTGGCATCTTTTGACAGCGTAAAAAATTTCGCATTTTTTGTCCTTCTTGGCTGAAAACACAAGTAAAAGGCGCGCGCCCGAAATTTCGCATTTTTTGTCCTTCTTACCTTGCATCAACAGGCACGAAAGCGTCGAAAATTTGGCATCTTTTGACAGCGTAAAAAATTTCACGTTTTTTGACCTTCATGGCTGAAACACCAGTAAAAGGCGCGCGCGCAAAATTTCGCACCCCCGGAAAATTTTCATCCGAGTCCATTTTTTCGTCCCAATCATCTCACCACGCATCAATAGGCACGAAAGCGTCAAAAATTTGGCATCTTTTGACAGCGTAAAAAATTTAGCATTTTTTGACCTTCTTGGCTGAAAACACGAGTAAAAGGCGCGCGCCCGAAATTTCGCACCACCGAAAATTTGGCATCTTTTGACAGCGTAAAAAATTTCGTGTTTTTTGACCTTCTTGGCTGAAAACACCAGTAAAAGGCGCGCGTGCGAAATTTTGCACACCCAAAAAATTTTCATCCGAGTCCATTTTTTCGTCCCAATCATCTCACCATGCATCAACAGGCACGAAAGCGTCGAAAAGTTGGCATCTTTTGACAGCGTAAAAAATTTCACGTTTTTGACCTTCATGGTAAAAACACCAGTAAAAGGCGCGCGCGCGAAATTTAGCATCCCCGGAAAATTTTCATCCGAGTCCATTTTTTCATCCCAATCATCTCACCATGCATCAACAGGCACGAAAGCGCCGAAAATTTGGCATCTTTTGACAGCGTAAAAAATTTCGTGTTTTTTGACCTTCTTGGCTGAAAACACCAGTAAAAGGCGCGCGCGCGAAATTTTGCACACCCAAAAAATTTTCATCCGAGTCCATTTCTTTGTCCCAATCTTCTCACCATGCATCAACAGGCACGAAAGCGTCGAAAATTTGGCATCTTTTGACAGCGTAAAAAATTTCGCATTTTTTGACCTACTTGGCTGAAAACACCAGTAAAAGGCGCGCGCGCGAAATTTCGCACCCCGGAAAATTTTCATCCGAGTCCATTTTTTCGTCCCAATAATCTCACCATGCATCAACAGGCACGAAAGCGTCGAAAATTTGGCATCTCTTGACAGCGTAAAAAATTTTGCATTTTTTTACCTTCTTGGCTGAAAACACCAGTAAAAGGCGCGCGCGCGAAATTTCGCACACCCAAAAAATTTTCATCCGAGTCCATTTTTTCGTCCCAATCATCTCACCATGCATCAACAAGCACGAAAGCGTAAAAAATTTGGCATCTTTTGACAGCATAAAAAATTTAGTGTTTTTTGACCTTCTTGGCTGAAAACACCAGTAAAAGGCGCGCGGGCGAAATTTCGCACCCCCCGAAAATTTTCATCCGAGTCCATTTTTTCGTCCCAATCATCTCACCACGCATCAACAGGCACGAAAGCGTCGAAAATTTGGCATCTTTTGACAGCGTAAAAAATTTCGCATTTTTTGTCCTTCTTGGCTGAAAACACAAGTAAAAGGCACGCGCCCGAAATTTCGCATTTTTTGTCCTTCTTACCTTGCATCAACAGGCACGAAAGCGTCGAAAATTTGGCATCTTTTGACAGCGTAAAAAATTTCACGTTTTTTGACCTTCATGGTTGAAACACCAGTAAAAGGCGCGCGCGCGAAATTTCGCACCCCCGGAAAATTTTCATCCGAGTCCATTTTTTCGTCCCAATCATCTCACCACGCATCAATAGGCACGAAAGCGTAAAAAATTTGGCATCTTTTGACAGCGTAAAAAATTTAGCATTTTTTGACCTTCTTGGCTGAAAACACGAGTAAAAGGCGCGCGCCCGAAATTTCGCACCACCGAAAATTTGGCATCTTTTGACAGCGTAAAAAATTTCGTGTTTTTTGACCTTCTTGGCTGAAAACACCAGTAAAAGGCGCGCGTGCGAAATTTTGCACACCCAAAAAATTTTCATCCGAGTCCATTTTTTCGTCCCAATCATCTCACCATGCATCAACAGGCACGAAAGCGTCGAAAAGTTGGCATCTTTTGACAGCGTAAAAAATTTCACGTTTTTGACCTTCATGGTAAAAACACCAGTAAAAGGCGCGCGCGCGAAATTTAGCATCCCCGGAAAATTTTCATCCGAGTCCATTTTTTCATCCCAATCATCTCACCATGCATCAACAGGCACGAAAGCGTCGAAAATTTGGCATCTTTTGACAGCGTAAAAAATTTCGTGTTTTTTGACCTTCTTGGCTGAAAACACCAGTAAAAGGCGCGTGCGCGAAATTTTGCACACCCAAAAAATTTTCATCCGAGTCCATTTCTTTGTCCCTATCTTCTCACCATGCATCAACAGGCACGAAAGCGTCGAAAATTTGGCATCTTTTGACAGCGTAAAAAATTTCGCATTTTTTGACCTACTTGGCTGAAAACACCAGTAAAAGGCGCGCGCGCGAAATTTCGCACCCCGGAAAATTTTCATCCGAGTCCATTTTTTCGTCCCAATAATCTCACCATGCATCAACAGGCACGAAAGCGTCGAAAATTTGGCATCTCTTGACAGCGTAAAAAATTTTGCATTTTTTTACCTTCTTGGCTGAAAACACCAGTAAAAGGCGCGCGCGCGAAATTTCGCACACCCAAAAAATTTTCATCCGAGTCCATTTTTTCGTCCCAATCATCTCACCATGCATCAACAAGCACGAAAGCGTAAAAAATTTGGCATCTTTTGACAGCATAAAAAATTTAGTGTTTTTTGACCTTCTTGGCTGAAAACACCAGTAAAAGGCGCGCGGGCGAAATTTCGCACCCCCCGAAAATTTTCATCCGAGTCCATTTTTTCGTCCCAATCATCTCACCACGCATCAACAGGCACGAAAGCGTCGAAAATTTGGCATCTTTTGACAGCGTAAAAAATTTCGCATTTTTTGTCCTTCTTGGCTGAAAACACAAGTAAAAGGCGCGCGCCCGAAATTTCGCATTTTTTGTCCTTCTTACCTTGCATCAACAGGCACGAAAGCGTCGAAAATTTGGCATCTTTTGACAGCGTAAAAAATTTCACGTTTTTTGACCTTCATGGCTGAAACACCAGTAAAAGGCGCGCGCGCGAAATTTCGCACCCCCGGAAAATTTTCATCCGAGTCCATTTTTTCGTCCCAATCATCTCACCACGCATCAATAGGCACGAAAGCGTCAAAAATTTGGCATCTTTTGACAGCGTAAAAAATTTAGCATTTTTTGACCTTCTTGGCTGAAAACACGAGTAAAAGGCGCGCGCCCGAAATTTCGCACCACCGAAAATTTGGCATCTTTTGACAGCGTAAAAAATTTCGTGTTTTTTGACCTTCTTGGCTGAAAACACCAGTAAAAGGCGCGCGTGCGAAATTTTGCACACCCAAAAAATTTTCATCCGAGTCCATTTTTTCGTCCCAATCATCTCACCATGCATCAACAGGCACGAAAGCGTCGAAAAGTTGGCATCTTTTGACAGCGTAAAAAATTTCACGTTTTTGACCTTCATGGTAAAAACACCAGTAAAAGGCGCGCGCGCGAAATTTAGCATCCCCGGAAAATTTTCATCCGAGTCCATTTTTTCATCCCAATCATCTCACCATGCATCAACAGGCACGAAAGCGTCGAAAATTTGGCATCTTTTGACAGCGTAAAAAATTTCGTGTTTTTTGACCTTCTTGGCTGAAAACACCAGTAAAAGGCGCGCGCGCGAAATTTTGCACACCCAAAAAATTTTCATCCGAGTCCATTTCTTTGTCCCAATCTTCTCACCATGCATCAACAGGCACGAAAGCGTCGAAAATTTGGCATCTTTTGACAGCGTAAAAAATTTCGCATTTTTTGACCTACTTGGCTGAAAACACCAGTAAAAGGCGCGCGCGCGAAATTTCGCACCCCGGAAAATTTTCATCCGAGTCCATTTTTTCGTCCCAATAATCTCACCATGCATCAACAGGCACGAAAGCGTCGAAAATTTGGCATCTCTTGACAGCGTAAAAAATTTTGCATTTTTTTACCTTCTTGGCTGAAAACACCAGTAAAAGGCGCGCGCGCGAAATTTCGCACACCCAAAAAATTTTCATCCGAGTCCATTTTTTCGTCCCAATCATCTCACCATGCATCAACAAGCACGAAAGCGTAAAAAATTTGGCATCTTTTGACAGCATAAAAAATTTAGTGTTTTTTGACCTTCTTGGCTGAAAACACCAGTAAAAGGCGCGCGGGCGAAATTTCGCACCCCCCGAAAATTTTCATCCGAGTCCATTTTTTCGTCCCAATCATCTCACCACGCATCAACAGGCACGAAAGCGTCGAAAATTTGGCATCTTTTGACAGCGTAAAAAATTTCGCATTTTTTGTCCTTCTTGGCTGAAAACACAAGTAAAAGGCGCGCGCCCGAAATTTCGCATTTTTTGTCCTTCTTACCTTGCATCAACAGGCACGAAAGCGTCGAAAATTTGGCATCTTTTGACAGCGTAAAAAATTTCACGTTTTTTGACCTTTATGGTTGAAACACCAGTAAAAGGCGCGCGCGCGAAATTTCGCACCCCCGGAAAATTTTCATCCGAGTCCATTTTTTCGTCCCAATCATCTCACCACGCATCAATAGGCACGAAAGCGTCAAAAATTTGGCATCTTTTGACAGCGTAAAAAATTTAGCATTTTTTGACCTTCTTGGCTGAAAACACGAGTAAAAGGCGCGCGCCCGAAATTTCGCACCACCGAAAATTTGGCATCTTTTGACAGCGTAAAAAATTTCGTGTTTTTTGACCTTCTTGGCTGAAAACACCAGTAAAAGGCGCGCGTGCGAAATTTTGCACACCCAAAAAATTTTCATCCGAGTCCATTTTTTCGTCCCAATCATCTCACCATGCATCAACAGGCACGAAAGCGTCGAAAAGTTGGCATCTTTTGACAGCGTAAAAAATTTCACGTTTTTGACCTTCATGGTAAAAACACCAGTAAAAGGCGCGCGCGCGAAATTTAGCATCCCCGGAAAATTTTCATCCGAGTTCATTTTTTCATCCCAATCATCTCACCATGCATCAACAGGCACGAAAGCGTCGAAAATTTGGCATCTTTTGACAGCGTAAAAAATTTCGTGTTTTTTGACCTTCTTGGCTGAAAACACCAGTAAAAGGCGCGCGCGCGAAATTTTGCACACCCAAAAAATTTTCATCCGAGTCCATTTCTTTGTCCCAATCTTCTCACCATGCATCAACAGGCACGAAAGCGTCGAAAATTTGGCATCTTTTGACAGCGTAAAAAATTTCGCATTTTTTGACCTACTTGGCTGAAAACACCAGTAAAAGGCGCGCGCGCGAAATTTCGCACCCCGGAAAATTTTCATCCGAGTCCATTTTTTCGTCCCAATAATCTCACCATGCATCAACAGGCACGAAAGCGTCGAAAATTTGGCATCTCTTGACAGCGTAAAAAATTTTGCATTTGTTTACCTTCTTGGCTGAAAACACCAGTAAAAGGCGCGCGCGCGAAATTTCGCACACCCAAAAAATTTTCATCCGAGTCCATTTTTTCGTCCCAATCATCTCACCATGCATCAACAAGCACGAAAGCGTCAAAAATTTGGCATCTTTTGACAGCATAAAAAATTTAGTGTTTTTTGACCTTCTTGGCTGAAAACACCAGTAAAAGGCGCGCGGGCGAAATTTCGCACCCCCCGAAAATTTTCATCCGAGTCCATTTTTTCGTCCCAATCATCTCACCACGCATCAACAGGCACGAAAGCGTCGAAAATTTGGCATCTTTTGACAGCGTAAAAAATTTCGCATTTTTTGTCCTTCTTGGCTGAAAACACAAGTAAAAGGCGCGCGCCCGAAATTTCGCATTTTTTGTCCTTCTTACCTTGCATCAACAGGCACGAAAGCGTCGAAAATTTGGCATCTTTTGACAGCGTAAAAAATTTCACGTTTTTTGACCTTTATGGTTGAAACACCAGTAAAAGGCGCGCGCGCGAAATTTCGCACCCCCGGAAAATTTTCATCCGAGTCCATTTTTTCGTCCCAATCATCTCACCACGCATCAATAGGCACGAAAGCGTCAAAAATTTGGCATCTTTTGACAGCGTAAAAAATTTAGCATTTTTTGACCTTCTTGGCTGAAAACACGAGTAAAAGGCGCGCGCCCGAAATTTCGCACCACCGAAAATTTGGCATCTTTTGACAGCGTAAAAAATTTCGTGTTTTTTGACCTTCTTGGCTGAAAACACCAGTAAAAGGCGCGCGTGCGAAATTTTGCACACCCAAAAAATTTTCATCCGAGTCCATTTTTTCGTCCCAATCATCTCACCATGCATCAACAGGCACGAAAGCGTCGAAAAGTTGGCATCTTTTGACAGCGTAAAAAATTTCACGTTTTTGACCTTCATGGTAAAAACACCAGTAAAAGGCGCGCGCGCGAAATTTAGCATCCCCGGAAAATTTTCATCCGAGTCCATTTTTTCATCCCAATCATCTCACCATGCATCAACAGGCACGAAAGCGTCGAAAATTTGGCATCTTTTGACAGCGTAAAAAATTTCGTGTTTTTTGACCTTCTTGGCTGAAAACACCAGTAAAAGGCGCGCGCGCGAAATTTTGCACACCCAAAAAATTTTCATCCGAGTCCATTTCTTTGTCCCAATCTTCTCACCATGCATCAACAGGCACGAAAGCGTCGAAAATTTGGCATCTTTTGACAGCGTAAAAAATTTCGCATTTTTTGACCTACTTGGCTGAAAACACCAGTAAAAGGCGCGCGCGCGAAATTTCGCACCCCGGAAAATTTTCATCCGAGTCCATTTTTTCGTCCCAATAATCTCACCATGCATCAACAGGCACGAAAGCGTCGAAAATTTGGCATCTCTTGACAGCGTAAAAAATTTTGCATTTTTTTACCTTCTTGGCTGAAAACACCAGTAAAAGGCGCGCGCGCGAAATTTCGCACACCCAAAAAATTTTCATCCGAGTCCATTTTTTCGTCCCAATCATCTCACCATGCATCAACAAGCACGAAAGCGTAAAAAATTTGGCATCTTTTGACAGCATAAAAAATTTAGTGTTTTTTGACCTTCTTGGCTGAAAACACCAGTAAAAGGCGCGCGGGCGAAATTTCGCACCCCCCGAAAATTTTCATCCGAGTCCATTTTTTCGTCCCAATCATCTCACCACGCATCAACAGGCACGAAAGCGTCGAAAATTTGGCATCTTTTGACAGCGTAAAAAATTTCGCATTTTTTGTCCTTCTTGGCTGAAAACACAAGTAAAAGGCGCGCGCCCGAAATTTCGCATTTTTTGTCCTTCTTACCTTGCATCAACAGGCACGAAAGCGTCGAAAATTTGGCATCTTTTGACAGCGTAAAAAATTTCACGTTTTTTGACCTTTATGGTTGAAACACCAGTAAAAGGCGCGCGCGCGAAATTTCGCACCCCCGGAAAATTTTCATCCGAGTCCATTTTTTCGTCCCAATCATCTCACCACGCATCAATAGGCACGAAAGCGTCAAAAATTTGGCATCTTTTGACAGCGTAAAAAATTTAGCATTTTTTGACCTTCTTGGCTGAAAACACGAGTAAAAGGCGCGCGCCCGAAATTTCGCACCACCGAAAATTTGGCATCTTTTGACAGCGTAAAAAATTTCGTGTTTTTTGACCTTCTTGGCTGAAAACACCAGTAAAAGGCGCGCGTGCGAAATTTTGCACACCCAAAAAATTTTCATCCGAGTCCATTTTTTCGTCCCAATCATCTCACCATGCATCAACAGGCACGAAAGCGTCGAAAAGTTGGCATCTTTTGACAGCGTAAAAAATTTCACGTTTTTGACCTTCATGGTAAAAACACCAGTAAAAGGCGCGCGCGCGAAATTTAGCATCCCCGGAAAATTTTCATCCGAGTTCATTTTTTCATCCCAATCATCTCACCATGCATCAACAGGCACGAAAGCGTCGAAAATTTGGCATCTTTTGACAGCGTAAAAAATTTCGTGTTTTTTGACCTTCTTGGCTGAAAACACCAGTAAAAGGCGCGCGCGCGAAATTTTGCACACCCAAAAAATTTTCATCCGAGTCCATTTCTTTGTCCCAATCTTCTCACCATGCATCAACAGGCACGAAAGCGTCGAAAATTTGGCATCTTTTGACAGCGTAAAAAATTTCGCATTTTTTGACCTACTTGGCTGAAAACACCAGTAAAAGGCGCGCGCGCGAAATTTCGCACCCCGGAAAATTTTCATCCGAGTCCATTTTTTCGTCCCAATAATCTCACCATGCATCAACAGGCACGAAAGCGTCGAAAATTTGGCATCTCTTGACAGCGTAAAAAATTTTGCATTTGTTTACCTTCTTGGCTGAAAACACCAGTAAAAGGCGCGCGCGCGAAATTTCGCACACCCAAAAAATTTTCATCCGAGTCCATTTTTTCGTCCCAATCATCTCACCATGCATCAACAAGCACGAAAGCGTCAAAAATTTGGCATCTTTTGACAGCATAAAAAATTTAGTGTTTTTTGACCTTCTTGGCTGAAAACACCAGTAAAAGGCGCGCGGGCGAAATTTCGCACCCCCCGAAAATTTTCATCCGAGTCCATTTTTTCGTCCCAATCATCTCACCACGCATCAACAGGCACGAAAGCGTCGAAA
Organism: Pontederia crassipes; assembly: GCA_030549335.1. Taxonomy (NCBI): domain Eukaryota; kingdom Viridiplantae; phylum Streptophyta; class Magnoliopsida; order Commelinales; family Pontederiaceae; genus Pontederia; species Pontederia crassipes. The sequence goes on from CM060189.1 coordinate 64,836,354, forward strand.
ATTTGGCATCTTTTGACAGCGTAAAAAATTTCGCATTTTTTGTCCTTCTTGGCTGAAAACACAAGTAAAAGGCGCGCGCCCGAAATTTCGCATTTTTTGTCCTTCTTACCTTGCATCAACAGGCACGAAAGCGTCGAAAATTTGGCATCTTTTGACAGCGTAAAAAATTTCACGTTTTTTGACCTTTATGGTTGAAACACCAGTAAAAGGCGCGCGCGCGAAATTTCGCACCCCCGGAAAATTTTCATCCGAGTCCATTTTTTCGTCCCAATCATCTCACCACGCATCAATAGGCACGAAAGCGTCAAAAATTTGGCATCTTTTGACAGCGTAAAAAATTTAGCATTTTTTGACCTTCTTGGCTGAAAACACGAGTAAAAGGCGCGCGCCCGAAATTTCGCACCACCGAAAATTTGGCATCTTTTGACAGCGTAAAAAATTTCGTGTTTTTTGACCTTCTTGGCTGAAAACACCAGTAAAAGGCGCGCGTGCGAAATTTTGCACACCCAAAAAATTTTCATCCGAGTCCATTTTTTCGTCCCAATCATCTCACCATGCATCAACAGGCACGAAAGCGTCGAAAAGTTGGCATCTTTTGACAGCGTAAAAAATTTCACGTTTTTGACCTTCATGGTAAAAACACCAGTAAAAGGCGCGCGCGCGAAATTTAGCATCCCCGGAAAATTTTCATCCGAGTCCATTTTTTCATCCCAATCATCTCACCATGCATCAACAGGCACGAAAGCGTCGAAAATTTGGCATCTTTTGACAGCGTAAAAAATTTCGTGTTTTTTGACCTTCTTGGCTGAAAACACCAGTAAAAGGCGCGCGCGCGAAATTTTGCACACCCAAAAAATTTTCATCCGAGTCCATTTCTTTGTCCCAATCTTCTCACCATGCATCAACAGGCACGAAAGCGTCGAAAATTTGGCATCTTTTGACAGCGTAAAAAATTTCGCATTTTTTGACCTACTTGGCTGAAAACACCAGTAAAAGGCGCGCGCGCGAAATTTCGCACCCCGGAAAATTTTCATCCGAGTCCATTTTTTCGTCCCAATAATCTCACCATGCATCAACAGGCACGAAAGCGTCGAAAATTTGGCATCTCTTGACAGCGTAAAAAATTTTGCATTTTTTTACCTTCTTGGCTGAAAACACCAGTAAAAGGCGCGCGCGCGAAATTTCGCACACCCAAAAAATTTTCATCCGAGTCCATTTTTTCGTCCCAATCATCTCACCATGCATCAACAAGCACGAAAGCGTAAAAAATTTGGCATCTTTTGACAGCATAAAAAATTTAGTGTTTTTTGACCTTCTTGGCTGAAAACACCAGTAAAAGGCGCGCGGGCGAAATTTCGCACCCCCCGAAAATTTTCATCCGAGTCCATTTTTTCGTCCCAATCATCTCACCACGCATCAACAGGCACGAAAGCGTCGAAAATTTGGCATCTTTTGACAGCGTAAAAAATTTCGCATTTTTTGTCCTTCTTGGCTGAAAACACAAGTAAAAGGCGCGCGCCCGAAATTTCGCATTTTTTGTCCTTCTTACCTTGCATCAACAGGCACGAAAGCGTCGAAAATTTGGCATCTTTTGACAGCGTAAAAAATTTCACGTTTTTTGACCTTTATGGTTGAAACACCAGTAAAAGGCGCGCGCGCGAAATTTCGCACCCCCGGAAAATTTTCATCCGAGTCCATTTTTTCGTCCCAATCATCTCACCACGCATCAATAGGCACGAAAGCGTCAAAAATTTGGCATCTTTTGACAGCGTAAAAAATTTAGCATTTTTTGACCTTCTTGGCTGAAAACACGAGTAAAAGGCGCGCGCCCGAAATTTCGCACCACCGAAAATTTGGCATCTTTTGACAGCGTAAAAAATTTCGTGTTTTTTGACCTTCTTGGCTGAAAACACCAGTAAAAGGCGCGCGTGCGAAATTTTGCACACCCAAAAAATTTTCATCCGAGTCCATTTTTTCGTCCCAATCATCTCACCATGCATCAACAGGCACGAAAGCGTCGAAAAGTTGGCATCTTTTGACAGCGTAAAAAATTTCACGTTTTTGACCTTCATGGTAAAAACACCAGTAAAAGGCGCGCGCGCGAAATTTAGCATCCCCGGAAAATTTTCATCCGAGTTCATTTTTTCATCCCAATCATCTCACCATGCATCAACAGGCACGAAAGCGTCGAAAATTTGGCATCTTTTGACAGCGTAAAAAATTTCGTGTTTTTTGACCTTCTTGGCTGAAAACACCAGTAAAAGGCGCGCGCGCGAAATTTTGCACACCCAAAAAATTTTCATCCGAGTCCATTTCTTTGTCCCAATCTTCTCACCATGCATCAACAGGCACGAAAGCGTCGAAAATTTGGCATCTTTTGACAGCGTAAAAAATTTCGCATTTTTTGACCTACTTGGCTGAAAACACCAGTAAAAGGCGCGCGCGCGAAATTTCGCACCCCGGAAAATTTTCATCCGAGTCCATTTTTTCGTCCCAATAATCTCACCATGCATCAACAGGCACGAAAGCGTCGAAAATTTGGCATCTCTTGACAGCGTAAAAAATTTTGCATTTGTTTACCTTCTTGGCTGAAAACACCAGTAAAAGGCGCGCGCGCGAAATTTCGCACACCCAAAAAATTTTCATCCGAGTCCATTTTTTCGTCCCAATCATCTCACCATGCATCAACAAGCACGAAAGCGTCAAAAATTTGGCATCTTTTGACAGCATAAAAAATTTAGTGTTTTTTGACCTTCTTGGCTGAAAACACCAGTAAAAGGCGCGCGGGCGAAATTTCGCACCCCCCGAAAATTTTCATCCGAGTCCATTTTTTCGTCCCAATCATCTCACCACGCATCAACAGGCACGAAAGCGTCGAAAATTTGGCATCTTTTGACAGCGTAAAAAATTTCGCATTTTTTGTCCTTCTTGGCTGAAAACACAAGTAAAAGGCGCGCGCCCGAAATTTCGCATTTTTTGTCCTTCTTACCTTGCATCAACAGGCACGAAAGCGTCGAAAATTTGGCATCTTTTGACAGCGTAAAAAATTTCACGTTTTTTGACCTTTATGGTTGAAACACCAGTAAAAGGCGCGCGCGCGAAATTTCGCACCCCCGGAAAATTTTCATCCGAGTCCATTTTTTCGTCCCAATCATCTCACCACGCATCAATAGGCACGAAAGCGTCAAAAATTTGGCATCTTTTGACAGCGTAAAAAATTTAGCATTTTTTGACCTTCTTGGCTGAAAACACGAGTAAAAGGCGCGCGCCCGAAATTTCGCACCACCGAAAATTTGGCATCTTTTGACAGCGTAAAAAATTTCGTGTTTTTTGACCTTCTTGGCTGAAAACACCAGTAAAAGGCGCGCGTGCGAAATTTTGCACACCCAAAAAATTTTCATCCGAGTCCATTTTTTCGTCCCAATCATCTCACCATGCATCAACAGGCACGAAAGCGTCGAAAAGTTGGCATCTTTTGACAGCGTAAAAAATTTCACGTTTTTGACCTTCATGGTAAAAACACCAGTAAAAGGCGCGCGCGCGAAATTTAGCATCCCCGGAAAATTTTCATCCGAGTCCATTTTTTCATCCCAATCATCTCACCATGCATCAACAGGCACGAAAGCGTCGAAAATTTGGCATCTTTTGACAGCGTAAAAAATTTCGTGTTTTTTGACCTTCTTGGCTGAAAACACCAGTAAAAGGCGCGCGCGCGAAATTTTGCACACCCAAAAAATTTTCATCCGAGTCCATTTCTTTGTCCCAATCTTCTCACCATGCATCAACAGGCACGAAAGCGTCGAAAATTTGGCATCTTTTGACAGCGTAAAAAATTTCGCATTTTTTGACCTACTTGGCTGAAAACACCAGTAAAAGGCGCGCGCGCGAAATTTCGCACCCCGGAAAATTTTCATCCGAGTCCATTTTTTCGTCCCAATAATCTCACCATGCATCAACAGGCACGAAAGCGTCGAAAATTTGGCATCTCTTGACAGCGTAAAAAATTTTGCATTTTTTTACCTTCTTGGCTGAAAACACCAGTAAAAGGCGCGCGCGCGAAATTTCGCACACCCAAAAAATTTTCATCCGAGTCCATTTTTTCGTCCCAATCATCTCACCATGCATCAACAAGCACGAAAGCGTCAAAAATTTGGCATCTTTTGACAGCATAAAAAATTTAGTGTTTTTTGACCTTCTTGGCTGAAAACACCAGTAAAAGGCGCGCGGGCGAAATTTCGCACCCCCCGAAAATTTTCATCCGAGTCCATTTTTTCGTCCCAATCATCTCACCACGCATCAACAGGCACGAAAGCGTCGAAAATTTGGCATCTTTTGACAGCGTAAAAAATTTCGCATTTTTTGTCCTTCTTGGCTGAAAACACAAGTAAAAGGCGCGCGCCCGAAATTTCGCATTTTTTGTCCTTCTTACCTTGCATCAACAGGCACGAAAGCGTCGAAAATTTGGCATCTTTTGACAGCGTAAAAAATTTCACGTTTTTTGACCTTCATGGCTGAAACACCAGTAAAAGGCGCGCGCGCGAAATTTAGCATCCCCGGAAAATTTTCATCCGAGTCCATTTTTTCGTCCCAATCATCTCACCATGCATCAACAGGCACGAAAGCGTCGAAAATTTGGCATCTTTTGACAGCGTAAAAAATTTCGTGTTTTTTGACCTTCTTGGCTGAAAACACCAGTAAAAGGCGCGCGCGCGAAATTTTGCACACCCAAAAAATTTTCATCCGAGTCCATTTCTTTGTCCCAATCTTCTCACCATGCATCAACAGGCACGAAAGCGTCGAAAATTTGGCATCTTTTGACAGCGTAAAAAATTTCGCATTTTTTGACCTACTTGGCTGAAAACACCAGTAAAAGGCGCGCGCGCGAAATTTCGCACCCCGGAAAATTTTCATCCGAGTCCATTTTTTCGTCCCAATAATCTCACCATGCATCAACAGGCACGAAAGCGTCGAAAATTTGGCATCTCTTGACAGCGTAAAAAATTTTGCATTTGTTTACCTTCTTGGCTGAAAACACCAGTAAAAGGCGCGCGCGCGAAATTTCGCACACCCAAAAAATTTTCATCCGAGTCCATTTTTTCGTCCCAATCATCTCACCATGCATCAACAAGCACGAAAGCGTCAAAAATTTGGCATCTTTTGACAGCATAAAAAATTTAGTGTTTTTTGACCTTCTTGGCTGAAAACACCAGTAAAAGGCGCGCGGGCGAAATTTCGCACCCCCCGAAAATTTTCATCCGAGTCCATTTTTTCGTCCCAATCATCTCACCACGCATCAACAGGCACGAAAGCGTCGAAAATTTGGCATCTTTTGACAGCGTAAAAAATTTCGCATTTTTTGTCCTTCTTGGCTGAAAACACAAGTAAAAGGCGCGCGCCCGAAATTTCGCATTTTTTGTCCTTCTTACCTTGCATCAACAGGCACGAAAGCGTCGAAAATTTGGCATCTTTTGACAGCGTAAAAAATTTCACGTTTTTTGACCTTCATGGCTGAAACACCAGTAAAAGGCGCGCGCGCGAAATTTAGCATCCCCGGAAAATTTTCATCCGAGTCCATTTTTTCGTCCCAATCATCTCACCATGCATCAACAGGCACGAAAGCGTCGAAAATTTGGCATCTTTTGACAGCGTAAAAAATTTCGTGTTTTTTGACCTTCTTGGCTGAAAACACCAGTAAAAGGCGCGCGTGCGAAATTTTGCACACCCAAAAAATTTTCATCCGAGTCCATTTTTTCGTCCCAATCATCTCACCATGCATCAACAGGCACGAAAGCGTCGAAAATTTGGCATCTTTTGACAGCGTAAAAAATTTCGCATTTTTTGACCTTCTTGGCTGAAAACACCAGTAAAAGGCGCTTGCGCGAAATTTCGCACCCCCGGAAAATTTTCATCCGAGTCCATTTTTTCGTCCCAATCATCTCACCACGCATCAACATGCACGAAAGCGTCGAAAATTTGGCATCTTTTGACAGCGTAAAAAATTTAGCATTTTTTGACCTTCTTGGCTGAAAACACAAGTAAAAGGCGCTTGCGCGAAATTTCGCACCCCCGAAAAATTTTCATCCGAATCCATTTTTTCGTCCCAATCATCTCACCTTGCATCAACAGGCACGAAAGCGTCGAAAATTTGGCATCTTTTGATAGCGTAAAAAATTTCACGTTTTTTTACCTTCATGCATAAAATACCATTAAAAGGCGCGCGCGCGAAATTTAGCAACCCTGGAAAATTTTCATCCGAGTACATTTTTTCATCCCAATCATCTCACCATGCATCAACAGGCACGAAAGCGTTGAAAATTTGGCATCTCTTGACAGCGTAAAAAATTTCGCGTTTTTTGACCTTCTTGGCTGAAAACACCAGTAAAAGGCGCGCGCGCGAAATTTCGCACCCCCGAAAAATTTTCATCCGAGTCCATTTTTTCGTCCCAATCATCTCACCACGCATCAACAGGCACGAAAGCGTCGAAAATTTGGCATCTTTTGACAGCGTAAAAAATTTCGCGTTTTTTTACCTTCATGGCTGAAAACACAAGTAAAAGGCGCGCGCGCGAAATTTTGCATCCCCGGAAAATTTTCATCCGAGTCCATTTTTTCGTCCCAATCATCTCACCACGCATCAACATGCACGAAAGCGTCGAAAATTTGGCATCTTTTGACAGCGTAAAAAATTTAGCATTTTTTGACCTTCTTGGCTGAAAACACGAGTAAAAGGCGCGCGCCCGAAATTTCGCACCACCGAAAAATTTTCATCCGAGTCCATTTTTTCGTCCCAATCATCTCACCTTGCAACAACAGGCACGAAAGCGTCGAAAATTTGGCATCTTTTGACAGCGTAAAAAATTTCGTGTTTTTTGACCTTCATGGCTGAAAACACCAGTAAAAAGCGCTCGCGCGAAATTTCGCACCCCCGGAAAATTTTCATCCGAGTCCATTTTTTCGTCCCAATCATCTCACCACGCATCAACAGGCACGAAAGCGTCGAAAATTTGGCATCGTTTGACAGCGTAAAAAATTTAGCATTTTTTGACCTTCTTGGCTGAAAACACCAGTAAAAGGCGCGCGCGCGAAGTTTCGCCCCCTCGAAAAATTTTCATCCGAGTCAATTTTTTCGTCCCAATCATCTCACCATGCATCAACAGGCACGAAAGCGTCGAAAATTTGGCATCTTTTGACAGCGTAAAAAATTTCACGTTTTTTGACCTTCATGGTTGAAAACACCAGTAAAAGGCGCGCGCGTGAAATTTAGCATCCCCGGAAAATTTTTATCCGAGTCCATTTTTCGTCCCAATCATCTCACCACGCATCAACAGGCACGAAAGCGTCGAAAATTTGGCATCTTTTCACAGCGTAAAAAATTTAGCATTTTTTGACCATCTTGGCTGAAAACACGAGTAAAAGGCGCGCGCCCGAAATTTCGCACCACCGAAAAATTTTCATCCGAGTCCATTTTTTCGTCCCAATCATCTCACCATCCATCAACATGCACGAAAGCGTCAAAAATTTGGCATCTCTTGACAGCGTAAAAAATTTTGCATTTTTTGACCTTCTTGGCTGAAAACACCAGTAAAAGGCGCGCGCGCGCGAAATTTCGCACCCCCGGAAAATTTTCATCCGAGTCTATTTTTTCGTCCCAATCATCTCACCATGCATCAACAGGCACGAAAGCGTAAAAAATTTTGCATCTTTTGACAGCGTAAAAAATTTCACGTTTTTTGACCTTCATGGCTGAAAACACCAGTAAAAGGCGCGCGCGCGAAATTTCGCATCCCCGGAAAATTTTCATCCGAGTCCATTTTTTCGTCCCAATCATCTCACCACGCATCAACAGGCACGAAAGCGTCAAAAATTTGGCATCTTTTGACAGCGTAAAAAATTTCACGTTTTTTGACCTTCATGGCTGAAAACACCAGTAAAAGGCGCTCGCGCGAAATTTCGCACCCCCGGAAAATTTTCATCCGAGTCCATTTTTTCGTCCCAATCATCTCACCACGCATCAACAGGCACGAAAGTGTCGAAAATTTGGCATCTTTTGACAGCGTAAAAAATTTAGCATTTTTTGACCTTCTTGGCTGAAAACACCAGTAAAAGGCGCGCGCGCGAAGTTTCGCCCCCTCGAAAAATTTTCATCCGAGTCAATTTTTTCGTCCCAATCATCTCACCATGCATCAACAGGCACGAAAGCGTCGAAAATTTGGCATCTTTTGACAGCGTAAAAAATTTCACGTTTTTTGACCTTCATGGTTGAAAACACCAGTAAAAGGCGCGCGCGTGAAATTTAGCATCCCCGGAAAATTTTTATCCGAGTCCATTTTTCGTCCCAATCATCTCACCACGCATCAACAGGCACGAAAGCGTCGAAAATTTGGCATCTTTTCACAGCGTAAAAAATTTAGCATTTTTTGACCATCTTGGCTGAAAACACGAGTAAAAGGCGCGCGCCCGAAATTTCGCACCACCGAAAAATTTTCATCCGAGTCCATTTTTTCGTCCCAATCATCTCACCATCCATCAACATGCACGAAAGCGTCAAAAATTTGGCATCTCTTGACAGCGTAAAAAATTTTGCATTTTTTGACCTTCTTGGCTGAAAACACCAGTAAAAGGCGCGCGCGCGCGAAATTTCGCACCCCCGGAAAATTTTCATCCGAGTCTATTTTTTCGTCCCAATCATCTCACCATGCATCAACAGGCACGAAAGCGTAAAAAATTTTGCATCTTTTGACAGCGTAAAAAATTTCACGTTTTTTGACCTTCATGGCTGAAAACACCAGTAAAAGGCGCGCGCGCGAAATTTCGCATCCCCGGAAAATTTTCATCCGAGTCCATTTTTTCGTCCCAATCATCTCACCACGCATCAACAGGCACGAAAGCGTCAAAAATTTGGCATCTTTTGACAGCGTAAAAAATTTCACGTTTTTTGACCTTCATGGCTGAAAACACCAGTAAAAGGCGCTCGCGCGAAATTTCGCACCCCCGGAAAATTTTCATCCGAGTCCATTTTTTCGTCCCAATCATCTCACCACGCATCAACAGGCACGAAAGTGTCGAAAATTTGGCATCTTTTGACAGCGTAAAAAATTTAGCATTTTTTGACCTTCTTGGCTGAAAACACCAGTAAAAGGCGCGCGCGCGAAGTTTCGCCCCCTCGAAAAATTTTCATCCGAGTCAATTTTTTCGTCCCAATCATCTCACCATGCATCAACAGGCACGAAAGCGTCGAAAATTTGGCATCTTTTGACAGCGTAAAAAATTTCACGTTTTTTGACCTTCATGGTTGAAAACACCAGTAAAAGGCGCGCGCGTGAAATTTAGCATCCCCGGAAAATTTTCATCCGAGTCCATTTTTTCGTCCCAATCATCTCACCACGCATCAACAGGCACGAAAGCGTCGAAAATTTGGCATCTTTTGACAGCGTAAAAAATTTAGCATTTTTTGACCTTCTTGGCTGAAAACACGAGTAAAAGCGCCCGAAATTTCGGACCACCGAAAAATTTTCATCCGAGTCCATTTTTTCGTCCCAACCATCTCACCTTGCATCAATAGGCCCGAAAGCGTCGAAAATTTGGCATCTTTTGACAGCGTAAAAAATTTCATGTTTTTTGACCTTCTTGTTGAAAACACCAGTAAAAGGCGCTCGCGCGAAATTTCGCACCCCCGGAAAATTTTCATCCGAGTCCATTTTTTCGTCCCAATCATCTCACCACGCATCAACAGGCACGAAAGCGTAAAAAATTTTGCATCTTTTGACAGCGTAAAAAATTTCACATTTTTTGACCTTCATGGCTGAAAACACCAGTAAAAGGCGCGCGCGCGAAATTTCGCATCCCCGGAAAATTTTCATCCGAGTCCATTTTTTCGTCCCAATCATCTCACCACGCATCAACAGGCACCAAAGCGACGAAAATTTGGCATCTTTTGACAGCGTAAAAAATTTCATGTTTTTTGACCTTCATGGCTGAAAACACCAGTAAAAGGCGCTCGCGCGAAATTTCGCACCCCCGGAAAATTTTCATCCGAGTCCATTTTTTCGTCCCAATCATCTCACCACGCATCAACAGGCACGAAAGCGTCGAAAATTTGGCATCTTTTGACAGCGTAAAAAATTTAGCATTTTTTGACCTTCTTGGCTGAAAACACGAGTAAAAGGCGCGCGCCCGAAATTTTTTGACATTCTTGGCTGAAAACACGAGTAAAAAATTTCACGTTTTTTGACCTTCTTGCTGAAAAAACCAGTAAAAGGCGCGCGCGCGAAATTTTGCACCCCCGGAAAATTTTCATCCGAGTCCACTTTTTCGTCCCAATCATCTCACCATGCATCAACAGGCACGAAAGCGTCGAAAATTTGGCATCTTTTGACAGCGTAAAAAATTTCGTGTTTTTTGACCTTCTTGGCTGAAAACACCAGTAAAAGGCGCGCGCGCGAAATTTCGCACCCCCGGAAAATTTTCATCCGAGTCTATTTTTTCGTCCCAATCATCTCACCACGCATCAACAGGCACGAAAGCGTCGAAAATTTGGCATCTTTTGACAGCGTAAAAAATTTCACGTTTTTGACCTTCATGGTTGAAACACCAGTAAAAGGCGCGCGCGCGAAATTTAGCATCCCCGGAAAATTTTCATCCGAGTCCATTTTTTCGTCCCAATCATCTCACCATGCATCAACAAGCATGAAAGCGTCGAAAATTTTGCATCTTTTGACAGCGTAAAAATTTTTGTGTTTTTTGACCTTCTTGGCTGAAAACACCAGTAAAAGGCGCGCGCGCGAAATTTTGCACACCCAAAAAATTTTCATCCGAGTCCAATTTTTCGTCCCAATCATCTCACCATGCATCAACAGGCACGAAAGCGTAACAAATTTGGCATCTTTTGACAGCGTACAAAATTTTGCATTTTTTGACCTTCTTGGCTGAAAACACCAGTAAAAGGCGCGCGCGCGAAATTTCCCATCCCCGGAAAATTTTCATCCGAGTCCATTTTTTCGTCCGAATCATCTCACCATGCATCAACAGGCACGAAAGCTTCGAAAATTTGGCATCTTTTGACAGCGTAAAAAATTTCACGTTGTTTGACCTTCTTGCTGAAAACACCAGTAAAAGGCGCTCGCACGAAATTTCGCACCCCCGGAAAATTTTCATCCGAGTCCATTTTTTCGTCCCAATCATCTCACCATGCATCAACAGGCCCGAAAGTGTAAAAAATTTAGCATTTTTTGACCTTCTTGGCTGAAAACACGAGTAAAAGGCGCGCGCCCGAAATTTCGCACCTCCGAAAAATTTTCATCCGAGTCCATTTTTTCGTCCCAATCATCTCACCTTGCATCAATAGGCACGAAGGCGTCGAAAATTTGGCATCTTTTGACAGCGTAAAAAATTTCACGTTTTTTGACCTTCTTGCTGAAAACACCAGTAAAAGGCGCTCGCGCGAAATTTTGCACCCCCGTAAAATTTTCATCCGAGTCCATTTTTTCATCCCAATCATCTCACCACGCATCAACAGGCACGAAAGCGTAAAAAATTTTGCATCTTTTGACGGCGTAAAAAATTTCACGTTTTTTGACCTTCATGGCTGAAAACACCAGTAAAAGGCGCGCGCGCGAAATTTCGCATCCCTGGAAAATTTTCATCTGAGTCCATTTTTTCGTCCCAATCATCTCACCATGCATCAACAGGCACGAAAGCGTAAAAAATTTGGCATATTTTGACAGCGTAAAAAATTTCGTATTTTTTGACCTTCTTGGCTGAAAACAATAGTAAAAGGCGCGCGGGCGAAATTTCGCACCCCCGGAAAATTTTCATCCGAGTCCATTTTTTCGTCCCAATCATCTCACCACGCATCAATAGGCACGAAAGCGTCGAAAATTTGGCATCTTTTGACAGCGTAAAAAATTTCACGTTTTTTGACCTTCTTGCTGAAAACACCAGTAAAAGGCGCTCGCGCGAAATTTTGCACCCCCGTAAAATTTTCATCCGAGTCCATTTTTTCATCCCAATCATCTCACCACGCATCAACAGGCACGAAAGCGTAAAAAATTTGGCATCTTTCACAGCGTAAAAAATTTAGCATTTTTTTACCATCTTGGCTGAAAACACGAGTAAAAGGCGCACGCCCGAAATTTCGCACCACCGAAAAATTTTCATCCGAGTCCATTTTTTCGTCCCAATCATCTCACCATCCATCAACAGGCACGAAAGCATCGAAAATTTGACATCTCTTGACAGCGTAAAAAATTTCGCGTTTTTTGACCTTCTTGGCTGAAAACACTAGTAAAAGACGCGCGCGCGAAATTTCGCACCCCCGGAAAATTTTCATCCGAGTCCATTTTTTCGTCCCAATCATCTCACCATGCATCAACAGGCACGAAAGCGTAAAAAATTTTGCATCTTTTGACGGCGTAAAAAATTTCACGTTTTTTGACCTTCATGGCTGAAAACACCAGTAAAAGGCGCGCGCGCGAAATTTCGCATCCCTGGAAAATTTTCATCTGAGTCCATTTTTTCGTCCCAATCATCTCACCATGCATCAACAGGCACGAAAGCGTAAAAAATTTGGCATATTTTGACAGCGTAAAAAATTTCGTATTTTTTGACCTTCTTGGCTGAAAACAATAGTAAAAGGCGCGCGGGCGAAATTTCGCACCCCCGGAAAATTTTCATCCGAGTCCATTTTTTCGTCCCAATCATCTCACCACGCATCAATAGGCACGAAAGCGTCGAAAATTTGGCATCTTTTGACAGCGTAAAAAATTTCACGTTTTTTGACCTTCTTGCTGAAAAAACCAGTAAAAGGCGCGCGCGTGAAATTTTGCACCCCGGGAAAATTTTCATCCGAGTCCACTTTTTCATCCCAATCATCTCACCATGCATCAACAGGCACGAAAGCGTCGAAAATTTGGCATCTTTTGACAGCGTAAAAAATTTCGTGTTTTTTTACTTTCTTGGTTGAAAACACCAGTAAAAGGCGCGCGCGCGAAATTTCGCACCCCCGGAAAATTTTCATCCGAGTCCATTTTTTCGTCCCAATCATCTCACCACGCATCAACAGGCACGAAAGCGTCGAAAATTTGGCATCTTTTGACAGCGTAAAAAATTTCACATTTTTTGACCTTCATGGTTAAAACACCAGTAAAAGGCGCGCGCACGAAATTTAGCATCCCCGGAAAATTTTCATTCGAGTCCATTTTTTCGTCCCAATCATCTCACCACGCATCAACTGGCCCGAAAGCGTAAAAAATTTGGCATCTTTTGATAGCGTAAAAAATTTAGCATTTTTTGACCTTCTTGGCTGAAAACACGAGTAAAAGGCGCGCGCCCGAAATTTCGCACCACCGAAAATTTTTCATCCGAGTCCATTTTTTCGTCCCAATCATCTCACCTTGCATCAATAGGCACGAAAGCGTCGAAAATTTGGCATCTTTTGACAGCGTAAAAAATTTCACGTTTTTTGACCTTCTTGCTGAAAACACCAGTAAAAGGCGCTCGCGCGAAATTTCGCACCCCCGGAAAATTTTCATCCGAGTCCATTTTTTCGTCCCAATCATCTCACCACGCATCAACAGGCACGAAAGCGTAAAAAATTTGGCATCTTTTCACAGCGTAAAAAATTTAGCATTTTTTGACCATCTTGACTAAAAACACGAGTAAAAGGCGCGCGCCCGAAATTTCGCACCACCGAAAAATTTTCATCCGAGTCCATTTTTTCGTCCCAATCATCTCACCATGCATCAACAGGCACGAAAGCGTAAAAAATTTTGCATCTCTTGACGGCGTAAAAAATTTCACGTTTTTTGACCTTCATGGCTGAAAACACCAGTAAAAGGCGCGCGCGCGAAATTTCGCATCCCCGGAAAATTTTCATCTGAGTCCATTTTTTCGTCCCAATCATCTCACCATGCATCAACAGCCACGAAAGCGTAAAAAATTTGGCATATTTTGACAGCGTAAAAAATTTCGTGTTTTTTGACCTTCTTGACTGAAAACAATAGTAAAAGGCGCGCGGGCGAAATTTCGCACCCCCGGAAAATTTTCATCCGAGTCCATTTTTTCGTCCCAATCATCTCACCACGCATCAATAGGCACGAAAGCGTCGAAAATTTGGCATCTTTTGACAGCGTAAAAAATTTCACGTTTTTTGACCTTCTTGCTGAAAAAACCAGTAAAAGGCGCGCGCGCGAAATTTTGCACCCCCAGAAAATTTTCATCCGAGTCCACTTTTTCGTCCCAATCATCTCACCATGCATCAACAGGCACGAAAGCGTCGAAAATTTGGCATCTTTTGACAGCGTAAAAAATTTCACGTTTTTTGACCTTCTTGCTGAAAACACCAGTAAAAGGCGCTCGCGCGAAATTTCGCACCCCCGGAAAATTTTCATCCGAGTCCATTTTTTCTTCCCAATCATCTCACCACGCATCAACAGGCCCGAAAGTGTAAAAAATTTGGCATTTTTTGACCTTCTTGGCTGAAAACACGAGTAAAAGGCGCGCGCCCGAAATTTCGCACCACCGAAAAATTTTCATCCGAGTCCATTTTTTCGTCCCAATCATCTCACCATGCATCAACAGGCATGAAAGCGTCGAAAATTTTGCATCTTTTGACAGCGTAAAAATTTTTGTGTTTTTTGACCTTCTTGGCTGAAAACACCAGTAAAAGGCGCTCGCGCGAAATTTCGCACCCCCGGAAAATTTTCATCCGAGTCCATTTTTTCGTCCCAATCATCTCACCACGCATCAATAGGCACGAAAGCGTAAAAAATTTGACATCTTTTCACAGCGTAAAAAATTTAGCATTTTTTTACCATCTTGGCTGAAAACACGAGTAAAAGGCGCGCGCCAGAAATTTCGCACCACCGAAAAATTTTCATCCGAGTCCATTTTTTCGTCCCAATCATCTCACCATCCATCAACAGGCACGAAAGCATCGAAAATTTGGCATCTCTTGACAGCGTAAAAAATTTCGCGTTTTTTTACCTTCTTGGCTGAAAACACCAGTAAAAGGCGCGCGCGCGAAATTTCGCACCCCCGGAAAATTTTCATCCGAGTCCATTTTTTCGTCCCAATCATCTCAGCATGCATCAACAGGCACGAAAGCGTAAAAAATTTTGCATCTTTTGACGGCGTAAAAAATTTTACGTTTTTTGACCTTCATGGCTGAAAACACCAGTAAAAGGCGCGCGCGCGCGAAATTTCGCATCCCCGGAAAATTTTCATCTGAGTCCATTTTTTCATCCCAATCATCTCACCATGCATCAACAGCCACGAAAGCGTAAAAAATTTGGCATATTTTGACATCGTAAAAAATTTCGTGTTTTTTGACCTTCTTGACTGAAAACAATAGTAAAAGGCGCGCGGGCGAAATTTCGCACCCCCGGAAAATTTTCATCCGAGTCCATTTTTTCGTCCCAATCATCTCACCACGCATCAATAGGCACGAAAGCGTCAAAAATTTGGCATCTTTTGACAGCGTAAAAAATTTCACGTTTTTTGACATTCTTGCTGAAAAAACCAGTAAAAGGCGCGCGCGCGAAATTTTGCACCCCCGGAAAATTTTCATCCGAGTCCACTTTTTCGTCCCAATCATCTCACCATGCATCAACAGGCACGAAAGCGTCGAAAATTTGGCATCTTTTGACAGCGTAAAAAATTTCACGTTTTTTGACCTTCTTGCTGAAAACACCAGTAAAAGGCGCTCGCGCGAAATTTCGCACCCCCGGAAAATTTTCATCCGAGTCCATTTTTTCGTCCCAATCATCTCACCACGCATCAACAGGCCCGAAGGCGTCAAAAATTTGGCATCTTTTGATAGCGTAAAAAATTTAGCATTTTTTGACCTTCTTGGCTGAAAACACGAGTAAAAGGCGCGCGCCCGAAATTTCGCACCACCGAAAAATTTTCATCCGAGTCCATTTTTTCGTCCCAATCATCTCACCATGCATCAACAGGCATGAAAGCGTCGAAAATTTTGCATCTTTTGACAGCGTAAAAAATTTTGTGTTTTTTGACCTTCTTGGCTGAAAACACCAGTAAAAGGCGCGCGCGCGAAATTTTGCACACCCAAAAAATTTTCATCCGAGTCCATTTTTTCGTCCCAATCATCTCACCATGCATCAACAGGCACGAAAGCGTAACAAATTTGGCATCTTTTGACAGCGTACAAAATTTCGCATTTTTTGACCTTCATGGTGGAAACACCAGTAAAAGGCGCGCGCGCGAAATTTAGCATCCCCGGAAAATTTTCATCCGAGTCCATTTTTTCGTCCCAATCATCTCACCATGCATCAACAGGCATGAAAGCGTCAAAAATTTTGCACCTTTTGGCAGCGTAAAAAATTTTGTGTTTTTTGACCTTCTTGGCTGAAAACACCAGTAAAAGGCGCGCGCGCGAAATTTTGCACACCCAAAAAATTATCATCCGAGTCCATTTTTTCGTCCCAATCATCTCACCATGCATCAACAGGCACGAAAGCGTAAAAAATTTGGCATCTTTTGACAGCGTACAAAATTTCGCATTTTTTGACCTTCTTGGCTGAAAACACCAGTAAAAGGCGCGCGCGCGAAATTTCGCATCCCCGGAAAATTTTCATCCGAGTCCATTTTTTCGTCCGAATCATCTCACCATGCATCAACAGGCACGAAAGCGTCGAAAATTTGGCATCTTTTGACAGCGTAAAAAATTTCACGTTTTTTGACCTTCTTGCTGAAAACACCAGTAAAAGGCGCTCGCGCGAAATTTCGCACCCCCGGAAAATTTTCATCCGAGTCCATTTTTTCGTCCCAATCATCCCACCATGCATCAACAGGCCCGAAAGCGTCAAAAATTTGGCATCTTTTGATAGCGTAAAAAATTTAGCATTTTTTGACCTTCTTGGCTGAAAACACGAGTAAAAGGCGCGCGCCCGAAATTTCGCACCAACGAAAAATTTTCATCCGAGTCCATTTTTTCGTCCCAATCATCTCACCTTGCATCAATAGGCACGAAAGAGTCAAAAATTTGGCATCTTTTGACAGCGTAAAAAATTTCACGTTTTTTGACCTTCTTGCTGAAAACACCAGTAAAAGGCGCTCGCGCGAAATTTCGCACACCCGGAAAATTTTCATCCGAGTCCATTTTTTCGTCCCAATCATCTCACCACGCATCAACAGGCACGAAAGCGTAAAAAATTTGTCATCTTTTCACAGCGTAAAAAATTTAGCATTTTTTGACCATCTTGGCTGAAAACACGAGTAAAAGGCGCGCGCCCGAAATTTCGCACTCACCGAAAAATTTTCATCCGAGTCGATTTTTTCGTCCCAATCATCTCACCATCCATCAACAGGCACGAAAGCGACGAAAATTTGGCATCTCTTGACAGCGTAAAAAATTTCGCGTTTTTTGACCTTCTTGGCTGAAAACACCAGTAAAAGGCGCGCGCGCGAAATTTCGCACCCCCGGAAAATTTTCTTCCGAGTCCATTTTTTCGTCCCAATCATCTCACCATGCATCAACAGGCACGAAAGCGTAAAAAATTTGGCATCTTTTGACGGCGTAAAAAATTTCACGTTTTTTGACCTTCATGGCTGAAAACACCAGTAAAAGGCGCGCGCGCGAAATTTCGCATCCCCGGAAAATTTTCATCTGAGTCTATTTTTTCGTCCCAATCATCTCACCATGCATCAAAAGGCATGAAAGCGTAAAAAATTTCACGTTTTTTGACCTTCTTGCTGAAAACACCAGTAAAAGGCGCTCGCGCGAAATTTCGCACCCCCGGAAAATTTTCATCCGAGTCCATTTTTTCGTCCCAATCATCTCACCACGCATCAACAGGCCCGAAAGCGTAAAAAATTTGGCATCTTTTGACAGCGTAAAAAATTTAGCATTTTTTGACCTTCTTGGCTGAAAACACGAGTAAAAGGCGCGCGCCCGAAATTTCGCACCACCGAAAATTTTTCATCCGAGTCTATTTTTTCGTCCCAATCATCTCACCATGCATCAACATGCACGAAAGCGTCGAAAATTTGGCATCTCTTGACAGCGTAAAAAATTTCGCATTTTTTGACCTTCTTGGCTGAAAACACCAGTAAAAGGCGCGCGCGCGAAATTTCGCACCCCCGGAAAATTTTCATCCGAGTCCATTTTTTCATCCCAATCATCTCACCACGCATCAACAGGCACGAAAGCGTCGAAAATTTGGCATCTTTTGACAGCGTAAAAAATTTCACATTTTTTGACCTTCATGGTTGAAACACCAGTAAAAGGCGCGCGCACGAAATTTAGCATCCCTGGAAAATTTTCATCCGAGTCCATTTTTTCGTCCCAATCATCTCACCACGCATCAACAGGCCCGAAAGCGTAAAAAATTTGGCATCTTTTGATAGCGTAAAAAATTTAGCATTTTTTTACCTTCTTGGCTGAAAACACGAGTAAAAGGCGCGCGCCCGAAATTTCACACCACCGAAAAATTATCATCCGAGTCCATTTTTTCGTCCCAATCAACTCACCTTGCATCAATAGCACGAAAGCGTCGAAAATTTGGCATCTTTTGACAGCGTAAAAAATTTCACGTTTTTTGACCTTCTTGCTGAAAACACCAGTAAAAGGCGCTCGCGCGAAATTTCGCACCCCCGGAAAATTTTCATCCGAGTCCATTTTTTCGTCCCAATCATCTCACCACGCATCAACAGGCACGAAAGCGTAAAAAATTTGGCATCTTTTCACAGCGTAAAAAATTTAGCATTTTTTGACCATCTTGACTGAAAACACGAGTAAAAGGCACGCGCCCGAAATTTCGCACCACCGAAAAATTTTCATCCGAGTCCATTTTTTCGTCCCAATCATCTCACCATCCATCAACAGGCATGAAAGCGTCGAAAATTTGGCATTTCTTGACATAGTAAAAAATTTCGCGTTTTTTGACCTTCTTGGCTGAAAACACTAGTAAAAGGCGCGCGCGCGAAATTTCGCACCCCCGGAAAATTTTCATCCGAGTCCATTTTTTCGTCCCAATCATCTCACCATGCATCAACAGGCACGAAAGCGTAAAAAATTTTGCATCTTTTGACGGCGTAAAAAATTTCACGTTTTTTGACCTTCATGGCTGAAAACACCAGTAAAAGGCGCGCGCGCGAAATTTCGCATCCCCGAAAAATTTTCATCTGAGTCCATTTTTTCGTCCCAATCATCTCACCATGCATCAACAGCCACAAAAGCGTAAAAAATTTGGCATATTTTGACAGCGTAAAAAATTTCGTGTTTTTTGACCTTCTTGACTGAAAACAATAGTAAAAGGCGCGCGGGCGAAATTTCGCACCCCCGGAAAATTTTCATCCGAGTCTATTTTTTCGTCCCAATCATCTCACCACGCATCAATAGGCACGAAAGCGTCGAAAATTTGGCATCTTTTGACAGCGTAAAAAATTTCACGTTTTTTGACCTTCTTGCTGAAAAAACCAGTAAAAGGCGCGCGTGCGAAATTTTGCACCCCCGGAAAATTTTCATCCGAGTCCACTTTTTCGTCCCAATCATCTCACCATGCATCAACAGGCACGAAAGCGTCGAAAATTTGGCATCTTTTGACAGCGTAAAAAATTTCACGTTTTTTGACCTTCCTGCTGAAAACACCAGTAAAAGGCGCTCGCGCGAAATTTCGCACCCCCGGAAAATTTTCATCCGAGTCCATTTTTTCGTCCCAATCATCTCACCACGCATCAACAGGCCCGAAAGCGTCAAAAATTTGGCATCTTTTGATAGCGTAAAAAATTTAGCATTTTTTGACCTTCTTGGCTGAAAACACGAGTAAAAGGCGCGCGCCCGAAATTTCGCACCACCGAAAAATTTTCATCCGAGTCCATTTTTTCGTCCCAATCATCTCACCATGCATCAACAGGCATGAAAGCGTCGAAAATTTTGCATCTTTTGACAGCGTAAAAATTTTTGTGTTTTTTGACCTTCTGGGCTGAAAATACCAGTAAAAGGCGCTCGCGCGAAATTTCGCACCCCCGGAAAATTTTCATCCGAGTCCATTTTTTCGTCCCAATCATCTCACCACGCATCAACAGGCACGAAAGCGTAAAAAATTTGGCATCTTTTCACAGCGTAAAAAATTTAGCATTTTTTGACCATCTTGGCTGAAAACACGAGTAAAAGGCGCGCGCCCGAAATTTCGCACCACCGAAAAATTTTCATCCGAGTCCATTTTTTCGTCCCAATCATCTCACCATCCATCAACAGGCACGAAAGCGACGAAAATTTGGCATCTCTTGACAGCGTAAAAAATTTCGCGTTTTTTGACCTTCTTGGCTGAAAACACCAGTAAAAGGCGCGCGCGCGAAATTTCGCACCCCCGGAAAATTTTCTTCCGAGTCCATTTTTTCGTCCCAATCATCTCACCATGCATCAACAGGCACGAAAGCGTAAAAAATTTTGCATCTTTTGTCGGCGTAAAAAATTTCACGTTTTTTGACCTTCATGGCTGAAAACACCAGTAAAAGGCGCGCGCGCGAAATTTCGCATCCCCGGAAAATTTTCATCCGAGTCCATTTTTTCGTCCCAATCATCTCACCACGCATCAACAGGCCCGAAAGCGTAAAAAATTTGGCATCTTTTGATAGCGTAAAAAATTTAGCATTTTTTGACCTTCTTGGCTGAAAACACGAGTAAAAGGCGCGCGCCCGAAATTTCGCACCACCGAAAATTTTTCATCCGAGTTCATTTTTTCGTCCCAATCATCTCACCATGCATCAACAGGCACGAAAGCGTCGAAAATTTGGCATCTCTTGACAGCGTAAAAAATTTCGCATTTTTTGACCTTCTTGGCTGAAAACACCAGTAAAAGGCGCGCGCGCGAAATTTCGCACCCACGGAAAATTTTCATCCGAGTCCATTTTTTCGTCCCAATCATCTCACCACGCATCAACAGGCACGAAAGTGTCAAAAATTTGGCATCTTTTGATAGCATAAAAATTTCACGTTTTTTGACCTTCATGGCTCAAAACACCAGTAAAAGGCGCGCGCGCGAAATTTCGCATCCCCGGAAAATTTTCATCCGAGTCCATTTTTTCGTCCCAATCATCTCACCATGCATCAACAGGCACGAAAGCGTAAAAAATTTGGCATCTTTTGGCAGCGTAAAAAATTTCGTGTTTTTTGACCTTCTTGGCTGAAAACACCAGTAAAAGGCGCGCGCGCGAAATTTAGCATCCCCAAAAAATTTTCATCCGAGTCCATTTTTTCGTCCCAATCATCTCACCACGCATCAACAGGCACGAAAGCGTCGAAAATTTGGCATCTTTTGACAGCGTAAAAAATTTCACGTTGTTTGACCTTCTTGCTGAAAACACCAGTAAAAGGCGCTCGCGCGAAATTTCGCACCCCCGGAAAATTTTCATCCGAGTCCATTTTTTCGTCCCAATCATCTCACCACACATCAACATGCACGAAAGCGTCGAAAATTTGGCATCTTTTGACAGCGTAAAAAATTTCACGTTTTTTGACCTTCTTGCTGAAAACACCAGTAAAAGGCGCTCGCGCGAAATTTCGCACCCCCGGAAAATTTTCATCCGAGTCCATTTTTTCGTCCCAATCATCCCACCACGCATCAACAGGCCCGAAAGCGTCAAAAATTTGGCATCTTTTGATAGCGTAAAAAATTTAGCATTTTTTGACCTTCTTGGCTGAAAACACGAGTAAAAGGCGCGCGTCCGAAATTTCGCACCACCGAAAAATTTTCATCCGAGTCCATTTTTTCGTCCCAATCATCTCACCTTGCATCAATAGGCACGAAAGAGTCGAAAATTTGGCATCTTTTGACAGCGTAAAAAATTTCACGTTTTTTGACCTTCTTACAGAAAACACCAGTAAAAGGCGCTCGCGCGAAATTTCGCACCCCCGGAAAATTTTCATCCGAGTCCATTTTTTCGTCCCAATCATCTCACCACGCATCAACAGGCACGAAAGCGTAAAAAATTTGGCATCTTTTCACAGCGTAAAAAATTTAGCATTTTTTGACCATCTTGGCTGAAAACACGAGTAAAAGGCGCGCGCCCGAAATTTCGCACCACCGAAAAATTTTCATCCGAGTCCATTTTTTCGTCCCAATCATCTCACCATCCATCAACAGGCACGAAAGCGACGAAAATTTGGCATCTCTTGACAGCGTAAAAAATTTCGCATTTTTTGACCTTCTTGGCTGAAAACACCAGTAAAAGGCGCGCGCGCGAAATTTCGCACCCCCGGAAAATTTTCTTCCGAGTCCATTTTTTCGTCCCAATCATCTCACCATGCATCAACAGGCACGAAAGCGTAAAAAATTTTGCATCTTTTTGTCGGCGTAAAAA
This sequence comes from Pontederia crassipes, assembly GCA_030549335.1. Lineage (NCBI taxonomy): Eukaryota > Viridiplantae > Streptophyta > Magnoliopsida > Commelinales > Pontederiaceae > Pontederia > Pontederia crassipes. Next base: position 64,858,677 of record CM060189.1, read on the forward strand.
ATTTCACGTTTTTTGACCTTCATGGCTGAAAACACCAGTAAAAGGCGCGCGCGCGAAATTTCGCATCCCCGGAAAATTTTCATCCGAGTCCATTTTTTCGTCCCAATCATCTCACCACGCATCAACAGGCCCGAAAGCGTAAAAAAATTGGCATCTTTTGATAGCGTAAAAAATTTAGCATTTTTTGACCTTCTTGGCTGAAAACACGAGTAAAAGGCGCGCGCCCGAAATTTCGCACCACCGAAAATTTTTCATCCGAGTCCATTTTTTCGTCCCAATCATCTCACCATGCATCAACAGGCTCGAAAGCGTTGAAAATTTGGCATCTCTTGACAGCGTAAAAAATTTCGCATTTTTTGACCTTCTTGGCTGAAAACACCAGTAAAAGGCGCGCGCGCGAAATTTCGCACCCACGGAAAATTTTCATCCGAGTCCATTTTTTCGTCCCAATCATCTCACCACGCATCAACAGGCACGAAAGTGTCAAAAATTTGGCATCTTTTGATAGCATAAAAATTTCACGTTTTTTGACCTTCATGGCTCAAAACACCAGTAAAAGGCGCGCGCGCGAAATTTCGCATCCCCGGAAAATTTTCATCCGAGTCCATTTTTTCGTCCCAATCATCTCACCATGCATCAACAGGCACGAAAGCGTAAAAAATTTGGCATCTTTTGGCAGCGTAAAAAATTTCGTGTTTTTTGACCTTCTTGGCTGAAAACACCAGTAAAAGGCGCGCGCGCGAAATTTAGCATCCCCAAAAAATTTTCATCCGAGTCCATTTTTTCGTCCCAATCATCTCACCACGCATCAACAGGCACGAAAGCGTCGAAAATTTGGCATCTTTTGACAGCGTAAAAAATTTCACGTTGTTTGACCTTCTTGCTGAAAACACCAGTAAAAGGCGCTCGCGCGAAATTTCGCACCCCCGGAAAATTTTCATCCGAGTCCATTTTTTCGTCCCAATCATCTCACCACACATCAACATGCACGAAAGCGTCGAAAATTTGGCATCTTTTGACAGCGTAAAAAATTTCACGTTTTTTGACCTTCTTGCTGAAAACACCAGTAAAAGGCGCTCGCGCGAAATTTTGCACCCCCGGAAAATTTTCATCCGAGTCCATTTTTTCGTCCCAATCATCCCACCACGCATCAACAGGCCCGAAAGCGTCAAAAATTTGGCATCTTTTGATAGCGTAAAAAATTTAGCATTTTTTGACCTTCTTGGCTGAAAACACGAGTAAAAGGCGCGCGTCCGAAATTTCGCACCACCGAAAAATTTTCATCCGAGTCCATTTTTTCGTCCCAATCATCTCACCTTGCATCAATAGGCACGAAAGAGTCGAAAATTTGGCATCTTTTGACAGCGTAAAAAATTTCACATTTTTTGACCTTCTTACAGAAAACACCAGTAAAAGGCGCTCGCGCGAAATTTCGCACCCCCGGAAAATTTTCATCCGAGTCCATTTTTTCGTCCCAATCATCTCACCACGCATCAACAGGCACGAAAGCGTAAAAAATTTGGCATCTTTTCACAGCGTAAAAAATTTAGCATTTTTTGACCATCTTGGCTGAAAACACGAGTAAAAGGCGCGCGCCCGAAATTTCGCACCACCGAAAAATTTTCATCCGAGTCCATTTTTTCGTCCCAATCATCTCACCATCCATCAACAGGCACGAAAGCGACGAAAATTTGGCATCTCTTGACAGCGTAAAAAATTTCGCATTTTTTGACCTTCTTGGCTGAAAACACCAGTAAAAGGCGCGCGCGCGAAATTTCGCACCCCCGGAAAATTTTCTTCCGAGTCCATTTTTTCGTCCCAATCATCTCACCATGCATCAACAGGCACGAAAGCGTAAAAAATTTTGCATCTTTTTGTCGGCGTAAAAAATTTCACGTTTTTTGACCTTCATGGCTGAAAACACCAGTAAAAGGCGCGCGCGCGAAATTTCGCATCCCCGGAAAATTTTCATCCGAGTCCATTTTTTCGTCCCAATCATCTCACCACGCATCAACAGGCCCGAAAGCGTAAAAAAATTGGCATCTTTTGATAGCGTAAAAAATTTAGCATTTTTTGACCTTCTTGGCTGAAAACACGAGTAAAAGGCGCGCGCCCGAAATTTCGCACCACCGAAAATTTTTCATCCGAGTCCATTTTTTCGTCCCAATCATCTCACCATGCATCAACAGGCTCGAAAGCGTCGAAAATTTGGCATCTCTTGACAGCGTAAAAAATTTCGCATTTTTTGACCTTCTTGGCTGAAAACACCAGTAAAAGGCGCGCGCGCGAAATTTCGCACCCACGGAAAATTTTCATCCGAGTCCATTTTTTCGTCCCAATCATCTCACCACGCATCAACAGGCACGAAAGTGTCAAAAATTTGGCATCTTTTGATAGCATAAAAATTTCACGTTTTTTGACCTTCATGGCTCAAAACACCAGTAAAAGGCGCGCGCGCGAAATTTCGCATCCCCGGAAAATTTTCATCCGAGTCCATTTTTTCGTCCCAATCATCTCACCATGCATCAACAGGCACGAAAGCGTAAAAAATTTGGCATCTTTTGGCAGCGTAAAAAATTTCGTGTTTTTTGACCTTCTTGGCTGAAAACACCAGTAAAAGGCGCGCGCGCGAAATTTAGCATCCCCAAAAAATTTTCATCCGAGTCCATTTTTTCGTCCCAATCATCTCACCACGCATCAACAGGCACGAAAGCGTCGAAAATTTGGCATCTTTTGACAGCGTAAAAAATTTCACGTTGTTTGACCTTCTTGCTGAAAACACCAGTAAAAGGCGCTCGCGCGAAATTTCGCACCCCCGGAAAATTTTCATCCGAGTCCATTTTTTCGTCCCAATCATCTCACCACACATCAACATGCACGAAAGCGTCGAAAATTTGGCATCTTTTGACAGCGTAAAAAATTTCACGTTTTTTGACCTTCTTGCTGAAAACACCAGTAAAAGGCGCTCGCGCGAAATTTCGCACCCCCGGAAAATTTTCATCCGAGTCCATTTTTTCGTCCCAATCATCCCACCACGCATCAACAGGCCCGAAAGCGTCAAAAATTTGGCATCTTTTGATAGCGTAAAAAATTTAGCATTTTTTGACCTTCTTGGCTGAAAACACGAGTAAAAGGCGCGCGTCCGAAATTTCGCACCACCGAAAAATTTTCATCCGAGTCCATTTTTTCGTCCCAATCATCTCACCTTGCATCAATAGGCACGAAAGAGTCGAAAATTTGGCATCTTTTGACAGCGTAAAAAATTTCACGTTTTTTGACCTTCTTACAGAAAACACCAGTAAAAGGCGCTCGCGCGAAATTTCGCACCCCCGGAAAATTTTCATCCGAGTCCATTTTTTCGTCCCAATCATCTCACCACGCATCAACAGGCACGAAAGCGTAAAAAATTTGGCATCTTTTCACAGCGTAAAAAATTTAGCATTTTTTGACCATCTTGGCTGAAAACACGAGTAAAAGGCGCGCGCCCGAAATTTCGCACCACCGAAAAATTTTCATCCGAGTCCATTTTTTCGTCCCAATCATCTCACCATCCATCAACAGGCACGAAAGCGACGAAAATTTGGCATCTCTTGACAGCGTAAAAAATTTCGCATTTTTTGACCTTCTTGGCTGAAAACACCAGTAAAAGGCGCGCGCGCGAAATTTCGCACCCCCGGAAAATTTTCTTCCGAGTCCATTTTTTCGTCCCAATCATCTCACCATGCATCAACAGGCACGAAAGCGTAAAAAATTTTGCATCTTTTTGTCGGCGTAAAAAATTTCACGTTTTTTGACCTTCATGGCTGAAAACACCAGTAAAAGGCGCGCGCGCGAAATTTCGCATCCCCGGAAAATTTTCATCCGAGTCCATTTTTTCGTCCCAATCATCTCACCACGCATCAACAGGCCCGAAAGCGTAAAAAAATTGGCATCTTTTGATAGCGTAAAAAATTTAGCATTTTTTGACCTTCTTGGCTGAAAACACGAGTAAAAGGCGCGCGCCCGAAATTTCGCACCACCGAAAATTTTTCATCCGAGTCCATTTTTTCGTCCCAATCATCTCACCATGCATCAACAGGCTCGAAAGCGTCGAAAATTTGGCATCTCTTGACAGCGTAAAAAATTTCGCATTTTTTGACCTTCTTGGCTGAAAACACCAGTAAAAGGCGCGCGCGCGAAATTTCGCACCCACGGAAAATTTTCATCCGAGTCCATTTTTTCGTCCCAATCATCTCACCACGCATCAACAGGCACGAAAGTGTCAAAAATTTGGCATCTTTTGATAGCATAAAAATTTCACGTTTTTTGACCTTCATGGCTCAAAACACCAGTAAAAGGCGCGCGCGCGAAATTTCGCATCCCCGGAAAATTTTCATCCGAGTCCATTTTTTCGTCCCAATCATCTCACCATGCATCAACAGGCACGAAAGCGTAAAAAATTTGGCATCTTTTGGCAGCGTAAAAAATTTCGTGTTTTTTGACCTTCTTGGCTGAAAACACCAGTAAAAGGCGCGCGCGCGAAATTTAGCATCCCCAAAAAATTTTCATCCGAGTCCATTTTTTCGTCCCAATCATCTCACCACGCATCAACAGGCACGAAAGCGTCGAAAATTTGGCATCTTTTGACAGCGTAAAAAATTTCACGTTGTTTGACCTTCTTGCTGAAAACACCAGTAAAAGGCGCTCGCGCGAAATTTCGCACCCCCGGAAAATTTTCATCCGAGTCCATTTTTTCGTCCCAATCATCTCACCACACATCAACATGCACGAAAGCGTCGAAAATTTGGCATCTTTTGACAGCGTAAAAAATTTCACGTTTTTTGACCTTCTTGCTGAAAACACCAGTAAAAGGCGCTCGCGCGAAATTTCGCACCCCCGGAAAATTTTCATCCGAGTCCATTTTTTCGTCCCAATCATCCCACCACGCATCAACAGGCCCGAAAGCGTCAAAAATTTGGCATCTTTTCATAGCGTAAAAAATTTAGCATTTTTTGACCTTCTTGGCTGAAAACACGAGTAAAAGGCGCGCGTCCGAAATTTCGCACCACCGAAAAATTTTCATCCGAGTCCATTTTTTCGTCCCAATCATCTCACCTTGCATCAATAGGCACGAAAGAGTCGAAAATTTGGCATCTTTTGACAGCGTAAAAAATTTCACGTTTTTTGACCTTCTTACAGAAAACACCAGTAAAAGGCGCTCGCGCGAAATTTCGCACCCCCGGAAAATTTTCATCCGAGTCCATTTTTTCGTCCCAATCATCTCACCACGCATCAACAGGCACGAAAGCGTAAAAAATTTGGCATCTTTTCACAGCGTAAAAAATTTAGCATTTTTTGACCATCTTGGCTGAAAACACGAGTAAAAGGCGCGCGCCCGAAATTTCGCACCACCGAAAAATTTTCATCCGAGTCCATTTTTTCGTCCCAATCATCTCACCATCCATCAACAGGCACGAAAGCGACGAAAATTTGGCATCTCTTGACAGCGTAAAAAATTTCGCATTTTTTGACCTTCTTGGCTGAAAACACCAGTAAAAGGCGCGCGCGCGAAATTTCGCACCCCCGGAAAATTTTCTTCCGAGTCCATTTTTTCGTCCCAATCATCTCACCATGCATCAACAGGCACGAAAGCGTAAAAAATTTTGCATCTTTTTGTCGGCGTAAAAAATTTCACGTTTTTTGACCTTCATGGCTGAAAACACCAGTAAAAGGCGCGCGCGCGAAATTTCGCATCCCCGGAAAATTTTCATCCGAGTCCATTTTTTCGTCCCAATCATCTCACCACGCATCAACAGGCCCGAAAGCGTAAAAAATTTGGCATCTTTTGATAGCGTAAAAAATTTAGCATTTTTTGACCTTCTTGGCTGAAAACACGAGTAAAAGGCGCGCGCCCGAAATTTCGCACCACCGAAAATTTTTCATCCGAGTCCATTTTTTCGTCCCAATCATCTCACCATGCATCAACAGGCATGAAAGCGTCGAAAATTTGGCATCTCTTGATAGCGTAAAAAATTTCGCATTTTTTGACCTTCTTGGCTGAAAACACCAGTAAAAGGCGCGCGCGCGAAATTTCGCACCCACGGAAAATTTTCATCCGAGTCCATTTTTTCGTCCCAATCATCTCACCACGCATCAACAGGCACGAAAGTGTCAAAAATTTGGCATCTTTTGATAGCATAAAAATTTCACGGTTTTTGACCTTCATGGCTCAAAACACCAGTAAAAGGCGCGCGCGCGAAATTTCGCATCCCCGGAAAATTTTCATCCGAGTCCATTTTTTCGTCCCAATCATCTCACCATGCATCAACAGGCACGAAAGCGTAAAAAATTTGGCATCTTTTGACAGCGTAAAAAATTTCGTGTTTTTTGACCTTCTTGGCTGAAAACACCAGTAAAAGGCGCGCGCGCGAAATTTAGCATCCCCAAAAAATTTTCATCCGAGTCCATTTTTTCGTCCCAATCATCTCACCACGCATCAACAGGCACGAAAGCGTCGAAAATTTGGCATCTTTTGACAGCGTAAAAAATTTCGCATTTTTTGTCCTTCTTGGCTAAAAACACAAGTAAAAGACGCGCCCCCGAAATTTCGCACCACCGAAAAATTTTCATCCGAGTCCATTTTTTCGTCCCAATCATCTCACCATCCATCAAAAGGCACGAAAGCGTCGAAAATTTGGCATCTTTTGACAGCGTAAAAAATTTCACGTTTTTTGACCTTTTTGCTGAAAACACCAGTAAAAGGCGCTCGCGCGAAATTTCGCACCCCCGGAAAATTTCATCCGAGTCCATTTTTTCATCCCAATCATCTCACCATGCATCAACAGGCACGAAAGCGTCGAAAATTTGGCATCTTTTGACAGCGTTAAAAATTTCGCATTTTTTGTCCTTCTTGGCTAAAAACACAAGTAAAAGGCGCGCGCCCGAAATTTCGCACCACCGAAAAATTTTCATCCGAGTCCATTTTTTCGTCCCAATCATCTCACCACGCATCAATAGGTACGAAAGCGTCGAAAATTTGGCATCTTTTGACAGCGTAAAAAATTTCGCATTTTTTGACCTTCATGGCTGAAAACACCAGTAAAAGGCGCGCGCGCGAAATTTAGCATCCCCAAAAAATTTTCATCCGAGTCCATTTTTTCGTCCCAATCATCTCACCATGCATCAACAGGCACGAAAGCGTCGAAAATTTGGCATCTTTTGACAGCGTAAAAAATTTCGTGTTTTTTGACCTTCATGGCTGAAAACACTAGTAAAAGGCGCGCGCGTGAAATTTAGCATCCCCGGAAAATTTTCATCCGAGTCCATTTTTTCGTCCCAATCATCTCACCATGCATCAACACGCACGAAAGCGTAAAAAATTTGGCATCTTTTGACAGCGTAAAAAATTTCGCATTTTTTGTCCTTCTTGGCTAAAAACACAAGTAAAAGATGCGCGCCCGAAATTTTGCACCACCGAAAAATTTTCATCCGAGTGCATTTTTTCGTCACAATCATCTCACCATGCATCAAAAGGCACGAAAGCGTCGAAAATTTGGCATCTTTTGACAGCGTAAAAAATTTCACGTTTTTTGACCTTCTTGCTGAAAACACCAGTAAAAGGCGCTCGCGCGAAATTTCTAACCCCCGGAAAATTTTCATCCGAGTCCATTTTTTCATCCCAATCATTTCACCATGCATCAACGGGTACGAAAGCGTCGAAAATTTGGCATCTCTTGACAGCGTAAAAAATTTCGCATTTTTTTACCTTCTTGGCTGAAAACACCAGTAAAAGGCGCGCGCGCGAAATTTCGCACACCCAAAAAATTTTCATCCGAGTCCATTTTTTCGTCCCAATCATCTCACTATGCATCAACAAGCACGAAAGCGTGAAAAATTTGGCATCTTTTGACAGCGTAAAAAATTTAGTGTTTTTTTACCTTCTTGGCTGAAAATACTAGTAAAAGGCGCGCGGGCGAAATTTCGCACCCCCCGAAAATTTTCATCCGAGTCCATTTTTTCGTCCCAATCATCTCACCACGCATCAACATGCACGAAAGCGTCAAAAATTTGGCATCTTTTGACAGCGTAAAAAAATTAGCATTTTTTGACCTTCTTGGCTGAAAACACGAGTAAAAGGCGCGCACCCGAAATTTCGCACCACCGAAAAATTTTCATCCGAGTCCATTTTTTCGTACCAATCATCTCACCATGCATCAACAGGCATGAAAGCGTAAAAAATTTGGCATCTCTTGACAGCGTAAAAAATTTCGCGTTTTTTGACCTTCTTGGCTGAAAACACCAGTAAAAGGCGCGCGCGCAAAATTTCGCACCCCCGGAAAATTTTCATCCGAGTCCATTTTTTCGTCCCAATCATCTCACCACGCATCAACATGCACGAAAGCGTAAAAAATTTGGCATCTTTTAACAGCGTAAAAAAATTAGCATTTTTTGACCTTCTTGGCTGAAAACTCGAGTAAAAGGCGCGCGCCCGAAATTTCGCACCACCGAAAATTTTTCATCCGAGTCCATTTTTTCGTCCCAATCATCTCACCATGCATCAACAGGCACGAAAGCGTCGAAAATTTGGCATCTCTTGACAGCGTAAAAAATTTCGCATTTTTTTACCTTCTTGGCTGAAAACACCAGTAAATGGCGCGCGCGCGAAATTTCGCACCCCCGGAAAATTTTCATCCGAGTCCATTTTTTCGTCCCAATCATCTCACCACGCATCAACAGGCACGAAAGCGTAAAAAATTTGGCATCTTTTAATAGCGTAAAAAATTTCACGTTTTTTGACCTTCATGGCTCAAAACACCAGTAAAAGGCGCGCGCGCGAAATTTCGCATCCCCGGAAAATTTTCATCCGAGTCCATTTTTTCGTCCGAATCATCTCACCATGCATCAACAGGCACGAAAGCGTAAAAAATTTGGCATCTTTTGACAGCGTAAAAAAATTCGTGTTTTTTGACCTTCTTGGCTGAAAACACTAGTTAAAGGCGCGCGGGCGAAATTTCGCACCCCCGGAAAATTTTCATCCGAGTCCATTTTTTCGTCCCAATCATCTCACCACGCATCAACAGGCACGAAAGCGTCGAAAATTTGGCATCTTTTGACAGCGTAAAAAATTTCGCATTTTTTGTCCTTCTTGGCTAAAAACACAAGTAAAAGGCGCGCGCCCGAAATTTCGCACCACCGAAAAATTTTCATCCGAGTCCATTTTTTCGTCCCAATCATCTCACCATCCATCAAAAGGCACGAAAGCGTCGAAAATTTGGCATCTTTTGACAGCGTAAAAAATTTCACTTTTTTTGACCTTCTTGCTGAAAACACCATTAAAAGGCGCTCGCGCGAAATTTCGTACCCCTGGAAAAATTTCATCCGAGTCCATTTTTTCATCCCAATCTCACCATGCATCAACAGGCACGAAAGCGTAAAAAATTTGGCATCTTTTGACAGCGTAAAAAATTTCGCATTTTTTGTCCTTCTTGGCTAAAAACACAAGTAAAAGGCGCGCGCCCGAAATTTCGCACCACCGAAAAATTTTCATCCGAGTCCATTTTTTCGTCCCAATCATCTCACCACGCATCAATAGGTACGAAAGCGTCGAAAATTTGGCATCTTTTGAGAGCGTAAAAAATTTCACATTTTTTGTCCTTCTTGGCTAAGAACACAAGTAAAAGGCGCGCGCCCGAAATTTCGCACCACCGAAAAATTTTCATCCGAGTCCATTTTTTCGTCCCAATCATCTCACCATGCATCAAAAGGCACGAAAGCGTCGAAAATTTGGCATCTTTTGACAGCGTAAAAAATTTCACATTTTTTGACCTTCTTGCTGAAAACACCAATAAAAGGCGCTCGCGCGAAATTTCGTACCCCCGGAAAATTTTCATCCGAGTCCATTTTTTCGTCCCAATCATCTCACCACGCATCAATAGGCACGAAAGCGTCAAAAATTTGGCATCTTTTGACAGTGTAAAAAATTTAGCATTTTTTGACCTTCTTGGCTGAAAACACGAGTAAAAGGCGCGCGCCCGAAATTTCGCACTACCGAAAAATTTTCATCCGAGTCCATTTTTCCGTCCCAATCATCTCACCATGCATCAACATGCACGAAAGCGTCGAAAATTTGGCATCTCTTGACAGCGTAAAAAATTTCGCATTTTTTGACCTTCTTGGCTGAAAACACCAGTAAAAGGCGCGCGCGCGAAATTTTGCACCCCCAGAAAATTTTCATCGGAGTCCATTTTTTCGTCCCAATCATCTCACCACGCATCAACAGGCACGAAAGCGTCGAAAATTTGGCATCTTTTGACAGCGTAAAAAATTTCGCATTTTTTGTCCTTCTTGGCTAAAAACACAAGTAAAAGGCGCGCGCCCGAAATTTCGCACCACCGAAAAATTTTCATCCGAGTCCATTTTTTCGTCCCAATCATCTCACCATGCATCAAAAGGCACGAAAGCGTCGAAAATTTGGCATCTTTTGACAGCGTAAAAAATTTCACGTTTTTTGACCTTCTTGCTGAAAACACCATGCATCAACAGGCACGAAAGCGTAAAAAATTTTGCACACCCAAAAAATTTTCATCCGAGTCCATTTTTTCGTCCCAATCATCTCACCATGCATCAACAGGCACGAAAGCGTAAAAAATTTGGCATCTTTTGACAGCGTAAAAAATTTCGTGTTTTTTGACCTTCTTGACTGAAAACACTAGTAAAAGGCGCGCGGGCGAAATTTCGCACCCCCGGAAAATTTTCATCCGAGTCCATTTTTTCGTCCCAATCATCTCACCATGCATCAACAGGCACGAAAGCGTCAAAAATTTGGCATCTTTTGACAGCGTAAAAAATTTCGCATTTTTTGTCCTTCTTGGATAAAAACACAAGTAAAAGGCGCGCGCCCGAAATTTCGCACCACCGAAAAATTTTCATCCGAGTCCATTTTTTCGTCCCAATCATCTCACCATCCATCAAAAGGCATGAAAGCGTCGAAAATTTGGCATCTTTTGACAGCGTAAAAAATTTCACGTAAAAAATCTCACCATCCATCAATAGGTATGATGCGTTGTATTTGTAACAATAAAATTTGCTAGCAAGTGCACTAGTCGCTCAAGTAATATAGTAATAGGAGTAAGAGTGTCGAACCCACGAGGAATATTATTAATTCAATATCTGGATTTATAAATTAATAAGAGAGGAAAAACATGGATTTTTGGAAAGAGGTTTTATGAAATAAAATAAGGAAAATAAGATAAAGATAAGATAATGGTGTTGAAGTTAGGCCTTAGGATGAAAATAGATTAGGATAAATATTTGAACCATAAAAGATAAATTTAATCTTTAAAGATGGATTAGGAATTTTCTCAAGTTATTAATTTACAAGATTAACATCGCAGAGTCCACAAACTGGTAATTCTGCTATTTAATCCGGTAAATCAAACTATTTTAAATTTAATCAAACCTAAAGTCCCACAAACTGGTATTCGTCAGATAAGATTAAAATTAAGATGCATTAATATGAAAATCCTAGGCTATTAATCACTCCACAAACTGGTTAGATTAACAGACCACATAAATTTGATTCTCCACACACTAGTTATCAAATTTATGTCAATTATTAATTTCACATAAAATCAATTAATTTAATTAATGAATTCTGAAATTAAATAATCCACAAACTGGTAAGTACTCAACTCAGAAATCCAAATAATTAAATCAAAAGCATTAAGCACAATTAACTAATTGATCAGAAAAGATTAAAACAAATAATATAGGGTCCAAATAGTTTCCCTTCAATAATAATCTCCTAAAACGAAATAAATAAAAATATGGAGTTCATCCTAGAAATTCTGGAGAGATAATAACAAAGTAATAATAATTGGAAGAATTACACCCAAATAGACAAAAGTCGAAGCTTCGGATCACGGGTAGACAGTCGGGCAGCCTCTCGGACTTGATCAGGGTCGCGATCAACTTCCAGCCATCGCACCTCTCTCCTCTTGGTCGTAGCCTGCAGAGCTCACGACTCGCCGTGGAAGAAATCTGAACTTCAGAGCACGAATTGAAACGATGGATTCTTCACGTATTTATAGGGTGCGGACGGCCTTCAATTTGATCTCGGCCGTAACATCGTACGGTTAACTTTAAAATTATAAGATAAACTCGGCCAAAGATAAATCCTTTTATCATTACGCCCAAAGATAAATCTTTCTTATCTTTTTACGCCCAAAGAGTCTCGGCCGTAAGGAAAATATTTTATCTTTACTCCTTTCCATTACTCCCAAAAGATAAAAATCATTTTATCTTTACGCCTTCATATATCTTGTTACGCCCAAAGATAAACTCATTTTTTATCTTTTTACGCCCTTCATCTTCATGCCATTACGCCCTCCAAATTTCGGCCGTAACATATTTATCTTCATGCCATTACGCCCAAAAGATAAAATCATTTATCTTTACTCCTTTAACTCTCGGCCGTAACAACTTGGGTGTAAAGCCAAATCTCGGCCGTAAGGAATTTCTTTGAATTTCGGCCGAGATTCGAATTTTCCTGCAAATATTTATCAAAATATAGTTAATCCATCCACAATTAAAATATTCAGCGATTTTAATAATTAAAATTGATAAATCCGGAATTATGATTAAAAGTGACTAAAAATGATGCATGCCATGATCAAATTATAGAAAATTTAATTAAAATAATTAACTAAAATATGTTGTATTTTGCATGCATCAAACTCCCCCAAGCTTAAAGTCTTGCTTGTCCTCAAGCAAAAATTCAAAGCAAGGCTCAAGAAAGTTCCATCGTAGCCTCCACATTGTCAACTGATTAATTTTCTCACACAATTCATCTGCACACCTACTACTTAGTATCTTATCATTTTCCATGTACTTAGCTTCATAGAAGTTCTGAATGCTACACAAATTTAAACAATTTCAAATTCAGCCTTGTAGAAAAATAAATTGTCTGTCAAATAATAGCATTGATATTGAACACATAAGTACTAATTGAGCTTAAAACATTTTCTTTTTCTTTTCATTTTTCAGCTTTATTTTCAATCATTTAAAAGTTCTAATCTTCAAGCAGGATTGCACAAGGAAGTCCATGTAGCGGGCTTTAGACTGATGACTCCCAGACCAGATGACCTTGGGGCACCAGGTGATAAAGCACCCCTCGAGTTTACTTGCCCGAACAACCAAGGTTCTGAATGAAGAGTTCGAACTTAGCCATGATTCAGTACTCCTATGCTTCTCCATATTCCACAAGATGGTCCATGTAGCAGGTTTTCGATCGACGGATCCCAGAGCAGTTGCCCTTAGGTCGGCAGGCATGAACCCCTACGGATCTAATTACCCAAACACACCTTGGTTCCGGATAACACTTTTGTACCTACACATAACTTTATTCAACTTTTTTTTTCTTTTTTTATTATTTAGCATAATTATTTGTTGGGGTTTAACTAACCCTTCTTTTTTATAAGCTCAAAAAGTACTTGATATGGTCAATAAGAAGGCTACTACTATCAAGACTTAAAAGAAATAAAAAGGCATGAATATGATTTTGTCGTCTAGTCATTCATAATTCTACTTAGCATAGGCACATAGTCCATAAGTTTGATACTAAAATGGCAAGTGATAAGAAAGAAAAGTATTCAAATTTCATCAATTAACGACATGTCTTTGAACTACTAAAAGATAATTAAAACAATAAGACAAGAGTTTGTTAGATGGTAGCAAAAATAAATGCATGCAATGGTATTTTTTAGAAAATTTTCAAAATTTTTCAATTTTTTTTGGATTTTTTTATAAATAGATGCAAACATAAGCAAATAAACAGAAAGAAACATGCAATGCGTGAAATGCAAACTCCCCCAAGCTTGAACTAGACACTGTCCTCAGTGTTAAGCCAGCAAGGGAAAGTGATACATGCTCAATAAAAAGGAAAATTTAAAGAAACGAAAATAAAGAAAAGGGAAAAGACACAACCGGATTTACTGTCTGCGGGGTGGTGATGGTGGATGGTAGCCGAGCGCGCATGCTGATTCTGAAGGGATTCGAAGCGACCCTGACGATCATCCATATTTCTAAAATCAGCTCGAATGTTGGTCAACTCTTGTGCTTGTCGAAGTTGTTCTTCCTGAATAGCGTGCAACTGCCCTGACTGACGAAGTTGTTCTTCTTGAAAAGTGTGAAACTCCCCTGCTTGACGAAGTTGTTCATCATACATTGATTCCCATAAGTTTTGCATGGAAGCATAGTCAGGCTGAGGTGGCGGAGGTGGATAGTAAGTCTGCTCTGGGGCTGAAGTAAAAGTGGGCTCTGGTGCTATATAGCGATTCTGCACAGGTTCTTGTAAAGGGGCAGATACTTCCATCGAATCGCGTTCCTCATAAGGAGTAGAAGGTATGAACGAGGAATCAGAAGAGCTCTCTTGTGCTGGAGATGGAATCGGAGAAGGCACCGGCATATAAGGTGAATGGACGGAGGTGGCATATTGGGAAGCTGCCGGTGATGCATCCTGGAATCCTTGTTGCTGTTGAAGGTAGGGTTGGGCTGCCGCATAATCAGTAGAATCAAACCAGGAGAAAGGTTCATCCTGGTGTAGCTGTCCGACAGAGGTAGATGGTCCTGCATGTGGGATTACTGGAGCGACCTGCCTAAAAAGGAGCCAATTATTTGGATTAATCGGTGTAAAAGCATCTCGATCTGAGCAGGGCACCTCCTGATGGTGGCCTTTAAAAATAAAAACTTTGATCCCTGAGTTGTTGGTCTTCACGAGACCCATAGCCTGAATGGTCCTACGAGTGAGGTGAGTGTTTCCTGGCACAGCTTCGAGATCATCCAAGTCAAGTTGTAGGTGCTGAGCGATAGGTGTGAGAAGAGCACCCATATTAATGCTACCGCCACGATGAGTAGTGTGGCGCTAGAATCGACGAATTAGGAAGGCACCCACATTAACGGGAGTTCTGTGAAGCATGCTGTGGATGAGATATAACTCTCCTTCTGAGACGACACCATCATTATCACTGCGTCCACTTATGGTGTTGCTTAGCATGCGATGGACGTAGCGCAGAACAGGATTCTGAATTGAGCTATCTTTAGCGGTGTTCCAAACCAATCGATCTTCTTCTGTTATCTGTTTCCAAAAAGTTTCAGCCTCAAAATCAGCAGGTACAGAAAGAGATCCATGGTTGGGAAATCCATAGATATTATTAATCTCTCCTAGAGTGAGAGTAAATGGTCGTCCATAAAGTTGGAATGAAATGCGGGGCTGATCATAGTTCCTGCCATCTAAATTAAAGATTTCCAGAGATGAGAGGAATTCCATAATTAGTACTTCATAAGTTGGCCACCAAGAATGCACAAAGTCAGATAGTCCAATTTGAGAAAACAATAGATGAGTATCTGCAAGTAAATTATACTCCCTCAGCAATTCAGTATTTGAAAATCTGGTGGCATGAATTCGAATATCACACATCCGTTGATATCGAGCTTGATACTCCGGCTTAGTCCAATAATAATCTCCGGGGTAGGAGATTAATTGTGAGGGCTGTGGGGTCGGCTGAGCATTCGGATGTCGTCGTTCATGACGTCCCCTCCATATATTAGCAAATCGCCTCATCTTGATCTGGACAAAAATAAATAAAGAAAATGTACCGGCTCGGTGGAAGCAGGTTTCGACCGTAGTATTCGATGAAGAACCGGCTGAAGGTCGGAGGTGACGAAGAACTTCGGCCGTAATTGATGAAGCTCAGCCGGAGATTGGAGTTTGGCCGTAAGAAGTTGGAGGCGTGACTTGGAACTCGGCCGTAAGGAGTTGATGAACGTGTCGATTTCGGCCGTAAGGAATGGCGGTGTGGTTTCGGCCGTAAAGTGAAAAACTCGCCCGGAGTTTGGCCGTAAAACGAAATCGGCGTGGAAGCTTGGCCGTAACGCACAGGGCGTAATGGTGAGACTTCGGCCGTAGAGAGAAGAGGCTCGGCCGTAATAAATGTCGGTGTGCGGTGGAAGACCGGCCGTAACGAACAGGGAAGCGCTGGAACTTCGGCCGTAAGGAACAAAAGGCGTAAGGGTAGTTCCACCTCGACCATAATGCAGAGAGCGGCGCGGTGTTGAAGCTCCGGCCGTAAGAAGTTGGAGGCTTGGCACTTTGGGCGTAAGGGAGAAAGCTCGGCCGTAATGTACAGAGGGCGGCGCGGTGTTGAAGCTCCGGAACTTCGGCCGTAAGGGGTTGCTCGGCCGGAGTCGAGTGGAGTTTCACTTCGGCCGTAATTGATCTGCAATATATGAGAAGAGGTAAGTATTTTATAGATAAATTTATGGGGGTAACACCTGTTCCGACAGCGCGCAGTGAAAGGTCAAATCCGGGCGTAAAGGCATGCATTTTTCCAATGTATGTCCGTGGTCTGCTGATGTGACATCTCGGCCGTAATGGAATGGTGGCAGGGCGTAATAGGAACCCGCAGCTCTTGTCATGTCTTCGGCCGTAAAGAGCATCGTAGGGCGTGATCTTCGGCCGTAATGATGTGGCGTCTTGTCATGTCTGTTGGAATCTTTACGGTGTGGTCAACGAGGTCATTCTCGGCCGTAACGAGGAATGGTGTCAGCTTGTCTTGTCATGTCCGAGCTTGATGCATGTGTGACAACTTGGCCGTAATGCACACGTAACGAGGGTGGCAGGGCGTAATGTCCGAGCTTCGGCCGTAGAGAGAATCAATTCTTGGAATTTACGCCCATGGAGTTGACTCCCCTGAGTTTATCTCTCCTTACAAAACATTAAATATTAATTAAATTAAATGACTCCATAATAAAATAAATGTCTAATTAAAAGTAAAACTATCACCGAAACTAAGATATTAACAACTAATTAGACTAATAAAAAAATAAAAATAAAAATAAAAATAAAAATAAAAATAAAAATAAAAAGGATAGAAATAGTTCTGATTTATAGTCGTAAGCTTGACTTAGTTCTGATGAAAATCAAGGCCTATTTTGCTCTTCCCCTCTTGGATTTTTCTCTGTGTTACTTGGGAGAGAACCCGGTGTACGTCTAGTTAGTTGTGCCGCCATCTGGCCCAGTTGTCTTTCTAGATTTCGAATTGATGCATCCTGACTCGTGGCTCTAGATTCCATATTCTTCTGCAATGCTTGCATTGTGTCTATGATCTGTGCCATAATCTCCTGCATATGATTTGATGATTGATGTTGGGGAGTATCAGGTTGCCTTTTCAGTATATAATCTTTTGATGGACCAGAAGATTGGCCTTGGTTCTGATTATAGGCAAACTTCGGATTATGTCTCCATCCATAATCGTTGTTCCTGTAAAATGGATTAGAAATAAAGTTAGCATTTTCAATTTGATTTGAATCTGAAGTGTTACCTGTAGGGCTATAATTACTAGAATTTCCCATTAGTGACATCATCTGCTCGAATTTTTGATTAAGTGACTCCAACTGAGCCACTATTTCTGAAGATTGTATTCCTTGTGTAGCATGTACATCATGAGTTCGGCGAGATGGTCTCCTTTCTTGGCTCGACTTGAGGGCTACAGCTTCAATAATATCTTGTATCTCACTAGGACGTTTAGATCCTAGCACTGTCCCTCCTGCTGATTGGTCGAGTTTATCTTGATCTGCAGGTCGTAATCCATGGTAAAAATCTTCCATGACTTGCCATTTTGGAATTCTATTGTCAGGAACTCTGGCCAGCAGTTCCTTATATCGTTCCCAGGCTTCATATAACGTCTCGTTATCGTCTTGAACAAATGCCCTCAGCTCTCTTCGATATTTGCCTGCCTTTTGTGGTGGACAATATTTTCCAACAAATTTTTCTACCAGCTCCAACCAAGAATGAATCGATCCTGCAGGCAAAGTTTTAAACCAGGTGGAAGCTTTGTCACGTAAAGATTGAGGAAATAATAATAAACGAATAACTTCAGAAGAAACATTATTATTTCTAAAGGTGCTCAGAGTAGCAAGAAATTTGTCAAGTTGATCATGAGGGTCTTCATGAAATCCTCCTCCAAATTGGGATGCTTGTATCATCCTCACGATTGCGGGATTTATCTCAAAATTATTTGCGTTAATATCAGGCAGCACGATGCATGATTCTCGGTCACTGTATCTGGCCGAGACATATTCTCTCATAGAAAGTTCTGCTTCATCTTCTCGCCGATTATTATATGGCGGAATCAGTTCATTCTGTTGCTCCAGTCTCTGATTGTCGCGTGCTTGTTCCGCCATTTTTCTTATATTTCTTCGTAATCGACGATAGGTTCTTTCAATTTCAGGATCAAATTCCAACAGTGGATTTGAACTTCTAGTGCGCTTATCAGAAGATTCCAGGATTGGTTGTGATTTAATTTTCAATTAGTACCTACAACAACCAATTTTCAGTAAGATAAAAGAAAAAAAAATAAAATATATACAAGAAGAAATTCAGATAATAGGTCACGAAAAATGAGTTTTTAACAAATAAAGTCTTTCGGCACGATAGAATTTGAAAATTCGTCATTAAAATTAATTTTCGAGAGGAACTTTTCAGAAATTCTTCAAACCAATACGAATACCAAAAATTAATATCGATCGAAAGAATTTATGATGATGTAAGAAATCGCACAAAATAAGTCCGAACTAATTTGCGATCATAGAGTTAATAATCAGACATAATCAAAAATTATTTTCAGAGAAGAAATAAGATTGATCGGCCGTAATAAGGGTTTACGGTCGTTAATCCGAGGCTCGTTCGTCCGTAAAAATCGTAAAACAATGTTGAAAGGGATTCAACGTGAAGGCGTAAAAATTAGCATGGCGATGAATTATCCCGGCCGAAAAAAAAATTTGAATGAAATGTTGCCAAATGAATCATTACGGCCGACAAAGAATATAGTTCATATCGGCCGTAAAACAATGAGAAGTAAAACATCAACACATATAAATCGGCCAAAAAGGAGTAAAATCCATGTCGGATGATCCATTACGGCCGAGACAAACTAAATCGCTTCGGCGAAAACAAAGTCAAATCAAAAGTTCAAACTATTATAATGTTACGGCCAAGAATGAAAAAATCACAATTAAATTGGGGTCGGGAGATGGCGTAAAAAAAACAAATGTTCAGAAATTTTACGGCCGTAAAACCATGAGATTAATTCTCGGCCGTAAAAATGAAACATGAGATCATTTCGGCCGTAAAAAGATTAAATCGTCAATTAAGATGAGGTCACTTCGGCCGAGATAACACGAGGCCGTAAAGAAAAATAGGGTTTCGGCCGTAATAAAAATTGAATCATTACAGCCGAAAGTGAATTAAGTCAATTCCTTACGGTCGTAAAACAACGAAATCAGATCAAATCCATATGAAAAGTTCAAACAAAAACGTTACGGCCGAGAATGAAAACTGATTCGAATAGGGCGTAAAAAATTTAAACCATCGATAAACCGGGCGTAACAAGTCAAATCAATATCCATTACTCATGGCGTAAAAACAACGTTCGGATAAAAATATTACGGCCGTAAAGATTGAAAGTTTAGAATTCAGAAATCATTCATTGCGAGGCCGTAAAATTAATAAAGCCGACACATCAAATTAAAGTCGTAAATCCATAAGTCGACAGTGTAATTTGAAAAAAAATCCAATCGGCGTCGGATTTTAAACCGAAAGTAGATAAATAAGAAAAATTTATCGTGACCTTTATCTGCAAAAGGAAAAAAAATGTTAGTTTATTCACAAAAATAATTAAAACAATTAATACATATTTATAAAGAATTATTTATAATTTATTTACATCTCCTAATAATTCATAAAAAATCAGAAATTAATTAATAAAATATTCCCCGGCAACGGCGCCAAAAACTTGATGCGTTGTATTTGTAACAATAAAATTTGCTAGCAAGTGCACTAGTCGCTCAAGTAATATAGTAATAGGAGTAAGAGTGTCGAACCCACGAGGAATATTATTAATTCAATATCTGGATTTATAAATTAATAAGAGAGGAAAAACATGGATTTTTGGAAAGAGGTTTTATGAAATAAAATAAGGAAAATAAGATAAAGATAAGATAATGGTGTTGAAGTTAGGCCTTAGGATGAAAATAGATTAAGATAAATATTTGAACCATAAAAGATAAATTTAATCTTTAAAGATGGATTAGGAATTTTCTCAAGTTATTAATTTACAAGATTAACATCACAGAGTCCACAAACTGGTAATTCTGCTATTTAATTCGGTAAATCAAACTATTTTAAATTTAATCAAACCTAAAGTCCCACAAACTGGTATTCGTGAGATAAGATTAAAATTAAGATGCATTAATATGAAAATCCTAGGCTATTAATCACTCCACAAACTGGTTAGATTAACAGTCCACATAAATTTGATTCTCCACACACTAGTTATCAAATTTATGTCAATTATTAATTTCACATAAAATCAATTAATTTAATTAATGAATTCTGAAATTAAATAATCCACAAACTGGTAAGTACTCAACTCAGAAATCCAAATAATTAAATCAAAAGCATTAAGCACAATTAACTAATTGATCAGAAAAGATTAAAACAAATAATATAGGGTCCAAATAGTTTCTCTTCAATAATAATCTCCTAAAACGAAATAAATAAAAATATGGAGTTCATCCTAGAAATTCTGGAGAGATAATAACAAAGTAATAATAATTGGAAGAATTACACCCAAATAGACAAAAGTCGAAGCTTCGGATCACGGGTAGACAGTCGGGTAGCCTCTCGGACTTGATCAGGGTCGCGATCAACTTCCAGCCATCGCACCTCTCTCCTCTTGGTCGTAGCCTGCAGAGCTCACGACTCGCCGTGGAAGAAACCTGAACTTCAGAGCACGAATTGAAACGATGGATTCTTCACGTATTTATAGGGTGCGGACGGCCTTCAATTTGATCTCGGCCGTAACATCGTACGGTTAACTTTAAAATTATAAGATAAACTCGGCCAAAGATAAATCCTTTTATCATTACGCCAAAAGATAAACTCATTTTTTATCTTTTTACGCCCTTCATCTTCATGCCATTACGCCCTCCAAATTTCGGCCGTAACATATTTATCTTCATGCCATTACGCCCAAAAGATAAAATCATTTATCTTTACTCCTTTAACTCTCGGCCGTAACAACTTGGGTGTAAAGCCAAATCTCGGCCGTAAGGAATTTCTTTGAATTTCGGCCGAGATTCGAATTTTCCTGCAAATATTTATCAAAATATAGTTAATCCATCCACAATTAAAATATTCAGCGATTTTAATAATTAAAATTGATAAATCCGGAATTATGATTAAAAGTGACTAAAAATGATGCATGCCATGATCAAATTATAGAAAATTTAATTAAAATAATTAACTAAAATATGTTGTATTTTGCATGCATCAAGGTACGAAAGCGTCGAAAATTTGGCATCTTTGGACAGCGTAAAAAATTTCGCATTTTTTGACCTTCATGGCTGAAAACACCAGTAAAAGGCGCGCGCGCGAAATTTAGCATCCCCAAAAAATTTTCATCCGAGTCCATTTTTTCCGTCCCAATCATCTCACCAGGCATCAACAGGCACGAAAGCGTCGAAAATTTGGCATCTTTTGACAGCGTCAAAAGTTTAGCATTTTTTGACCTTCTTGGCTGAAAATACGAGTAAAAGGCGCGCGCCCGAAATTTCGCACCACCGAAAAATTTTCATCCGAGTCCATTTTTTCGTCCCAATAATCTCACCTTGCATCAACAGGCACGAAAGCGTCGAAAATTTGACATCTTTTGACAGCGTAAAAAATTTCGCATTTTTTGTCCTTCTTGGCTAAAAACACAGGTAAAAGGCGCGCGCCCGAAATTTCGCACCACCGAAAAATTTTCATCCGAGTCCATTTTTTCGTCCCAATCATCTCACCATGCATCAAAAGGCTCGAAAGCGTCGAAATTTTGGCATCTTTTGACAGCGTAAAAAATTTCACGTTTTTTGACCTTCTTGCTGAAAACACCAGTAAAAGGCGCTCGCGCGAAATTTCGCACCCCCAGAAAATTTTCATCCAAGTCCATTTTTTCGTCCCAATCATCTCACCACGCATCAATAGGCACGAAAGCGTCAAAAATTTGGCATCTTTTGACAGTGTAAAAAATTTAGCATTTTTTGACCTTCTTGGCTGAAAACACGAGTAAAAGGCGCGCGCCCGAAATTTCGCACTACCGAAAAATTTTCATCCGAGTCCATTTTTTCGTCCCAATCATCTCACCATGCATCAACATGCACGAAAGCGTCGAAAATTTGGCATCTCTTGACAGCGTAAAATTTTTTGCATTTTTTGACCTTCTTGGCTGAAAACACCAGTAAAAGGCGCGCGCGCGATATTTCGCACCCCCGGAAAATTTTCATCCGAGTCCATTTTTTCGTCCCAATCATCTCACCACGCATCAACAGGCACGAAAGCGTCAAAAATTTGGCATCTTTTGACAGCGTAAAAAATTTCACGTTTTTTGACCTTTATGGCTGAAAACACCAGTAAAAGGCGCGCGCGCGAAATTTCGCATCCCCGTAAAATTTTCATCCGAGTCCATTTTTTCGTCCCAATCATCTCACCATGCATTAACAGGCACGAAAGCGTAAAAAATTTGGCATCTTTTGACAGCGTAAAAAATTTCGTGTTTTTTGACCTTGTTGGCTGAAAACACTAGTAAAAGGCGCGCGGGCGAAATTTCGCACCCCCGGAAAATTTTCATCGGAGTCCATTTTTTCGTCCCAATCATCTCACCACGCATCAATAGGTACGAAAGCGTCAAAAATTTGGCATCTTTTGATAGCGTAAAAAATTTCGCATTTTTTGACCTTCATGGCTGAAAACACCAGTAAAAGGCGCGCGCGCGAAATTTAGCATCCCCAAAAAATTTTCATCCGAGTCCATTTTTTCGTCCCAATCATCTCACCATGCATCATCAGGCACGAAAGCGTCGAAAATTTGGCATCTTTTGACAGCGTAAAAAATTTCACGTTTTTTGACCTTCTTGCTGAAAACACCAGTAAAAGGCGCTCGCGCGAAATTTCGCACCCCCGGAAAATTTTCATCCGAGTCCATTTTTTCGTCCCAATCAACTCACCATGCATCAACAGGCACGAAAGCGTCGAAAATTTGGCATCTTTTGACAGCGTAAAAAATTTCGCCTTTTTTGTCCTTCTTGGCTAAAAACACAAGTAAAAGGCGCGCGCCCCAAATTTCGCACCACCGAAAAATTTTCATCCGAGTCCATTTTTTTATCCCAATCATCTCACCATGCATCAAAAGGCATGAAAGCGTCGATAATTTGGCATCTTTTGACAGCGTAAAAAAATTCACGTTTTTTTGACCTCCATGGCTGAAAACACCCAGTAAAAGGCGCTCGCGCGAAATTTCGCACCCCCGAAAAATTTTCATCCGAGTCCATTTTTTCATCCCAATCATCTCACCATGCATCAACAGGCACGAAAGCGTAAAAAATTTGGCATCTTTTGACAGCGTAAAAAATTTCGCATTTTTTGTCCTTCTTGGCTAAAAACACAAGTAAAAGGCGCGCGCCCGAAATTTCGCACCACCGAAAAATTTTCATCCGAGTCCATTTTTTTATCCCAATCATCTCACCATGCATCAAAAGGCATGAAAGCGTCGATAATTTGGCATCTTTTGACAGCGTAAAAAATTTCACGTTTTTTTGACCTCCATGGCTGAAAACACCAGTAAAAGGCGCTCGCGCGAAATTTCGCACCCCCGAAAAATTTTCATCCGAGTCCATTTTTTCATCCCAATCATCTCACCATGCATCAACAGGCACGAAAGCGTAAAAAATTTGGCATCTTTTGACAGCGTAAAAAATTTCGCATTTTTTGTCCTTCTTGGCTAAAAACACAAGTAAAAGGCGCGCGCCCCAAATTTCGTACCACCAAAAAATTTTCATCCGAGTCCATTTTTTCGTCCCAATCATGTCACCATGCATCAACAGGCACGAAAGCGTCAAAAATTTGGCATCTCTTGACAGCGTAAAAAATTTCGCATTTTTTGACCTACTTTGCTGAAAACACAAGTAAAAGGCGCGCGCGCGAAATTTCGCACCCCCGGAAAATTTTCATCCGAGTCCATTTTTTCGTCCCAATCATCTCACCACGCATCAACAGGCACGAAAGCGTAAAAAATTTGGCATCTTTTGACAGCGTAAAAAAATTCACGTTTTTTGACCTTCATGGCTGAAAACACCAGTGAAAGGCACGCGCGCGAAATTTCGCATCCCAGGAAAATTTTCATCCGAGTCCATTTTTTCGTCCCAATCATCTCACCATGCATCAACAGGCACGAAAGCGTCGAAAATTTGGCATCTTTTGACAGCGCAAAAAATTTCGTGTTTTTTGACCTTCCTGGCTGAAAACACCAGTAAAAGGCGCTCGCGCGAAATTTCGCACCCCCGGAAAATTTTCATCCGAGTCCATTTTTTCGTCCCAATCATCTCACCATGCTTCAACAGGCACGAAAGCGTCGAAAATTTGGCATCTTTTGACAGCGTAAAAAATTTCGCATTTTTTGTCCTTCTTGGCTAAAAACACAAGTAAAAGGCGCGCGCCCGAAATTTCGCACCACCGAAAAATTTTCATCCGAGTGCATTTTTTCGTCCCAATCATCTCACCATGCATCAACAGGCACGAAAGCGTCGAAAATTTGGCATCTCTTGATAGCGTAAAAAATTTCGCATTTTTTGACCTTCTTGGCTGAAAACACCAGTAAAAGGCGCGCACGCGAAATTTTGCACCCCCGGAAAATTTTCATCCGAGTCCATTTTTTCGTCCCAATCATCTCACCACGCATCAACAGGCACGAAAGCGTAAAAAATTTGGCATCTTTTGACAGCGTAAAAAATTTCACGTTTTTTGACCTTCATGGCTGAAAACACCAGTAAAAGGCGCGCGCGCGAAATTTCGCATCCCCGGAAAATTTTCATCCGAGTCCATTTTTTCGTCCCAATCATCTCACCATGCATCAACAGGAACGAAAGCGTAAAAAATTTGGCATCTTTTCACAGCGTAAAAAATTTCGTGTTTTTTGACCTTTTTGGCTGAAAACACTAGTAAAAGGCGCGCGGGCGAAATTTCGCACCCCCGGAAAATTTTCATCCGAGTCCATTTTTTCGTCCCCCATCATCTCACCACGCATCAACAGGCACGAAAGCGTCGAAAATTTGGCATCTTTTGACAGCGTAAAAAATTTCGCATTTTTTGTCCTTCTTGGCTAAAAACACAAGTAAAAGCTGCGCGCCCGAAATTTTGCACCACCGAAAAATTTTCATCCGAGTCCATTTTTTCGTCCCAATCATCTCACCATGCATCAAAAGGCACGAAAGCGTCGAAAATTTGGCATCTTTTGACAGCGTAAAAAATTTCACGTTTTTTGACCTTCTTGCTGAAAACACCAGTAAAAGGCGCTCGCGCGAAATTTCGCACCCCCGGAAAATTTTCATCCGAGTCCATTTTTTCGTCCCAATCATCTCACCACGCATCAATAGGCACGAAAGCGTAAAAAATTTGGCATCTTTTGACAGCGTAAAAAATTTAGCATTTTTTGACCTTCTTGGCTGAAAAACGAGTAAAAGGCGCGCGCCCGAAATTTCGCACCACCGAAAAATTTTCATCCGAGTCCATTTTTTCGTCCCAATCATCTCACCTTGCATCAACAGGCACGAAAGCGTCGAAAATTTGGCATGTTTTGATAGTGTAAAAAATTTCATGTTTTTTGACCTTCTTGCTGAAAACACCAGTAAAAGGCGCTCGCGCGAAATTTCGCACCCCCGGAAAATTTTCATCCGAGTCCATTTTTTCGTCCCAATCATCTCACCACGCATCAACAGGCACGAAAGCGTAAAAAATTTGGCATCTTTTGACAGCGTAAAAAAATTAGCATTTTTTGACCTTCTTGGCTGAAAACACGAGTAAAAGGCGCGCGCCCGAAATTTCGCACCACCGAAAAATTTTCATCCGAGTCCATTTTTTCGTCCCAATCATCGCACCATGCATCAAAAGGCACGAAAGCGTCGAAAATTTGGCATCTTTTGACAGCGTAAAAAATTTCACGTTTTTTGACCTTCTTGCTGAAAACACCAGTAAAAGGCGCTCGCGCGAAATTTCGCACCCCCGGAAAATTTTCATCCGAGTCCATTTTTTCGTCCCAATCATCTCACCACGCATCAATAGGCACGAAAGCGTCAAAAATTTGGCATCTTTTGACAGCGTAAAAAATTTAGCATTTTTTGACCTTCTTGGCTGAAAACACGAGTAAAAGGCGCGCGCCCGAAATTTCGCACCACCGAAAAATTTTCATCCGAGTCCATTTTTTCGTCCCAATCATCTCACCATGCATCAAAAGGCACGAAAGCGTCGAAAATTTGGCATCTTTTGACAGCGTAAAAAATTTCACATTTTTTGACCTTCTTGCTGAAAACACCAGTAAAAGGCGCTCGCGCGAAATTTCGCACCCCCGGAAAATTTTCATCCGAGTCCATTTTTTCATCCCAATCATCTCACCAAGCATCAATAGGCACGAAAGCGTAAAAAATTTGGCATCTTTTGACAGCGTAAAAAATTTAGCATTTTTTGACCTTCTTGGCTGAAAAACGAGTAAAAGGCGCGCGCCCGAAATTTCGCACCACCGAAAAATTTTCATCCGAGTCCATTTTTTCGTCCCAATCATCTCACCTTGCATCAACAGGCACGAAAGCGTCGAAAATTTGGCATGTTTTGATAGTGTAAAAAATTTCATGTTTTTTGACCTTCTTGCTGAAAACACCAGTAAAAGGCGCTCGCGCGAAATTTCGCACCCCCGGAAAATTTTCATCCGAGTCCATTTTTTCGTCCCAATCATCTCACCACGCATCAACAGGCACGAAAGCGTAAAAAATTTGGCATCTTTTGACAGCGTAAAAAAATTAGCATTTTTTGACCTTCTTGGCTGAAAACACGAGTAAAAGGCGCGCGCCCGAAATTTCGCACCACCGAAAAATTTTCATCCGAGTCCATTTTTTCGTACCAATCATCTCACCATGCATCAACAGGCACGAAAGCGTAAAAAATTTGGCATCTCTTGACAGCGTAAAAAATTTCGCGTTTTTTGACCTTCTTGGCTGAAAACACCAGTAAAAGGCGCGCGCGCGAAATTTCGCACCCCCGGAAAATTTTTATCCGTGTCCATTTTTTCGTCCCAATCATCTCACCACGCATCAACAGGCACGAAGGCGTAAAAAATTTCGCATCTTTTGACAGCGTAAAAAATTTCACGTTTTTTTACCTTCATGGCTGAAAACACCAGTAAAAGGCGCGCGCGCGAAATTTCGCATCCGCGGAAAATTTTCATCCGAGTCCATTTTTTCGTCCCAATCATCTCACCACGCATCAACAGGCACGAAAGCGTCGAAAATTTGGCTTCTTTTGACAGCGTAAAAAATTTCGCATTTTTTGTCCTTCTTGGCTAAAAACACAAGTAAAAGGCGCTCGCGCGAAATTTCGCACCCCCGGAAAAATTTCATCCGAGTCCATTTTTTCATCCCAAATCATCTCACCATGAATCAACAGGCACGAAAGCGTCGAAAATTTGGCATCTTTTAACAGCGTAAAAAATTTCGCATTTTTTGTCCTTCTTGGCTAAAAACACAAGTAAAAGGCGCGCGCCCGAAATTTCGCACCACCGAAAAATTTTCATCCGAGTCCATTTTTTCGTCCCAATCATCTCACCACGCATCAATAGGTACGAAAGCGTCGAAAATTTGGCATCTTTTGATAGCGTAAAAAATTTCGCATTTTTTGACCTTCATGGCTGAAAACACCAGTAAAAGGCGCGCGCGCGAAATTTAGCATCCCCAAAAAATTTTCATCCGAGTCCATTTTTTCGTCCCAATCATCTCACCATTCATCAACAGGTACGAAAGCGTCGAAAATTTGGCATCTTTTGACAGCGTAAAAAATTTCGTGTTTTTTGACCTTCATGGCTGAAAACACCAGTAACAGGCGCGCGCGTGAAATTTAGCATCCCCGGAAAATTTTCATCCGAGTCCATTTTTTCGTCCCAATCATCTCACCATGCATCAATAGGCACGAAAGCGTCGAAAATTTGGCATTTTTTGACAGCGTAAAAAATTTCGCATTTTTTATCCTTCTTGGCTAAAAACACAAGTAAAAGCTGCGCGCCCGAAATTTTGCACCACCGAAAAATTTTCATCCGAATCTATTTTTTCGTCCCAATCATCTCACCATGCATCAAAAGGTACGAAAGCGTCAAAAATTTGGCATCTTTTGACAGCGTAAAAAATTTAACATTTTTTGACCTTCTTGCTGAAAACACCAGTAAAAGGCGCTCGCGCGAAATTTCGCACCTCCGAAAAATTTTCATCCGAGTCCATTTTTTCGTCCCAATCATCTCACCACGCATCAATAGGCACGAAAGCGTAAAAAATTTGGCATCTTTTGACAGCGTAAAAAATTTAGCATTTTTTTACCTTCTTGGCTGAAAACACGAGTAAAAGGCGCGCGCCCGAAATTTCGCACCACCGAAAAATTTTCATCCGAGTACATTTTTTCATCCCAATCATCTCAACTTGCATCAACAATCACGAAAGCGTCGAAAATTTGGCATCTTTTGACAGCGTAAAAATTTTTACGTTTTTTGACCTTCTTACTGAAAACACCAGTAAAAGGCGCTCGCGCGAAATTTCGCACCCCCGGAAAATTTTCATCCGAGTCCATTTTTTCGTCCCAATCATCTCACCACGCATCAACAGGCACGAAAGCGTAAAAAATTTGGCATCTTTTGACAGCGTAAAAAAATTAGCATTTTTTGACCTTATTGGCTGAAAACACGAGTAAAAGGCGCGCGCCCGAAATTTCGCACCACCGAAAAATTTTCATCCGAGTCCATTTTTTCGTACCAATCATCTCACCATGCATCAACAGGCACGAAAGCGTAAAAAATTTGGCATCTCTTGACAGCGTAAAAAATTTCGCGTTTTTTGACCTTCTTGGCTGAAAACACCAGTAAAAGGCGCGCGCGCGAAATTTCGCACCTCCGGAAAATTTTCATCCGTGTCCATTTTTTCGTCCCAATCATCTCACCACGCATCAACAGGCACGAAGGCGTAAAAAATTTGGCATCTTTTGACAGCGTAAAAAATTTCACGTTTTTTGACCTTCATGGCTGAAAACACCAGTAAAAGGCGCGCGCGCGAAATTTCGCATCCGCGGAAAATTTTCATCCGAGTCCATTTTTTCGTCCCAATCATCTCACCACGCATCAACAGGCACGAAAGCGTCGAAAATTTGGCATCTTTTGACAGCGTAAAAAATTTCGCATTTTTTGTCCCTCTTGGCTAAAAACACAAGTAAAAGGTGCTCGCGCGAAATTTCGCACCCCCGGAAAAATTTCATCCGAGTCCATTTTTTCATCCCAAATCATCTCACCATGCATCAACAGGCACGAAAGCGTCGAAAATTTGGCATCTTTTGACAGCGTAAAAAATTTCGCATTTTTTGTCCTTCTTGGCTAAAAACACAAGTAAAAGGCGCGCGCCCGAAATTTCGCACCACCGAAAAATTTTCATCCGAGTGCATTTTTTCGTCCCAATCATCTCACCATGCTTCAACAGGCACGAAAGCGTCGAAAATTTGGCATCTTTTGACAGCGTAAAAAATTTCGCATTTTTTGTCCTTCTTGGCTAAAAACACAAGTAAAAGGCGCGCGCCCGAAATTTCGCACCACCGAAAAATTTTCATCCGAGTGCATTTTTTCGTCCCAATCATCTCACCATGCATCAACAGGCACGAAAGCGTCGAAAATTTGGCATCTTTTGACAGCGTAAAAAATTTCGTGTTTTTTGACCTTCATGGCTGAAAACACCAGTAAAAGGCGCGCGCGTGAAATTTAGCATCCCCGGAAAATTTTCATCCGAGTCCATTTTTTCGTCCCAATCATCTCACCATGCATCAACAGACACGAAAGCGTCGAAAATTTGGCATCTTTTGACAGCGTAAAAAATTTCGCATTTTTTGTCCTTCTTGGCTAAAAACACAAGTAAAAGCTGCGCGACCGAAATTTTGCACCACCGAAAAATTTTCATCCGAGTCCATTTTTTCGTCCCAATCATCTCACCATGCATCAAAAGGCACGAAAGCGTCGAAAATTTGGCATCTTTTGACAGCGTAAAAAATTTCACGTTTTTTGACCTTCTTGCTGAAAACACCAGTAAAAGGTGCTCGCGCGAAATTTCGCACCCCCGGAAAATTTTCATCCGAGTCCATTTTTTCGTCCCAATCATCTCACCACGCATCAACAGGCACGAAAGCGTAAAAAATTTGGCATCTTTTGACAGCGTAAAAAAATTAGCATTTTTTGACCTTATTGGCTGAAAACACGAGTAAAAGGCGCGCGCCCGAAATTTCGCACCACCGAAAAATTTTCATCCGAGTCCATTTTTTCGTACCAATCATATCACCATGCATCAACAGGCACGAAAGCGTAAAAAATTTGGCATCTCTTGACAGCGTAAAAAATTTCGCGTTTTTTGACCTTCTTGGCTGAAAACACCAGTAAAAGGCGCTCGCGCGAAATTTCGCACCTCCGGAAAATTTTCATCCGAGTCCATTTTTTCGTCCCAATCATCTCACCACGCATCAACAGGCACGAAAGCGTCGAAAATTTGGCATCTTTTGACAGCGTAAAAAATTTAACGTTTTTTGACCTTCTTGCTGAAAACACCAGTAAAAGGCGCTCGCGCGAAATTTCGCACCTCCGAAAAATTTTCATCCGAGTCCATTTTTTCGTCCCAATCATCTCACCACGCATCAATAGGCACGAAAGCGTCAAAAATTTGGCATCTTTTGACAGCGTAAAAAATTTAGCATTTTTTGACCTTCTTGGCTGAAAACACGAGTAAAAGGCGCGCGCCCGAAATTTCGCACCACCGAAAAATTTTCATCCGAGTACATTTTTTCATCCCAATCATCTCAACTTGCATCAACAATCACGAAAGCGTCGAAAATTTGGCATCTTTTGACAGCGTAAAAAATTTCACGTTTTTTGACCTTCTTACTGAAAACACCAGTAAAAGGCGCTCGCGCGAAATTTCGCACCCCCGGAAAATTTTCATCCGAGTCCATTTTTTCGTCCCAATCATCTCACCACGCATCAACAGGCACGAAAGCGTAAAAAATTTGGCATCTTTTGACAGCGTAAAAAAATTAGCATTTTTTGACCTTATTGGCTGAAAACACGAGTAAAAGGCGCGCGCCCGAAATTTCGCACCACCGAAAAATTTTCATCCGAGTCCATTTTTTCGTACCAATCATCTCACCATGCATCAACAGGCACGAAAGCGTAAAAAATTTGGCATCTCTTGACAGCGTAAAAAATTTCGCGTTTTTTGACCTTCTTGGCTGAAAACACCAGTAAAAGGCGCGCGCGCGAAATTTCGCACCTCCGGAAAATTTTCATCCGTGTCCATTTTTTCGTCCCAATCATCTCACCACGCATCAACAGGCACGAAGGCGTAAAAAATTTGGCATCTTTTGACAGCGTAAAAAATTTCACGTTTTTTGACCTTCATGGCTGAAAACACCAGTAAAAGGCGCGCGCTGCGAAATTTCGCATCCGCGGAAAATTTTCATCCGAGTCCATTTTTTCGTCCCAATCATCTCACCACGCATCAACAGGCACGAAAGCGTCGAAAATTTGGCATCTTTTGACAGCGTAAAAAATTTTGCATTTTTTGTCCCTCTTGGCTAAAAACACAAGTAAAAGGTGCTCGCGCGAAATTTCGCACCCCCGGAAAAATTTCATCCGAGTCCATTTTTTCATCCCAAATCATCTCACCATGAATCAACAGGCACGAAAGCGTCGAAAATTTGGCATCTTTTAACAGCGTAAAAAATTTCGCATTTTTTGTCCTTCTTGGCTAAAAACACAAGTAAAAGGCGCGCGCCCGAAATTTCGCACCACCGAAAAATTTTCATCCGAGTCCATTTTTTCGTCCCAATCATCTCACCACGCATCAATAGGTACGAAAGCGTCGAAAATTTCGCATTTTTTGACCTTCATGGCTGAAAACACCAGTAAAAGGCGCGCGCGCGAAATTTAGCATCCCCAAAAAATTTTCATCCGAGTCCATTTTTTCGTCCCAATCATCTCACCATTCATCAACAGGTACGAAAGCGTCGAAAATTTGGCATTTTTTGACAGCGTAAAAAATTTCGTGTTTTTTGACCTTCATGGCTGAAAACACCAGTAAAAGGCGCGCGCGTGAAATTTAGCATCCCCGGAAAATTTTCATCCGAGTCCATTTTTTCGTCCCAATCATCTCACCATGCATCAATAGGCACGAAAGCGTCGAAAATTTGGCATCTTTTGACAGCGTAAAAAATTTCGCATTTTTTATCCTTCTTGGCTAAAAACACAAGTAAAAGCTGCGCGCCCGAAATTTTGCACCACCGAAAAATTTTCATCCGAATCTATTTTTTCGTCCCAATCATCTCACCATGCATCAAAAGGTACGAAAGTGTCAAAAATTTGGCATCTTTTGACAGCGTAAAAAATTTAACGTTTTTTGACCTTCTTGCTGAAAACACCAGTAAAAGGCGCTCGCGCGAAATTTCGCACCTCCGAAAAATTTTCATCCGAGTCCATTTTTTCGTCCCAATCATCTCACCACGCATCAATAGGCACGAAAGCGTCAAAAATTTGGCATCTTTTGACAGCGTAAAAAATTTAGCATTTTTTGACCTTCTTGGCTGAAAACACGAGTAAAAGGCGCGCGCCCGAAATTTCGCACCACCGAAAAATTTTCATCCGAGTACATTTTTTCATCCCAATCATCTCAACTTGCATCAACAATCACGAAAGCGTCGAAAATTTGGCATCTTTTGACAGCGTAAAAAATTTCACGTTTTTTGACCTTCTTACTGAAAACACCAGTAAAAGGCGCTCGCGCGAAATTTCGCACCCCCGGAAAATTTTCATCCGAGTCCATTTTTTCGTCCCAATCATCTCACCACGCATCAACAGGCACGAAAGCGTAAAAAATTTGGCATCTTTTGACAGCGTAAAAAAATTAGCATTTTTTGACCTTATTGGCTGAAAACACGAGTAAAAGGCGCGCGCCCGAAATTTCGCACCACCGAAAAATTTTCATCCGAGTCCATTTTTTCGTACCAATCATATCACCATGCATCAACAGGCACGAAAGCGTAAAAAATTTGGCATCTCTTGACAGCGTAAAAAATTTCGCGTTTTTTGACCTTCTTGGCTGAAAACACCAGTAAAAGGCGCGCGCGCGAAATTTCGCACCTCCGGAAAATTTTCATCCGAGTCCATTTTTTCGTCCCAATCATCTCACCACGCATCAACAGGCACGAAAGCGTCGAAAATTTGGCATCTTTTGACAGCGTAAAAAATTTAACGTTTTTTGACCTTCTTGCTGAAAACACCAGTAAAAGGCGCTCGCGCGAAATTTCGCACCTCCGAAAAATTTTCATCCGAGTCCATTTTTTCGTCCCAATCATCTCACCACGCATCAATAGGCACGAAAGCGTCAAAAATTTGGCATCTTTTGACAGCGTAAAAAATTTAGCATTTTTTGACCTTCTTGGCTGAAAACACGAGTAAAAGGCGCGCGCCCGAAATTTCGCACCACCGAAAAATTTTCATCCGAGTACATTTTTTCATCCCAATCATCTCAACTTGCATCAACAATCACGAAAGCGTCGAAAATTTGGCATCTTTTGACAGCGTAAAAAATTTCACGTTTTTTGACCTTCTTACTGAAAACACCAGTAAAAGGCGCTCGCGCGAAATTTCGCACCCCCGGAAAATTTTCATCCGAGTCCATTTTTTCGTCCCAATCATCTCACCACGCATCAACAGGCACGAAAGCGTAAAAAATTTGGCATCTTTTGACAGCGTAAAAAAATTAGCATTTTTTGACCTTATTGGCTGAAAACACGAGTAAAAGGCGCGCGCCCGAAATTTCGCACCACCGAAAAATTTTCATCCGAGTCCATTTTTTCGTACCAATCATCTCACCATGCATCAACAGGCACGAAAGCGTAAAAAATTTGGCATCTCTTGACAGCGTAAAAAATTTCGCGTTTTTTGACCTTCTTGGCTGAAAACACCAGTAAAAGGCGCGCGCGCGAAATTTCGCACCTCCGGAAAATTTTCATCCGTGTCCATTTTTTCGTCCCAATCATCTCACCACGCATCAACAGGCACGAAGGCGTAAAAAATTTGGAATCTTTTGACAGCGTAAAAAATTTCACGTTTTTTGACCTTCATGGCTGAAAACACCAGTAAAAGGCGCGCGCGCGAAATTTCGCATCCGCGGAAATTTTCATCCGAGTCCATTTTTTCGTCCCAATCATCTCACCACGCATCAACAGGCACGAAAGCGTCGAAAATTTGGCATCTTTTGACAGCGTAAAAAATTTCGCATTTTTTGTCCCTCTTGGCTAAAAACACAAGTAAAAGGTGCTCGCGCGAAATTTCGCACCCCCGGAAAAATTTCATCCGAGTCCATTTTTTCATCCCAAATCATCTCACCATGCATCAACAGGCACGAAAGCGTCGAAAATTTGGCATCTTTTGACAGCGTAAAAAATTTCGCATTTTTTGTCCTTCTTGGCTAAAAACACAAGTAAAAGGCGCGCGCCCGAAATTTCGCACCACCGAAAAATTTTCCTCCGAGTCCATTTTTTCGTCCCAATCATCTCACCACGCATCAATAGGTACGAAAGCATCGAAAATTTGGCATCTTTTGACAGCGTAAAAAATTTCGCATTTTTTGACCTTCATGGCTGAAAACACCAGTAAAAGGCGCGCGCGCGAAATTTAGCATCCCCAAAAAATTTTCATCCGAGTCCATTTTTTCGTCCC
Organism: Pontederia crassipes; assembly: GCA_030549335.1. Classification (NCBI taxonomy): domain Eukaryota; kingdom Viridiplantae; phylum Streptophyta; class Magnoliopsida; order Commelinales; family Pontederiaceae; genus Pontederia; species Pontederia crassipes. The sequence continues at coordinate 64,893,577 of CM060189.1, forward strand.
AATCATCTCACCATGCATCAACAGGCACGAAAGCGTCGAAAATTTGGCATCTTTTGACAGCGTAAAAAATTTCGTGTTTTTTGACCTTCATGGCTGAAAACACCAGTAAAAGGCGCGCGCGTGAAATTTAGCATCCCCGGAAAATTTTCATCCGAGTCCATTTTTTCGTCCCAATCATCTCACCATGCATCAACAGACACGAAAGCGTCGAAAATTTGGCATCTTTTGACAGCGTAAAAAATTTCGCATTTTTTGTCCTTCTTGGCTAAAAACACAAGTAAAAGCTGCGCGACCGAAATTTTGCACCACCGAAAAATTTTCATCCGAGTCCATTTTTTCGTCCCAATCATCTCACCATGCATCAAAAGGCACGAAAGCGTCGAAAATTTGGCATCTTTTGACAGCGTAAAAAATTTCACGTTTTTTGACCTTCTTGCTGAAAACACCAGTAAAAGGTGCTCGCGCGAAATTTCGCACCCCCGGAAAATTTTCATCCGAGTCCATTTTTTCGTCCCAATCATCTCACCACGCATCAATAGGCACGAAAGCGTCAAAAATTTGGCATCTTTTGACAGCGTAAAAAATTTAGCATTTTTTGACCTTCTTGGCTGAAAACACGAGTAAAAGGCGCGCGCCCGAAATTTCGCACCACCGAAAAATTTTCATCCGAGTCCATTTTTTCGTCCCAATCATCTCACCATGCATCAAAAGGCACGAAAGCGTCGAAAATTTGGCATCTTTTGACAGCGTAAAAAATTTCACGTTTTTTGACCTTCTTGCTGAAACACCAGTAAAAGGCGCTCGCGCGAAATTTCGCACCCCCGGAAAATTTTCATCCGAGTCCATTTTTTCATCCCAATCATCTCACCACGCATCAATAGGCACGAAAGCGTAAAAAATTTGGCATCTTTTGACAGCGTAAAAAATTTAGCATTTTTTGACCTTCTTGGCTGAAAAACGAGTAAAAGGCGCGCGCCCGAAATTTCGCACCACCGAAAAATTTTCATCCGAGTCCATTTTTTCGTCTCAATCATCTCACCTTGCATCAACAGGCACGAAAGCGTCGAAAATTTGGCATGTTTTGATAGTGTAAAAAATTTCATATTTTTTGACCTTCTTGCTGAAAACACCAGTAAAAGGCGCTCGCGCGAAATTTCGCACCCCCGGAAAATTTTCATTCGAGTCCATTTTTTCGTCCCAATCATCTCACCACGCATCAACAGGCACGAAAGCGTAAAAAATTTGGCATCTTTTGACAGCGTAAAAAAATTAGCATTTTTTGACCTTCTTGGCTGAAAACACGAGTAAAAGGCGCGCGCCCGAAATTTCGCACCACCGAAAAATTTTCATCCGAGTCCATTTTTTCGTACCAATCATCTCACCATGCATCAACAGGCACGAAAGCGTAAAAAATTTGGCATCTCTTGACAGCGTAAAAAATTTCGCGTTTTTTGACCTTCTTAGCTGAAAACACCAGTAAAAGGCGCGCGCGCGAAATTTCGCACCCCCGGAAAATTTTCATCCGTGTCCATTTTTTCGTCCCAATCATCTCACCACGCATCAACAGGCACGAAGGCGTAAAAAATTTGGCATCTTTTGACAGCGTAAAAAATTTCACGTTTTTTTACCTTCATGGCTGAAAACACCAGTAAAAGCGCGCGAAATTTCGCATCCGCGGAAAATATTCATCCGAGTCCATTTTTTCGTCCCAATCATCTCACCACGCATCAACAGGCACGAAAGCGTCGAAAATTTGGCTTCTTTTGATAGCGTAAAAAATTTCGCATTTTTTGTCCTTCTTGGCTAAAAACACAAGTAAAAGGCGCTCGCGCGAAATTTCGCACCCCCGGAAAAATTTCATCCGAGTCCATTTTTTCATCCCAAATCATCTCACCATGAATCAACAGGCACGAAAGCGTCGAAAATTTGGCATCTTTTAACAGCGTAAAAAATTTCGCATTTTTTGTCCTTCTTGGCTAAAAACACAAGTAAAAGGCGCGCGCCCGAAATTTCGCACCACCGAAAAATTTTCATCCGAGTCCATTTTTTCGTCCCAATCATCTCACCACGCATCAATAGGTACGAAAGCGTCGAAAATTTGGCATCTTTTGATAGCGTAAAAAATTTCGCATTTTTTGACCTTCATGGCTGAAAACACCAGTAAAAGGCGCGCGCGCGAAATTTAGCATCCCCAAAAAATTTTCATCCGAGTCCATTTTTTCGTCCCAATCATCTCACCATTCATCAACAGGTACGAAAGCGTCGAAAATTTGGCATCTTTTGACAGCGTAAAAAATTTCGTGTTTTTTGACCTTCATGGCTGAAAACACCAGTAAAAGGCGCGCGCGTGAAATTTAGCATCCCCGGAAAATTTTCATCCGAGTCCATTTTTTCGTCCCAATCATCTCACCATGCATCAATAGGCACGAAAGCGTCGAAAATTTGGCATCTTTTGATAGCGTAAAAAATTTCGCATTTTTTATCCTTCTTGGCTAAAAACACAAGTAAAAGCTGCGCGCCCGAAATTTTGCACCACCGAAAAATTTTCATCCGAATCTATTTTTTCGTCCCAATCATCTCACCATGCATCAAAAGGTACGAAAGCGTCAAAAATTTGGCATCTTTTGACAGCGTAAAAAATTTAACATTTTTTGACCTTCTTGCTGAAAACACCAGTAAAAGGCGCTCGCGCGAAATTTCGCACCTCCGAAAAATTTTCATCCGAGTCCATTTTTTCGTCCCAATCATCTCACCACGCTTCAATAGGCACGAAAGCGTCAAAAATTTGGCATCTTTTGACAGCGTAAAAAATTTAGCATTTTTTGACCTTCTTGGCTGAAAACACGAGTAAAAGGCGCGCGCCCGAAATTTCGCACCACCGAAAAATTTTCATCCGAGTCCATTTTTTCGTACCAATCATCTCACCATGCATCAACAGGCACGAAAGCGTAAAAAATTTGGCATCTCTTGACAGCGTAAAAAATTTCGCGTTTTTTGACCTTCTTGGCTGAAAACACCAGTAAAAGGCGCGCGCGCGAAATTTCGCACCTCCGGAAAATTTTCATCCGTGTCCATTTTTTCGTCCCAATCATCTCACCACGCATCAACAGGCACGAAGGCGTAAAAAATTTGGCATCTTTTGACAGCGTAAAAAATTTCACGTTTTTTGACCTTCATGGCTGAAAACACCAGTAAAAGGCGCGCGCGCGAAATTTCGCATCCGCGGAAAATTTTCATCCGAGTCCATTTTTTCGTCCCAATCATCTCACCACGCATCAACAGGCACGAAAGCGTCGAAAATTTGGCATCTTTTGACAGCGTAAAAAATTTTGCATTTTTTGTCCCTCTTGGCTAAAAACACAAGTAAAAGGTGCTCGCGCGAAATTTCGCACCCCCGGAAAAATTTCATCCGAGTCCATTTTTTCATCCCAAATCATCTCACCATGAATCAACAGGCACGAAAGCGTCGAAAATTTGGCATCTTTTAACAGCGTAAAAAATTTCGCATTTTTTGTCCTTCTTGGCTAAAAACACAAGTAAAAGGCGCGCGCCCGAAATTTCGCACCACCGAAAAATTTTCATCCGAGTCCATTTTTTCGTCCCAATCATCTCACCACGCATCAATAGGTACGAAAGCGTCGAAAATTTGGCATCTTTTGATAGCGTAAAAAATTTCGCATTTTTTGACCTTCATGGCTGAAAACACCAGTAAAAGGCGCGCGCGCGAAATTTAGCATCCCCAAAAAATTTTCATCCGAGTCCATTTTTTCGTCCCAATCATCTCACCATTCATCAACAGGTACGAAAGCGTCGAAAATTTGGCATCTTTTGACAGCGTAAAAAATTTCGTGTTTTTTGACCTTCATGGCTGAAAACACCAGTAAAAGGCGCGCGCGTGAAATTTAGCATCCCCGAAAAATTTTCATCCGAGTCCATTTTTTCGTCCCAATCATCTCACCATGCATCAATAGGCACGAAAGCGTCGAAAATTTGGCATCTTTTGACAGCGTAAAAAATTTCGCATTTTTTATCCTTCTTGGCTAAAAACACAAGTAAAAGCTGCGCGCCCGAAATTTTGCACCACCGAAAAATTTTCATCCGAATCTATTTTTTCGTCCCAATCATCTCACCATGCATCAAAAGGTACGAAAGTATCAAAAATTTGGCATCTTTTGACAGCGTAAAAAATTTAACGTTTTTTGACCTTCTTGCTGAAAACACCAGTAAAAGGCGCTCGCGCGAAATTTCGCACCTCCGAAAAATTTTCATCCGAGTCCATTTTTTCGTCCCAATCATCTCACCACGCATCAATAGGCACGAAAGCGTCAAAAATTTGGCATCTTTTGACAGCGTAAAAAATTTAGCATTTTTTGACCTTCTTGGCTGAAAACACGAGTAAAAGGCGCGCGCCCGAAATTTCGCACCACCGAAAAATTTTCATCCGAGTACATTTTTTCATCCCAATCATCTCAACTTGCATCAACAATCACGAAAGCGTCGAAAATTTGGCATCTTTTGACAGCGTAAGAAATTTCACGTTTTTTGACCTTCTTACTGAAAACACCAGTAAAAGGCGCTCGCGCGAAATTTCGCACCCCCGGAAAATTTTCATCCGAGTCCATTTTTTCGTCCCAATCATCTCACCACGCATCAACAGGCACGAAAGCGTAAAAAATTTGGCATCTTTTGACAGCGTAAAAAAATTAGCATTTTTTGACCTTATTGGCTGAAAACACGAGTAAAAGGCGCGCGCCCGAAATTTCGCACCACCGAAAAATTTTCATCCGAGTCCATTTTTTCGTACCAATCATATCACCATGCATCAACAGGCACGAAAGCGTAAAAAATTTGGCATCTCTTGACAGCGTAAAAAATTTCGCGTTTTTTGACCTTCTTGGCTGAAAACACCAGTAAAAGGCGCGCGCGCGAAATTTCGCACCTCCGGAAAATTTTCATCCGAGTCCATTTTTTCGTCCCAATCATCTCACCACGCATCAACAGGCACGAAAGCGTCGAAAATTTGGCATCTTTTGACAGCGTAAAAAATTTAACGTTTTTTGACCTTCTTGCTGAAAACACCAGTAAAAGGCGCTCGCGCGAAATTTCGCACCTCCGAAAAATTTTCATCCGAGTCCATTTTTTCGTCCCAATCATCTCACCACGCATCAATAGGCACGAAAGCGTCAAAAATTTGGCATCTTTTGACAGCGTAAAAAATTTAGCATTTTTTGACCTTCTTGGCTGAAAACACGAGTAAAAGGCGCGCGCCCGAAATTTCGCACCACCGAAAAATTTTCATCCGAGTACATTTTTTCATCCCAATCATCTCAACTTGCATCAACAATCACGAAAGCGTCGAAAATTTGGCATCTTTTGACAGCGTAAAAAATTTCACGTTTTTTGACCTTCTTACTGAAAACACCAGTAAAAGGCGCTCGCGCGAAATTTCGCACCCCCGGAAAATTTTCATCCGAGTCCATTTTTTCGTCCCAATCATCTCACCACGCATCAACAGGCACGAAAGCGTAAAAAATTTGGCATCTTTTGACAGCGTAAAAAAATTAGCATTTTTTGACCTTATTGGCTGAAAACACGAGTAAAAGGCGCGCGCCCGAAATTTCGCACCACCGAAAAATTTTCATCCGAGTCCATTTTTTCGTACCAATCATCTCACCATGCATCAACAGGCACGAAAGCGTAAAAAATTTGGCATCTCTTGACAGCGTAAAAAATTTCGCGTTTTTTGACCTTCTTGGCTGAAAACACCAGTAAAAGGCGCGCGCGCGAAATTTCGCACCTCCGGAAAATTTTCATCCGTGTCCATTTTTTCGTCCCAATCATCTCACCACGCATCAACAGGCACGAAGGCGTAAAAAATTTGGCATCTTTTGACAGCGTAAAAAATTTCACGTTTTTTGACCTTCATGGCTGAAAACACCAGTAAAAGGCGCGCGCGCGAAATTTCGCATCCGCGGAAATTTTCATCCGAGTCCATTTTTTCGTCCCAATCATCTCACCACGCATCAACAGGCACGAAAGCGTCGAAAATTTGGCATCTTTTGACAGCGTAAAAAATTTTGCATTTTTTGTCCCTCTTGGCTAAAAACACAAGTAAAAGGTGCTCGCGCGAAATTTCGCACCCCCGGAAAAATTTCATCCGAGTCCATTTTTTCATCCCAAATCATCTCACCATGAATCAACAGGCACGAAAGCGTCGAAAATTTGGCATCTTTTAACAGCGTAAAAAATTTCGCATTTTTTGTCCTTCTTGGCTAAAAACACAAGTAAAAGGCGCGCGCCCGAAATTTCGCACCACCGAAAAATTTTCATCCGAGTCCATTTTTTCGTCCCAATCATCTCACCACGCATCAATAGGTACGAAAGCGTCGAAAATTTGGCATCTTTTGATAGCGTAAAAAATTTCGCATTTTTTGACCTTCATGGCTGAAAACACCAGTAAAAGGCGCACGCGCGAAATTTAGCATCCCCAAAAAATTTTCATCCGAGTCCATTTTTTCGTCCCAATCATCTCACCATTCATCAACAGGTACGAAAGCGTCGAAAATTTGGCATCTTTTGACAGCGTAAAAAATTTCGTGTTTTTTGACCTTCATGGCTGAAAACACCAGTAAAAGGCGCGCGCGTGAAATTTAGCATCCCCGGAAAATTTTCATCCGAGTCCATTTTTTCGTCCCAATCATCTCACCATGCATCAATAGGCACGAAAGCGTCGAAAATTTGGCATCTTTTGACAGCGTAAAAAATTTCGCATTTTTTATCCTTCTTGGCTAAAAACACAAGTAAAAGCTGCGCGCCCGAAATTTTGCACCACCGAAAAATTTTCATCCGAATCTATTTTTTCGTCCCAATCATCTCACCATGCATCAAAAGGTACGAAAGCGTCAAAAATTTGGCATCTTTTGATAGCGTAAAAAATTTAACGTTTTTTGACCTTCTTGCTGAAAACACCAGTAAAAGGCGCTCGCGCGAAATTTCGCACCTCCGAAAAATTTTCATCCGAGTCCATTTTTTCGTCCCAATCATCTCACCACGCATCAATAGGCACGAAAGCGTCAAAAATTTGGCATCTTTTGACAGCGTAAAAAATTTAGCATTTTTTGACCTTCTTGGCTGAAAACACGAGTAAAAGGCGCGCGCCCGAAATTTCGCACCACCGAAAAATTTTCATCCGAGTACATTTTTTCATCCCAATCATCTCAACTTGCATCAACAATCACGAAAGCGTCGAAAATTTGGCATCTTTTGACAGCGTAAAAAATTTCACGTTTTTTGACCTTCTTACTGAAAACACCAGTAAAAGGCGCTCGCGCGAAATTTCGCACCCCCGGAAAATTTTCATCCGAGTCCATTTTTTCATCCCAATCATCTCACCACGCATCAACAGGCACGAAAGCGTAAAAAATTTGGCATCTTTTGACAGCGTAAAAAAATTAGCATTTTTTGACCTTATTGGCTGAAAACACGAGTAAAAGGCGCGCGCCCGAAATTTCGCACCATCGAAAAATTTTCATCCGAGTCCATTTTTTCGTACCAATCATCTCACCATGCATCAACAGGCACGAAAGCGTAAAAAATTTGGCATCTCTTGACAGCGTAAAAAATTTCGCGTTTTTTGACCTTCTTGGCTGAAAACACCAGTAAAAGGCGCGCGCGCGAAATTTCGCACCTCCGGAAAATTTTCATCCGTGTCCATTTTTTCGTCCCAATCATCTCACCACGCATCAACAGGCACGAAGGCGTAAAAAATTTGGCATCTTTTGACAGCGTAAAAAATTTCACGTTTTTTGACCTTCATGGCTGAAAACACCAGTAAAAGGCGCGCGCGCGAAATTTCGCATCCGCGGAAAATTTTCATCCGAGTCCATTTTTTCGTCCCAATCATCTCACCACGCATCAACAGGCACGAAAGCGTCGAAAATTTGGCATCTTTTGACAGCGTAAAAAATTTCGCATTTTTTGTCCTTCTTGGCTAAAAACACAAGTAAAAGGCGCGCGCCCGAAATTTCGCACCACCGAAAAATTTTCCTCCGAGTCCATTTTTTCGTCCCAATCATCTCACCACGCATCAATAGGTACGAAAGCGTCGAAAATTTGGCATCTTTTGACAGCGTAAAAAATTTCGCATTTTTTGACCTTCATGGCTGAAAACACCAGTAAAAGGCGCGCGCGCGAAATTTAGCATCCCAAAAAAATTTTCATCCGAGTCCATTTTTTCGTCCCAATCATCTCACCATGCATCAACAGGCACGAAAGCGTCGAAAATTTGGCATCTTTTGACAGCGTAAAAAATTTCGTGTTTTTTGACCTTCATGGCTGAAAACACCAGTAAAAGGCGCGCGCGTGAAATTTAGCATCCCCGGAAAATTTTCATCCGAGTCCATTTTTTCGTCCCAATCATCTCACCATGCATCAACAGGCACGAAAGCGTCGAAAATTTGGCATCTTTTGACAGCGTAAAAAATTTCGCATTTTTTGTCCTTCTTGGCTAAAAACACAAGTAAAAGCTACGCGCCCGAAATTTTGCACCACCGAAAAATTTTCATCCGAGTCCATTTTTTCGTCCCAATCATCTCACCATGCATCAAAAGGCACGAAAGCGTCGAAAATTTGGCATCTTTTGACAGCGTAAAAAATTTCACGTTTTTTGACCTTCTTGCTGAAAACACCAGTAAAAGGCGCTCGCGCGAAATTTCGCACCCCCGGAAAATTTTCTTCCGAGTCCATTTTTTCGTCCCAATCATCTCACCACGCATCAATAGGCACGAAAGCGTAAAAAATTTGGCATCTTTTGACAGCGTAAAAAATTTAGCATTTTTTGACCTTCTTGGCTGAAAACACGAGTAAAAGGCGCGCGCCCGAAATTTCGCACCACCGAAAAATTTTCATCCGAGTCCATTTTTTCATCCCAATCATCTCACCTTGCATCAATAGGCACGAAAGCGTCGAAAATTTGGCATCTTTTGACAGCGTAAAAAATTTCACGTTTTTTGACCTTCTTGCTGAAAACACCAGTAAAAGGCGCTCGCACAAAATTTCGCACCCCCGGAAAATTTTCATCCGAGTCCATTTTTTCGTCCTAATCATCTCACCACGCATCAACAGGCACGAAAGCGTAAAAAATTTGGCATCTTTTGACAGCGTAAAAAAATTAGCATTTTTTGACCTTATTGGCTGAAAACACGAGTAAAAGGCGCGCGCCCGAAATTTCGCACCACCGAAAAATTTTCATCCGAGTCCATTTTTTCGTACCAATCATCTCACCATGCATCAACAGGCACGAAAGTGTAAAAAATTTGGCATCTCTTGACAGCGTAAAAAATTTCGCGTTTTTTGACCTTCTTGGCTGAAAACACCAGTAAAAGGCGCGCGCGCGAAATTTCGCACCTCCGGAAAATTTTCATCCGTGTCCATTTTTTCGTCCCAATCATCTCACCACGCATCAACAGGCACGAAGGCGTAAAAAATTTGGCATCTTTTGACAGCGTAAAAAATTTCACGTTTTTTGACCTTCATGGCTGAAAACACCAGTAAAAGGCGCGCGCGGGAAATTTAGCATCCCCGGAAAATTTTCATCCGAGTCCATTTTTTCGTCCCAATCATCTCACCATGAATCAACAGGCACGAAAGCGTCGAGAATTTGGCATCTTTTGACAGCGTAAAAAATTTTGCATTTTTTGTCCTTCTTGGCTAAAAACACAAGTAAAAGGCGCGCGCCCGAAATTTCGCACCACCGAAAAATTTTCATCCGAGTCCATTTTTTCGTCCCAATCATCTCACCATGCATCAAAAGGCACGAAAGCGTCGAAAATTTGGCATCTTTTGATAGCGTAAAAAATTTCACGTTTTTTGACCTTCATGGCTGAAAACACCAGTAAAAGGCGCGCGCGTGAAATTTAGCATCCCCGGAAAATTTTCATCCGAGTCCATTTTTTCGTCCCAATCATCTCACCATGCATCAATAGGCACGAAAGCGTCGAAAATTTGGCATCTTTTGACAGCGTAAAAAATTTCACATTTTTTGTCCTTCTAAGCTAAAAACACAAGTAAAAGGCGCGCGCCCGAAATTTCGCACCACCGAAAAATTTTCATCCGAGTCCATTTTTTCGTCCCAATCATCTCACCATGCATCAACAGGCACGAAAGCGTAAAAAATTTGGCATCTTTTGACAGCGTAAATTCGTGTTTTTTGACCTTCTTGGCTGAAAACACTAGTAAAAGGCGCGCGTTCGAAATTTCGCACCCCCGGAAAATTTTCATCCGAGTCCATTTTTTCGTCCCAATCATCTCATCATGCATCAATAGGCACGAAAGCGTCGAAAATTTGGCATCTTTTGACAGCGTAAAAAATTTCACATTTTTTGTCCTTCTAAGCTAAAAACACAAGTAAAAGGCGCGCGCCCGAAATTTCGCACCACCGAAAAATTTTCATCCGAGTCCATTTTTTCGTCCCAATCATCTCACCATGCATCAACAGGCACGAAAGCGTAAAAAATTTGGCATCTTTTGACAGCGTAAAAAATTTCGTGTTTTTTGACCTTCTTGGCTGAAAACACTAGTAAAAGGCGCGCTCCCGAAATTTCGCACCCCCGGAAAATTTTCATCCGAGTCCATTTTTTCGTCCCAATCATCTCACCATGCATCAAAAGGCACGAAAGCGTCGAAAATTTGGCATCTTTTGACAGCGTAAAAAATTTCACGTTTTTTGACCTTCTTGCGGAAAACACCAGTAAAAGGCGCTCGCGCGAAATTTCGCACCCCCGAAAAATTTTCATCCGAGTCCATTTTTTCGTCCCAATCATCTCACCATGCATCGATAGGCACGAAAGCGTCAAAAATTTGGCATCTTTTGACAGTGTAAAAAATTTAGCATTTTTTGACCTTCTTGGCTGAAAACACGAGTAAAAGGCGCGCACCCGAAATTTCGCACTACCGAAAAATTTTCATCCGAGTCCATTTTTTCGTCCTAATCATCTCACCATGCATCAACATGCACGAAAGCGTCGAAAATTTGGCATCTCTTGACAGCGTAAAAAATTTCGCATTTTTTGACCTTGTTGGCGGAAAACACCAGTACAAGGCGCGCGCGCGAAATTTCGCACCCCCGGAAAATTTTCATCCGAGTCCATTTTTTCGTCCCAATCATCTCACCACGCATCAACAGGCACGAAAGCGTCAAAAATTTGGCATCTTTAGACAGCGTAAAAAATTTCACGTTTTTTGACCTTCATGGCTGAAAACACCGGTAAAAGGCGCGCGCGCGAAATTTCGCATCCGTGGAAAATTTTCATCCGAGTCCATTTTTTCGTCCCAATCATCTCACCATGCATCAACAGGCACGAAAGCGTAAAAAACTTGGCATCTTTTGACAGCGTAAAAAATTTCGTGTTTTTTGACCTTCTTGGCTGAAAACACTAGTAAAAGGCGCGCGCCCGAAATTTCGCACCCCCGAAAAATTTTCATTCGAGTCCATTTTTTCGTCCCAATCATCTCACCACGCATCAACAGGCACGAAAGCGTCGAAAATTTGGCATCTTTTGAGAGCGTAAAAAATTTCGCATTATTTGTCCTTCTTGGCTAAAAACACAAGTAAAAGGCGCTCGCGCGAAATTTCGCACCCCTGGAAAAATTTCATCCGAGTCCATTTTTTCATCCCAAATCATCTCACCATGCATCAACAGGCACGAAAGCGTCGAAAATTTGGCATCTTTTGACAGCGTAAAAAATTTCGCATTTTTTGTCCTTCTTGGCTAAAAACACAAGTAAAAGGCGCGCGCCCGAAATTTCGCACCACCGAAAAATTTTCATCCGAGTCCATTTTTTCGTCCCAATCATCTCACCATGCATCAAAAGGCACGAAAGCGTCAAAAATTTGGCATCTTTTGACAGCGTAAAAAATTTCACGTTTTTTGACCTTCTTGCTGAAAACACCAGTAAAAGGCGCTCGCGCGAAATTTCGCACCCCCGGAAAATTTTCATCCGAGTCCATTTTTTCGTCCCAATCATCTCACCACGCATCAATAGGCACGAAAGCGTCAAAAATTTGGCATCTTTTGACAGTGTAAAAAATTTAGCATTTTTTGACCTTCTTGGCTGAAAACACGAGTAAAAGGCGCGCGCCCGAAATTTCGCACTACCGAAAAATTTTCATCCGAGTCCATTTTTTCGTCCCAATCATCTCACTATGCATCAACATGCACGAAAGCGTCGAAAATTTGGCATCTTTTGACAGCGTAAAAAATTTCACGTTTTTTTCCTTCATGGCTGAAAACACTAGTAAAAGGCGCGCGCGTGAAATTTAGCATCCCCGGAAAATTTTCATCCGAGTCCATTTTTTCGTCCCAATCATCTCACCATGCATCAACAGGCACGAAAGCGTCGAAAATTTGGCATCTTTTGACAGCGTAAAAAATTTCGCATTTTTTGTCCTTCTTGGCTAAAAACACAAGTAAAAGGCGCGAGCCCGAAATTTCGCACCACCGAAAAATTTTCATCCGAGTCTATTTTTTCGTCCCAATCATCTCACCATGCATCAAAAGGCACGAAAGCGTCGAAAATTTGGCATCTTTTGACAGCGTAAAAAATTTCACATTTTTTGTCCTTCTTGGCTAAAAACACAAGTAAAAGGCGCGCGCCCGAAATTTCGCACCACCGAAAAATTTTCATCCGAGTCCATTTTTTCGTCCCAATCATCTCACCATCCATCAAAAGGCATGAAAGCGTCGAAAATTTGGCATCTTTTGACAGCGTAAAAAATTTCACGTTTTTTGACCTTCATGGCTGAAAACACCAGTAAAAGGCGCGCGCGAGAAATTTAGCATCCCCGGAAAATTTTCATCCGAGTCCATTTTTTCGTCCCAATCATCTCACCATGAATCAACAGGCACGAAAGCGTCGAGAATTTGGCATCTTTTGACAGCGTAAAAAATTTTGCATTTTTTGTCCTTCTTGGCTAAAAACACAAGTAAAAGGCGCGCGCCCGAAATTTCGCACCACCGAAAAATTTTCATCCGAGTCCATTTTTTCGTCCCAATCATCTCACCATGCATCAAAAGGCACGAAAGCGTCGAAAATTTGGCATCTTTTGATAGCGTAAAAAATTTCACGTTTTTTGACCTTCATGGCTGAAAACACCAGTAAAAGGCGCGCGCGTGAAATTTAGCATCCCCGGAAAATTTTCATCCGAGTCCATTTTTTCGTCCCAATCATCTCACCATGCATCAATAGGCACGAAAGCGTCGAAAATTTGGCATCTTTTGACAGCGTAAAAAATTTCACATTTTTTGTCCTTCTAAGCTAAAACCACAAGTAAAAGGCGCGCACCAGAAATTTCGCACCACCGAAAAATTTTCATCCGAGTCCATTTTTTCGTCCCAATCATCTCACCATGCATCAACAGGCACGAAAGCGTAAAAAATTTGGCATCTTTTGACAGCGTAAAAAATTTCGTGTTTTTTGACCTTCTTGGCTGAAAACACTAGTAAAAGGCGCGCGCCCGAAATTTCGCACCCCCGGAAAATTTTCATCCGAGTCCATTTTTTCGTCCCAATCATCTCACCACGCATCAACAGGCACGAAAGCGTCGAAAATTTGGCATCTTTTGAGAGCGTAAAAAATTTCGCATTTTTTGTCCTTCTTGGCTAAAAACACAAGTAAAAGGCGCTCGCGCGAAATATCGCACCCCCGGAAAAATTTCATCCGAGTCCATTTTTTCATCCCAAATCATCTCACCATGCATCAACAGGCACGAAAGCGTCGAAAATTTGGCATCTTTTGACAGCGTAAAAAATTTCGCATTGTTTCTCCTTCTTGGCTAAAAACACAAGTAAAAGGCGCGCGCCCGAAATTTCGCACCACCGAAAAATTTTCATCCGAGTCCATTTTTTCGTCCCAATCATCTCACCATGCATCAAAAGGCACGAAAGCGTCGAAAATTTGGCATCTTTTGACAGCGTAAAAAATTTCACGTTTTTTGACCTTCTTGCAGAAAACACCAGTAAAAGGCGCTCGCGCGAAATTTCGCACCCCCGGAAAATTTTCATCCGAGTCCATTTTTTCGTCCCAATCATCTCACCACGCATCGATAGGCACGAAAGCGTAAAAAATTTGGCATCTTTTGACAGTGTAAAAAATTTAGCATTTTTTGACCTTCTTGGCTGAAAACACGAGTAAAAGGCGCGCGCCCGAAATTTCGCACTACCGAAAAATTTTCATCCGAGTCCATTTTTTCGTCCTAATCATCTCACCATGCATCAACATGCACGAAAGCGTCGAAAATTTGGCATCTCTTGACAGCGTAAAAAATTTCGCATTTTTTGACCTTGTTGGCGGAAAACACCAGTACAAGGCGCGAGCGCGAAATTTCGCACCCCCGGAAAATTTTCATCCGAGTCCATTTTTTCGTCCCAATCATCTCACCACGCATCAACAGGCACGAAAGCGTCAAAAATTTGGGATCATTTGACAGCGTAAAAAATTTCACGTTTTTTGACCTTCATGGCTGAAAACACCAGTAAAAGGCGCGCGCGCGAAATTTCGCATCCGCGGAAAATTTTCATCCGAGTCCATTTTTTCGTCCCAATCATCTCACCATGCATCAACAGGCACGAAAGCGTAAAAAATTTGGCATCTTTTGACAGCGTAAAAAATTTCGTATTTTTTGACCTTCTTGGCTGAAAACACTAGTAAAAGGCGCGCGCCCGAAATTTCGCACCCCCGTAAAATTTTCATCCGATTCCATTTTTTCGTCCCAATCATCTCACCACGCATCAACAGGCACGAAAGCGTCGAAAATTTGGCATCTTTTGAGAGCGTAAAAAATTTCGCATTTTTTGTCCTTCTTGGCTAAAAACACAAGTAAAAGGCGCTCGCGCGAAATTTCGCACCCCTGGAAAATTTTCATCCGAGTCCATTTTTTCGTTCCAATCATCTCACCATGCATCAACAGGCACGAAAGCGTCAAAAATTTGGCATCTTTTGACAGCGTAAAAAATTTCGCATTTTTTGTCCTTCTTGGCTAAAAACGCAAGTAAAAGGCGCGCGCCCAAAATTTCGCACCACCGAAATCCGAGTCCATTTTTTTCGTCCCAATCATCTCACCACGCATCAACAGGCACGAAAGCGTCAAAAATTTGGCATCTTTTGACAGCCTAAAAAATTTCACGTTTTTTGACCTTCATGGCTGAAAACACCAGTAAAAGGCGCGCGCGTGAAATTTAGCATCCCCGGAAAATTTTCATCCGAGTCCATTTTTTCGTCCCAATCATCTCACCATGCATCAACAGGCACGAAAGCGTCGAAAATTTGGCATCTTTTGACAGCGTAAAAAATTTCGCATTTTTTGTCCTTCTTGGCTAAAAACACAAGTAAAAGGCGCGCGCCTGAAATTTCGCACCACCGAAAAATTTTCATCCGAGTCCATTTTTTCGTCCCAATCATCTCACCACGCATTAATAGGTACGAAAGCGTCGAAAATTTGGCATCTTTTGACAGCGTAAAAAATTTCGCATTTTTTGACCTTCATGGCTGAAAATACCAGTAAAAGGCGCGCGCGCGAAATTTAGCATCCCCAAAAAATTTTCATCCGAGTCCATTTTTTCGTCCCAATCATCTCACCATGCATCAACGGGCACGAAAGCGTCGAAAATTTGGCATCTTTTGACAGCGTAAAAAATTTCGCATTTTTTGTCCTTCTTGGCTAAAAACACAAGTAAAAGGCGCGCGCCCGAAATTTCGCACCACCGAAAAATTTTCATCCGAGTCCATTTTTTCGTCCCAATCATCTCACCATGCATCAAAAGGCACGAAAGCGTCGAAAATTTGGCATCTTTTGACAGCGTAAAAAATTTCACGTTTTTCGACCTTCATGGCTGAAAACACCAGTAAAAGGCGCGCGCGGGAAATTTAGCATCCCCGGAAAATTTTCATCCGACTCCATTTTTTCGTCCCAATCATCTCATCATGAATCAACAGGCACGAAAGCGTCGAAAATTTGGCATCTTTTGACAGCGTAAAAAATTTCGCATTTTTTGTCCTTCTTGGCTAAAAACACAAGTAAAAGGCGCGCGCCCGAAATTTCGCACCACCGAAAAATTTTCATCCGAGTCCATTTTTTCGTCCCAATCATCTCACCATACATCAAAAGGCACGAAAGCGTCGAAAATTTGGCATCTTTTGACAGCGTAAAAAATTTCACGTTTTTTGACCTTCATGGCTGAAAACACCAGTAAAAGGCGCGCGCGGGAAATTTAGCATCCCCGGAAAATTTTCATCCGAGTCCATTTTTTCGTCCCAATCATCTCATCATGAATCAACAGGCACGAAAGCGTCGAAAATTTGGCATCTTTTGACAGCGTAAAAAATTTCGCATTTTTTGTCCTTCTTGGCTAAAAACACAAGTAAAAGGCGCGCGCCCGAAATTTCGCACCACCGAAAAATTTTCATCCGAGTCCATTTTTTCGTCCCAATCATCTCACCATGCATCAAAAGGCACGTAAGCGTCGAAAATTTGGCATCTTTTGACAGCCTAAAAAATTTCACGTTTTTTGACCTTCATGGCTGAAAACACCAGTAAAAGGCGCGCGCGGGAAATTTAGCATCCCCGAAAAATTTTCATCCGACTCCATTTTTTCGTCCCAATCATCTCATCATGAATCAACAGGAACGAAAGCGTCGAAAATTTGGCATCTTTTGACAGCGTAAAAAATTTCGCATTTTTTGTCCTTCTTGGCTAAAAACACAAGTAAAAGGCGCGCGCCCGAAATTTCGCACCACCGAAAAATTTTCATCCGAGTCCATTTTTTCGTCCCAATCATCTCACCATCCATCAAAAGGCATGAAAGTGTCGAAAATTTGGCATCTTTTGACAGCGTAAAAAATTTCAGGTTTTTTGACCTTCATGGCTGAAAACACCAGTAAAAGGCGCGCGCGAGAAATTTAGCATCCCCGGAAAATTTTCATCCGAGTCCATTTTTTCGTCCCAATCATCTCACCATGAATCAACAGGCACGAAAGCGTCGAGAATTTGGCATCTTTTGACAGTGTAAAAAATTTTGCATTTTTTGTCCTTCTTGGCTAAAAACACAAGTAAAAGGCGCGCGCCCGAAATTTCGCACCACCGAAAAATTTTCATCCGAGTCCATTTTTTCGTCCCAATCATCTCACCATGCATCAAAAGGCACGAAAGCGTCGAAAATTTGGCATCTTTTGATAGCGTAAAAAATTTCACGTTTTTTGACCTTCATGGCTGAAAACACCAGTAAAAGGCGCGCGCGTGAAATTTAGCATCCCCGGAAAATTTTCATCCGAGTCCATTTTTTCGTCCCAATCATCTCACCATGCATCAACAGGCACGAAAGCGTAAAAAATTTGGCATCTTTTGACAGCCTAAAAAATTTCACGTTTTTTGACCTTCATGGCTGAAAACACCAGTAAAAGGCGCGCGCGTGAAATTTAGCATGCCCGGAAAATTTTCATCCGAGTCCATTTTTTCGTCCCGATCATCTCACCATGCATCAACAGGCACGAAAGCTTCGAAAATTTGGCATCTTTTGACAGCGTAAAAAATTTCGCATTTTTTGTCCTTCTTGGCTAAAAACACAAGTAAAAGGCGCGCGCCCGAAATTTCGCACCACCGAAAAATTTTCATCCGAGTCCATTTTTTCGTCCCAATCATCTCACCATACATCAAAAGGCACGAAAGCGTCGAAAATTTGGCATCTTTTGACAGCGTAAAAAATTTCACGTTTTTTGACCTTCATGGCTGAAAATACCAGTAAAAGGCGCGCGCGCGAAATTTAGCATCCCCAAAAAATTTTCATCCGAGTCCATTTTTTCGTCCCAATCATCTCACCATGCATCAACGGGCACGAAAGCGTCGAAAATTTGGCATCTTTTGACAGCGTAAAAAATTTCGCATTTTTTGTCCTTCTTGGCTAAAAACACAAGTAAAAGGCGCGCGCCCGAAATTTCGCACCACCGAAAAATTTTCATCCGAGTCCATTTTTTCGTCCCAATCATCTCACCATGCATCAAAAGGCACGAAAGCGTCGAAAATTTGGCATCTTTTGACAGCGTAAAAAATTTCACGTTTTTTGACCTTCATGGCTGAAAACACCAGTAAAAGGCGCGCGCGGGAAATTTAGCATCCCCGGAAAATTTTCATCCGAGTCCATTTTTTCGTCCCAATCATCTCACCATGCATCAATAGGCACGAAAGCGTCGAAAATTTGGCATCTTTTGACAGCGTAAAAAATTTCGCATTTTTTGTCCTTCTTGGCTAAAAACACAAGTAAAAGGCGCGCGCCCGAAATTTCGCACCACCGAAAAATTTTCATCCGAATCCATTTTTTCGTCCCAATCATCTCACCATGCATCAAAAGGCACGAAAGCGTCGAAAATTTGGCATCTTTTGACAGCGTAAAAAATTTCACGTTTTTTGACCTTCATGGCTGAAAACACCAGTAAAAGGCGCGCGCGGGAAATTTAGCATCCCCGGAAAATTTTCATCCGAGTCCATTTTTTCGTCCCAATCATCTCACCATGCATCAATAGGCACGAAAGCGTCGAAAATTTGGCATCTTTTGACAGCGTAAAAAATTTCGCATTTTTTGTCCTTCTTGGCTAAAAACACAAGTAAAAGGCGCGCGCCCAAAATTTCGCACCACTGAAAAATTTTCATCCGAATCCATTTTTTCGTCCCAATCATCTCACCATGCATCAAAAGGCACGAAAGCGTCGAAAATTTGGCATCTTTTGACAGCGTAAAAAATTTCACGTTTTTTGACCTTCATGGCTGAAAACACCAGTAAAAGGCGCGCGCGTGAAATTTAGCATCCCCGGAAAATTTTCATCCGAGTCCATTTTTTCGTCCCAATCATCTCACCATGCATCAACAGGCACGAAAGCGGCGAAAATTTGGCATCTTTTGACAGCGTAAAAAATTTCGCATTTTTTGTCCTTCTTGGCTAAAAACACAAGTAAAAGGCGTGCGCCCGAAATTTCGCACCACCGAAAAATTTTCATCCGAGTCCATTTTTTCGTCCCAATCATCTCACCATGCATCAAAAGGCACGAAAGCGTCGAAAATTTGGCATCTTTTGACAGCGTAAAAAATTTCACGTTTTTTGACCTTCATGGCTGAAAACACCAGTAAAAGGCGCGCGCGGGAAATTTAGCATCCCCGGAAAATTTTCATCCGAGTCCATTTTTTCGTGCCAATCATGTCATCATGAATCAACAGGCACGAAAGCGTCGAAAATTTGGCATCTTTTGACAGCGTAAAAAATTTCGCATTTTTTGTCCTTCTTGGCTAAAAACACAAGTAAAAGGCGCGCGCCCGAAATTTCGCACCACCGAAAAATTTTCATCCGAGTCCATTTTTTCGTCCCAATCATCTCACCATGCATCAAAAGGCACGAAAGCGTCGAAAATTTGGCATCTTTTGATAGCGTAAAAAATTTCACGTTTTTTGACCTTCATGGCTGAAAACACCAGTAAAAGGCGTGCGCGTGAAATTTAGCATCCCCGGAAAATTTTCATCCGAGTCCATTTTTTCGTGCCAATCATCTCATCATGAATCAACAGGCACGAAAGCGTCGAAAATTTGGCATCTTTTGACAGCGTAAAAAATTTCGCATTTTTTGTCCTTCTTGGCTAAAAACACAAGTAAAAGGCGCGCGCCCGAAATTTCGCACCACCGAAAAAATTTCATCCGAGTCCATTTTTTCGTCCCAATCATCTCACCATGCATCAAAAGGCACGAAAGCGTCGAAAATTTGGCATCTTTTGATAGCGTAAAAAATTTCACGTTTTTTGACCTTCATGGCTGAAAACACCAGTAAAAGGCGCGCGCGTGAAATTTAGCATCCCCGGAAAATTTTCATCCGAGTCCATTTTTTCGTCCCAATCATCTCACCATGCATCAACAGGCACGAAAGCGTCGAAAATTTGGCATCTTTTGACAGCGTAAAAAATTTCGCATTTTTTGTCCTTCTTGGCTAAAAACACAAGTAAAAGGCGCGCGCCCGAAATTTCGCACCACCGAAAAATTTTCATCCGAGTCCATTTTTTCGTCCCAATCATCTCACCATGCATCAAAAGGCACGAAAGCGTCGAAAATTTGGCATCTTTTGACAGCGTAAAAAATTTCACGTTTTTTGACCTTCATGGCTGAAAACACCAGTAAAAGGCGCGCGCGGGAAATTTAGCATCCCCGGAAAATTTTCATCCGAGTCCATTTTTTCGTCCCAATCATCTCACCATGCATCAATAGGCACGAAAGCGTCGAAAATTTGGCATCTTTTGACAGCGTAAAAAATTTCGCATTTTTTGTCCTTCTTGGCTAAAAACACTAGTAAAAGGCGCGCGCCCAAAATTTCGCACCACTGAAAAATTTTCATCCGAATCCATTTTTTCGTCCCAATCATCTCACTATGCATCAAAAGGCACGAAAGCGTCGAAAATTTGGCATCTTTTGACAGCGTAAAAAATTTCGCATTTTTTGTCCCTCTTGGCTAAAAACACAAGTAAAAGGTGCTCGCGCGAAATTTCGCACCCCCGGAAAAATTTCATCCGAGTCCATTTTTTCATCCCAAATCATCTCACCATGCATCAACAGGCACGAAAGCGTCGAAAATTTGGCATCTTTTGACAGCGTAAAAAATTTCGCATTTTTTGTCCTTCTTGGCTAAAAACACAAGTAAAAGGCGCGCGCCCGAAATTTCGCACCACCGAAAAATTTTCATCCGAGTCCATTTTTTCGTCCCAATCATCTCACCATGCATCAAAAGGCACGAAAGCGTCGAAAATTTGGCATCTTTTGATAGCGTAAAAAATTTCACGTTTTTTGACCTTCATGGCTGAAAACACCAGTAAAAGGCGTGCGCGTGAAATTTAGCATCCCCGGAAAATTTTCATCCGAGTCCATTTTTTCGTGCCAATCATCTCATCATGAATCAACAGGCACGAAAGCGTCGAAAATTTGGCATCTTTTGACAGCGTAAAAAATTTCGCATTTTTTGTCCTTCTTGGCTAAAAACACAAGTAAAAGGCGCGCGCCCGAAATTTCGCACCACCGAAAAAATTTCATCCGAGTCCATTTTTTCGTCCCAATCATCTCACCATGCATCAAAAGGCACGAAAGCGTCGAAAATTTGGCATCTTTTGATAGCGTAAAAAATTTCACGTTTTTTGACCTTCATGGCTGAAAACACCAGTAAAAGGCGCGCGCGTGAAATTTAGCATCCCCGGAAAATTTTCATCCGAGTCCATTTTTTCGTCCCAATCATCTCACCACGCATCGATAGGCACGAAAGCGTCAAAAATTTGGCATCTTTTGACAGTGTAAAAAATTTAGCATTTTTTGACCTTCTTGGCTGAAAACACGAGTAAAAGGCGCGCACCCGAAATTTCGCACTACCGAAAAATTTTCATCCGAGTCCATTTTTTCGTCCTAATCATCTCACCATGCATCAACATGCACGAAAGCGTCGAAAATTTGGCATCTCTTGACAGCGTAAAAAATTTCGCATTTTTTGACCTTGTTGGCGGAAAACACCAGTACAAGGCGCGCGCGGGAAATTTAGCATCCCCGGAAAATTTTCATCCGAGTCCATTTTTTCGTGCCAATCATGTCATCATGAATCAACAGGCACGAAAGCGTCGAAAATTTGGCATCTTTTGACAGCGTAAAAAATTTCGCATTTTTTGTCCTTCTTGGCTAAAAACACAAGTAAAAGGCGCGCGCCCGAAATTTCGCACCACCGAAAAATTTTCATCCGAGTCCATTTTTTCGTCCCAATCATCTCACCATGCATCAAAAGGCACGAAAGCGTCGAAAATTTGGCATCTTTTGATAGCGTAAAAAATTTCACGTTTTTTGACCTTCATGGCTGAAAACACCAGTAAAAGGCGCGCGCGGGAAATTTAGCATCCCCGGAAAATTTTCATCCGAGTCCATTTTTTCGTGCCAATCATCTCATCATGAATCAACAGGCACGAAAGCGTCGAAAATTTGGCATCTTTTGACAGCATAAAAAATTTCGCATTTTTTGTCCTTCTTGGCTAAAAACACAAGTAAAAGGCGCGCGCCCGAAATTTCGCACCACCGAAAAATTTTCATCCGAGTCCATTTTTTCGTCCCAATCATCTCACCATGCATCAAAAGGCACGAAAGCGTCGAAAATTTGGCATCTTTTGATAGCGTAAAAAATTTCACGTTTTTTGACCTTCATGGCTGAAAACACCAGTAAAAGGCGCGCGCGTGAAATTTAGCATCCCCGGAAAATTTTCATCCGAGTCCATTTTTTCGTCCCAATCATCTCACCATGCATCAACAGGCACGAAAGCGTCGAAAATTTGGCATCTTTTGACAGCGTAAAAAATTTCGCATTTTTTGTCCTTCTTGGCTAAAAACACAAGTAAAAGACGCGCGCCCGAAATTTCGCACCACCGAAAAATTTTCATCCGAGTCCATTTTTTCGTCCCAATCATCGCACCATGCATCAAAAGGCACGAAAGCGTCGAAAATTTGGCATCTTTTGACAGCGTAAAAAATTTCACGTTTTTTGACCTTCTTGCTGAAAACACCAGTAAAAGGCGCTCGCGCGAAATTTCGCACCCCCGGAAAATTTTCATCCGAGTCCATTTTTTCGTCCCAATCATCTCACCATGCATCAACAGGCACGAAAGCGTCGAAAATTTGGCATCTCTTGACAGCGTAAAAAATTTCGCATTTTTTGACCTTCTTGGCTGAAAACACCAGTAAAAGGCGCGCGCGCGAAATTTCTCACACCCGAAAAATTTTCATCCGAGTCCATTTTTTCGTCCCAATCATCTCACCATGCATCAACAGGCACGAAAGCGTCGAAAATTTGGCATCTTTTGACAGCGTAAAAAATTTCGCATTTTTTGTCCTTCTTGGCTAAAAACACAAGTAAAAGGCACGCGCCCGAAATTTCGCACCACCGAAAAATTTTCATCCGAGTCCATTTTTTCGTCCCAATCATCTCACCATGCATCAAAAGGCACGAAAGCGTCGAAAATTTGGCATCTTTTGATAGCGTAAAAAATTTCACGTTTTTTGACCTTCATGGCTGAAAACACCAGTAAAAGGCGCGCGCGTGAAATTTAGCATCCCCGGAAAATTTTCATCCGAGTCCATTTTTTCGTCCCAATCATCTCACCATGCATCAACAGGCACGAAAGCGTCGAAAATTTGGCATCTTTTGACAGCGTAAAAAATTTCGCATTTTTTGTCCTTCTTGGCTAAAAACACAAGTAAAAGACGCGCGCCCGAAATTTCGCACCACCGAAAAATTTTCATCCGAGTCCATTTTTTCGTCCCAATCATCGCACCATGCATCAAAAGGCACGAAAGCGTCGAAAATTTGGCATCTTTTGACAGCGTAAAAAATTTCACGTTTTTTGACCTTCATGGCTGAAAACACCAGTAAAAGGCGCGCGCGAGAAATTTAGCATCCCCGGAAAATTTTCATCCGAGTCCATTTTTTCGTCCCAATCATCTCACCATGCATCAATAGGCACGAAAGCGTCGAAAATTTGGCATCTTTTGACAGCGTAAAAAATTTCGCATTTTTTGTCCTTCTTGGCTAAAAACACTAGTAAAAGGCGCGCGCCCAAAATTTCGCACCACTGAAAAATTTTCATCCGAATCCATTTTTTCGTCCCAATCATCTCACTATGCATCAAAAGGCACGAAAGCGTCGAAAATTTGGCATCTTTTGACAGCGTAAAAAATTTCGCATTTTTTGTCCCTCTTGGCTAAAAACACAAGTAAAAGGTGCTCGCGCGAAATTTCGCACCCCCGGAAAAATTTCATCCGAGTCCATTTTTTCATCCCAAATCATCTCACCATGCATCAACAGGCACGAAAGCGTCGAAAATTTGGCATCTTTTGACAGCGTAAAAAATTTCGCATTTTTTGTCCTTCTTGGCTAAAAACACAAGTAAAAGGCGCGCGCCCGAAATTTCGCACCACCGAAAAATTTTCATCCGAGTCCATTTTTTCGTCCCAATCATCTCACCATGCATCAAAAGGCACGAAAGCGTCGAAAATTTGGCATCTTTTGATAGCGTAAAAAATTTCACGTTTTTTGACCTTCATGGCTGAAAACACCAGTAAAAGGCGTGCGCGTGAAATTTAGCATCCCCGGAAAATTTTCATCCGAGTCCATTTTTTCGTGCCAATCATCTCATCATGAATCAACAGGCACGAAAGCGTCGAAAATTTGGCATCTTTTGACAGCGTAAAAAATTTCGCATTTTTTGTCCTTCTTGGCTAAAAACACAAGTAAAAGGCGCGCGCCCGAAATTTCGCACCACCGAAAAAATTTCATCCGAGTCCATTTTTTCGTCCCAATCATCTCACCATGCATCAAAAGGCACGAAAGCGTCGAAAATTTGGCATCTTTTGATAGCGTAAAAAATTTCACGTTTTTTGACCTTCATGGCTGAAAACACCAGTAAAAGGCGCGCGCGTGAAATTTAGCATCCCCGGAAAATTTTCATCCGAGTCCATTTTTTCGTCCCAATCATCTCACCACGCATCGATAGGCACGAAAGCGTCAAAAATTTGGCATCTTTTGACAGTGTAAAAAATTTAGCATTTTTTGACCTTCTTGGCTGAAAACACGAGTAAAAGGCGCGCACCCGAAATTTCGCACTACCGAAAAATTTTCATCCGAGTCCATTTTTTCGTCCTAATCATCTCACCATGCATCAACATGCACGAAAGCGTCGAAAATTTGGCATCTCTTGACAGCGTAAAAAATTTCGCATTTTTTGACCTTGTTGGCGGAAAACACCAGTACAAGGCGCGCGCGGGAAATTTAGCATCCCCGGAAAATTTTCATCCGAGTCCATTTTTTCGTGCCAATCATGTCATCATGAATCAACAGGCACGAAAGCGTCGAAAATTTGGCATCTTTTGACAGCGTAAAAAATTTCGCATTTTTTGTCCTTCTTGGCTAAAAACACAAGTAAAAGGCGCGCGCCCGAAATTTCGCACCACCGAAAAAATTTCATCCGAGTCCATTTTTTCGTCCCAATCATCTCACCATGCATCAAAAGGCACGAAAGCGTCGAAAATTTGGCATCTTTTGATAGCGTAAAAAATTTCACGTTTTTTGACCTTCATGGCTGAAAACACCAGTAAAAGGCGCGCGCGGGAAATTTAGCATCCCCGGAAAATTTTCATCCGAGTCCATTTTTTCGTGCCAATCATCTCATCATGAATCAACAGGCACGAAAGCGTCGAAAATTTGGCATCTTTTGACAGCATAAAAAATTTCGCATTTTTTGTCCTTCTTGGCTAAAAACACAAGTAAAAGGCGCGCGCCCGAAATTTCGCACCACCGAAAAATTTTCATCCGAGTCCATTTTTTCGTCCCAATCATCTCACCATGCATCAAAAGGCACGAAAGCGTCGAAAATTTGGCATCTTTTGATAGCGTAAAAAATTTCACGTTTTTTGACCTTCATGGCTGAAAACACCAGTAAAAGGCGCGCGCGTGAAATTTAGCATCCCCGGAAAATTTTCATCCGAGTCCATTTTTTCGTCCCAATCATCTCACCATGCATCAACAGGCACGAAAGCGTCGAAAATTTGGCATCTTTTGACAGCGTAAAAAATTTCGCATTTTTTGTCCTTCTTGGCTAAAAACACAAGTAAAAGACGCGCGCCCGAAATTTCGCACCACCGAAAAATTTTCATCCGAGTCCATTTTTTCGTCCCAATCATCGCACCATGCATCAAAAGGCACGAAAGCGTCGAAAATTTGGCATCTTTTGACAGCGTAAAAAATTTCACGTTTTTTGACCTTCTTGCTGAAAACACCAGTAAAAGGCGCTCGCGCGAAATTTCGCACCCCCGGAAAATTTTCATCCGAGTCCATTTTTTCGTCCCAATCATCTCACCATGCATCAACAGGCACGAAAGCGTCGAAAATTTGGCATCTCTTGACAGCGTAAAAAATTTCGCATTTTTTGACCTTCTTGGCTGAAAACACCAGTAAAAGGCGCGCGCGCGAAATTTCTCACACCCGAAAAATTTTCATCCGAGTCCATTTTTTCGTCCCAATCATCTCACCATGCATCAACAGGCACGAAAGCGTCGAAAATTTGGCATCTTTTGACAGCGTAAAAAATTTCGCATTTTTTGTCCTTCTTGGCTAAAAACACAAGTAAAAGGCACGCGCCCGAAATTTCGCACCACCGAAAAATTTTCATCCGAGTCCATTTTTTCGTCCCAATCATCTCACCATGCATCAAAAGGCACGAAAGCGTCGAAAATTTGGCATCTTTTGATAGCGTAAAAAATTTCACGTTTTTTGACCTTCATGGCTGAAAACACCAGTAAAAGGCGCGCGCGTGAAATTTAGCATCCCCGGAAAATTTTCATCCGAGTCCATTTTTTCGTCCCAATCATCTCACCATGCATCAACAGGCACGAAAGCGTCGAAAATTTGGCATCTTTTGACAGCGTAAAAAATTTCGCATTTTTTGTCCTTCTTGGCTAAAAACACAAGTAAAAGACGCGCGCCCGAAATTTCGCACCACCGAAAAATTTTCATCCGAGTCCATTTTTTCGTCCCAATCATCGCACCATGCATCAAAAGGCACGAAAGCGTCGAAAATTTGGCATCTTTTGACAGCGTAAAAAATTTCACGTTTTTTGACCTTCTTGCTGAAAACACCAGTAAAAGGCGCGCGCCCGAAATTTCGCACCACCGAAAAATTTTCATCCGAGTCCATTTTTTCGTCCCAATCATCTCACCATGCATCAACAGGCACGAAAGCGTCGAAAATTTGGCATCTCTTGACAGCGTAAAAAATTTCGCATTTTTTGACCTTCTTGGCTGAAAACACCAGTAAAAGGCGCGCGCAGCGAAATTTCTCACACCCGAAAAATTTTCATCCGAGTCCATTTTTTCGTCCCAATCATCTCACCATGCATCAACAGGCACGAAAGCGTCGAAAATTTGGCATCTTTTGACAGCGTAAAAAATTTCGCATTTTTTGTCCTTCTTGGCTAAAAACACAAGTAAAAGGCGCGCGCCCGAAATTTCGCACCACCGAAAAATTTTCATCCGAGTCCATTTTTTCGTCCCAATCATCGCACCATGCATCAAAAGGCACGAAAGCGTCGAAAAATTGGCATCTTTTGACAGCGTAACAAATTTCACGTTTTTTTACCTTCATGGCTGAAAACACCAGTAAAAGGCGCACGCGCGAAATTTCGCATCCCCGGAAAATTTTCATCCTAGACCATTTTTTCGTCCCAATCATCTCACCATGCATCAACAGGCACGAAAGCGTAAAAAATTTGGCATCTTTTGACAGCGTAAAAAATTTCGTGTTTTTTGACCTTCTTGGCTGAAAACACTAGTAAAAGGCGCGTGGGCGAAATTTCGCACCCCCGGAAAATTTTCATCCGAGTCCATTTTTTCGTCCCAATCATCTCACCACGCATCAACAGGCACGAAAGCGTAAAAAATTTGGCATCTTTTGACAGCGTAAAAAATTTCACATTTTTTGACCTTCATGGCTGAAAACACCAGTAAAAGGCGCGCGCGTGAAATTTCGCACCCCCGGAAAATTTTCATCCGAGTCCATTTTTTCGTCCCAATCCTCTCACCATGCATCAATAGGCACGAAAGCGTCGAAAATTTGGCATCTTTTGACGGCGTAAAAAATTTCGCATTTTTTGTCCTTGTTGGCTAAAAACACAAGTAAAAGGCGCGCGCCCGAAATTTCGCACCACCGAAAAATTTTCATCCGAGTCCATTTTTTCGTCCCAATCATCTCACCATGCATCAACAGGCACGAAAGCGTCAAAAATTTGGCATCTTTTGACAGCGTAAAAAATTTCGTATTTTTTGACCTTCTTGGCTGAAAACACTAGTAAAAGGCGCGTGGGCGAAATTTCGCACCCGCGGAAAATTTTCATCCGAGTCCATTTTTTCGTCCCAATCATCTCACCACGCATCAACAGGCACGAAAGCGTAAAAAATTTGGCATCTTTTGACAGCGTAAAAAATTTCACATTTTTTGACCTTCATGGCTGAAAACACCAGTAAAAGGCGCGCGCGCGAAATTTCGCATCCCCAGAATATTTTCATCCGAGTCCATTTTTTCGTCCCAATCAACTCACCATGCATCAACAGGCACGAAAGCGTAAAAAAATTGGCATCTTTTGACAGCGTAAAAAATTTCGTGTTTTTTGACCTTCTTGGCTGAAAACACTAGTAAAAGGCGCCCGGGCGAAATTTCGCACCCCCGGAAAATTTTCATCCGAGTCCATTTTTTCGTCCCAATCATCTCACCACGCATCAACAGGCACGAAAGTGTTGAAAATTTGGCATCTTTTGACAGCGTAAAAAATTTCGCATTTTTTGTCCTTCTTGGCTAAAAACACAAGTAAAAGGCGCGCGCCCGAAATTTCGCACCACCGAAAAATTTTCATCCGAGTCCATTTTTTCGTCCCAATCATCGCACCATGCATCAAAAGGCACGAAAGCGTCGAAAATTTGGCATCTTTCGACAACGTAAAAAATTTCACGTTTTTTGACCTTCTTGCTGAAAACACCAGTAAAAGGCGCTCGCGCGAAATATCGCACCCCCGGAAAATTTTCATCCGAGTCCATTTTTTCGTCCCAATCATCTCACCATGCATCAACAGGCACGAAAGCGTCGAAAATTTGGCATCTTTTGACAGCGTAAAAAATTTCACATTTTTTGTCCTTCTTAGCTAAAAACACAAGTAAAAGGCGCGCGCCCGAAATTTCGCACCACCGAAAAATTTTCATCCGAGTCCATTTTTTCGTCCCAATCATCTCACCATGCATCAAAAGGCACGAAAGCGTCGAAAATTTGGCGTCTTTTGACAGCGTAAAAAATTTCACGTTTTTTGACCTTCATGGCTGAAAACACCAGTAAAAGGCGCGCGCGTGAAATTTAGCATCCCCGAAAAATTTTCATCCGAGTCCATTTTTTCGTCCCAATCATCTCACCATGCATCAACAGGCACGAAAGCGTCGAAAATTTGGCATCTTTTGATGGCGTAAAAAATTTTGCATTTTTTGTCCTTCTTGGCTAAAAACACAAGTAAAAGGCGCGCGCCCAAAATTTCGCACCACCGAAAAATTTTCATCCGAGTCCATTTTTTCGTCCCAATCATCTCACCATGCATCAAAAGGCACGAAAGCGTCGAAAATTTGGCATCTTTTGACAGCGTAAAAAATTTCACGTTTTTTGACCTTCATGGCTGAAAACACCAGTAAAAGGCGCGCGCGTGAAATTTAGCATCCCCGGAAAATTTTCATCCGAGTCCATTTTTTTCGTCCCAATCATCTCACCATGAATCAACAGGCATGAAAGCGTCGAAAATTTGGCATCTTTTGACAGCGTAAAAAATTTCGCATTTTTTGTCCTTCTTGGCTAAAAACACAAGTAAAAGGCGCGCGCCCGAAATTTCGCACCACCGAAAAATTTTCATCCGAGTCCATTTTTTCGTCCCAATCATCTCACCATGCATCAACAGGCACGAAAGCGTCAAAAATTTGGCATCTTTTGACAGCGTAAAAAATTTCGTATTTTTTGACCTTCTTGGCTGAAAACACTAGTAAAAGGCGCGTGGGCGAAATTTCGCACCCCCGGAAAATTTTCATCCGAGTCCATTTTTTCGTCCCAATCATCTCACCACGCATCAACAGGCATGAAAGCGTAAAAAATTTGGCATCTTTTGACAGCGTAAAAAATTTCACATTTTTTGACCTTCATGGCTGAAAACATCAGTAAAAGGCGCGCGCGCGAAATTTCGCATCCCCAGAATATTTTCATTCGAGTCCATTTTTTCGTCCCAATCATCTCACCATGCATCAACAGGCACGAAAGCGTCAAAAATTTGGCATCTTTTGACAGCGTAAAAAATTTCGTGTTTTTTGACCTTGGCTGAAAACACTAGTAAAAGGCGCGCGGGCGAAATTTCGCACCCCCGGAAAATTTTCATCCGAGTCCATTTTTTCGTCCCAATCATCTCACCATGCATCAACAGGCACGAAAGCGTCGAAAATTTGGCATCTTTTGACAGCGTAAAAAATTTCGCATTTTTTGTCCTTCTTGGCTGAAAACACCAGTAAAAGACGCGCGCCCGAAATTTCGCACCAACGAAAAATTTTCATCCGAGTCCATTTTTTCGTCCCAATCATCGCACCATGCATCAATAGGCACGAAAGCGTCGAAAATTTGGCATCTTTTGACGGCGTAAAAAATTTCGCATTTTTTGTCCTTCTTGGCTAAAAACACAAGTAAAAGGCGCGCGCCCGAAATTTCGCACCACCGAAAAATTTTCATCCGAGTCCATTTTTTCGTCCCAATCATCTCACCATGCATCAACAGGCACGAAAGCGTCGAAAATTTGGCATCTCTTGACAGCGTAAAAAATTTCGCATTTTTTGACCTTCTTGGCTGAAAACACCAGTAAAAGGCGCGCGCGCGAAATTTCTCACACCCGAAAAATTTTCATCCGAGTCCATTTTTTCGTCCCAATCATCTCACCATGCATCAACAGGCACGAAAGCGTCGAAAATTTGGCATCTTTTGACAGCGTAAAAAATTTCGCATTTTTTGTCCTTCTTGGCTAAAAACACAAGTAAAAGGCGCGCGCCCGAAATTTCGCACCACCGAAAAATTTTCATCCGAGTCCATTTTTTCGTCCCAATCATCGCACCATGCATCAAAAGGCACGAAAGCGTCGAAAAATTGGCATCTTTTGACAGCGTAACAAATTTCACGTTTTTTTACCTTCATGGCTGAAAACACCAGTAAAAGGCGCACGCGCGAAATTTCGCATCCCCGGAAAATTTTCATCCTAGACCATTTTTTCGTCCCAATCATCTCACCATGCATCAACAGGCACGAAAGCGTAAAAAATTTGGCATCTTTTGACAGCGTAAAAAATTTCGTGTTTTTTGACCTTCTTGGCTGAAAACACTAGTAAAAGGCGCGTGGGCGAAATTTCGCACCCCCGGAAAATTTTCATCCGAGTCCATTTTTTCGTCCCAATCATCTCACCACGCATCAACAGGCACGAAAGCGTCAAAAATTTGGCATCTTTTGACAGCGTAAAAAATTTCACATTTTTTGACCTTCATGGCTGAAAACACCAGTAAAAGGCGCGCGCGTGAAATTTCGCACCCCCGGAAAATTTTCATCCGAGTCCATTTTTTCGTCCCAATCCTCTCACCATGCATCAATAGGCACGAAAGCGTCGAAAATTTGGCATCTTTTGACGGCGTAAAAAATTTCGCATTTTTTGTCCTTGTTGGCTAAAAACACAAGTAAAAGGCGCGCGCCCGAAATTTCGCACCACCGAAAAATTTTCATCCGAGTCCATTTTTTCGTCCCAATCATCTCACCATGCATCAACAGGCACGAAAGCGTCAAAAATTTGGCATATTTTGACAGCGTAAAAAATTTCGTATTTTTTGACCTTCTTGGCTGAAAACACTAGTAAAAGGCGCGTGGGCGAAATTTCGCACCCGCGGAAAATTTTCATCCGAGTCCATTTTTTCGTCCCAATCATCTCACCACGCATCAACAGGCACGAAAGCGTAAAAAATTTGGCATCTTTTGACAGCGTAAAAAATTTCACATTTTTTGACCTTCATGGCTGAAAACACCAGTAAAAGGCGCGCGCGCGAAATTTCGCATCCCCAGAATATTTTCATCCGAGTCCATTTTTTCGTCCCAATCAACTCACCATGCATCAACAGGCACGAAAGCGTAAAAAAATTGGCATCTTTTGACAGCGTAAAAAATTTCGTGTTTTTTGACCTTCTTGGCTGAAAACACTAGTAAAAGGCGAAATTTTGCATTTTTTGTCCTTCTTGGCTAAAAACACAAGTAAAAGGCGCGCGCCCAAAATTTCGCACCACCGAAAAATTTTCATCCGAGTCCATTTTTTCGTCCCAATCATCTCACCATGCATCAAAAGGCACGAAAGCGTCGAAAATTTGGCATCTTTTGACAGCGTAAAAAATTTCACGTTTTTTGACCTTCATGGCTGAAAACACCAGTAAAAGGCGCGCGCGTGAAATTTAGCATCCCCGGAAAATTTTCATCCGAGTCCATTTTTTTCGTCCCAATCATCTCACCATGAATCAACAGGCATGAAAGCGTCGAAAATTTGGCATCTTTTGACAGCGTAAAAAATTTCGCATTTTTTGTCCTTCTTGGCTAAAAACACAAGTAAAAGGCGCGCGCCCGAAATTTCGCACCACCGAAAAATTTTCATCCGAGTCCATTTTTTCGTCCCAATCATCTCACCATGCATCAACAGGCACGAAAGCGTCAAAAATTTGGCATCTTTTGACAGCGTAAAAAATTTCGTATTTTTTGACCTTCTTGGCTGAAAACACTAGTAAAAGGCGCGTGGGCGAAATTTCGCACCCCCGGAAAATTTTCATCCGAGTCCATTTTTTCGTCCCAATCATCTCACCACGCATCAACAGGCATGAAAGCGTCAAAAATTTGGCATCTTTTGACAGCGTAAAAAATTTCACATTTTTTGACCTTCATGGCTGAAAACATCAGTAAAAGGCGCGCGCGCGAAATTTCGCATCCCCAGAATATTTTCATTCGAGTCCATTTTTTCGTCCCAATCATCTCACCATGCATCAACAGGCACGAAAGCGTCAAAAATTTGGCATCTTTTGACAGCGTAAAAAATTTCGTGTTTTTTGACCTTGGCTGAAAACACTAGTAAAAGGCGCGCGGGCGAAATTTCGCACCCCCGGAAAATTTTCATCCGAGTCCATTTTTTCGTCCCAATCATCTCACCATGCATCAACAGGCACGAAAGCGTCGAAAATTTGGCATCTTTTGACAGCGTAAAAAATTTCGCATTTTTTGTCCTTCTTGGCTGAAAACACCAGTAAAAGACGCGCGCCCGAAATTTCGCACCAACGAAAAATTTTCATCCGAGTCCATTTTTTCGTCCCAATCATCGCACCATGCATCAAAAGGCACGAAAGCGTCGAAAATTTGGCATCTTTTGACAGCGTAAAAAATTTCACGTTTTTTGACCTTCTTGCTGAAAACACCAGTAAAAGGCGCTCGCGCGAAATTTCGCACCCCCGGAAAATTTTCATCCGAGTCCATTTTTTTCGTCCCAATCATCTCACCATGAATCAACAGGCATGAAAGCGTCGAAAATTTGGCATCTTTTGACAGCGTAAAAAATTTCGCATTTTTTGTCCTTCTGGGCTAAAAACACAAGTAAAAGGCGCGCGCCCGAAATTTCGCACCACCAAAAAATTTTCATCCGAGTCCATTTTTTCGTCCCAATCATCGCACCATGCATCAAAAGGCACGAAAGCGTCGAAAGTTTGGCATCTTTTGACAGCGTAAAAAATTTCACGCTTTTTGACCTTCATGGCTGAAAACACCAGTAAAAGGCGCACGCGCGAAATTTCGCATCCCCGGAAAATTTTCATCCTAGACCATTTTTTCGTCCCAATCATCTCACCATGCATCAACAGGCACGAAAGCGTAAAAAATTTGGCATCTTTTGACAGCGTAAAAAATTTCGTGTTTTTTGACCTTCTTGGCTGAAAACACTAGTAAAAGGCGCGCGGGCGAAATTTCGCACCCCCGGAAAATTTTCATCCGAGTCCATTTTTTCGTCCCAATCATCTCACCACGCATCAACAGGCACGAAAGCGTCAAAAATTTGGCATCTTTTGACAGCGTAAAAAATTTGACGTTTTTTGACCTTCATGGCTGAAAACACCAGTAAAAGGCGCGCGCGCGAAATTTCGCATCCCCGGAAAATTTTCATCCGAGTCCATTTTTTCGTCCTAATCATCTCACCATGCATCAACAGGCACGAAAGCGTCAAAAATTTGGCATCTTTTGACAGCGTAAAAAATTTCGTGTTTTTTGACCTTCTTGGCTGAAAACACTAGTAAAAGGCGCGCGGGCGAAATTTCGCACCCCCGGAAAATTTTCATCCGAGTCCATTTTTTCGTCCCAATCATCTCACAAGCATCAACAGGCACGAAAGCGTTGAAAATTTGGCATCTTTTGACAGCGTAAAAAATTTCGCATTTTTTGTCCTTCTTGGCTAAAAACACAAGTAAAAGGCGCGCGCCCGAAATTTCGCACCACCGAAAAATTTTCATCCGAGTCCATTTTTTCGTCCCAATCATCTCACCATGCATCAAAAGGCACAAAAGCGTCGAAAATTTGGCATCTTTTGACGCGTAAAAAATTTCACGTTTTTTGACCTTCTTGCTGAAAACACCAGTAAAAGGCGCTCGCACGAAATTTCGCACCCCCGGAAAATTTTCATATGAGTCCATTTTTTCGTCCCAATCATCTCACCATGCATCAACAGGCACGAAAGCGTCGAAAATTTGGCATCTTTTGACAGCGTAAAAAATTTCACGTTTTTTGTACTTCTTAGCTAAAAACACAAGTAAAAGGCGCGCGCCCGAAATTTCGCACCACCGAAAAATTTTCATCCGAGTCCATTTTTTCGTCCTAATCATCTCACCATGCATCAACAGGCACGAAAGCGTCAAAAATTTGGCATCTTTTGACAGCGTAAAAAATTTCGTGTTTTTTGACCTTCTTGGCTGAAAACACTAGTAAAAGGCGCGCGGGCGAAATTTCGCACCCCCGGAAAATTTTCATCCGAGTCTATTTTTTCGTCCCAATCATCTCACCATGCATCAACAGGCATGAAAGCGTTGAAAATTTGGCATCTTTTGACAGCGTAAAAAATTTCGCATTTTTTGTCCTTCTTGGCTAAAAACACAAGTAAAAGGCGCGCGTCCGAAATTTCGCACCACCGAAAAATTTTCATCCGAGTCCATTTTTTCGTCCCAATCATCTCACCATGCATCAAAAGGCACGAAAGCGTCGAAATTTGGCATCTTTTGACAGCGTAAAAAATTTCACGTTTTTTGACCTTCTTGCTGAAAACACCAGTAAAAGGCGCTCGCGCGAAATTTCGCACCCCCGGAAAATTTTCATCTGAGTCCATTTTTTCGTCCCAATCATCACACCATGCATCAACAGGCACGAAAGCGTCGAAAATTTGGCATCTTTTGACAGCGTAAAAAATTTCGCATTTTTTGTCCTTCTGGGCTAAAAACACAAGTAAAAGGCGCGCGCCCGAAATTACGCACCACCGAAAAATTTTCATCCGAGTCCATTTTTTCGTCCCAATCATCGCACCATGCATCAAAAGGCACGAAAGCGTCTAAAGTTTGGCATCTTTTGACAGCGTAAAAAATTTCACGTTTTTTGACCTTCATGGCTGAAAACACCAGTAAAAGGCGCACGCGCGAAATTTCGCATCCCCGGAAAATTTTCATCCTAGACCATTTTTTCGTCCCAATCATCTCACCATGCATCAACAGGCACGAAAGCGTAAAAAATTTGGCATCTTTTGACAGCGTAAAAAATTTCGTGTTTTTTGACCTTCTTGGCTGAAAACACTAGTAAAAGGCGCGCGGGCGAAATTTCGCACCCCCGGAAAATTT
This sequence comes from Pontederia crassipes, assembly GCA_030549335.1. Classification (NCBI taxonomy): domain Eukaryota; kingdom Viridiplantae; phylum Streptophyta; class Magnoliopsida; order Commelinales; family Pontederiaceae; genus Pontederia; species Pontederia crassipes. The sequence goes on from CM060189.1 coordinate 64,929,165, forward strand.
TCATCCGAGTCTATTTTTTCGTCCCAATCATCTCACCATGCATCAACAGGCATGAAAGCGTTGAAAATTTGGCATCTTTTGACAGCGTAAAAAATTTCGCATTTTTTGTCCTTCTTGGCTAAAAACACAAGTAAAAGGCGCGCGTCCGAAATTTCGCACCACCGAAAAATTTTCATCCGAGTCCATTTTTTCGTCCCAATCATCTCACCATGCATCAAAAGGCACGAAAGCGTCGAAATTTGGCATCTTTTGACAGCGTAAAAAATTTCACGTTTTTTGACCTTCTTGCTGAAAACACCAGTAAAAGGCGCTCGCGCGAAATTTCGCACCCCCGGAAAATTTTCATCTGAGTCCATTTTTTCGTCCCAATCATCACACCATGCATCAACAGGCACGAAAGCGTCGAAAATTTGGCATCTTTTGACAGCGTAAAAAATTTCACGTTTTTTGTCCTTCTTAGCTAAAAACACAAGTAAAAGGCGCGCGCCCGAAATTTCGCACCACCGAAAAATTTTCATCCGAGTCCATTTTTTTCGTCCCAATCATCTCACCATGCATCAAAAGGCACGAAAGCGTCGAAAATTTGGCATCTTTTGACAGCGTAAAAAATTTCACGTTTTTTTACCTTCATGGCTGAAAACACCAGTAAAAGGCGCGCGCGTGAAATTTCGCACCCCCGGAAAATTTTCATCCGAGTCCATTTTTTCGTCCCTATCATCTCACCATGCATCAACAGGCACGAAAGCGTCGAAAATTTGGCATCTCTTGACAGCGTAAAAAATTTCGCATTTTTTGACCTTCTTGGCTGAAAACACCAGTAAAAGGCGCGCGCGCGAAATTTCTCACACCCGAAAAATTTTCATCCGAGTCCATTTTTTCGTCCCAATCATCTCACCATGCATCAACAGGCACGAAAGCGTCGAAAATTTGGCATCTTTTGACAGCGTAAAAAATTTAACGTTTTTTTACCTTCATGGCTGAAAACACCAGTAAAAGGCGCGCGCGTGAAATTTCGCACCCCCGGAAAATTTTCATCCGAGTCCATTTTTTTCGTCCCAATCATCTCACCATGAATCAACAGGCATGAAAGCGTCGAAAATTTGGCATCTTTTGACAGCGTAAAAAATTTCGCATTTTTTGTCCTTCTGGGCTAAAAACACAAGTAAAAGGCGCGCGCCCGAAATTTCGCACCACCGAAAAATTTTCATCCGAGTCCATTTTTTCGTCCCAATCATCGCACCATGCATCAAAAGGCACGAAAGCGTCGAAAGTTTGGCATCTTTTGACAGCGTAAAAAATTTCACGTTTTTTGACCTTCATGGCTGAAAACACCAGTAAAAGGCGCACGCGCGAAATTTCGCATCCCCGGAAAATTTTCATCCTAGACCATTTTTTCGTCCCAATCATCTCACCATGCATCAACAGGCACGAAAGCGTAAAAAATTTGGCATCTTTTGACAGCGTAAAAAATTTCGTGTTTTTTGACGTTCTTGGCTGAAAACACTAGTAAAAGGCGCGCGGGCGAAATTTCGCACCCCCGGAAAATTTTCATCCGAGTCCATTTTTTCGTCCCAATCATCTCACCACGCATCAACAGGCACGAAAGCGTCAAAAATTTGGCATCTTTTGACAGCGTAAAAAATTTCACGTTTTTTGACCTTCATGGCTGAAAACACCAGTAAAAGGCGCGCGCGCGAAATTTCGCATCCCCGGAAAATTTTCATCCGAGTCCATTTTTTCGTCCCAATCATCTCACCATGCATCAACAGGCACGAAAGCGTAAAAAATTTGGCATCTTTTGACAGCGTAAAAAATTTCGTGTTTTTTGACCTTCTTGGCTGAAAACACTAGTAAAAGGCGCGCGGGCGAAATTTCGCACCCCCGGAAAATTTTCATCCGAGTCCATTTTTTCGTCCCAATCATCTCACACGCATCAACAGGCACGAAAGCGTTGAAAATTTGGCATCTTTTGACAGCGTAAAAAATTTCGCATTTTTTGTTCTTCTTGGCTAAAAACACAAGTAAAAGGCGCGCGCCCGAAATTTCGCACCACCGAAAAATTTTCATCCGAGTCCATTTTTTCGTCCCAATCATCTCACCATGCATCAAAAGGCACGAAAGCGTCGAAAATTTGGCATCTTTTGACAGCGTAAAAAATTTCACGTTTTTTGACCTTCTTGCTGAAAACACCAGTAAAAGGCGCTCGCACGAAATTTCGCACCCCCAGAAAATTTTCATCTGAGTCCATTTTTTCGTCCCAATCATCTCACCATGCATCAACAGGCACGAAAGCGTCGAAAATTTGGCATCTTTTGATAGCTTAAAAAATTTCACGTTTTTTGTACTTCTTATCTAAAAACACAAGTAAAAGGCGCGCGCCCGAAATTTCGCACCACCGAAAAATTTTCATCCGAGTCCATTTTTTCGTCCCAATCATCTCACCATGCATCAACAGGCACGAAAGCGTCAAAAATTTGGCATCTTTTGACAGCGTAAAAAATTTCGTGTTTTTTGACCTTCTTGGCTGAAAACACTAGTAAAAGGCGCGCGGGCGAAATTTCGCACCCCCGGAAAATTTTCATCCGAGTCTATTTTTTCGTCCCAATCATCTCACCATGCATCAACAGGCATGAAAGCGTTGAAAATTTGGCATCTTTTGACAGCGTAAAAAATTTCACATTTTTTGTCCTTCTTGGCTAAAAACACAAGTAAAAGGCGCGCGCCCGAAATTTCGCACCACCGAAAAATTTTCATCCGAGTCCATTTTTTCGTCCCAATCATCTCACCATGCATCAAAAGGCACGAAAGCGTCGAAAATTTGGCATCTATTGACAGCGTAAAAAAATTCACGTTTTTTTACCTTCATGGCTGAAAACACCAGTAAAAGGCGCGCGCGTGAAATTTAGCATCCCGGGAAAATTTTCATCCGAGTCCATTTTTTCGTCCCAATCATCTCACCATGCATCAACAGGCACGAAAGCGTCGAAAATTTGGCATCTTTTGACAGCGTAAAAAATTTCGCATTTTTTGTCCTTCTTGGCTAAAAACACAAGTAAAAGGCCGTAAAAATGAAACATGAGATCATTTCGGCCGTAAAAAGATTAAATCGTCAATTAAGATGAGGTCACTTCGGCCGAGATAACACGAGGCCGTAAAGAAAAATAGGGTTTCGGCCGTAATAAAAATTGAATCATTACAGCCGAAAGTGAATTAAGTCAATTCCTTACGGTCGTAAAACAACGAAATCAGATCAAATCCATATGAAAAGTTCAAACAAAAACGTTACGGCCGAGAATGAAAACTGATTCGAATAGGGCGTAAAAAATTTAAACCATCGATAAACCGGGCGTAACAAGTCAAATCAATATCCATTACTCATGGCGTAAAAACAACGTTCGGATAAAAATATTACGGCCGTAAAGATTGAAAGTTTAGAATTCAGAAATCATTCATTGCGAGGCCGTAAAATTAATAAAGCCGACACATCAAATTAAAGTCGTAAATCCATAAGTCGACAGTGTAATTTGAAAAAAAATCCAATCGGCGTCGGATTTTAAACCGAAAGTAGATAAATAAGAAAAATTTATCGTGACCTTTATCTGCAAAAGGAAAAAAAATGTTAGTTTATTCACAAAAATAATTAAAACAATTAATACATATTTATAAAGAATTATTTATAATTTATTTACATCTCCTAATAATTCATAAAAAATCAGAAATTAATTAATAAAATATTCCCCGGCAACGGCGCCAAAAACTTGATGCGTTGTATTTGTAACAATAAAATTTGCTAGCAAGTGCACTAGTCGCTCAAGTAATATAGTAATAGGAGTAAGAGTGTCGAACCCACGAGGAATATTATTAATTCAATATCTGGATTTATAAATTAATAAGAGAGGAAAAACATGGATTTTTGGAAAGAGGTTTTATGAAATAAAATAAGGAAAATAAGATAATGGTGTTGAAGTTAGGCCTTAGGATGAAAATAGATTAGGATAAATATTTGAACCATAAAAGATAAATTTAATCTTTAAAGATGGATTAGGAATTTTCTCAAGTTATTAATTTACAAGATTAACATCACAGAGTCCACAAACTGGTAATTCTGCTATTTAATTCGGTAAATCAAACTATTTTAAATTTAATCAAACCTAAAGTCCCACAAACTGGTATTCGTCAGATAAGATTAAAATTAAGATGCATTAATATGAAAATCCTAGGCTATTAATCACTCCACAAACTGGTTAGATTAACAGACCACATAAATTTGATTCTCCACACACTAGTTATCAAATTTATGTCAATTATTAATTTCACATAAAATCAATTAATTTAATTAATGAATTCTGAAATTAAATAATCCACAAACTGGTAAGTACTCAACTCAGAAATCCAAATAATTAAATCAAAAGCATTAAGCACAATTAACTAATTGATCAGAAAAGATTAAAACAAATAATATAGGGTCCAAATAGTTTCTCTTCAATAATAATCTCCTAAAACGAAATAAATAAAAATATGGAGTTCATCCTAGAAATTTTGGAGAGATAATAACAAAGTAATAATAATTGGAAGAATTACACCCAAATAGACAAAAGTCGAAGCTTCGGATCACGGGTAGACAGTCGGGCAGCCTCTCGGACTTGATCAGGGTCGCGATCAACTTCCAGCCATCGCACCTCTCTCCTCTTGGTCGTAGCCTGCAGAGCTCACGACTCGCCGTGGAAGAAACCTGAACTTCAGAGCACGAATTGAAACGATGGATTCTTCACGTATTTATAGGGTGCGGACGGCCTTCAATTTGATCTCGGCCGTAACATCGTACGGTTAACTTTAAAATTATAAGATAAACTCGGCCAAAGATAAATCCTTTTATCATTACGCCAAAAGATAAACTCATTTTTTATCTTTTTACGCCCTTCATCTTCATGCCATTACGCCCTCCAAATTTCGGCCGTAACATATTTATCTTCATGCCATTACGCCCAAAAGATAAAATCATTTATCTTTACTCCTTTAACTCTCGGACGTAACAACTTGGGTGTAAAGCCAAATCTCGGCCGTAAGGAATTTCTTTGAATTTCGGCCGAGATTCGAATTTTCCTGCAAATATTTATCAAAATATAGTTAATCCATCCACAATTAAAATATTCAGCGATTTTAATAATTAAAATTGATAAATCCGGAATTATGATTAAAAGTGACTAAAAATGATGCATGCCATGATCAAATTATAGAAAATTTAATTAAAATAATTAACTAAAATATGTTGTATTTTGCATGCATCAAGGTACGAAAGCGTCGAAAATTTGGCATCTTTTGACAGCGTAAAAAATTTCGCATTTTTTGACCTTCATGGCTGAAAACACCAGTAAAAGGCGCGCGCGCGAAATTTAGCATCCCCAAAAAATTTTCATCCGAGTCCATTTTTTCGTCCCAATCATCTCACCAGGCATCAACAGGCACGAAAGCGTCGAAAATTTGGCATCTTTTGACAGCGTCAAAAGTTTAGCATTTTTTGACCTTCTTGGCTGAAAATTTGAGTAAAAGGCGCGCGCCCGAAATTTCGCACCACCGAAAAATTTTCATCCGAGTCCATTTTTTCGTCCCAATAATCTCACCTTGCATCAACAGGCACGAAAGCGTCGAAAATTTGACATCTTTTGACAGCGTAAAAAATTTCGCATTTTTTGTCCTTCTTGGCTAAAAACACAGGTAAAAGGCGCGCGCCCGAAATTTCGCACCACCGAAAAATTTTCATCCGAGTCCATTTTTTCGTCCCAATCATCTCACCATGCATCAAAAGGCTCGAAAGCGTCAAAAATTTGGCATCTTTTGACAGCGTAAAAAATTTCACGTTTTTTGACCATCTTGCTGAAAACACCAGTAAAAGGCGCTCGCGCGAAATTTCGCACCCCCGGAAAATTTTCATCCGAGTCCATTTTTTCGTCCCAATCATCTCACCACGCATCAATAGGCACGAAAGCGTCAAAAATTTGGCATCTTTTGACAGTGTAAAAAATTTAGCATTTTTTGACCTTCTTGGCTGAAAACACGAGTAAAAGGCGCGCGCCCGAAATTTCGCAGTACCGAAAAATTTTCATCCGAGTCCATTTTTTCGTCCCAATCATCTCACCATGCATCAACATGCACGAAAGCGTCGAAAATTTGGCATCTCTTGACAGCGTAAAAAATTTTGCATTTTTTGACCTTCTTGGCAGAAAACACCAGTAAAAGGCGCGCGCGCGAAATTTCGCACCCCCGGAAAATTTTCATCCGAGTCCATTTTTTCGTCCCAATCATCTCACCATGCATCAACAGGCACGAAAGCGTCAAAAATTTGGCATCTTTTGACAGCGTAAAAAATTTCACGTTTTTTGACCTTTATGGCTGAAAACACCAGTAAAAGGCGCGCGCGCGAAATTTCGCATCCCCGGAAAATTTTCATCCGAGTCCATTTTTTCGTCCCAATCATCTCACCATGCATCAACAGGCACGAAAGCGTAAAAAATTTGGCATCTTTTGACAGCGTAAAAAATTTCGTGTTTTTTGACCTTGTTGGCTGAAAACACTAGTAAAAGGCGCGCGGGCGAAATTTCGCACCCCCGGAAAATTTTCATCCGAGTCCATTTTTTCGTCCCAATCATCTCACCACGCATCAATAGGTACGAAAGCGTCGAAAATTTGGCATCTTTTGACAGCGTAAAAAATTTCGCATTTTTTGACCTTCATGGCTGAAAACACCAGTAAAAGGCGCGCGCGCGAAATATAGCATCCCCAAAAAATTAACATCCGAGTCCATTTTTTCGTCCCAATCATCTCACCATGCATCATCAGGCACGAAAGCGTCGAAAATTTGGCATCTTTTGACAGCGTAAAAAATTTCACGTTTTTTGACCTTCTTGCTGAAAACACAGTAAAAGGCGCTCGCGCGAAATTTCGCACCCCCGGAAAATTTTCATCCGAGTCCATTTTTTCGTCCCAATCAACTCACCATGCATCAACAGGCACGAAAGCGTCGAAAATTTGGCATCTTTTGACAGCGTAAAAAATTTCGCATTTTTTGTCCTTCTTAGCTAAAAACACAAGTAAAAGGCGCGCGCCCGAAATTTCGCACCACCGAAAAATTTTCATCCGAGTCCATTTTTTTATCCCAATCATCTCACCATGCATCAAAAGGCATGAAAGCGTCGATAATTTGGCATCTTTTGACAGCGTAAAAAATTTCACGTTTTTTTGACCTCCATGGCTGAAAACACCAGTAAAAGGCGCTCGCGCGAAATTTCGCACCCCCGAAAAATTTTCATCCGAGTCCATTTTTTCATCCCAATCATCTCACCATGCATCAACAGGCACGAAAGCGTAAAAAATTTGGCATCTTTTGACAGCGTAAAAAATTTCGCATTTTTTGTCCTTCTTGGCTAAAAACACAAGTAAAAGGCGCGCGCCCCAAATTTCGTACCACCAAAAAATTTTCATCCGAGTCCTTTTTTCGTCCCAATCATCTCACCATGCATCAACAGGCACGAAAGCGTCAAAAATTTGGCATCTCTTGACAGCGTAAAAAATTTCGCATTTTTTGACCTACTTGGCTGAAAACACCAGTAAAAGGCGCGCGCGCGAAATTTCGCACCCCCGGAAAATTTTCATCCGAGTCCATTTTTTCGTCCCAATCATCTCACCACGCATCAATAGGCACGAAAGCGTAAAAAATTTGACATCTTTTGACAGCGTAAAAAATTTCACGTTTTTTTACCTTCATGGCTGAAAACACCAGTGAAAGGCACGCGCGCGAAATTTCGCATCCCCGGAAAATTTTCATCCGAGTCCATTTTTTCGTCCCAATCATCTCACCATGCATCAACAGGCACGAAAGCGTCGAAAATTTGGCATCTTTTGACAGCGCAAAAAATTTCGTGTTTTTTGACCTTCCTGGCTGAAAACACCAGTAAAAGGCGCTCGCGCGAAATTTCGCACCCCCGGAAAATTTTCATCCGAGTCCATTTTTTCGTCCCAATCATCTCACCATGCTTCAACAGGCACGAAAGCGTCGAAAATTTGGCATCTTTTGACAGCGTAAAAAATTTCGCATTTTTTGTCCTTCTTGGCTAAAAACACAAGTAAAAGGCGCGCGCCCGAAATTTCGCACCACCGAAAAATTTTCATCCGAGTGCATTTTTTCGTCCCAATCATCTCACCATGCATCAACAGGCACGAAAGCGTCGAAAATTTGGCATCTCTTGATAGCGTAAAAAATTTCGCATTTTTTGACCTTCTTGGCTGAAAACACCAGTAAAAGGCGCGCGCGCGAAATTTTGCACCCCCGGAAAATTTTCATCCGAGTCCATTTTTTCGTCCCAATCATCTCACCACGCATCAACAGGCACGAAAGCGTAAAAAATTTGGCATCTTTTGACAGCGTAAAAAATTTCACGTTTTTTGACCTTCATGGCTGAAAACACCAGTAAAAGGCGCGCGCGCGAAATTTCGCATCCCCGGAAAATTTTCATCCGAGTCCATTTTTTCGTCCCAATCATCTCACCATGCATCAACAGGAACGAAAGTGTAAAAAATTTGGCATCTTTTCACAGCGTAAAAAATTTCGTGTTTTTTGACATTTTTGGCTGAAAACACTAGTAAAAGGCGCGCGGGCGAAATTTCGCACCCCCGGAAAATTTTCATCCGAGTCCATTTTTTCGTCCCCATCATCTCACCACGCATCAACAGGCACGAAAGCGTCGAAAATTTGGCATCTTTTGACAGCGTAAAAAATTTCGCATTTTTTGTCCTTCTTGGCTAAAAACACAAGTAAAAGGCGCGCGCCCGAAATTTCGCACCACCGAAAAATTTTCATCCGAGTCCATTTTTTCGTCCCAATCATCTCACCACGCATCAATAGGCACGAAGGCGTAAAAAATTTGGCATCTTTTGACAGCGTAAAAAATTTCACGTTTTTTGACCTTCATGGCTGAAAATACCAGTAAAAGGCGCGCGCGCGAAATTTCGCTTCCCCGGAAATTTTCATCCGAGTCCATTTTTTCGTCCCAATCATCTCACCATGCATCAATAGGCACGAAAGCGTAAAAAATTTGGCATCTCTTGACAGCGTAAAAAATTTCGCGTTTTTTGACCTTGTTGGCTGAAAACACCAGTAAAAGGCGCGCGCGCGAAATTTCGCACCTCCGGAAAATTTTCATCCGTGTCCATTTTTTCGTCCCAATCATCTCACCACGCATCAACAGGCACGAAGGCGTAAAAAATTTGGCATCTTTTGACAGCGTAAAAAATTTCACGTTTTTTGACCTTCATGGCTGAAAATACCAGTAAAAGGCGCGCGCGCGAAATTTCGCATCCCCGGAAATTTTCATCCGAGTCCATTTTTTCGTCCCAATCATCTCACCATGCATCAACAGGCACGAAAGCGTAAAAAATTTGGCATCTTTTGACAGCGTAAAAAATTTCGCGTTTTTTGACCTTCTTGGCTGAAAACACCAGTAAAAGGCGCGCGCGCGAAATTTCGCATCCGCGGAAAATTTTCATCCGAGTCCATTTTTTCGTCCCAATCATCTCACCACGCATCAACAGGCACGAAAGCGTCGAAAATTTGGCATCTTTTGACAGCGTAAAAAATTTCGCGTTTTTTGACCTTCATGGCTGAAAACACCAGTAAAAGGCGCGCGCGCGAAATTTAGCATCCCCAAAAAATTTTCATCCGAGTCCATTTTTTCGTCCCAATCATCTCACCACGCATCAACAGGCACGAAAGCGTCGAAAATTTGGCATCTTTTGACAGCGTAAAAAATTTAGCATTTTTTGACCTTCTTGGTTGAAAACACGAGTAAAAGGCGCGCGCCCGAAATTTCGCACCACCGAAAAATTTTCATCCGAGTCCATTTTTTCGTCACAATCATCTCACCACGCATCAACAGGCCCGAAAGCGTAAAAAATTTGGCATCTTTTGACAGCGTAAAAAATTTAGCATTTTTTGACCTTCTTGGCTGAAAACACGAGTAAAAGGCGCGCGCCCGAAATTTCGCACCACCGAAAAATTTTCATCCGAGTCCATTTTTTCGTCCCAATCATCTCACCTTGCATCAATAGGCACGAAAGCGTCGAAAATTTGGTATCTTTTGATAGCGTAAAAAATTTCACGTTTTTTGACCTTCTTGCTGAAAACACCAGTAAAAGGCGCTCGCGCGAAATTTCGCACCCCCGGAAAATTTTCATCCAAGTCCATTTTTTCGTCCCAATCATCTCACCACACATCAACAGGCACGAAAGCGTAAAAAATTTGGCATCTTTTCACAGCGTAAAAAAATTAGCATTTTTTGACCATCTTGGCTGAAAACACGAGTAAAAGGCGCGCGCCCGAAATTTCGCACCACCGAAAAATTTTCATCCGAGTCCATTTTTTCGTCCCAATCATCTCACCATCCATCAACAGGCACGAAAGCGTCGAAAATTTGGCATCTCTTGACAGCGTAAAAAATTTCGCGTTTTTTGACCTTCTTGGCTGAAAACACCAGTAAAAGGCGCTGCGCGCGAAATTTCGCACCCCCGGAAAATTTTCATCCGAGTCCATTTTTTCGTCCCAATCATCTCACCACGCATCAACAGGCACGAAAGCGTAAAAAATTTTGCATCCTTTGACAGCGTAAAAAATTTCACGTTTTTTGACCTTCATGGCTGAAAACACCAGTAAAAGGCGCGCGCGAGAAATTTCGCATCCCCGGAAAATTTTCATCCGAGTCCATTTTTTCGTCCCAATCATCTCACCATGCATCAACAGGCACGAAAGCGTAAAAAATTTGGCATGTTTTTACAGCGTAAAAAATTTCGTGTTTTTTGACCTTCTTGGCTGAAAATAATAGTAAAAGGCGGGCGGGCGAAATTTCGCACCCCCGGAAAATTTTCATCCGAGTCCATTTTTTCGTCCGAATCATCTCACCACGCATCAATAGGCACGAAAGCGTCGAAAATTTGGCATCTTTTGACAGCGTAAAAAATTTCGCGTTTTTTGACCTTCATGGCTGAAAACACCAGTAAAAGGCGCGCGCGCGAAATTTAGCATCCCCGAAAAATTTTCATCCGAGTCCATTTTTTCGTCCCAATCATCTCACCATGCATCAACAGGCACGAAAGCGTCAAAAATTTGGCATCTTTTGACAGCGTAAAAAATATCGTGTTTTTTGACCTTCATGGCTGAAAACACCAGTAAAAGGCGCGCGCGTGAAATTTAGCATCCCCGGAAAATTTTCATCCGAGTCCATTTTTTCGTCCCAATCATCTCACCATGCATCAACAGGCACGAAAGCGTCGAAAATTTGGCATCTTTTGACAGCGTAAAAAATTTCGCATTTTTTGTCCTTCTTTGCTAAAAACACAAGTAAAAGCTGCGCGCCCGAAATTTCGCACCACCGAAAAATTTTCATCCGAGTCCATTTTTTCGTCCCAATCATCTCACCATGCATCAAAAGGCATGAAAGCGTCGAAAATTTGGCATCTTTTGACAGCGTAAAAAATTTCACGTTTTTTGACCTTCTTGCTGAAAACACACCAGTAAAAGGCGCTCGCGCGAAATTTCGCACCCCCGAAAAATTTTCATCCGAGTCCATTTTTTCGACCCAATCATCTCACCACGCATCAACAGGCACGAAAGCGTAAAAAATTTGGCATCTTTTGACAGCGTAAAAAATTTAGCATTTTTTGACCTTCTTGGCTGAAAAACGAGTAAAAGGCGCGCGCCCGAAATTTCGCACCACCGAAAAATTTTCATCCGAGTCCATTTTTTCATCCCAATCATCTCACCTTGCATCAACAGGCACGAAAGCGTCGAAAATTTGGCATCTTTTTATAGTGTAAAAAATTTCATGTTTTTTGACCTTCTTGCTGAAAACACCAGTAAAAGGCGCTCGCGCGAAATTTCGCACCCCCGGAAAATTTTCATCCGAGTCCATTTTTTCGTCCCAATCATGTCACCACGCATCAACAGGCACGAAAGCATAAAAAATTTGGCATCTTTTGACAGCGTAAAAAAATTAGCATTTTTTGACCTTCTTGGCTGAAAACACGAGTAAAAGGCGCGCGCCCGAAATTTCGCACCACCGAAAAATTTTCATCCGAGTCCATTTTTTCGTACCAATCATCTCTCCATGCATCAACAGGCACGAAAGCGTAAAAAATTTGGCATCTCTTGACAGCGTAAAAAATTTCGCGTTTTTTGACCTTCTTGGCTGAAAACACCAGTAAAAGGCGCGTGCGAAATTTCGCACCCCCGAAAAATTTTCATCCGTGTCCATTTTTTCGTCCCAATCATCTCACCACGCATCAACAGGCACGAAGGCGTAAAAAATTTGGCATCTTTTGACAGCGTAAAAAATTTCACGTTTTTTTACCTTCATGGCTGAAAACACCAGTAAAAGGCGCGCGCGCGAAATTTCGCATCCGCGGAAAATTTTCATCCGAGTCCATTTTTTCGTCCCAATCATCTCACCACGCATCAACAGGCACGAAAGCGTCGAAAATTTGGCTTCTTTTGACAGCGTAAAAATTTCGCATTTTTTGTCCTTCTTGGCTAAAAACACAAGTAAAAGGCGCTCGCGCGAAATTTCGCACCCCCGGAAAAATTTCATCCGAGTCCATTTTTTCATCCCAAATCATCTCATCATGCATCAACAGGCACGAAAGCGTCGAAAATTTGGCATCTTTTGACAGCGTAAAAAATTTCGCATTTTTTGTCCTTCTTGGCTAAAAACACAAGTAAAAGGCGCGCGCCCAAAATTTCGCACCACCGAAAAATTTTCATCCGAGTCCATTTTTTCGTCCCAATCATCTCACCACGCATCAATAGGTATGAAAGCGTCGAAAATTTGGCATCTTTTGACAGCGTAAAAAATTTCACATTTTTTGACCTTCATGGCTGAAAACACCAGTAAAAGGCGCGCGCGCGAAATTTAGCATCCCCAAAAAATTTTCATCCGAGTCCATTTTTTCGTCCCAATCATCTCACCATGCATCAACAGGCACGAAAGCGTCGAAAATTTGAAATCTTTTGACAGCGTAAAAAATTTCGTGTTTTTTGACCTTCATGGCTGAAAACACCAATAAAAGTCGCGCGCGTGAAATTTAGCATCCCCGGAAAATTTTCATCCGAGTCCATTTTTTCATCCCAATCATCTCACCATGCATCAAAAGCCACGAAAGCGTCGAAAATTTGGCATCTTTTGACAGCGTAAAAAATATCGCATTTTTTGTCCTTCTTGGCTAAAAACACAAGTAAAAGCTGCGCGCCCGAAATTTTGCACCACCGAAAAATTTTCATCCGAGTCCATTTTTTCGTCCCAATCATCTCACCATGCATCAAAAGGCACGAAAGCGTCAAAAATTTGGCATCTTTTGACAGCGTAAAAAATTTCACGTTTTTTGACCTTCTTGCTGAAAACACCAGTAAAAGGCGCTCGCGCGAAATTTCGCACCCCCGGAAAATTTTCATCCGAGTCCATTTTTTTGTGCCAATCATCTCACCACGCATCAATAGGCACGAAAGCGTAAAAAATTTGGCATCTTTTGACAGCGTAAAAAATTTAGCATTTTTTTACCTTCTTGGCTGAAAAACGAGTAAAAGGCGCGCGCCCGAAATTTCGCACCACCGAAAAATTTTCATCCGAGTCCATTTTTTCGTCCCAATCATCTCACCTTGCATCAACAGGCACGAAAGCGTCGAAAATTTGGCATGTTTTGATAGTGTAAAAAATTTCATGTTTTTTGACCTTCTTGCTGAAAAAACCAGTAAAAGGCGCTCGCGCGAAATTTCGCACCCCCGGAAAATTTTCATCCGAGTCCATTTTTTCGTCCCAATCATCTCACCACGCATCAACAGGCACGAAAGCGTAAAAAATTTGGCATCTTTTGACAGCGTAAAAAAATTAGCATTTTTTGACCTTCTTGGCTGAAAACACGAGTAAAAGGCGCGCGCCCGAAATTTCGCACCACCGAAAAATTTTCATCCGAGTCCATTTTTTCGTACCAATCATCTCACCATGCATCAACAGGCACGAAAGCGTAAAAAATTTGGCATCTCTTGACAGCGTAAAAAATTTCGCGTTTTTTGACCTTCTTGGCTGAAAACACCAGTAAAAGGCGCGCGCGCGAAATTTCGCACCCCCGGAAAATTTTCATCCGTGTCCATTTTTTCGTCCCAATCATCTCACCACGCATCAACAGGCACGAAGGCGTAAAAAATTTGGCATCTTTTGACAGCGTAAAAAATTTCACGTTTTTTGACCTTCATGGCTGAAAACACCAGTAAAAGGCGCGCGCAGCGAAATTTCGCATCCGCGGAAAATTTTCATCCGAGTCCATTTTTTCGTCCCAATCATCTCACCACGCATCAACAGGCACGAAAGCGTCGAAAATTTGGCTTCTTTTGACAGCGTAAAAAATTTCGCATTTTTTGTCCTTCTTGGCTAAAAACACAAGTAAAAGGCGCGCGCCCGAAATTTCGCACCACCGAAAAATTTTCATCCGAGTCCATTTTTTCGTCCCAATCATCTCACCACGCATCAATAGGTACGAAAGCGTCGAAAATTTGGCATCTTTTGATAGCGTAAAAAATTTCGCATTTTTTGACCTTCATGGCTGAAAACACCAGTAAAAGGCGCGCGCGCGAAATTTAGCATCCCCAAAAAATTTTCATCCGAGTCCATTTTTTCGTCCCAATCATCTCACCATTCATCAACAGGTACGAAAGCGTCGAAAATTTGGCATCTTTTGACAGCGTAAAAAAATTCGTGTTTTTTGACCTTCATGGCTGAAAACACCAGTAAAAGGCGCGCGCGTGAAATTTAGCATCCCCGAAAAATTTTCATCCGAGTCCATTTTTTCGTCCCAATCATCTCACCATGCATCAATAGGCACGAAAGCGTCGAAAATTTGGCATCTTTTGACAGCGTAAAAAATATCGCATTTTTTGTCCTTCTTGGCTAAAAACACAAGTAAAAGCTGCGCGCCCGAAATTTTGCACCACCAAAAAATTTTCATCCGAGTCTATTTTTTCGTCCCAATCATCTCACCATGCATCAAAAGGTACGAAAGCGTCGAAAATTTGGCATCTTTTGACAGCGTAAAAAATTTCACGTTTTTTGACCTTCTTGCTGAAAACACTAGTAAAAGGCGCTCGCGCGAAATTTCGCACCCCCGGAAAATTTTCATCCGAGTCCATTTTTTCGTCCCAATCATCTCACCACGCATCAACAGGCACGAAAGCGTAAAAAATTTGGCATCTTTTGACAGCGTAAAAAAATTAGCATTTTTTGACCTTATTGGCTGAAAACACGAGTAAAAGGCGCGCGCCCGAAATTTCGCACCACCGAAAAATTTTCATCCGAGTCCATTTTTTCGTACCAATCATCTCACCATGCATCAATAGGCACGAAAGCGTAAAAAATTTGGCATCTCTTGACAGCGTAAAAAATTTCGCGTTTTTTGACCTTGTTGGCTGAAAACACCAGTAAAAGGCGCGCGCGCGAAATTTCGCACCTCCGGAAAATTTTCATCCGTGTCCATTTTTTCGTCCCAATCATCTCACCACGCATCAACAGGCACGAAGGCGTAAAAAATTTAGCATCTTTTGACAGCGTAAAAAATTTCACGTTTTTTGACCTTCATGGCTGAAAACACCAGTAAAAGGCGCGCTCGCGAAATTTCGCATCCGCGGAAAATTTTAATCCGAGTCCATTTTTTCGTCCCAATCATCTCACCACGCATCAACAGGCACGAAAGCGTCGAAAATTTGGCATCTTTTGACAGCGTAAAAAATTTCGCATTTTTTGTCCTTCTTGGCTAAAAACACAAGTAAAAGGCGCTCGCGCGAAATTTCGCACCCCCGGAAAAATTTCATCCGAGTCCATTTTTTCATCCCAAATCATCTCATCATGCATCAACAGGCACGAAAGCGTCAAAAATTTGGCATCTTTTGACAGCGTAAAAAATTTCACATTTTTTGTCCTTCTTGGCTAAAAACACAAGTAAAAGGCGCGCGCCCGAAATTTCGCACCACCGAAAAATTTTCCTCCGAGTCCATTTTTTAGTCCCAATCATCTCACCACGCATCAATAGGTACGAAAGCGTCGAAAATTTGGCATCTTTTGACAGCGTAAAAAATTTCGCATTTTTTGACCTTCATGGCTGAAAACACCAGTAAAAGAGGCGCGCGGCGCGAAATTTAGCATCCCCAAAAAATTTTCATCCGAGTCCATTTTTTCGTCCCAATCATCTCACCATGCATCAACAGGCACGAAAGCATCGAAAATTTGGCATCTTTTGACAGCGTAAAAAATTTCGTGTTTTTTGACCTTCATGGCTGAAAACACCAGTAAAAGGCGCGCGCAGTGAAATTTAGCATCCCCGAAAAATTTTCATCCGAGTCCGTTTTTTCGTCCCAATCATCTCACCATGCATCAATAGGCACGAAAGCGTCGAAAATTTGGCATCTTTTGACAGCGTAAAAAATATCGCATTTTTTGTCCTTCTTGGCTAAAAACACAAGTAAAAGCTGCGCGCCCGAAATTTTGCACCACCAAAAAATTTTCATCCGAGTCTATTTTTTCGTCCCAATCATCTCACCATGCATCAAAAGGTACGAAAGCGTCGAAAATTTGGCATCTTTTGACAGCGTAAAAAATTTCACGTTTTTTGACCTTCTTGCTGAAAACACTAGTAAAAGGCGCTCGCGCGAAATTTCGCACCCCCGGAAAATTTTCATCCGAGTACATTTTTTCGTCCCAATCATCTCACCACGCATCAACAGGCACGAAAGCGTAAAAAATTTGGCATCTTTTGACAGCGTAAAAAAATTAGCATTTTTTGACCTTATTGGCTGAAAACACGAGTAAAAGGCGCGCGCCCGAAATTTCGCACCACCGAAAAATTTTCATCCGAGTCCATTTTTTCGTACCAATCATCTCACCATGCATCAATAGGCACGAAAGCGTAAAAAATTTGGCATCTCTTGACAGCGTAAAAAATTTCGCGTTTTTTGACCTTGTTGGCTGAAAACACCAGTAAAAGGCGCGCAGCAGCGAAATTTCGCACCTCCGGAAAATTTTCATCCGTGTCCATTTTTTCGTCCCAATCATCTCACCACGCATCAACAGGCACGAAGGCGTAAAAAATTTGGCATCTTTTGACAGCGTAAAAAATTTCACGTTTTTTGACCTTCATGGCTGAAAACACCAGTAAAAGGCGCGCTCGCGAAATTTCGCATCCGCGGAAAATTTTAATCCGAGTCCATTTTTTCGTCCCAATCATCTCACCACGCATCAACAGGCACGAAAGCGTCGAAAATTTGGCATCTTTTGACAGCGTAAAAAATTTCGCATTTTTTGTCCTTCTTGGCTAAAAACACAAGTAAAAGGCGCTCGCGCGAAATTTCGCACCCCCGGAAAAATTTCATCCGAGTCCATTTTTTCATCCCAAATCATCTCATCATGCATCAACAGGCACGAAAGCGTCAAAAATTTGGCATCTTTTGACAGCGTAAAAAATTTCACATTTTTTGTCCTTCTTGGCTAAAAACACAAGTAAAAGGCGCGCGCCCGAAATTTCGCACCACCGAAAAATTTTCCTCCGAGTCCATTTTTTAGTCCCAATCATCTCACCACGCATCAATAGGTACGAAAGCGTCGAAAATTTGGCATCTTTTGACAGCGTAAAAAATTTCGCATTTTTTGACCTTCATGGCTGAAAACACCAGTAAAAGGCGCGCGCGGCGAAATTTAGCATCCCCAAAAAATTTTCATCCGAGTCCATTTTTTCGTCCCAATCATCTCACCATGCATCAACAGGCACGAAAGCATCGAAAATTTGGCATCTTTTGACAGCGTAAAAAATTTCGTGTTTTTTGACCTTCATGGCTGAAAACACCAGTAAAAGGCGCGCGCGTGAAATTTAGCATCCCCCGAAAATTTTCATCCGAGTCCATTTTTTCATCCCAATCATCTCACCATGCATCAACAGGCACGAAAGCGTCGAAAATTTGGCATCTTTTGACAGCGTAAAAAATTTCGCATTTTTTGTCCTTCTTGGCTAAAAACACAAGTAAAAGCTGCGCGCCCGAAATTTTGCACCACCGAAAAATTTTCATCCGAGTCCATTTTTTCGTCCCAATCATCTCACCATGCATCAAAAGGCACGAAAGCGTCGAAAATTTGGCATCTTTTGACAGCGTAAAAAATTTCACGTTTTTTGACCTTCTTGCTGAAAACACAAGTAAAAGGCGCTCGCGCGAAATTTCGCACCCCCGGAAAATTTTCATCCGAGTCCATTTTTTCGTCCCAATCATCTCACCACGCATCAATAGGCACGAAAGCGTCAAAAATTTGGCATCTTTTGACAGCGTAAAAAATTTAGCATTTTTTGACCTTCTTGGCTGAAAACACGAGTAAAAGGCGCGAGCCCGAAATTTCGCACCACCGAAAAATTTTCATCCGAGTCCATTTTTTCGTCCCAATCATCTCACCATGCATCAAAAGGCACGAAAGCGTCGAAAATTTGGCATCTTTTGACAGCGTAAAAAATTTCACGTTTTTTGACCTTCTTGCTGAAAACACCAGTAAAAGGCGCTCGCGCGAAATTTCGCACCCCCGGAAAATTTTCATTCGAGTCCATTTTTTCGTCCCAATCATCTCACCACGCATCAATAGGCTCGAAAGCGTAAAAAATTTGGCATCTTTTGACAGCGTAAAAAATTTAGCATTTTTTGACCTTCTTGGCTGAAAAACGAGTAAAAGGCGCGCGCCCGAAATTTCGCACCACCGAAAAATTTTCATCCGAGTCCATTTTTTCGTCCCAATCATCTCACCTTGCATCAACAGGCACGAAAGCGTCGAAAATTTGGCATGTTTTGATAGTGTAAAAAATTTCATGTTTTTTGACCTTCTTGCTGAAAACACCAGTAAAAGGCGCTCGCGCGAAATTTCGCACCCCCGGAAAATTTTCATCCGAGTCCATTTTTTCGTCCCAATCATCTCACCACGCATCAACAGGCACGAAAGCGTAAAAAATTTGGCATCTTTTGACAGCGTAAAAAAATTAGCATTTTTTGACCTTCTTGGCTGAAAACACGAGTAAAAGGCGCGCGCCCGAAATTTCGCACCACCGAAAAATTTTCATCCGAGTCCATTTTTTCGTACCAATCATCTCACCATGCATCAACAGGCACGAAAGCGTAAAAAATTTGGCATCTCTTGACAGCGTAAAAAATTTCGCGTTTTTTGACCTTGTTGGCTGAAAACACCAGTAAAAGGCGCGCGCGCGAAATTTCGCACCTCCGGAAAATTTTCATCCGTGTCCATTTTTTCGTCCCAATCATCTCACCACGCATCAACAGGCACGAAGGCGTAAAAAATTTGGCATCTTTTGACAGCGTAAAAAATTTCACGTTTTTTGACATTCATGGCTGAAAACACCAGTAAAAGGCGCGCTCGCGAAATTTCGCATCCGCGGAAAATTTTAATCCGAGTCCATTTTTTCGTCCCAATCATCTCACCACGCATCAACAGGCACGAAAGCGTCGAAAATTTGGCATCTTTTGACAGCGTAAAAAATTTCGCATTTTTTGTCCTTCTTGGCTAAAAACACAAGTAAAAGGCGCTCGCGCGAAATTTCGCACCCCCGGAAAAATTTCATCCGAGTCCATTTTTTCATCCCAAATCATCTCACCATGCATCAACAGGCACGAAAGCGTAAAAAATTTGGCATCTTTTGACAGCGTAAAAAATTTCGCATTTTTTGTCCTTCTTGGCTAAAAACACAAGTAAAAGGCGCGCGCCCGAAATTTCGCACCACCGAAAAATTTTCCTCCGAGTCCATTTTTTAGTCCCAATCATCTCACCACGCATCAATAGGTACGAAAGCGTCGAAAATTTGGCATCTTTTGACAGCGTAAAAAATTTCGCATTTTTTGACCTTCATGGCTGAAAACACCAGTAAAAGGCGCGCGCGCAAAAATTAGCATCCCCAAAAAATTTTCATCCGAGTCCATTTTTTCGTCCCAATCATCTCACCATGCATCAACAGGCACGAAAGCATCGAAAATTTGGCATCTTTTGACAGCGTAAAAAATTTCGTGTTTTTTGACCTTCATGGCTGAAAACACCAGTAAAAGGCGCGCGCGTGAAATTTAGCATCCCCCGAAAATTTTCATCCGAGTCCATTTTTTCGTCCCAATCATCTCACCATGCATCAACAGGCACGAAAGCGTCGAAAATTTGGCATCTTTTGACAGCGTAAAAAATTTCGCATTTTTTGTCCTTCTTGGCTAAAAACACAAGTAAAAGCTGCGCGCCCGAAATTTTGCACCACCGAAAAATTTTCATCCGAGTCCATTTTTTCGTCCCAATCATCTCACCATGCATCAAAAGGCACGAAAGCGTCGAAAATTTGGCATCTTTTGACAGCGTAAAAAATTTCACGTTTTTTGACCTTCTTGCTGAAAACACAAGTAAAAGGCGCTCGCGCGAAATTTCGCACCCCCGGAAAATTTTCATCCGAGTCCATTTTTTCGTCCCAATCATCTCACCACGCATCAATAGGCACGAAAGCGTCAAAAATTTGGCATCTTTTGACAGCGTAAAAAATTTAGCATTTTTTGACCTTCTTGGCTGAAAACACGAGTAAAAGGCGCGCGCCCGAAATTTCGCACCACCGAAAAATTTTCATCCGAGTCCATTTTTTCGTCCCAATCATCTCACCTTGCATCAACAGGCACGAAAGCGTCGAAAATTTGGCATGTTTTGATAGTGTAAAAAATTTCATGTTTTTTGACCTTCTTGCTGAAAAAACCAGTAAAAGGCGCTCGCGCGAAATTTCGCACCCCCGGAAAATTTTCATCCGAGTCCATTTTTTCGTCCCAATCATCTCACCACGCATCAACAGGCACGAAAGCGTAAAAAATTTGGCATCTTTTGACAGCGTAAAAAAATTAGCATTTTTTGACCTTCTTGGCTGAAAACACGAGTAAAAGGCGCGCGCCCGAAATTTCGCACCACCGAAAAATTTTCATCCGAGTCCATTTTTTCGTACCAATCATCTCACCATGCATCAACAGGCACGAAAGCGTAAAAAATTTGGCATCTCTTGACAGCGTAAAAAATTTCGCGTTTTTTGACCTTCTTGGCTGAAAACACCAGTAAAAGGCGCGCGTGCGAAATTTCGCACCCCCGGAAAATTTTCATCCGTGTCCATTTTTTCGTCCCAATCATCTCACCACGCATCAACAGGCACGAAGGCGTAAAAAATTTGGCATCTTTTGACAGCGTAAAAAATTTCACGTTTTTTGACCTTCATGGCTGAAAACACCAGTAAAAGGCGCGCGCGCGAAATTTCGCATCCGCGGAAAATTTTCATCCGAGTCCATTTTTTCGTCCCAATCATCTCACCACGCATCAACAGGCACGAAAGCGTCGAAAATTTGGCTTCTTTTGACAGCGTAAAAAATTTCGCATTTTTTGTCCTTCTTGGCTAAAAACACAAGTAAAAGGCGCGCGCCCGAAATTTCGCACCACCAAAAAATTTTCATCCGAGTCCATTTTTTCGTCCCAATCATCTCACCACGCATCAATAGGTACGAAAGCGTCGAAAATTTGGCATCTTTTGATAGCGTAAAAAATTTCGCATTTTTTGACCTTCATGGCTGAAAACACCAGTAAAAGGCGCGCGCGCGAAATTTAGCATCCCCAAAAAATTTTCATCCGAGTCCATTTTTTCGTCCCAATCATCTCACCATTCATCAACAGGTACGAAAAGCGTCGAAAATTTGGCATCTTTTGACAGCGTAAAAAAATTCGTGTTTTTTGACCTTCATGGCTGAAAACACCAGTAAAAGGCGCGCGCGTGAAATTTAGCATCCCCGAAAAATTTTCATCCGAGTCCATTTTTTCGTCCCAATCATCTCGCCATGCATCAATAGGCACGAAAGCGTCGAAAATTTGGCATCTTTTGACAGCGTAAAAAATATCGCATTTTTTGTCCTTCTTGGCTAAAAACACAAGTAAAAGCTGCGCGCCCGAAATTTTGCACCACCAAAAAATTTTCATCCGAGTCTATTTTTTCGTCCCAATCATCTCACCATGCATCAAAAGGTACGAAAGCGTCGAAAATTTGGCATCTTTTGACAGCGTAAAAAATTTCACGTTTTTTGACCTTCTTGCTGAAAACACTAGTAAAAGGCGCTCGCGCGAAATTTCGCACCCCCGGAAAATTTTCATCCGAGTCCATTTTTTCGTCCCAATCATCTCACCACGCATCAACAGGCACGAAAGCGTAAAAAATTTGGCACCTTTTGACAGCGTAAAAAAATTAGCATTTTTTGACCTTATTGGCTGAAAACACGAGTAAAAGGCGCGCGCCCGAAATTTCGCACCACCGAAAAATTTTCATCCGAGTCCATTTTTTCGTACCAATCATCTCACCATGCATCAATAGGCACGAAAGCGTAAAAAATTTGGCATCTCTTGACAGCGTAAAAAATTTCGCGTTTTTTGACCTTGTTGGCTGAAAACACCAGTAAAAGGCGCGCAGCGCGAAATTTCGCACCTCCGGAAAATTTTCATCCGTGTCCATTTTTTCGTCCCAATCATCTCACCACGCATCAACAGGCACGAAGGCGTAAAAAATTTGGCATCTTTTGACAGCGTAAAAAATTTCACGTTTTTTGACCTTCATGGCTGAAAACACCAGTAAAAGGCGCGCTCGCGAAATTTCGCATCCGCGGAAAATTTTAATCCGAGTCCATTTTTTCGTCCCAATCATCTCACCACGCATCAACAGGCACGAAAGCGTCGAAAATTTGGCATCTTTTGACAGCGTAAAAAATTTCGCATTTTTTGTCCTTCTTGGCTAAAAACACAAGTAAAAGGCGCTCGCGCGAAATTTCGCACCCCCGGAAAAATTTCATCCGAGTCCATTTTTTCATCCCAAATCATCTCATCATGCATCAACAGGCACGAAAGCGTCAAAAATTTGGCATCTTTTGACAGCGTAAAAAATTTCACATTTTTTGTCCTTCTTGGCTAAAAACACAAGTAAAAGGCGCGCGCCCGAAATTTCGCACCACCGAAAAATTTTCCTCCGAGTCCATTTTTTAGTCCCAATCATCTCACCACGCATCAATAGGTACGAAAGCGTCGAAAATTTGGCATCTTTTGACAGCGTAAAAAATTTCGCATTTTTTGACCTTCATGGCTGAAAACACCAGTAAAAGGCGCGCGCGCGAAATTTAGCATCCCCAAAAAATTTTCATCCGAGTCCATTTTTTCGTCCCAATCATCTCACCATGCATCAACAGGCACGAAAGCATCGAAAATTTGGCATCTTTTGACAGCGTAAAAAATTTCGTGTTTTTTGACCTTCATGGCTGAAAACACCAGTAAAAGGCGCGCGCGTGAAATTTAGCATCCCCCGAAAATTTTCATCCGAGTCCATTTTTTCATCCCAATCATCTCACCATGCATCAACAGGCACGAAAGCGTCGAAAATTTGGCATCTTTTGACAGCGTAAAAAATTTCGCATTTTTTGTCCTTCTTGGCTAAAAACACAAGTAAAAGCTGCGCGCCCGAAATTTTGCACCACCGAAAAATTTTCATCCGAGTCCATTTTTTCGTCCCAATCATCTCACCATGCATCAAAAGGCACGAAAGCGTCGAAAATTTGGCATCTTTTGACAGCGTAAAAAATTTCACGTTTTTTGACCTTCTTGCTGAAAACACCAGTAAAAGGCGCTCGCGCGAAATTTCGCACCCCCGGAAAATTTTCATCCGAGTCCATTTTTTCGTCCCAATCATCTCACCACGCATCAATAGGCTCGAAAGCGTAAAAAATTTGGCATCTTTTGACAGCGTAAAAAATTTAGCATTTTTTGACCTTCTTGGCTGAAAAACGAGTAAAAGGCGCGCGCCCGAAATTTCGCACCACCGAAAAATTTTCATCCGAGTCCATTTTTTCGTCCCAATCATCTCACCTTGCATCAACAGGCACGAAAGCGTCGAAAATTTGGCATGTTTTGATAGTGTAAAAAATTTCATGTTTTTTGACCTTCTTGCTGAAAACACCAGTAAAAGGCGCTCGCGCGAAATTTCGCACCCCCGGAAAATTTTCATCCGAGTCCATTTTTTCGTCCCAATCATCTCACCACGCATCAACAGGCACGAAAGCGTAAAAAATTTGGCATCTTTTGACAGCGTAAAAAAATTAGCATTTTTTGACCTTCTTGGCTGAAAACACGAGTAAAAGGCGCGCGCCCGAAATTTCGCACCACCGAAAAATTTTCATCCGAGTCCATTTTTTCGTACCAATCATCTCACCATGCATCAACAGGCACGAAAGCGTAAAAAATTTGGCATCTCTTGACAGCGTAAAAAATTTCGCGTTTTTTGACCTTGTTGGCTGAAAACACCAGTAAAAGGCGCGCGCGCGAAATTTCGCACCTCCGGAATATTTTCATCCGTGTCCATTTTTTCGTCCCAATCATCTCACCACGCATCAACAGGCACGAAGGCGTAAAAAATTTGGCATCTTTTGACAGCGTAAAAAATTTCACGTTTTTTGACCTTCATGGCTGAAAACACCAGTAAAAGGCGCGCTCGCGAAATTTCGCATCCGCGGAAAATTTTAATCCGAGTCCATTTTTTCGTCCCAATCATCTCACCACGCATCAACAGGCACGAAAGCGTCGAAAATTTGGCATCTTTTGACAGCGTAAAAAATTTCGCATTTTTTGTCCTTCTTGGCTAAAAACACAAGTAAAAGGCGCTCGCGCGAAATTTCGCACCCCCGGAAAAATTTCATCCGAGTCCATTTTTTCATCCCAAATCATCTCACCATGCATCAACAGGCACGAAAGCGTCAAAAATTTGGCATCTTTTGACAGCGTAAAAAATTTCGCATTTTTTGTCCTTCTTGGCTAAAAACACAAGTAAAAGGCGCACGCCCGAAATTTCGCACCACCGAAAAATTTTCCTCCGAGTCCATTTTTTCGTCCCAATCATCTCACCACGCATCAATAGGTACGAAAGCGTCGAAAATTTGGTATCTTTTGACAGCGTAAAAAATTTCGCATTTTTTGACCTTCATGGCTGAAAACACCAGTAAAAGGCGCGCGCGCGAAATTTAGCATCCCCAAAAAATTTTCATCCGAGTCCATTTTTTCGTCCCAATCATCTCACCATGCATCAACAGGCACGAAAGCGTCGAAAATTTGGCATCTTTTGACAGCGTAAAAAATTTAGCATTTTTTGACCTTCTTGGCTGAAAAAACGAGTAAAAGGCGCGAGCCCGAAATTTCGCACCACCGAAAAATTTTCATCCGAGTCCATTTTTTCGTCCCAATCATCTCACCATGCATCAAAAGGCACGAAAGCGTCGAAAATTTGGCATCTTTTGACAGCGTAAAAAATTTCACGTTTTTTGACCTTCTTGCTGAAAACACCAGTAAAAGGCGCTCGCGCGAAATTTCGCACCCCCGGAAAATTTTCATCCGAGTCCATTTTTTCGTCCCAATCATCTCACCACGCATCAATAGGCTCGAAAGCGTAAAAAATTTGGCATCTTTTGACAGCGTAAAAAATTTAGCATTTTTTGACCTTCTTGGCTGAAAAACGAGTAAAAGGCGCGCGCCCGAAATTTCGTACCACCGAAAAATTTTCATCCGAGTCCATTTTTTCGTCCCAATCATCTCACCTTGCATCAACAGGCACGAAAGCGTCGAAAATTTGGCATGTTTTGATAGTGTAAAAAATTTCATGTTTTTTGACCTTCTTGCTTAAAACACCAGTAAAAGGCGCTCGCGCGAAATTTCGCACCCCCGGAAAATTTTCATCCGAGTCCATTTTTTCGTCCCAATCATCTCACCACGCATCAACAGGCACGAAAGCGTAAAAAATTTGGCATCTTTTGACAGCGTAAAAAAATTAGCATTTTTTGACCTTCTTGGCTGAAAACACGAGTAAAAGGCGCGCGCCCGAAATTTCGCACCACCGAAAAATTTTCATCCGAGTCCATTTTTTCGTACCAATCATCTCACCATGCATCAACAGGCACGAAAGCGTAAAAAATTTGGCATCTCTTGACAGCGTAAAAAATTTCGCGTTTTTTGACCTTCTTGGCTGAAAACACCAGTAAGAGGCGCGCGCGCGAAATTTCGCACCCCCGGAAAATTTTCATCCGTGTCCATTTTTTCGTCCCAATCATCTCACCACGCATCAACAGGCACGAAGGCGTAAAAAATTTGGCATCTTTTGACAGCGTAAAAAATTTCACGTTTTTTTACCTTCATGGCTGAAAACACCAGTAAAAGGCGCGCGCGCGAAATTTCGCATCCGCGGAAAATTTTCATCCGAGTCCATTTTTTCGTCCCAATCATCTCACCACGCATCAACAGGCACGAAAGCGTCGAAAATTTGGCTTCTTTTGACAGCGTAAAAAATTTCGCATTTTTTGTCCTTCTTGGCTAAAAACACAAGTAAAAGGCGCTCGCGCGAAATTTCGCACCCCCGGAAAAATTTCATCCGAGTCCATTTTTTCATCCCAAATCATCTCACCATGAATCAACAGGCACGAAAGCGTCGAAAATTTGGCATCTTTTAACAGCGTAAAAAATTTCGCATTTTTTGTCCTTCTTGGCTAAAAACACAAGTAAAAGGCGCGCGCCCGAAATTTTGCACCTCCGAAAAATTTTCATCCGAGTCCATTTTTTCGTCCCAATCATCTCACCACACATCAATAGGCACGAAAGCGTCAAAAATTTGGCATCTTTTGACAGCGTAAAAAATTTAGCATTTTTTGACCTTCTTGGCTGAAAACACGAGTAAAAGGCGCGCGCCCGAAATTTCGCACCACCGAAAAATTTTCATCCGAGTACATTTTTTCATCCCAATCATCTCAACTTGCATCAACAAGCACGAAAGCGTCGAAAATTTGGCATCTTTTGACAGCGTAAAAAATTTCACGTTTTTTGACCTTCTTACTGAAAACACCAGTAACAGGCGCTCGCGCGAAATTTCGCACCCCCGGAAAATTTTCATCCGAGTCCATTTTTTCGTCCCAATCATCTCACCACGCATCAACAGGCACGAAAGCGTAAAAAATTTGGCATCTTTTGACAGCGTAAAAAAATTAGCATTTTTTGACCTTATTGGCTGAAAACACGAGTAAAAGGGGCGCGCCCGAAATTTCGCACCACCGAAAAATTTTCATCCGAGTCCATTTTTTCGTACCAATCATCTCACCATGCATCAACAGGCACGAAAGCGTAAAAAATTTGGCATCTCTTGACAGCGTAAAAAATTTCGCGTTTTTTGACCTTCTTGGCTGAAAACACCAGTAAAAGGCGCGCGCGCGAAATTTCGCACCTCCGGAAAATTTTCATCCGTGTCCATTTTTTCGTCCCAATCATCTCACCACGCATCAACAGGCACGAAGGCGTAAAAAATTTGGCATCTTTTGACAGCGTAAAAAATTTCACGTTTTTTGACCTTCATGGCTGAAAACACCAGTAAAAGGCGCGCGCGCGAAATTTCGCATCCGCGGAAAATTTTCATCCGAGTCCATTTTTTCGTCCCAATCATCTCACCACGCATCAACAGGCACGAAAGCGTCGAAAATTTGGCATCTTTTGACAGCGTAAAAAATTTCGCATTTTTTGTCCTTCTTGGCTAAAAACACAAGTAAAAGGCGCTCGCGCGAAATTTCGCACCCCCGGAAAAATTTCATCCGAGTCCATTTTTTCATCCCAAATCATCTCATCATGCATCAACAGGCACGAAAGCGTCAAAAATTTGGCATCTTTTGACAGCGTAAAAAATTTCACATTTTTTGTCCTTCTTGGCTAAAAACACAAGTAAAAGGCGCGCGCCCGAAATTTCGCACCACCGAAAAATTTTCCTCCGAGTCCATTTTTTAGTCCCAATCATCTCACCACGCATCAATAGGTACGAAAGCGTCGAAAATTTGGCATCTTTTGACAGCGTAAAAAATTTCGCATTTTTTGTCCCTCTTGGCTAAAAACACAAGTAAAAGGCGCTCGCGCGAAATTTCGCACCCCCGGAAAAATTTCATCCGAGTCCATTTTTTCATCCCAAATCATCTCACCATGCATCAACAGGCACGAAAGCGTCGAAAATTTGGCATCTTTTGACAGCGTAAAAAATTTCGCATTTTTTGTCCTTCTTGGCTAAAAACACAAGTAAAAGGCGCGCGCCCGAAATTTCGCACGACCGAAAAATTTTCCTCCGAGTCCATTTTTTCGTCCCAATCATCTCACCACGCATCAATAGGTACGAAAGCGTCGAAAATTTGGCATCTTTTGACAGCGTAAAAAATTTCGCATTTTTTGACCTTCATGGCTGAAAACACCAGTAAAAGGCGCGCGCGCGAAATTTAGCATCCCCAAAAAATTTTCATCCGAGTCCATTTTTTCGTCCCAATCATCTCACCATGCATCAACAGGCACGAAAGCGTCGAAAATTTGGCATCTTTTGACAGCGTAAAAAATTTCGTGTTTTTTGACCTTCATGGCTGAAAACACCAGTAAAAGGCGCGCGCGTGAAATTTAGCATCCCCGGAAAATTTTCATCCGAGTCCATTTTTTCGTCCCAATCATCTCACCATGCATCAACAGGCACGAAAGCGTCGAAAATTTGGCATCTTTTGACAGCGTAAAAAATTTCGCATTTTTTGTCCTTCTTGGCTAAAAACACAAGTAAAAGCTGCGCGCCCGAAATTTTGCACCACCGAAAAATTTTCATCCGAGTCCATTTTTTCGTTCCAATCATCTCACCATGCATCAAAAGGCACGAAAGCGTCGAAAATTTGGCATCTTTTGACAGCGTAAAAAATTTCACGTTTTTTGACCTTCTTGCTGAAAACACCAGTAAAAGGCGCTCGCGCGAAATTTCGCACCCCCGGAAAATTTTCATCCGAGTCAATTTTTTCGTCCCAATCATCTCACCACGCATCAATAGGCACGAAAGCGTAAAAAATTTGGCATCTTTTGACAGCGTAAAAAATTTAGCATTTTTTGACCTTCTTGGCTGAAAACACGAGTAAAAGGCGCGCGCCCGAAATTTCGCACCACCGAAAAATTTTCATCCGAGTCCATTTTTTCATCCCAATCATCTCACCTTGCATCAATAGGCACGAAAGCGTCGAAAATTTGGCATCTTTTGACAGCGTAAAAAATTTCACGTTTTTTGACCTTCTTGCTGAAAACACCAGTAAAAGGCGCTCGCGCAAAATTTCGCACCCCCGGAAAATTTTCATCCGAGTCCATTTTTTCGTCCTAATCATCTCACCATGCATCAACAGGCACGAAAGCGTAAAAAATTTGGCATCTTTTGACAGCGTAAAAAAATTAGCATTTTTTGACCTTCTTGGCTGAAAACACGAGTAAAAGGCGCGCGTCCGAAATTTCGCACCACCGAAAAATTTTCATCCGAGTCCATTTTTTCGTACCAATCATCTCACCATGCATCAACAGGCACGAAAGCGTCAAAAATTTGGCATGTCTTGACAACGTAAAAAATTTCGCGTTTTTTGACCTTCATGGCTGAAAACACCAGTAAAAGGCGCGCGCGCGAAATTTCGCATCCGCGAAAAATTTTCATCCGAGTCCATTTTTTCGTCCCAATCATCTCACCATGCATCAACAGGCACGAAAGCGTAAAAAATTTGGCATCTTTTGACAGCGTAAAAAATTTCGTATTTTTTGACCTTCTTGGCTGAAAACACTAGTAAAAGGCGCGCGGGCGAAATTTCGCACCCCCGGAAAATTTTCATCCGAGTCCATTTTTTCGTCCCAATCATCTCACCACGCATCAACAGGCACGAAAGCGTCGAAAATTTGGCATCTTTTGAGAGCGTAAAAAATTTCGCATTTTTTGTCCTTCTTGGCTAAAAACACAAGTAAAAGGCGCTCGCGCGAAATTTTGCACCCCCGGAAAAATTTCATCCGAGTCCATTTTTTCATCCCAAATCATCTCACCATGCATCAACAGGCACGAAAGCGTCGAAAATTTGGCATCTTTTGACAGCGTAAAAAATTTCGCATTGTTTCTCCTTCTTGGCTAAAAACACAAGTAAAAGGCGCGCGCCCGAAATTTCGCACCACCGAAAAATTTTCATCCGAGTCCATTTTTTCGTCCCAATCATCTCACCATGCATCAAAAGGCACGAAAGCGTCGAAAATTTGGCATCTTTTGACAGCGTAAAAAATTTCACGTTTTTTGACCTTCTTGCGGAAAACACCAGTAAAAGGCGCTCGCGCGAAATTTCGCACCCCCGGAAAATTTTCATCCGAGTCCATTTTTTCGTCCCAATCATCTCACCACGCATCAATAGGCACGAAAGCGTCAAAAATTTGGCATCTTTTGACAGTGTAAAAAATTTAGCATTTTTTGACCTTCTTGGCTGAAAACACGAGTAAAAGGCGCGCGCCCGAAATTTCGCACTACCGAAAAATTTTCATCCGAGTCCATTTTTTCGTCCCAATCATCTCACCATGCATCAACAGGCACGAAAGCGTCGAAAATTTGGCATCTTTTGACAGCGTAAAAAATTTCGCATTTTTTGTCCTTCTTGGCTAAAAACACAAGTAAAAACTGCGCGCCCGAAATTTTGCACCACCGAAAAATTTTCATCCGAGTCCATTTTTTCGTCCCAATCATCTCACCATGCATCAAAAGGCACGAAAGCGTCGAAAATTTGGCATCTTTTGACAGCGTAAAAAATTTCACGTTTTTTGACCTTCTTGCTGAAAACACCAGTAAAAGGCGCTCGCGCGAAATTTCGCACCCCCGGAAAATTTTCATCCGAGTCAATTTTTTCGTCCCAATCATCTCACCACGCATCAATAGGCACGAAAGCATAAAAAATTTGGCATCTTTTGACAGCGTAAAAAATTTAGCATTTTTTGACCTTCTTGGCTGAAAACACGAGTAAAAGGCGCGCGCCCGAAATTTCGCACCACCGAAAAATTTTCATCCGAGTCCATTTTTTCATCCCAATCATCTCACCTTGCATCAATAGGCACGAAAGCGTCGAAAATTTGGCATCTTTTGACAGCGTAAAAAATTTCACGTTTTTTGACCTTCTTGCTGAAAACACCAGTAAAAGGCGCTCGCGCAAAATTTCGCACCCCCGGAAAATTTTCATCCGAGTCCATTTTTTCGTCCTAATCATCTCACCACGCATCAACAGGCACGAAAGCGTAAAAAATTTGGCATCTTTTGACAGCGTAAAAAAATTAGCATTTTTTGACCTTCTTGGCTGAAAACACGAGTAAAAGGCGCGCGTCCGAAATTTCGCACCACCGAAAAATTTTCATCCGAGTCCATTTTTTCGTACCAATCACCATGCATCAACAGGCACGAAAGCGTCAAAAATTTGGCATGTCTTGACAACGTAAAAAATTTCGCATTTTTTGACCTTCATTGCTGAAAACACCAGTAAAAGGCGCGCGCTGCGAAATTTCGCATCCGCGAAAAATTTTCATCCGAGTCCATTTTTTCGTCCCAATCATCTCACCATGCATCAACAGGCACGAAAGCGTAAAAAATTTGGCATCTTTTGACAGCGTAAAAATTTTCGTATTTTTTGACCTTCTTGGCTGAAAACACTAGTAAAAGGCGCGCGGGCGAAATTTCGCACCCCCGGAAAATTTTCATCCGAGTCCATTTTTTCGTCCCAATCATCTCACCACGCATCAACAGGCACGAAAGCGTCGAAAATTTGGCATCTTTTGAGAGCGTAAAAAATTTCGCATTTTTTGTCCTTCTTGGCTAAAAACACAAGTAAAAGGCGCTCGCGCGAAATTTTGCACCCCCGGAAAAATTTCATCCGAGTCCATTTTTTCATCCCAAATCATCTCACCATGCATCAACAGGCACGAAAGCGTCGAAAATTTGGCATCTTTTGACAGCGTAAAAAATTTCGCATTGTTTCTCCTTCTTGGCTAAAAACACAAGTAAAAGGCGCGCGCCCGAAATTTCGCACCACCGAAAAATTTTCATCCGAGTCCATTTTTTCGTCCCAATCATCTCACCATGCATCAAAAGGCACGAAAGCGTCGAAAATTTGGCATCTTTTGACAGCGTAAAAAATTTCACGTTTTTTGACCTTCTTGCGGAAAACACCAGTAAAAGGCGCTCGCGCGAAATTTCGCACCCCCGGAAAATTTTCATCCGAGTCCATTTTTTCGTCCCAATCATCTCACCACGCATCAATAGGCACGAAAGCGTCAAAAATTTGGCATCTTTTGACAGTGTAAAAAATTTAGCATTTTTTGACCTTCTTGGCTGAAAACACGAGTAAAAGGCGCGCGCCCGAAATTTCGCACTACCGAAAAATTTTCATCCGAGTCCATTTTTTCGTCCCAATCATCTCACCATGCATCAACAGGCACGAAAGCGTCGAAAATTTGGCATCTTTTGACAGCGTAAAAAATTTCGCATTTTTTGTCCTTCTTGGCTAAAAACACAAGTAAAAACTGCGCGCCCGAAATTTTGCACCACCGAAAAATTTTCATCCGAGTCCATTTTTTCGTCCCAATCATCTCACCATGCATCAAAAGGCACGAAAGCGTCGAAAATTTGGCATCTTTTGACAGCGTAAAAAATTTCACGTTTTTTGACCTTCTTGCTGAAAACACCAGTAAAAGGCGCTCGCGCGAAATTTCGCACCCCCGGAAAATTTTCATCCGAGTCAATTTTTTCGTCCCAATCATCTCACCACGCATCAATAGGCACGAAAGCATAAAAAATTTGGCATCTTTTGACAGCGTAAAAAATTTAGCATTTTTTGACCTTCTTGGCTGAAAACACGAGTAAAAGGCGCGCGCCCGAAATTTCGCACCACCGAAAAATTTTCATCCGAGTCCATTTTTTCATCCCAATCATCTCACCTTGCATCAATAGGCACGAAAGCGTCGAAAATTTGGCATCTTTTGACAGCGTAAAAAATTTCACGTTTTTTGACCTTCTTGCTGAAAACACCAGTAAAAGGCGCTCGCGCAAAATTTCGCACCCCCGGAAAATTTTCATCCGAGTCCATTTTTTCGTCCTAATCATCTCACCACGCATCAACAGGCACGAAAGCGTAAAAAATTTGGCATCTTTTGACAGCGTAAAAAAATTAGCATTTTTTGACCTTCTTGGCTGAAAACACGAGTAAAAGGCGCGCGTCCGAAATTTCGCACCACCGAAAAATTTTCATCCGAGTCCATTTTTTCGTACCAATCACCATGCATCAACAGGCACGAAAGCGTCAAAAATTTGGCATGTCTTGACAACGTAAAAAATTTCGCATTTTTTGACCTTCATTGCTGAAAACACCAGTAAAAGGCGCGCGCGCGAAATTTCGCATCCGCGAAAAATTTTCATCCGAGTCCATTTTTTCGTCCCAATCATCTCACCATGCATCAACAGGCACGAAAGCGTAAAAAATTTGGCATCTTTTGACAGCGTAAAAATTTTCGTATTTTTTGACCTTCTTGGCTGAAAACACTAGTAAAAGGCGCGCGCCCGAAATTTCGCACCCCCGGAAAATTTTCATCCGAGTCCATTTTTTCGTCCCAATCATCTCACCACGCATCAACAGGCACGAAAGCGTCGAAAATTTGGCATCTTTTGAGAGCGTAAAAAATTTCGCATTTTTTGTCCTTCTTGGCTAAAAACACAAGTAAAAGGCGCTCGCGCGAAATTTTGCACCCCCGGAAAAATTTCATCCGAGTCCATTTTTTCATCCCAAATCATCTCACCATGCATCAACAGGCACGAAAGCGTCGAAAATTTGGCATCTTTTGACAGCGTAAATAATTTCGCATTGTTTCTCCTTCTTGGCTAAAAACACAAGTAAAAGGCGCGCGCCCGAAATTTCGCACCACCGAAAAATTTTCATCCGAGTCCATTTTTTCGTCCCAATCATCTCACCATGCATCAAAAGGCACGAAAGCGTCGAAAATTTGGCATCTTTTGACAGCGTAAAAAATTTCACGTTTTTTGACCTTCTTGCGGAAAACACCAGTAAAAGGCGCTCGCGCGAAATTTCGCACCCCCGGAAAATTTTCATCCGAGTCCATTTTTTCGTCCCAATCATCTCACCACGCATCAATAGGCACGAAAGCGTCAAAAATTTGGCATCTTTTGACAGTGTAAAAAATTTAGCATTTTTTGACCTTCTTGGCTGAAAACACGAGTAAAAGGCGCGCGCCCGAAATTTCGCACTACCGAAAAATTTTCATCCGAGTCCATTTTTTCGTCCCAATCATCTCACCATGCATCAACAGGCACGAAAGCGTCGAAAATTTGGCATCTTTTGACAGCGTAAAAAATTTCGCATTTTTTGTCCTTCTTGGCTAAAAACACAAGTAAAAACTGCGCGCCCGAAATTTTGCACCACCGAAAAATTTTCATCCGAGTCCATTTTTTCGTCCCAATCATCTCACCATGCATCAAAAGGCACGAAAGCGTCGAAAATTTGGCATCTTTTGACAGCGTAAAAAATTTCACGTTTTTTGACCTTCTTGCTGAAAACACCAGTAAAAGGCGCTCGCGCGAAATTTCGCACCCCCGGAAAATTTTCATCCGAGTCAATTTTTTCGTCCCAATCATCTCACCACGCATCAATAGGCACGAAAGCATAAAAAATTTGGCATCTTTTGACAGCGTAAAAAATTTAGCATTTTTTGACCTTCTTGGCTGAAAACACGAGTAAAAGGCGCGCGCCCGAAATTTCGCACCACCGAAAAATTTTCATCCGAGTCCATTTTTTCATCCCAATCATCTCACCTTGCATCAATAGGCACGAAAGCGTCGAAAATTTGGCATCTTTTGACAGCGTAAAAAATTTCACGTTTTTTGACCTTCTTGCTGAAAACACCAGTAAAAGGCGCTCGCGCAAAATTTCGCACCCCCGGAAAATTTTCATCCGAGTCCATTTTTTCGTCCTAATCATCTCACCACGCATCAACAGGCACGAAAGCGTAAAAAATTTGGCATCTTTTGACAGCGTAAAAAAATTAGCATTTTTTGACCTTCTTGGCTGAAAACACGAGTAAAAGGCGCGCGTCCGAAATTTCGCACCACCGAAAAATTTTCATCCGAGTCCATTTTTTCGTACCAATCACCATGCATCAACAGGCACGAAAGCGTCAAAAATTTGGCATGTCTTGACAACGTAAAAAATTTCGCATTTTTTGACCTTCATTGCTGAAAACACCAGTAAAAGGCGCGCGCGCGAAATTTCGCATCCGCGAAAAATTTTCATCCGAGTCCATTTTTTCGTCCCAATCATCTCACCATGCATCAACAGGCACGAAAGCGTAAAAAATTTGGCATCTTTTGACAGCGTAAAAATTTTCGTATTTTTTGACCTTCTTGGCTGAAAACACTAGTAAAAGGCGCGCGGGCGAAATTTCGCACCCCCGGAAAATTTTCATCCGAGTCCATTTTTTCGTCCCAATCATCTCACCACGCATCAACAGGCACGAAAGCGTCGAAAATTTGGCATCTTTTGCGAGCGTAAAAAATTTCGCATTTTTTGTCCTTCTTGGCTAAAAACACAAGTAAAAGGCGCTCGCGCGAAATTTCGCACCCCTGGAAAAATTTCATCCGAGTCCATTTTTTCATCCCAAATCATCTCACCATGCATCAACAGGCACGAAAGCGTCGAAAATTTGGCATCTTTTGACAGCGTAAAAAATTTCGCATTTTTTGTCCTTCTTGGCTAAAAACACAAGTAAAAGGCGCGCGCCCGAAATTTCGCACCACCGAAATATTTTCATCCGAGTCCATTTTTTCGTCCCAATCATCTCACCATGCATCAAAAGGCACGAAAGCGTCGAAAATTTGGCATCTTTTGACAGCGTAAAAAATTTCACGTTTTTTGACCTTCTTGCTGAAAACACCAGTAAAAGGCGCTCGCGCGAAATTTCGCACCCCCGGAAAATTTTCATCCGAGTCCATTTTTTCATCCCAATCATCTCACCACGCATCAATAGGCACGAAAGCGTCAAAAATTTGGCATCTTTTGAAAGTGTAAAAAATTTAGCATTTTTTGACCTTCTTGGCTGAAAACACGAGTAAAAGGCGCGCGCCCGAAATTTCGCACTACCGAAAAATTTTCATCCGAGTCCATTTTTTCGGCCCAATCATCTCACCATGCATCAACATGCACGAAAGCGTCGAAAATTTGGCATCTTTTGACAGCGTAAAAAATTTCACGTTTTTTTCCTTCATGGCTGAAAACACTAGTAAAAGGCGCGCGCGTGAAATTTAGCATCCCCGGAAAATTTTCATCCGAGTCCATTTTTTCGTCCCAATCATCTCACCATGCATCAACAGGCACGAAAGCGTCGAAAATTTGGCATCTTTTGACAGCGTAAAAAATTTCGCATTTTTTGTCCTTCTTGGCTAAAAACACAAGTAAAAGACGCGAGCCCGAAATTTCGCACCACCGAAAAATTTTCATCCGAGTCCATTTTTTCATCCCAATCATCTCACCATGCATCAAAAGGCACGAAAGCGTCGAAAATTTGGCATCTTTTGACAGCGTAAAAAATTTCACATTTTTTGTCCTTCTTGGCTAAAAATACAAGTAAAAGGCGCGCGCCCGAAATTTCGCACCACCGAAAAATTTTCATCCGAGTCCATTTTTTCGTCCCAATCATCTCACCATGCATCAAAAGGCACGAAAGCGTCGAAAATTTGGCATCTTTTGATAGCGTAAAAAATTTCACGTTTTTTGACCTTCATGGCTGAAAACACCAGTAAAAGGCGCGCGCGTGAAATTTAGCATCCCCGGAAAATTTTCATCCGAGTCCATTTTTTCGTCCCAATCATCTCACCATGCATCAATAGGCACGAAAGCGTCGAAAATTTGGCATCTTTTGACAGCGTAAAAAATTTCACATTTTTTGTCCTTCTAAGCTAAAAACACAAGTAAAAGGCGCACGCCCGAAATTTCGCACCACCGAAAAATTTTCATCCGAGTCCATTTTTTCGTCCCAATCATCTCACCATGCATCAACAGGCACGAAAGCGTAAAAAATTTGGCATCTTTTGACAGCGTAAAAAATTTCGTGTTTTTTGACCTTCTTGGCTGAAAACACTAGTAAAAGGCGCGCGCCCGAAATTTCGCACCCCCGGAAAATTTTCATCCGAGTCCATTTTTTCGTCCCAATCATCTCACCACGCATCAACAGGCACGAAAGCATCGAAAATTTGGCATCTTTTGAGAGCGTAAAAAAATTCGCATTTTTTGTCCTTCTTGGCTAAAAACACAAGTAAAAGGCGCTCGCGCGAAATTTCGCACCCCCGGAAAAATTTCATCCGAGTCCATTTTTTCATCCGAAATCATCTCACCATGCATCAACAGGCA
Source organism: Pontederia crassipes (assembly GCA_030549335.1). Classification (NCBI taxonomy): domain Eukaryota; kingdom Viridiplantae; phylum Streptophyta; class Magnoliopsida; order Commelinales; family Pontederiaceae; genus Pontederia; species Pontederia crassipes. The sequence goes on from CM060189.1 coordinate 64,966,591, forward strand.
CGAAAGCGTCGAAAATTTGGCATCTTTTGACAGCGTAAAAAATTTCACGTTTTTTGACCTTCTTGCGGAAAACACCAGTAAAAGGCGCTCGCGCGAAATTTCGCACCCCCGGAAAATTTTCATCCGAGTCCATTTTTTCGTCCCAATCATCTCACCACGCATCAATAGGCACGAAAGCGTCAAAAATTTGGCATCTTTTGACAGTGTAAAAAATTTAGCATTTTTTGACCTTCTTGGCTGAAAACACGAGTAAAAGGCGCGCGCCCGAAATTTCGCACTACCGAAAAATTTTCATCCGAGTCCATTTTTTCGTCCTAATCATCTCACCATGCATCAACATGCACGAAAGCGTCGAAAATTTGGCATCTCTTGACAGCGTAAAAAATTTCGCATTTTTTGACCTTCTTGGCGGAAAACACCAGTAAAAGGCGCGCGCGCGAAATTTCGCACCCCCGGAAAATTTTCATCCGAGTCCATTTTTTTGTCCCAATCATCTCACCACGCATCAACAGGCATGAAAGCGTCAAAAATTTGGCATCTTTTGACAGCGTAAAAAATTTCACGTTTTTTGACCGTCATGGCTGAAAACACCAGTAAAAGGCGCGCGCGCGAAATTTCGCATCCGCGGAAAATTTTCATCCGAGTCCATTTTTTCGTCCCAATCATCTCACCATGCATCAACAGGCACGAAAGCGTAAAAAATTTGGCATCTTTTGACAGCGTAAAAAATTTCGTATTTTTTGACCTTCTTGGCTGAAAACACTAGTAAAAGGCGCGCGCCCGAAATTTCGCACCCCCGAAAAATTTTCATCCGAGTCCATTTTTTCGTCCCAATCATTTCACCACGTATCAACAGGCACGAAAGCGTCGAAAATTTGGCATCTTTTGCGAGCGTAAAAAATTTCGCATTTTTTGTCCTTCTTGGCTAAAAACACAAGTAAAAGGCGCTCGCGCGAAATTTCGCACCCCTGGAAAAATTTCATCCGAGTCCATTTTTTCATCCCAAATCATCTCACCATGCATCAACAGGCACGAAAGCGTCGAAAATTTGGCATCTTTTGACAGCGTAAAAAATTTCGCATTTTTTGTCCTTCTTGGCTAAAAACACAAGTAAAAGGCGCGCGCCCGAAATTTCGCACCACCGAAAAATTTTCATCCGAGTCCATTTTTTCGTCCCAATCATCTCACCATGCATCAAAAGGCACGAAAGCGTCGAAAATTTGGCATCTTTTGACAGCGTAAAAAATTTCACGTTTTTTTGACCTTCTTGCTGAAAACACAAGTAAAAGGCGCTCGCGCGAAATTTCGCACCCCCGGAAAATTTTCATCCGAGTCCATTTTTTCGTCCCAATCATCTCACCACGCATCAATAGGCACGAAAGCGTCAAAAATTTGGCATCTTTTGACAGCATAAAAAATTTAGCATTTTTTGACCTTCTTGGCTGAAAACACGAGTAAAAGGCGCGAGCCCGAAATTTCGCACCACCGAAAAATTTTCATCCGAGTCCATTTTTTCGTCCCAATCATCTCACCATGCATCAAAAGGCACGAAAGCGTCGAAAATTTGGCATCTTTTGACAGCGTAAAAAATTTCACGTTTTTTGACCTTCTTGCTGAAAACACCAGTAAAAGGCGCTCGCGCGAAATTTCGCACCCCCGGAAAATTTTCATCCGAGTCCATTTTTTCGTCCCAATCATCTCACCACGCATCAATAGGCTCGAAAGCGTAAAAAATTTGGCATCTTTTGACAGCGTAAAAAATTTAGCATTTTTTGACCTTCTTGGCTGAAAAACGAGTAAAAGGCGCGCGCCTGAAATTTCGTACCACCGAAAAATTTTCATCCGAGTCCATTTTTTCGTCCCAATCATCTCACCTTGCATCAACAGGCACGAAAGCGTCGAAAATTTGGCATGTTTTGATAGTGTAAAAATTTTCATGTTTTTTGACCTTCTTGCTGAAAACACCAGTAAAAGGCGCTCGCGCGAAATTTCGCACCCCCGGAAAATTTTCATCCGAGTCCATTTTTTCGTCCCAATATTCTCACCACGCATCAACAGGCACGAAAGCGTAAAAAATTTGGCATCTTTTGACAGCGTAAAAAAATTAGCATTTTTTGACCTTCTTGGCTGAAAACACGAGTAAAAGGCGCGCGCCCGAAATTTCGCACCACCGAAAAATTTTCATCCGAGTCCATTTTTTCGTACCAATCATCTCACCATGCATCAACAGGCACGAAAGCGTAAAAAATTTGGCATCTCTTGACAGCGTAAAAAATTTCGCGTTTTTTGACCTTCTTGGCTGAAAACACCAGTAAGAGGCGCGCGCGCGAAATTTCGCACCCCCGGAAAATTTTCATCCGTGTCCATTTTTTCGTCCCAATCATCTCACCACGCATCAACAGGCACGAAGGCGTAAAAAATTTGGCTTCTTTTGACAGCGTAAAAAATTTCACGTTTTTTTACCTTCATGGCTGAAAACACCAGTAAAAGGTGCGCGCGCGAAATTTCGCATCCGCGGAAAATTTTCATCCGAGTCCATTTTTTCGTCCCAATCATCTCACCACGCATCAACAGGCACGAAAGCGTCGAAAATTTGGCTTCTTTTGACAGCGTAAAAAATTTCGCATTTTTTGTCCTTCTTGGCTAAAAACACAAGTAAAAGGCGCTCGCGCGAAATTTCGCACCCCCGGAAAAATTTCATCCGAGTCCATTTTTTCATCCCAAATCATCTCACCATGAATCAACAGGCACGAAAGCGTCGAAAATTTGGCATCTTTTAACAGCGTAAAAAATTTCGCATTTTTTGTCCTTCTTGGCTAAAAACACAAGTAAAAGGCGCGCGCCCGAAATTTTGCACCTCCGAAAAATTTTCATCCGAGTCCATTTTTTCGTCCCAATCATCTCACCACACATCAATAGGCACGAAAGCGTCAAAAATTTGGCATCTTTTGACAGCGTAAAAAATTTAGCATTTTTTGACCTTCTTGGCTGAAAACACGAGTAAAAGGCGCGCGCCCGAAATTTCGCACCACCGAAAAATTTTCATCCGAGTACATTTTTTCATCCCAATCATCTCAACTTGCATCAACAAACACGAAAGCGTCGAAAATTTGGCATCTTTTGACAGCGTAAAAAATTTCACGTTTTTTGACCTTCTTACTGAAAACACCAGTAACAGGCGCTCGCGCGAAATTTCGCACCCCCGGAAAATTTTCATCCGAGTCCATTTTTTCGTCCCAATCATCTCACCACGCATCAACAGGCACGAAAGCGTAAAAAATTTGGCATCTTTTGACAGCGTAAAAAAATTAGCATTTTTTGACCTTATTGGCTGAAAACACGAGTAAAAGGGTCGCGCCCGAAATTTCGCACCACCGAAAAATTTTCATCCGAGTCCATTTTTTCGTACCAATCATCTCACCATGCATCAACAGGCACGAAAGCGTAAAAAATTTGGCATCTCTTGACAGCGTAAAAAATTTCGCGTTTTTTGACCTTCTTGGCTGAAAACACCAGTAAAAGGCGCGCGCGCGAAATTTCGCACCTCCGGAAAATTTTCATCCGTGTCCATTTTTTCGTCCCAATCATCTCACCACGCATCAACAGGCACGAAGGCGTAAAAAATTTGGCATCTTTTGACAGCGTAAAAAATTTCACGTTTTTTGACCTTCATGGCTGAAAACACCAGTAAAAGGCGCGCGCGCGAAATTTCGCATCCGCGGAAAATTTTCATCCGAGTCCATTTTTTCGTCCCAATCATCTCACCACGCATCAACAGGCACGAAAGCGTCGAAAATTTGGCATCTTTTGACAGCGTAAAAAATTTCGCATTTTTTGTCCCTCTTGGCTAAAAACACAAGTAAAAGGCGCTCGCGCGAAATTTCGAACCCCCGGAAAAATTTCATCCGAGTCCATTTTTTCATCCCAAATCATCTCACCATGCATCAACAGGCACGAAAGCGTCGAAAATTTGGCATCTTTTGACAGCGTAAAAAATTTCGCATTTTTTGTCCTTCTTGGCTAAAAACACAAGTAAAAGGCGCGCGCCCGAAATTTCGCACCACCGAAAAATTTTCCTCCGAGTCCATTTTTTCGTCCCAATCATCTCACCACGCATCAATAGGTACGAAAGCGTCGAAAATTTGGCATCTTTTGACAGCGTAAAAAATTTCGCATTTTTTGACCTTCATGGCTGAAAACACCAGTAAAAGGCGCGCGCGCGAAATTTAGCATCCCCAAAAAATTTTCATCCGAGTCCATTTTTTCGTCCCAATCATCTCACCATGCATCAACAGGCACGAAAGCGTCGAAAATTTGGCATCTTTTGACAGCGTAAAAAATTTCGTGTTTTTTGACCTTCATGGCTGAAAACACCAGTAAAAGGCGCGCGCGTGAAATTTAGCATCCCCGGAAAATTTTCATCCGAGTCCATTTTTTCGTCCCAATCATCTCACCATGCATCAACAGGCACGAAAGCGTCGAAAATTTGGCATCTTTTGACAGCGTAAAAAATTTCGCATTTTTTGTCCTTCTTGGCTAAAAACACAAGTAAAAGCTGCGCGCCCGAAATTTTGCACCACCGAAAAATTTTCATCCGAGTCCATTTTTTCGTCCCAATCATCTCACCATGCATCAAAAGGCACGAAAGCGTCGAAAATTTGGCATCTTTTGACAGCGTAAAAAATTTCACGTTTTTTGACCTTCTTGCTGAAAACACCAGTAAAAGGCGCTCGCACGAAATTTCGCACCCCCGGAAAATTTTCATCCGAGTCAATTTTTTCGTCCCAATCATCTCACCACGCATCAATAGGCACGAAAGCGTAAAAAATTTGGCATCTTTTGACAGCGTAAAAAATTTAGCATTTTTTGACCTTCTTGGCTGAAAACACGAGTAAAAGGCACGCGCCCGAAATTTCGCACCACCGAAAAATTTTCATCCGAGTCCATTTTTTGATCCCAATCATCTCACCTTGCATCAATAGGCACGAAAGCGTCGAAAATTTGGCATCTTTTGACAGCGTAAAAAATTTCACGTTTTTTGACCTTCTTGCTGAAAACACCAGTAAAAGGCGCTCGCGCAAAATTTCGCACCCCCGGAAAATTTTCATCCGAGTCCATTTTTTCGTCCTAATCATCTCACCACGCATCAACAGGCACGAAAGCGTAAAAAATTTGGCATCTTTTGACAGCGTAAAAAAATTAGCATTTTTTTACCTTCTTGGCTGAAAACACGAGTAAAAGGCGCGCGTCCGAAATTTCGCACCACCGAAAAATTTTCATCCGAGTCCATTTTTTCGTACCAATCATCTCACCATGCATCAACAGGAACGAAAGCGTCAAAAATTTGGCATGTCTTGACAACGTAAAAAATTTCGCGTTTTTTGACCTTCATGGCTGAAAACACCAGTAAAAGGCGCGCGCGCGAAATTTCGCATCCGCGAAAAATTTTCATCCGAGTCCATTTTTTCGTCCCAATCATCTCACCATGCATCAACAGGCACGAAAGCGTAAAAAATTTGGCATCTTTTGACAGCGTAAAAAATTTCGTATTTTTTGACCTTCTTGGCTGAAAACACTAGTAAAAGGCGCGCGGGCGAAATTTCGCACCCCCGGAAAATTTTCATCCGAGTCCATTTTTTCGTCCCAATCATCTCACCACGCATCAACAGGCACGAAAGCGTCGAAAATTTGGCATCTTTTGAGAGCGTAAAAAATTTCGCATTTTTTGTCCTTCTTGGCTAAAAACACAAGTAAAAGGCGCTCGCGCGAAATTTTGCACCCCCGGAAAAATTTCATCCGAGTCCATTTTTTCATCCCAAATCATCTCACCATGCATCAACAGGCACGAAAGCGTCGAAAATTTGGCATCTTTTGACAGCGTAAATAATTTCGCATTGTTTCTCCTTCTTGGCTAAAAACACAAGTAAAAGGCGCGCGCCCGAAATTTCGCACCACCGAAAAATTTTCATCCGAGTCCATTTTTTCGTCCCAATCATCTCACCATGCATCAAAAGGCACGAAAGCGTCGAAAATTTGGCATCTTTTGACAGCGTAAAAAATTTCACGTTTTTTGACCTTCTTGCGGAAAACACCAGTAAAAGGCGCTCGCGCGAAATTTCGCACCCCCGGAAAATTTTCATCCGAGTCCATTTTTTCGTCCCAATCATCTCACCACGCATCAATAGGCACGAAAGCGTCAAAAATTTGGCATCTTTTGACAGTGTAAAAAATTTAGCATTTTTTGACCTTCTTGGCTGAAAACACGAGTAAAAGGCGCGCGCCCGAAATTTCGCACTACCGAAAAATTTTCATCCGAGTCCATTTTTTCGTCCCAATCATCTCACCATGCATCAACATGCACGAAAGCGTCGAAAATTTGGCATCTCTTGACAGCGTAAAAAATTTCGCATTTTTTGACCTTCTTGGCGGAAAACACCAGTAAAAGGCGCGCGCGCGAAATTTCGCACCCCCGGAAAATTTTCATCCGAGTCCATTTTTTTGTCCCAATCATCTCACCACGCATCAACAGGCATGAAAGCGTCAAAAATTTGGCATCTTTTGACAGCGTAAAAAATTTCACGTTTTTTGACCGTCATGGCTGAAAACACCAGTAAAAGGCGCGCGCGCGAAATTTCGCATCCGCGGAAAATTTTCATCCGAGTCCATTTTTTCGTCCCAATCATCTCACCATGCATCAACAGGCACGAAAGCGTAAAAAATTTGGCATCTTTTGACAGCGTAAAAAATTTCGTGTTTTTTGACCTTCTTGGCTGAAAACACTAGTAAAAGGCGCGCGCCCGAAATTTCGCACCCCCGAAAAATTTTCATCCGAGTCCATTTTTTCGTCCCAATCATCTCACCACGCATCAACAGGCATGAAAGCGTCGAAAATTTGGCATCTTTTGCGAGCGTAAAAAATTTCGCATTTTTTGTCCTTCTTGGCTAAAAACACAAGTAAAAGGCGCTCGCGCGAAATTTCGCACCCCTGGAAAAATTTCATCCGAGTCCATTTTTTCATCCCAAATCATCTCACCATGCATCAACAGGCACGAAAGCGTCGAAAATTTGGCATCTTTTGACAGCGTAAAAAATTTCGCATTTTTTGTCCTTCTTGGCTAAAAACACAAGTAAAAGGCGCGCGCCCGAAATTTCGCACCACCGAAAAATTTTCATCCGAGTCCATTTTTTCGTCCCAATCATCTCACCATGCATCAAAAGGCACGAAAGCGTCGAAAATTTGGCATCTTTTGACAGCGTAAAAAATTTCACGTTTTTTGACCTTCTTGCGGAAAACACCAGTAAAAGGCGCTCGCGCGAAATTTCGCACCCCCGGAAAATTTTCATCCGAGTCCATTTTTTCGTCCCAATCATCTCACCACGCATCAATAGGCACGAAAGCGTCAAAAATTTGGCATCTTTTGACAGTGTAAAAAATTTAGCATTTTTTGACCTTCTTGGCTGAAAACACGAGTAAAAGGCGCGCGCCCGAAATTTCGCACTACCGAAAAATTTTCATCCGAGTCCATTTTTTCGTCCCAATCATCTCACCATGCATCAACATGCACGAAAGCGTCGAAAATTTGGCATCTCTTGACAGCGTAAAAAATTTCGCATTTTTTGACCTTCTTGGCGGAAAACACCAGTAAAAGGCGCGCGCGCGAAATTTCGCACCCCCGGAAAATTTTCATCCGAGTCCATTTTTTTGTCCCAATCATCTCACCACGCATCAACAGGCATGAAAGCGTCAAAAATTTGGCATCTTTTGACAGCGTAAAAAATTTCACGTTTTTTGACCGTCATGGCTGAAAACACCAGTAAAAGGCGCGCGCGCGAAATTTCGCATCCGCGGAAAATTTTCATCCGAGTCCATTTTTTCGTCCCAATCATCTCACCATGCATCAACAGGCACGAAAGCGTAAAAAATTTGGCATCTTTTGACAGCGTAAAAAATTTCGTGTTTTTTGACCTTCTTGGCTGAAAACACTAGTAAAAGGCGCGCGCCCGAAATTTCGCACCCCCGAAAAATTTTCATCCGAGTCCATTTTTTCGTCCCAATCATCTCACCACGCATCAACAGGCATGAAAGCGTCGAAAATTTGGCATCTTTTGCGAGCGTAAAAAATTTCGCATTTTTTGTCCTTCTTGGCTAAAAACACAAGTAAAAGGCGCTCGCGCGAAATTTCGCACCCCTGGAAAAATTTCATCCGAGTCCATTTTTTCATCCCAAATCATCTCACCATGCATCAACAGGCACGAAAGCGTCGAAAATTTGGCATCTTTTGACAGCGTAAAAAATTTCGCATTTTTTGTCCTTCTTGGCTAAAAACACAAGTAAAAGGCGCGCGCCCGAAATTTCGCACCACCGAAAAATTTTCATCCGAGTCCATTTTTTCGTCCCAATCATCTCACCATGCATCAAAAGGCACGAAAGCGTCGAAAATTTGGCATCTTTTGACAGCGTAAAAAATTTCACGTTTTTTGACCTTCTTGCGGAAAACACCAGTAAAAGGCGCTCGCGCGAAATTTCGCACCCCCGGAAAATTTTCATCCGAGTCCATTTTTTCGTCCCAATCATCTCACCACGCATCAATAGGCACGAAAGCGTCAAAAATTTGGCATCTTTTGACAGTGTAAAAAATTTAGCATTTTTTGACCTTCTTGGCTGAAAACACGAGTAAAAGGCGCGCGCCCGAAATTTCGCACTACCGAAAAATTTTCATCCGAGTCCATTTTTTCGTCCCAATCATCTCACCATGCATCAACATGCACGAAAGCGTCGAAAATTTGGCATCTCTTGACAGCGTAAAAAATTTCGCATTTTTTGACCTTCTTGGCGGAAAACACCAGTAAAAGGCGCGCGCGCGAAATTTCGCACCCCCGGAAAATTTTCATCCGAGTCCATTTTTTTGTCCCAATCATCTCACCACGCATCAACAGGCATGAAAGCGTCAAAAATTTGGCATCTTTTGACAGCGTAAAAAATTTCACGTTTTTTGACCGTCATGGCTGAAAACACCAGTAAAAGGCGCGCGCGCGAAATTTCGCATCCGCGGAAAATTTTCATCCGAGTCCATTTTTTCGTCCCAATCATCTCACCATGCATCAACAGGCACGAAAGCGTAAAAAATTTGGCATCTTTTGACAGCGTAAAAAATTTCGTGTTTTTTGACCTTCTTGGCTGAAAACACTAGTAAAAGGCGCGCGCCCGAAATTTCGCACCCCCGAAAAATTTTCATCCGAGTCCATTTTTTCGTCCCAATCATCTCACCACGCATCAACAGGCATGAAAGCGTCGAAAATTTGGCATCTTTTGCGAGCGTAAAAAATTTCGCATTTTTTGTCCTTCTTGGCTAAAAACACAAGTAAAAGGCGCTCGCGCGAAATTTCGCACCCCTGGAAAAATTTCATCCGAGTCCATTTTTTCATCCCAAATCATCTCACCATGCATCAACAGGCACGAAAGCGTCGAAAATTTGGCATCTTTTGACAGCGTAAAAAATTTCGCATTTTTTGTCCTTCTTGGCTAAAAACACAAGTAAAAGGCGCGCGCCCGAAATTTCGCACCACCGAAATATTTTCATCCGAGTCCATTTTTTCGTCCCAATCATCTCACCATGCATCAAAAGGCACGAAAGCGTCGAAAATTTGGCATCTTTTGACAGCGTAAAAAATTTCACGTTTTTTGACCTTCTTGCTGAAAACACCAGTAAAAGGCGCTCGCGCGAAATTTCGCACCCCCGGAAAATTTTCATCCGAGTCCATTTTTTCGTCCCAATCATCTCACCACGCATCAATAGGCACGAAAGCGTCAAAAATTTGGCATCTTTTGAAAGTGTAAAAAATTTAGCATTTTTTGACCTTCTTGGCTGAAAACACGAGTAAAAGGCGCGCGCCCGAAATTTTGCACTACCGAAAAATTTTCATCCGAGTCCATTTTTTCGTCCCAATCATCTCACAATGCATCAACATGCACGAAAGCGTCGAAAATTTGGCATCTTTTGACAGCGTAAAAAATTTCACGTTTTTTTCCTTCATGGCTGAAAACACTAGTAAAAGGCGCGCGCGTGAAATTTAGCATCCCCGGAAAATTTTCATCCGAGTCCATTTTTTCGTCCCAATCATCTCACCATGCATCAACAGGCACGAAAGCGTCGAAAATTTGGCATCTTTTGACAGCGTAAAAAATTTCGCATTTTTTGTCCTTCTTGGCTAAAAACACAAGTAAAAGACGCGAGCCCGAAATTTCGCACCACCGAAAAATTTTCATCCGAGTCCATTTTTTCATCCCAATCATCTCACCATGCATCAAAAGGCACGAAAGCGTCGAAAATTTGGCATCTTTTGACAGCGTAAAAAATTTCACATTTTTTGTCCTTCTTGGCTAAAAACACAAGTAAAAGGCGCGCGCCCGAAATTTCGCACCACCGAAAAATTTTCATCCGAGTCCATTTTTTCGTCCCAATCATCTCACCATGAATCAAAAGGCACGAAAGCGTCGAAAATTTGGCATCTTTTGATAGCGTAAAAAATTTCACATTTTTTGACCTTCATGGCTGAAAACACCAGTAAAAGGCGCGCGCGTGAAATTTAGCATCCCCGGAAAATTTTCATCCGACTCCATTTTTTCGTCCCAATCATCTCACCATGCATCAATAGGCACGAAAGCGTCGAAAATTTGGCATCTTTTGACAGCGTAAAAAATTTCACATTTTTTGTCCTTCTAAGCTAAAAACACAAGTAAAAGGCGCGCGCCCGAAATTTCGCACCACCGAAAAATTTTCATCCGAGTCCATTTTTTCGTCCCAATCATCTCACCATGCATCAACAGGCACGAAAGCGTAAAAAATTTGGCATCTTTTGACAGCGTAAAAAATTTCGTGTTTTTTGACCTTCTTGGCTGAAAACACTAGTAAAAGGCGCGCGCCCGAAATTTCGCACCCCCGGAAAATTTTCATCCGAGTCCATTTTTTCGTCCCAATCATCTCACCACGCATCAACAGGCACGAAAGCGTCGAAAATTTGGCATCTTTTGAGAGCGTAAAAAAATTCGCATTTTTTGTCCTTCTTGGCTAAAAACACAAGTAAAAGGCGCTCGCGCGAAATTTCGCACCCCCGGAAAAATTTCATCCGAGTCCATTTTTTCATCCGAAATCATCTCACCATGCATCAACAGGCACGAAAGCGTCGAAAATTTGGCATCTTTTGACAGCGTAAAAAATTTCGCATTGTTTCTCCTTCTTGGCTAAAAACACAAGTAAAAGGCGCGCGCCCGAAATTTCGCACCACCGAAAAATTTTCATCCGAGTCCATTTTTTCGTCCCAATCATCTCACCATGCATCAAAAGGCACGAAAGCGTCGAAAATTTGGCATCTTTTGACAGCGTAAAAAATTTCACGTTTTTTGACCTTCTTGCGGAAAACACCAGTAAAAGGCGCTCGCGCGAAATTTCGCACCCCCGGAAAATTTTCATCCGAGTCCATTTTTTCGTCCCAATCATCTCACCACGCATTAATAGGCACGAAAGCGTCAAAAATTTGGCATCTTTTGACAGTGTAAAAAATTTAGCATTTTTTGACCTTCTTGGCTGAAAACACGAGTAAAAGGCGCGCGCCCGAAATTTCGCACTACCGAAAAATTTTCATCCGAGTCCATTTTTTCGTCCTAATAATCTCACCATGCATCAACATGCACGAAAGCGTCGAAAATTTGGCATCTCTTGACAGCGTAAAAAATTTCGCATTTTTTGACCTTCTTGGCGGAAAACACCAGTAAAAGGCGCGCGCGCGAAATTTCGCACCCCCGGAAAATTTTCATCCGAGTCCATTTTTTTGTCCCAATCATCTCACCACGCATCAACAGGCATGAAAGCGTCAAAAATTTGGCATCTTTTGACAGCGTAAAAAATTTCACGTTTTTTGACCGTCATGGCTGAAAACACCAGTAAAAGGCGTGCGCGCGAAATTTCGCATCCGCGGAAAATTTTCATCCGAGTCCATTTTTTCGTCCCAATCATCTCACCATGCATCAACAGGCACGAAAGCGTAAAAAATTTGGCATCTTTTGACAACGTAAAAAATTTCGTATTTTTTGACCTTCTTGGCTGAAAACACTAGTAAAAGGCGCGCGCCCGAAATTTCGCACCCCCGAAAAATTTTCATCCGAGTCCATTTTTTCGTCCCAATCATTTCACCACGCATCAACAGGCACGAAAGCGTCGAAAATTTGGCATCTTTTGCGAGCGTAAAAAATTTCGCATTTTTTGTCCTTCTTGGCTAAAAACACAAGTAAAAGGCGCTCGCGCGAAATTTCGCACCCCTGGAAAAATTTCATCCGAGTCCATTTTTTCATCCCAAATCATCTCACCATGCATCAACAGGCACGAAAGCGTCGAAAATTTGGCATCTTTTGACAGCGTAAAAAATTTCGCATTTTTTGTCCTTCTTGGCTAAAAACACAAGTAAAAGGCGCGCGCCCGAAATTTCGCACCACCGAAAAATTTTCATCCGAGTCCATTTTTTCGTCCCAATCATCTCACCATGCATCAACATGCACGAAAGCGTCAAAAATTTGGCATCTTTTGACAGCGTAAAAAATTTCACGTTTTTTTCCTTCATGGCTGAAAACACTAGTAAAAGGCGCGCGCGTGAAATTTAGCATCCCCGGAAAATTTTCATCCGAGTCCATTTTTTCGTCCCAATCATCTCACCATGCATCAACAGACACGAAAGCGTCGAAAATTTGGCATCTTTTGACAACGTAAAAAATTTCGCATTTTTTGTCCTTCTTGGCTAAAAACACAAGTAAAAGACGCGAGCCCGAAATTTCGCACCACCGAAAAATTTTCATCCGAGTCCATTTTTTCATCCCAATCATCTCACCATGCATCAAAACGCACGAAAGCGTCGAAAATTTGGCATCTTTTGACAGCGTAAAAAATTTCACATTTTTTGTCCTTCTTGGCTAAAAACACAAGTAAAAGGCGCGCGCCCGAAATTTCGCACCACCGAAAAATTTTCATCCGAGTCCATTTTTTCGTCCCAATCATCTCACCATCCATCAAAAGGCATGAAAGCGTCGAAAATTTGGCATCTTTTGACAGCGTAAAAAATTTCACGTTTTTTGACCTTCATGGCTGAAAACACCAGTAAAAGGCGCGCGCGGGAAATTTAGCATCCCCGAAAAATTTTCATCCGAGTCCATTTTTTCGTCCCAATCATCTCACCATGAATCAACAGGCACGAAAGCGTCGAGAATTTGGCATCTTTTGACAGCGTAAAAAATTTTGCATTTTTTGTCCTTCTTGGCTAAAAACACAAGTAAAAGGCGCGCGCCCGAAATTTCGCACCACCGAAAAATTTTCATCCGAGTCCATTTTTTCGTCCCAGTCATCTCACCATGCATCAAAAGGCACGAAAGCGTCGAAAATTTGGCATCTTTTGATAGCGTAAAAAATTTCACGTTTTTTGACCTTCATGGCTGAAAACACCAGTAAAAGGCGCGCGCGTGAAATTTAGCATCCCCGGAAAATTTTCATCCGAGTCCATTTTTTCGTCCCAATCATCTCACCATGCATCAATAGGCACGAAAGCGTCGAAAATTTGGCATCTTTTGACAGCGTAAAAAATTTCACATTTTTTGTCCTTCTAAGCTAAAAACACAAGTAAAAGGCGCGCGCCCGAAATTTCGCACCACCGAAAAATTTTCATCCGAGTCCATTTTTTCGTCCCAATCATCTCACCATGCATCAACAGGCACGAAAGCGTAAAAAATTTGGCATCTTTTGACAGCGTAAAAAATTTCGTGTTTTTTGACCTTCTTGGCTGAAAACACTAGTAAAAGGCGCGCGCCCGAAATTTCGCACCCCCGGAAAATTTTCATCCGAGTCCATTTTTTCGTCCCAATCATCTCACCACGCTTCAACAGGCACGAAAGCGTCGAAAATTTGGCATCTTTTGAGAGCGTAAAAAATTTCGCATTTTTTGTCCTTCTTGGCTAAAAACACAAGTAAAAGGCGCTCGCGCAAAATTTCGCACCCCCGGAAAAATTTCATCCGAGTCCATTTTTTCATCCCAAATCATCTCACCATGCATCAACAGGCACGAAAGCGTCGAAAATTTGGCATCTTTTGACAGCGTAAAAAATTTCGCATTGTTTCTCCTTCTTGGCTAAAAACACAACTAAAAGGCGCGCGCCCGAAATTTCGCACCACCGAAAAATTTTCATCCGAGTCCATTTTTTCGTCCCAATCATCTCACCATGCATCAAAAGGCACGAAAGCGTCGAAAATTTGGCATCTTTTGACAGCGTAAAAAATTTCACATTTTTTGACCTTCTTGCCGAAAATACCAGTAAAAGGCGCTCGCGCGAAATTTCGCACCCCCGAAAAATTTTCATCCGAGTCCATTTTTTCGTCCCAATCATCTCACCACGCATCAACAGGCACGAAAGCATCGAAAATTTGGCATCTTTTGACAGCGTAAAAAATTTAGCATTTTTTGATCTTCTTGGCTGAAACACGAGTAAAAGGCGCGCGCCCAAAATTTCGCACCACCGAAAAATTTTCATCCGAGTCCATTTTTTCGTCCCAATCATCTCACCACGCATCAACAGGCACGAAAGCGTAAAAAAATTGACATCTTTTGACAGCTTAAAAAATTTCACGTTTTTTGACCTTCATGGCTGAAAACACCAGTAAAAGGAGCGCGCGCGAAATTTCGCATCCCCGAAAAATTTTCATCCGAGTCCATTTTTTCGTCCCAATCATCTCACCACGCATCAACAGGCATGAAAGCGTCAAAAATTTGGCATCTTTTGACAGCGTAAAAAATTTCACGTTTTTTTACCGTCATCGCTGAAAACACCAGTAAAAGGCGCGCGCGCGAAATTTTGCATCCGCGGAAAATTTTCATCCGAGTCCATTTTTTCGTCCCAATCATCTCACCATGCATCAACAGGCACGAAAGCGTAAAAAATTTGGCATCTTTTGACAGCGTAAAAAATTTCGTGTTTTTTGACCTTCTTGGCTGAAAACACTAGTAAAAGGCGCGCGCCCGAAATTTCGCACCCCCGAAAAATTTTCATCCGAGTCCATTTTTTCGTCCCAATCATTTCACCACACATCAACAGGCACGAAAGCGTCGAAAATTTGGCATCTTTTGCGAGCGTAAAAAATTTCGCATTTTTTGTCCTTCTTGGCTAAAAACACAAGTAAAAGGCGCTCGCGCGAAATTTCGCACCCCTGGAAAAATTTCATCCGAGTCCATTTTTTCATCCCAAATCATCTCACCATGCATCAACAGGCACGAAAGCGTCGAAAATTTGGCATCTTTTGACAGCGTAAAAAATTTCGCATTTTTTGTCCTTCTTGGCTAAAAACACAAGTAAAAGGCGCGCGCCCGAAATTTCGCACCACCGAAAAATTTTCATCCGAGTCCATTTTTTCGTCCCAATCATCTCACCATGCATCAAAAGGCACGAAAGCGTCGAAAATTTGGCATCTTTTGACAGCGTAAAAAATTTCACGTTTTTTGACCTTCTTGCTGAAAACACCAGTAAAAGGCGCTCGCGCGAAATTTCGCACCCCCGGAAAATTTTCATCCGAGTCCATTTTTTCGTCCCAATCATCTCACCACGCATCAATAGGCACGAAAGCGTCAAAAATTTGGCATCTTTTTACAGTGTAAAAAATTTAGCATTTTTTGACCTTCTTGGCTGAAAACACGAGTAAAAGGCGCGCGCCCGAAATTTCGCACTACCGAAAAATTTTCATCCGAGTCCATTTTTTCGTCCCAATCATCTCACCATGCATCAACATGCACGAAAGCGTCAAAAATTTGGCATCTTTTGACAGCGTAAAAAATTTCACGTTTTTTTCCTTCATGGCTGAAAACACTAGTAAAAGGCGCGCGCGTGAAATTTAGCATCCCCGGAAAATTTTCATCCGAGTCCATTTTTTCGTCCCAATCATCTCACCATGCATCAACAGGCACGAAAGCGTCGAAAATTTGGCATCTTTTGACAGCGTAAAAAATTTCGCATTTTTTGTCCTTCTTGGCTAAAAACACAAGTAAAAGGCGCGAGCCCGAAATTTCGCACCACCGAAAAATTTTCATCCGAGTCCATTTTTTCATCCCAATCATCTCACCATGCATCAAAAGGCACGAAAGCGTCGAAAATTTGGCATCTTTTGACAGCGTAAAAAATTTCACATTTTTTGTCCTTCTTGGCTAAAAACACAAGTAAAAGGCGCGCGCCCGAAATTTCGCACCACCGAAAAATTTTCATCCGAGTCCATTTTTTCGTCCCAATCATCTCACCATCCATCAAAAGGCATGAAAGCGTCGAAAATTTGGCATCTTTTGACAGCGTAAAAAATTTCACGTTTTTTGACCTTCATGGCTGAAAACACCAGTAAAAGGCGCGCGCGGGAAATTTAGCATCCCCGAAAAATTTTCATCCGAGTCCATTTTTTCGTCCCAATCATCTCACCATGAATCAACAGGCACGAAAGCGTCGAGAATTTGGCATCTTTTGACAGCGTAAAAAATTTTGCATTTTTTGTCCTTCTTGGCTAAAAACACAAGTAAAAGGCGCGCGCCCGAAATTTCGCACCACCGAAAAATTTTCATCCGAGTCCATTTTTTCGTCCCAGTCATCTCACCATGCATCAAAAGGCACGAAAGCGTCGAAAATTTGGCATCTTTTGATAGCGTAAAAAATTTCACGTTTTTTGACCTTCATGGCTGAAAACACCAGTAAAAGGCGCGCGCGTGAAATTTAGCATCCCCGGAAAATTTTCATCCGAGTCCATTTTTTCGTCCCAATCATCTCACCATGCATCAATAGGCACGAAAGCGTCGA
The DNA here is from genome assembly GCA_030549335.1 of Pontederia crassipes. NCBI lineage: Eukaryota > Viridiplantae > Streptophyta > Magnoliopsida > Commelinales > Pontederiaceae > Pontederia > Pontederia crassipes. The sequence goes on from CM060189.1 coordinate 64,983,452, forward strand.
AAATTTGGCATCTTTTGACAGCGTAAAAAATTTCACATTTTTTGTCCTTCTAAGCTAAAAACACAAGTAAAAGGCGCGCGCCCGAAATTTCGCACCACCGAAAAATTTTCATCCGAGTCCATTTTTTCGTCCCAATCATCTCACCATGCATCAACAGGCACGAAAGCGTAAAAAATTTGGCATCTTTTGACAGCGTAAAAAATTTCATGTTTTTTGACCTTCATGGCTGAAAACACCAGTAAAAGGCGCGCGCGCGAAATTTCGCATCCTCGGAAAATTTGCATCCGAGTCCATTTTTTCGTCCCAATCATCTCACCACGCATCAATAGGCACGAAAGCGTCGAAAATTTGGCATCTTTTGACAGCGTAAAAAATTTCGCATTTTTTGTCCTTCTTGGCTAAAACCACAAGTAGAAGGCGCGCGCCCGAAATTTTGCACCACCGAAAAATTTTCAACCGAGTCCATTTTTTCATCCCAATCATCTCACCATGCATCAAAAGGCACGAAAGCGTCGAAAATTTGGCATCTTTTGAGAGCGTAAAAAATTTCGCATTTTTTGACCTTCTTGGCTGAAAACACCAGTAAAAGGCGCGCGCGCGAAATTTCGCACCCCTGGAAAATTTTCATCCGAGTCCATTTTTTCGTCCTAATCATCTCACCACGCATCAACAGGCACGAAAGCTTAAAAAATTTGGCATCTTTTGACAGCGTAAAAAATTTCACATTTTTTGACCTTCATGGCTGAAAACACCAGTAAAAGGCGCGCGCGCGAAATTTCGCATCCCCGGAAAATTTTCATCCGAGTCCATTTTTTCGTCCCAATCATCTCACCACGCATCAACATGCACGAAAGCGTAAAAAATTTGGCATCTTTTGACAGCGTGAAAAATTTCACGTTTTTTGACCTTCATGGCTGAAAACACCAGTAAAAGGCGCTCGCGCGAAATTTCGCACCCCCGGAAAATTTTCATCCGAGTCCATTTTTTCGTCCCAATCATCTCACCATGCATCAAAAGGCACGAAAGCGTCGAAAATTTGGCATCTTTTGATAGCGTAAAAAATTTCACGTTTTTTGACCTTCATGGCTGAAAACACCAATAAAAGGCGCGCGCGTGAAATTTAGCATCCCCGGAAAATTTTCATCCGAGTCCATTTTTTCGTCCCAATCATCTCACCATGCATCAACAGGCACGAAAGCGTAAAAAATTTGGCATCTTTTGACAGCGTAAAAAATTTCGCATTTTTTGTCCTTCTTAGCTAAAAACACAAGTAAAAGGCGCGCGCCCGAAATTTCGCACCAACGAAAAATTTTCATCCGAGTCCATTTTTTCGTCCCAATCATCTCACCATGCATCAACAGGCACGAAAGCGTCGAAAATTTGGCATCTCTTGACAGCGTAAAAAATTTCGCATTTTTTGACCTACTTGGCTGAAAACACCAGTAAAAGGCGCGCGCGCGAAATTTCGCACCCCCGGAAAATTTTCATCCGAGTCCATTTTTTCGTCCCAATCATCTCACCACGCATCAACAGGCACGAAAGCGTCAAAAATTTGGCATCTTTTGACAGCGTGAAAAATTTCACGTTTTTTGACCTTCATGGCTGAAAACACCAGTAAAAGGCACGCGCGCGAAATTCCGCATCCCCGGAAAATTTTCATCCGAGTCCATTTTTTCGTCCCAATCATCTCACCACGCATCAACAGGCACGAAAGCGTCGAAAATTTGGCATCTTTTGACAGCGTAAAAAATTTCACATTTTTTGTCCTTCTTGGCTAAAACCACAAGTAAAAGGCGCGCGCCCGAAATTTTGCACCACCGAAAAATTTTCAACCGAGTCCATTTTTTCATCCCAATCATCTCACCATGCATCAAAAGGCACGAAAGCGTCGAAAATTTGGCATCTTTTGACAGCGTAAAAAATTTCGCATTTTTTGTCCTTCTTGGCTGAAAATATGAGTAAAAGGCGCGCGCGCGAAATTTCGCACACCCGGAAAATTTTCATCTGAGTCCATTTTTTCGTCACAATCATCTCACCATGCATCAAAAGGCACGAAAGCGTCGAAAATTTGGCATCTTTTGACAGCGTAAAAAATTTCACGTTTTTTGACCTTCTTGCTGAAAACACCAGTAAAAGGCGCTCGCGCGAAATTTCGCACCCCCTGAAAATTTTCATCCGAGTCCATTTTTTCGTCCCAATCATCTCACCACGCATCAATAGGTACGAAAGCGTCGAAAATTTAGCATCTTTTGACAGCGTAAAAAATTTCGCATTTTTTGACCTTCATGGCTGAAAACACCAGTAAAAGGCGCGCGCGCGAAATTTAGCATCCCCAAAAAATTTTCATCCGAGTCCATTTTTTCGTCCCAATCATCTCACCATGCATCAACAGGCACGAAAGCGTCGAAAATTTGGCATCTTTTGAGAGCGTAAAAAATTTCGGGTTTTTTGACCTTCATGGCTGAAAACACCAGTAAAAGGCGCGCGCGTGAAATTTAGCATCCCCGGAAAATTTCATCCGAGTCCATTTTTTCGTCCCAATCATCTCACCATGCATCAACAGGCACGAAAGCGTAAAAAATTTGGCATCTTTTGACAGTGTAAAAAATTTAGCATTTTTTGACCTTCTTGGCTGAAAACACGAGTTAAAGGCGCGCGCCCGAAATTTCGCACTACCGAAAAATTTTCATCCGAGTCCATTTTTTCGTCCTAATCATCTCACCATGCATCAACATGCACGAAAGCGTCGAAAATTTGGCATCTCTTGACAGCGTAAAAAATTTCGCATTTTTTGACCTTCTTGGCGGAAAACACTAGTAAAAGGCGCGCGAAATTTCGCACCCCCGGAAAATTTTCATCCGAGTCCATTTTTTCGTCCCCATCATCTCACCACCCATCAACAGGCACGAAAGCGTCGAAAATTTGGCATCTTTTGACAGCGTAAAAAATTTCGCATTTTTTATCCTTCTTGGCTAAAAACACAAGTAAAAGGCGCGCGCCCGAAATTTCGCACCACCGAAAAATTTTCATCCGAGTCCATTTTTTCGTCCCAATCATCTCACCATGCATCAAAAGGCACGAAAGCATAAAAAAATTGGCATCTTTTGACAGCGTAAAAAATTTCACATTTTTTGACCTTCATGGCTGAAAACACCAGTAAAAGGCGCGCGCGTGAAATTTAGCATCCCCGGAAAATTTTCATCCGAGTCCATTTTTTCGTCCCAATCATCTCACCATGCATCAACAGGCACGAAAGCGTCGAAAATTTGGCATCTTTTGACGGCGTAAAAAATTTCGCATTTTTTGTCCTTCTTGGCTAAAAACACAAGTAAAAGGCGCGCGTCCGAAATTTCGCACCACCGAAAAATTTTCATCCGAGTCCATTTTTTCGTCCTAATCATCTCACCATGCATCAACATGCACGAAAGCGTCGAAAATTTGGCATCTCTTGACAGCGTAAAAAATTTCGCATTTTTTGACCTTCTTGGCGGAAAACACCAGTAAAAGGCGCGCGAAATTTCGCACCCCCGGAAAATTTTCATCCGAGTCCATTTTTTCGTCCCCATCATCTCACCACCCATCAACAAGCACGAAAGCGTCGAAAATTTGGCATCTTTTGATAGCGTAAAAAATTTCGCATTTTTTGTCCTTCTTGGCTAAAAACACAAGTAAAAGGCGCGCGTCCGAAATTTCGCACCACCGAAAAATTTTCATCCGAGTCCATGTTTTCGTCCCAATCATCTCACCATGCATCAAAAGGCACGAAAGCGTCAAAAATTTGGCATCTTTTGACAGCGTAAAAAATTTCACATTTTTTGACCTTCATGGCTGAAAACACCAGTAAAAGGCGCGCGCGTGAAATTTAGCATCCCCGGAAAATTTTCATCCGAGTGCATTTTTTCGTCCCAGTCATCTCACCATGCATCAACATGCACGAAAGCGTCGAAAATTTGGCATCTTTTGACGGCGTAAAAAATTTCGCATTTTTTGTCCTTCTTGGCTAAAAACACAAGTAAAAGGCGCGCGTCCGAAATTTCGCACCACCGAAAAATTTTCATCCGAGTCCATTTTTTCGTCCTAATCATCTCACCATGCATCAACATGCACGAAAGCGTCGAAAATTTGGCATCTCTTGACAGCGTAAAAAATTTCGCATTTTTTGACCTTCTTGGCGGAAAACACCAGTAAAAGGCGCGCGAAATTTCGCACCCCCGGAAAATTTTCATCCGAGTCCATTTTTTCGTCCCCATCATCTCACCACCCATCAACAAGCACGAAAGCGTCGAAAATTTGGCATCTTTTGATAGCGTAAAAAATTTCGCATTTTTTGTCCTTCTTGGCTAAAAACACAAGTAAAAGGCGCGCGTCCGAAATTTCCCACCACCGAAAAATTTTCATCCGAGTCCATTTTTTCGTCCCAATCATCGCACCATGCATCAAAAGGCACGAAAGCGTCGAAAATTTGGCATCTTTTGACAACGTAAAAAATTTCACGTTTTTTGACCTTCTTGCTGAAAACACCAGTAAAAGGCGCTCGCGCGAAATTTCGCACCCCCGGAAAATTTTCATCCGAGTCCATTTTTTCGTCCCAATCATCTCACCACGCATCAACAGGCACGAAAGCATAAAAAATTTGGCATCCTTTGATAGCGTAAAAAATTTAGCATTTTTTGACCTTCTTGGCTGAAAACACGAGTAAAAGGCGCGCGCCCGAAATTTCGCACTACCGAAAAATTTTCATCCGAGTCCATTTTTTCGTCCCAATCATCTCACCATGCATCAACAGGCACGAAAGCGTAAAAAATTTGGCATCTCTTGACAGCGTAAAAAATTTCACGTTTTTTGACCTTCATGGCTGAAAACACCAGTAAAAGGCGCGCGCGCGAAATTTCGCATCCCTGGAAAATTTTCATCCGAGTCCATTTTTTCGTCCCAATCATCTCACCACGCATCAACAGGCACGAAAGCGTCGAAAATTTGGCATCTTTTGATAGCGTAAAAAATTTAGCATTTTTTGATCTTCTTGGCTGAAACACGAGTAAAAGGCGCGCGTCCAAAATTTCGCACCACCGAAAAATTTTCATCCGAGTCCATTTTTTCGTTCCAATCATCTCACCATGCATCAACAGGCACGAAAGCGTCGAAAATTTGGCATCTTTTGACAGCGTAAAAAATTTCACGTTTTTTGACCTTCTTGCTGAAAACACCAGTAAAAGGCGCGCGCGCGAAATTTTGCACCCCTGGAAAATTTTCATCCGAGTCCATTTTTTCGTCCCAATCATCTCACCATGCATCAACAGGTACGAAAGCGTCGAAAATTTGGCATCTTTTGACAGCGTAAAAAATTTCATGTTTTTTGACCTTCTTGGCTGAAAACACCAGTAAAGGGCGCGCGCGCGAAATTTCGCACCCCCGGAAAATTTTCATCCGAGTCCATTTTTTCGTCCCAATCATCTCACCACGCATCAACAGGCACGAAAGCGTCGAAAATTTGGCATCTTTTGACAGCGTAAGAAATTTCGCATTTTTTTACCTTCTTGGCTGAAAACCCCAGTAAAAGGCGCGCGCGCGAAATTTTGCATCCCCGGAAAATTTTCATCCGAGTCCATTTTTTCGTCCCAATCACCTCACCATGCATCAACAGGCACGAAAGCGCAAAAAATTTGGCATCTTTTGACAGCGTAAAAAAATTCGTGTTTTTTGACCTTCTTGGCTGAAAACACTAGTAAAAGGCGCGCGGGCGAAATTTCGCACCCCTGGAAAATTTTCATCCGAGTCCATTTTTTCGTCTCAATCATCTCACCATGCATCAAAAGGCATGAAAGCGTCGAAAATTTGGCATCTTTTGATAGCGTAAAAAATTTCACGTTTTTTGACCTTCTTGCTGAAAACACCAAAAAAAGGCGCTCGCGCGAAATTTCGCAGCCCCGGAAAATTTTCATCCGAGTCCATTTTTTCGTCCCAATCATCTCACCATGCATCAACAGGCATGAAAGCGTCGAAAATTTGGCATCTTTTGACAGCGTAAAAAATTTCGTGTTTTTTGACCTTCTTGGCTGAAAACACCAGTAAAAGGCGCGCGCGCGAAATTTCGCACTCCCGAAAAATTTTCATCCGAGTCCATTTTTTCGTCCCAATCATCTCACCACGCATCAACAGGCACGAAAGCATCGAAATTTGGCATCTTTTGACAGCGTAAAAAATTTCGTGTTTTTTGACCTTCTTGGCTGAAAACACCAGTAAAAGGCGCGCGCGCGAAATTTCGCACTCCCGAAAAATTTTCATCCGAGTCCATTTTTTCGACCCAATCATCTCACCACGCATCAACAGGCACGAAAGCGTAAAAAATTTGGCATCTTTTGACAGCGTAAAAAAATTCGTGTTTTTGGACCTTCTTGGCTGAAAACACTAGTAAAAGGCGCGCGGGCGAAATTTCGCACCCCCGAAAAATTTTTATCCGAGTCCATTTTTTCGTCCCAATCATCTCACCACACATTAACAGGCACGAAAGCGTCAAAAATTTGACATCTTTTGACAGCGTAAAAAATTTCGTGTTTTTTGACCTTCTTGGCTGAAAACACCAGTAAAAGGCGCGCGCGCGAAATTTCGCACTCCCGAAAAATTTTCATCCGAGTCCATTTTTTCGACCCAATCATCTCACCACGCATCAACAGGCACGAAAGCGTCAAAAATTTGGCATCTTTTGACAGCGTAAAAAATTTCGTGTTTTTTGACCTTCTTGGCTGAAAACACCAGTAAAAGGCGCGCGCGCGAAATTTCGCACTCCCGAAAAATTTTCATCCGAGTCCATTTTTTCGACCCAATCATCTCACCACGCATCAACAGGCACGAAAGCGTCAAAAATTTGGCATCTTTTGACAGCGTGAAAAATTTCACATTTTTTGTCCTTCTTGGCTAAAACCACAAGTAAAAGGCGCGCGCCCGAAATTTTGCACCACCGAAAAATTTTCAACCGAGTCCATTTTTTCATCCCAATCATCTCACCATGCATCAAAAGGCACGAAAGCGTCGAAAATTTGGCATCTTTTGACAGCGTAAAAAATTTCGCATTTTTTGTCCTTGTTGGCTAAAAACACAAGTAAAAGGCGCGCGCCCGAAATTTCGCACCACCGAAAAATTTTCATCTGAGTCCATTTTTTCGTCCCAATCATCTCACCATGCATCAAAAGGCACGAAAGCGTCGAAAATTTGGCATCTTTTGACAGCGTAAAAAATTTCACGTTTTTTGACCTTCTTGCTGAAAACACCAGTAAAAGGCGCTCGCGCGAAATTTCGCACCCCCTGAAAATTTTCATCCGAGTCCATTTTTTCGTCCCAATCATCTCACCACGCATCAATAGGTACGAAAGCGTCGAAAATTTAGCATCTTTTGACAGCGTAAAAAATTTCGCATTTTTTGACCTTCATGGCTGAAAACACCAGTAAAAGGCGCGCGCGCGAAATTTAGCATCCCCAAAAAATTTTCATCCGAGTCCATTTTTTCGTCCTAATCATCTCACCATGCATCAACATGCACGAAAGCGTCGAAAATTTGGCATCTCTTGACAGCGTAAAAAATTTCGCATTTTTTGACCTTCTTGGCGGAAAACACCAGTAAAAGGCGCGCGAAATTTCGCACCCCCGGAAAATTTTCATCCGAGTCCATTTTTTCGTCCCCATCATCTCACCACCCATCAACAGGCACGAAAGCATCGAAAATTTGGCATCTTTTGACAGCGTAAAAAATTTCGCATTTTTTGTCCTTCTTGGCTAAAAACACAAGTAAAAGGCGCGCGCCCGAAATTTCGCACCACCGAAAAATTTTCATCCGAGTCCATTTTTTCGTCCCAATCATCTCACCATGCATCAAAAGGCACGAAAGCGTCAAAAATTTGGCATCTTTTGACAGCGTAAAAAATTTCACATTTTTTTACCTTCATGGCTGAAAACACCAGTAAAAGGCGCGCGCGTGAAATTTAGCATCCCCGGAAAATTTTCATCCGAGTCCATTTTTTCGTCCCAATCATCTCACCATGCATCAACAGGCACGAAAGCGTCGAAAATTTGGCATCTTTTGACGGCGTAAAAAATTTCGCATTTTTTGTCCTTCTTGGCTAAAAACACAAGTAAAAGGCGCGCGTCCGAAATTTCGCACCACCGAAAAATTTTCATCCGAGTCCATTTTTTCGTCCTAATCATCTCACCATGCATCAACATGCACGAAAGCGTCGAAAATTTGGCATCTTTTGACAGCGTAAAAAATTTCACATTTTTTGACCTTCTTGCTGAAAACACCAGTAAAAGGCGCTCGCGCGAAATTTCGCACCCCCGGAAAATTTTCATCCGAGTCCATTTTTTCGTCCCCATCATCTCACCACCCATCAACAAGCACGAAAGCGTCGAAAAATTGGCATCTTTTGACAGCGTAAAAAATTTCGCATTTTTTGTCCTTCTTGGCTAAAAACACAAGTAAAAGGCGCGCGCCCGAAATTTCGCACCACCGAAAAATTTTCATCCGAGTCCATTTTTTCGTCCCAATCATCTCACCATGCATCAAAAGGCACGAAAGCGTCAAAAATTTGGCATCTATTGACAGCGTAAAAAATTTCACCTTTTTTGACCTTCATGGCTGAAAACACCAGTAAAAGGCGCGCGCGTGAAATTTAGCATCCCCGGAAAATTTTCATCCGAGTCCATTTTTTCGTCCCAATCATCTCACCATGCATCAACAGGCACGAAAGCGTCGAAAATTTGGCATCTTTTGACGGCGTAAAAAATTTCGCATTTTTTGTCCTTCTTGGCTAAAAACACAAGTAAAAGGCGCGCGTCCGAAATTTCGCACCACCGAAAAATTTTCATCCGAGTCCATTTTTTCGTCCCAATCATCTCACCATGCATCAAAAGGCATGAAAGCGTCGAAAATTTGGCATCTTTTGACAGCGTAAAAAATTTCACGTTTTTTTACCTTCATGGCTGAAAACACCAGTAAAAGGCGCGCGCGTGAAATTTAGCATCCCCGGAAAATTTTCATCCGAGTCCATTTTTTCGTCCCAATCATCTCACCATGCATCAACAGGCACGAAAGCGTCGAAAATTTGGCATCTTTTGACAGCGTAAAAAATTTCGCATTTTTTGTCCTTCTTGGCTAAAAACACAAGTAAAAGGCGCGCGCCCGAAATTTCGCACCACCAAAAAATTTTCATCCGAGTCGATTTTTTCGTCCCAATCATCGCACCATGCATCAAAAGGCACGAAAGCGTCGAAAATTTGGCATCTTTTGACAACGTAAAAAATTTCACGTTTTTTGACCTTCTTGCTGAAAACACCAGTAAAAGGAGCTCGCGCGAAATTTCGCACCCACGGAAAATTTTCATCCGAGTCCATTTTTTCGTCCCAATCATCTCACCACGCATCAACAGGCACGAAAGCATAAAAAATTTGGCATCCTTTGACAGCGTAAAAAATTTAGCATTTTTTGACCTTCTTGGCTGAAAACACGAGTAAAAGGCGCGCGCCCGAAATTTCGCACTACCGAAAAATTTTCATCCGAGTCCATTTTTTCGTCCCAATCATCTCACCATGCATCAACAGGCACGAAAGCGTAAAAAATTTGGCATCTCTTGACAGCGTAAAAAATTTCACGTTTTTTGACCTTCATGGCTGAAAACACCAGTAAAAGGCGCGCGCGCGAAATTTCGCACCCCCGGAAAATTTTCATCCGAGTCCATTTTTTCGTCCCAATCATCTCACCACGCATCAACAGGCACGAAAGCGTCGAAAATTTGGCATCTTTTGACAGCGTAAAAAATTTAGCATTTTTTGATCTTCTTGGCTGAAACACGAGTAAAAGGCGCGTGCCCAAAATTTCGCACCACCGAAAAATTTTCATCCGAGCCCATTTTTTCGTCCCAATCATCTCACCATGCATCAAAAGGCACGAAAGCGTCGAAAATTTGGCATCTTTTGACAGCGTAACAAATTTCACGTTTTTTGACCTTCTTGCTAAAAACACCAGTAAAAGGCGCGCACGCGAAATTTTGCACCCATGGAAAATTTTCATCCGAGTCCATTTTTTCGTCCCAATCATCTCACCGTGCATCAATAGGTACGAAAGCGTCGAAAATTTGGCATCTTTTGACAGCGTAAAAAATTTCGTGTTTTTTGACCTTCTTGGCTGAAAACACCAGTAAAGGGCGCGCGCGCGAAATTTCGCACCCCCGGAAAATTTTCATCCGAGTCCATTTTTTCGACCCAATCATCTCACCACGCATCAATAGGCACGAAAGCGTAAAAAATTTGGCATCTTTTGACAGCGTAAAAAATTTCACGTTTTTTGACCTTCATGGCTGAAAACACCAGTAAAAGGCGCGCGCGCGAAATTTCGCATCCCCGGAAAATTTTCATCCGAGTCCATTATTTCGTCCCAATCATCTCACCATGCATCAACAGGTACGAAAGCGTCGAAAATTTGGCATCTTTTGACAGCGTAAAAAATTTCGTGTTTTTTGACCTTCTTGGCTGAAAACACCAGTAAAGGGCGCGCGCGCGAAATTTCGCACCCCCGGAAAATTTTCATCCGAGTCCATTTTTTCGACCCAATCATCTCACCACGCATCAACAGGCACGAAAGCGTCAAAAATTTGGCATCTTTTGACAGCGTAAAAAAATTCGTGTTTTTTGACCTTCTTGGCTGAAAACACTAGTAAAAGGCACGCGGGCGAAATTTCGCACCCCCGGAAAATTTTCATCCGAGTCCATTTTTTCGTCCCAATCATCTCACCACGCATCAACAGGCACGAAAGCGTAAAAAATTTGGCATCTTTTGACAGCGTAAAAAATTTCACGTTTTTTGACCTTCATGGCTGAAAACACCAGTAAAAGGCGCACGCGCGAAATTTCGCATCCCCGGAAAATTTTCATCCGAGTCCATTTTTTCGTCCCAATCATCTCACCATGCATCAACAGGCACAAAAGCGTCAAAAATTTGGCATCTTTTGACAGCGTAAAAAAATTCGTGTTTTTTGACCTTCTTGGCTGAAAACACTAGTAAAAGGCGCGCGGGCGAAATTTCGCACCCCCGAAAAATTTTCATCCGAGTCCATTTTTTCGTCCCAATCATCTCACCACGCATCAACAGGCACGAAAGCGTCGAAAATTTGGCATCTTTTGACAGCGTAAAAAATTTAGCATTTTTTGATCTTCTTGGCTGAAACACGAGTAAAAGGCGCGTGCCCAAAATTTCGCACCACCGAAAAATTTTCATCCGAGCCCATTTTTTCGTCCCAATCATCTCACCATGCATCAAAAGGCACGAAAGCGTCGAAAATTTGGCATCTTTTGACAGCGTAAAAAATTTCACGTTTTTTGACCTTCTTGCTAAAAACACCAGTAAAAGGCGCGCACGCGAAATTTTGCACCCTTGGAAAATTTTCATCCGAGTCCATTTTTTCGTCCCAATCATCTCACCGTGCATCAATAGGTACGAAAGCGTCGAAAATTTGGCATCTTTTGACAGCGTAAAAAATTTCGTGTTTTTTGACCTTCTTGGCTGAAAACACCAGTAAAGGGCGCGCGCGCGAAATTTCGCACCCCCGGAAAATTTTCATCCGAGTCCATTTTTTCGACCCAATCATCTCACCACGCATCAATAGGCACGAAAGCGTAAAAAATTTGGCATCTTTTGACAGCGTAAAAAATTTCACGTTTTTTGACCTTCATGGCTGAAAACACCAGTAAAAGGCGCGCGCGCGAAATTTCGCATCCCCGGAAAATTTTCATCCGAGTCCATTTTTTCGTCCCAATCATCTCACCATGCATCAACAGGCACGAAAGCGTCGAAAATTTGGCATCTTTTGACGGCGTAAAAAATTTCGTGTTTTTTGACCTTCTTGGCTGAAAACACCAGTAAAGGGCGCGCGCGCGAAATTTCGCACCCCCGGAAAATTTTCATCCGAGTCCATTTTTTCGACCCAATCATCTTACCACGCATCAACAGGCACGAAAGCGTCAAAAATTTGGCATCTTTTGACAGCGTAAAAAAATTCGTGTTTTTTGACCTTCTTGGCTGAAAACACTAGTAAAAGGCACGCGGGCGAAATTTCGCACCCCCGGAAAATTTTCATCCGAGTCCATTTTTTCGTCCCAATCATCTCACCACGCATCAACAGGCACGAAAGCGTAAAAAATTTGGCATCTTTTGACAGCGTAAAAAATTTCACGTTTTTTGACCTTCATGGCTGAAAACACCAGTAAAAGGCGCGCGCGCGAAATTTCGCATCCCCGGAAAATTTTCATCCGAGTCCATTTTTTCGTCCCAATCATCTCACCATGCATCAACAGGCACAAAAGCGTCAAAAATTTGGCATCTTTTGACAGCGTAAAAAAATTCGTGTTTTTTGACCTTCTTGGCTGAAAACACTAGTAAAAGGCGCGCGGACGAAATTTCGCACCCCCGGAAAATTTTCATCCGAGTCTATTTTTTCGTCCCAATCATCTCACCACACATTAACAGGCACGAAAGCGTCAAAAATTTGGCATCTTTTGATAGCGTAAAAAATTTCGCATTTTTTGTCCTTCTTGGTTGAAATTTCGCACGACCGAAAAATTTTCATCCGAGTCCATTTTTTCGTCCCAATCATCTCACCATGCATCAAAGGGCACGAAAGCGTCGAAAATTTGGCATCTTTTGACAGCGTAAAAAATTTCATGTTTTTTTGACCTTCTTGCTGAAAACACCAGTAAAAGGCGCCCGCGCGAAATTTCGCACCCCCGGAAAATTTTCATCCGAGTCCATTTTTTCGTCCCAATCATCTCACCACGCATCAACAGGCACGAAAGCGTCGAAAATTTGGCATCTTTTGACAGCGTAAAAAATTTAGCATTTTTTGATCTTCTTGGCTGAAACACGAGTAAAAGGCGCGCGTCCAAAATTTCGCACCACCGAAAAATTTTCATCCGAGTCCATTTTTTCGTTCCAATCATCTCACCATGCATCAACAGGCACGAAAGCGTCGAAAATTTGGCATCTTTTGACAGCGTAAAAAATTTCACGTTTTTTGACCTTCTTGCTGAAAACACCAGTAAAAGGCGCGCGCGCGAAATTTTGCACCCCTGGAAAATTTTCATCCGAGTCCATTTTTTCGTCCCAATCATCTCACCATGCATCAACAGGCACGAAAGCGTCGAAAATTTGGCATCTTTTGACAGCGTAAGAAATTTCGCATTTTTTTACCTTCTTGGCTGAAAACCCCAGTAAAAGGCGCGCGCGCGAAATTTCGCATCCCCGGAAAATTTTCATCCGAGTCCATTTTTTCGTCCCAATCATCTCACCATGCATCAACAGGCACGAAAGCATCGAAAATTTGGCATCTTTTGACAGCGTAAAAAATTTCGCGTTTTTTGACCTTCTTGCTGAAAACACCAGTAAAAGGCGCTCGCGCGAAATTTCGCACCCCCGGAAAATTTTCATCCGAGTCCATTTTTTCGTCCCAATCATCTCACCATGCATCAAAAGTCATGAAAGCGTCGAAAATTTGGCATCTTTTGACAGCGTAAAAAATTTCACATTTTTTGACCTTCTTGCTGAAAACACCAGTAAAAGGCGCTCGCGCGAAATTTCGCACCCCCGGAAAATTTTCATCCGAGTCCATTTTTTCGTCCCAATCATCTCACCATGCATCAAAAGGCACGAAAGCGTCGAAAATTTGGCATCTTTTGACAGCGTAAAAAATTTCACATTTTTTGACCTTCTTGCTGAAAACACCAGTAAAAGGCGCTCGCGCGAAATTTCGCACCCCAGGAAAATTTTCATCCGAGTCCATTTTTTCGTCCCAATCATCTCACCACGCATCAACAGGCACGAAAGCGTCGAAAATTTGGCATCTTTTGACAGCGTAAAAAATTTAGCATTTTTTGATCTTCTTGGCTGAAACACGAGTAAAAGGCGCGCGCCCAAAATTTCGCACCACCGAAAAATTTTCATCCGAGTCCATTTTTTCGTCCCAATCATCTCACCATGCATCAAAAGGCACGAAAGCGTCGAAAATTTGGCATCTTTTGACAGCGTAAAAAATTTCACGTTTTTTGACCTTCTTGCTGAAAATACCAGTAAAAGGCGCTCGCGCGAAATTTCGCACCCCCGGAAAATTTTCATCCGAGTCCATTTTTTCGTCCCAATCATCTCACCATGCATCAAAAGGCACGAAAGCGTCGAAAATTTGGCATCTTTTGACAGCGTAAAAAATTTCACATTTTTTGACCTTCTTGCTGAAAATACCAGTAAAAGGAGCTCGCGCGAAATTTCGCACCCCCGAAAAATTTTCATCCGAGTCCATTTTTTCGTCCCAATCATCTCACCATGCATCAAAAGGCACGAAAGCGTCGAAAATTTGGCATCTTTTGACAGCGTAAAAAATTTCGTGTTTTTTGACCTTCTTGGCTCAAACACCAGTAAAAGGCGCGCGCGCGAAATTTCGCACTCCCAAAAAATTTTCATCCGAGTCCATTTTTTCGTCCCAATCATCTCACCATGCATCAAAAGGCACGAAAGCGTCGAAAATTTGGGATCTTTTGACAGCGTAAAAAATTTCACATTTTTTGACCTTCTTGCCGAAAATACCAGTAAAAGGCGCACGCGCGAAATTTCGCACCCCCGAAAAATTTTCATCCGAGTCCATTTTTTCGTCCCAATCATCTCACCACGCATCAACAGGCACGAAAGCATCGAAAATTTGGCATCTTTTGACAGCGTAAAAAATTTAGCATTTTTTGATCTTCTTGGCTGAAACACGAGTAAAAGGCGCGCGCCCAAAATTTCGCACCACCGAAAAATTTTCATCCGAGTCCATTTTTTCGTCCCAATCATCTCACCACGCATCAACAGGCACGAAAGCGTCAAAAAATTGACATCTTTTGACAGCTTAAAAAATTTCACGTTTTTTGACCTTCATGGCTGAAAACACCAGTAAAAGGCGCGCGCGCGAAATTTCGCATCCCCGAAAAATTTTCATCCGAGTCCATTTTCTCGTCCCAATCATCTCACCATGCATCAACAGGCACGAAAGCGTCAAAAATTTGGCATCTTTTGACAGCGTAAAAAAATTCGTGTTTTTTGACCTTCTTGGCTGAAAACACTAGTAAAAGGCGCGCGGGCGAAATTTCGCACCCCCGGAAAATTTTCATCCGAGTCTATTTTTTCGTCCCAATCATCTCACCACACATTAACAGGCACGAAAGCGTCAAAAATTTGGCATCTTTTGATAGCGTAAAAAATTTCGCATTTTTTGTCCTTCTTGGCTGAAATTTCGCACGACCGAAAAATTTTCATCCGAGTCCATTTTTTCGTCCCAATCATCTCCCCATGCATCAAAGGGCACGAAAGCGTCGAAAATTTGGCATCTTTTGACAGCGTAAAGAATTTCATGTTTTTTTGACCTTCTTGCTGAAAACACCAGTAAAAGGCGCTCGCGCGAAATTTCGCACCCCCGGAAAATTTTCATCCGAGTCCATTTTTTCGTCCCAATCATCTCACCACGCATCAACAGGCACGAAAGCGTAAAAAATTTGGCATCTTTTGACAGCGTAAAAAATTTAGCATTTTTTGATCTTCTTGGCTGAAACACGAGTAAAAGGCGCGCGCCCAAAATTTCGCACCACCGAAAAATTTTCATCCGAGTCCATTTTTTCGTCACAATCATCTCACCACGCATCAACAGGCACGAAAGCGTCAAAAAATTGACATCTTTTGACAACTTAAAAAATTTCACGTTTTTTGACCTTCATGGCTGAAAACACCAGTAAAAGGCGCGCGCGCGAAATTTCGCATCCCCGAAAAATTTTCATCCGAGTCCATTTTTTCGTCCCAATCATCTCACCATGCATCAACAGGCAAGAAAGCGTCAAAAATTTGGCATCTTTTGACAGCGTAAAAAAATTCGTGTTTTTTGACCTTCTTGGCTGAAAACACTAGTAAAAGGCGCGCGGGCGAAATTTCGCACCCCCGGAAAATTTTCATCCGAGTCTATTTTTTCGTCCCAATCATCTCACCACACATTAACAGACACGAAAGCGTCAAAAATTTGGCATCTTTTGATAGCGTAAAAAATTTCGCATTTTTTGTCCTTCTTGGCTGAAATTTCGCACGACCAAAAAATTTTCATCCGAGTCCATTTTTTCGTCCCAATCATCTCACCATGCATCAAAGGGCACGAAAGCGTCGAAAATTTGGCATCTTTTGACAGCGTAAAAAATTTCATGTTTTTTTGACCTTCTTGCTGAAAACACCAGTAAAAGGCGCTCGCGCGAAATTTCGCACCCCCGGAAAATTTTCATCCGAGTCCATTTTTTCGTCCCAATCATCTCACCACGCATCAACAGGAACGAAAGCGTCAAAAATTTGGCATCTTTTGACAGCGTAAAAAATTTAGCATTTTTTTATCTTCTTGGCTGAAACACGAGTAAAAGGCGCGCGCCCAAAATTTCGCACCACCGAAAAATTTTCATCCGAGTCCATTTTTTCGTCCCAATCATCTCACCACGCATCAACAGGCACGAAAGCGTCAAAAAATTGACATCTTTTGACAGCTTAAAAAATTTCACGTTTTTTGACCTTCATGGCTGAAAACACCAGTAAAAGGCGCGCGCGCGAAATTTCGCATCCCCGAAAAATTTTCATCCGAGTCCATTTTTTCGTCCCAATCATCTCACCATGCATCAACAGGCACGAAAGCGTCAAAAATTTGGCATCTTTTGACAGCGTAAAAAAATTCGTGTTTTTTGACCTTCTTGGCTGAAAACACTAGTAAAAGGCGCGCGGGCGAAATTTCGCACCCCCGGAAAATTTTCATCCGAGTCTATTTTTTCGTCCCAATCATCTCACCACACATTAACAGGCACGAAAGCGTCAAAAATTTGGCATCTTTTGATAGCGAAAAAAATTTCGCATTTTTTGTCCTTTTTGGCTGAAATTTCGCACGACCGAAAAATTTTCATCCGAGTCCATTTTTTCGTCCCAATCATCTCACCATGCATCAAAGGGCACGAAAGCGTCGAAAATTTGGCATCTTTTGACAGCGTAAAAAATTTCATGTTTTTTTGACCTTCTTGCTGAAAACACCAGTAAAAGGCGCTCGCGCGAAATTTCGCACCCCCGGAAAATTTTCATCCGAGTCCATTTTTTCGTCCCAATCATCTCACCACGCATCAACAGGCACGAAAGCGTCGAAAATTTGGCATCTTTTGACAGCGCAAAAAATTTAGCATTTTTTGATCTTCTTGGCTGAAACACGAGTAAAAGGCGCGCGTCCAAAATTTCGCACCACCGAAAAATTTTCATCCGAGTCCATTTTTTCGTTCCAATCATCTCACCATGCATCAACAGGCACGAAAGCGTCGAAAATTTGGCATCTTTTGACAGCGTAAAAAATTTCACATTTTTTGACCTTCTTGCTGAAAACACCAGTAAAAGGCGCGCGCGCGAAATTTTGCACCCCTGGAAAATTTTCATCCGAGTCCATTTTTTCGTCCCAATCATCTCACCATGCATCAACAGGTACGAAAGCGTCGAAAATTTGGCATCTTTTGACAGCGTAAAAAATTTCATGTTTTTTGACCTTCTTGGCTGAAAACACCAGTAAAGGGCGCGCGCGCGAAATTTCGCACCCCCGGAAAATTTTCATCCGAGTCCATTTTTTCGTCCCAATCATCTCACCACGCATCAACAGGCACGAAAGCGTCGAAAATTTGGCATCTTTTGACAGCGTAAGAAATTTCACGTTTTTTTACCTTCTTGGCTGAAAACCCCAGTAAAAGGCGCGCGCGCGAAATTTTGCATCCCCGGAAAATTTTCATCCGAGTCCATTTTTTCGTCCCAATCACCTCACCATGCATCAACAGGCACGAAAGCGTAAAAAATTTGGCATCTTTTGACAGCGTAAAAAAATTCGTGTTTTTTGACCTTCTTGGCTGAAAACACTAGTAAAAGGCGCGCGGGCGAAATTTCGCAGCCCTGGAAAATTTTCATCCGAGTCCATTTTTTCGTCCCAATCATCTCACCACACATCAAGAGGCACGAAAGCGTCGAAAATTTGGCATCTTTTGACAGCGTAAAAATTTTCACATTTTTTGACCTTCTTGCTGAAAACACCAGTAAAAGGCGCTCGCGCGAAATTTCGCACCCCCGGAAAATTTTCATCCGAGTCCATTTTTTCGTCCCAATCATCTCACCATGCATCAAAAGGCACGAAAGCGTCGAAAATTTGGCATCTTTTGACAGCGTAAAAAATTTCACATTTTTTGACCTTCTTGCTGAAAACACCAGTAAAAGGCGCTCGCGCGAAATTTCGCACCCCCGGAAAATTTTCATCCGAGTCCATTTTTTCGTCCCAATCATCTCACCACGCATCAACAGGCACGAAAGCGTCGAAAATTTGGCATCTTTTGACAGCGTAAAAAATTTAGCATTTTTTGATCTTCTTGGCTGAAACACGAGTAAAAGGCGCGCGCCCAAAATTTCGCACCACCGAAAAATTTTCTTCCGAGTCCATTTTTTCGTCCCAATCATCTCACCACGCATCAACAGGCACGAAAGCGTCAAAAAATTGACATCTTTTGACAGCTTAAAAAATTTCACGTTTTTTGACCTTCATGGCTGAAAACACCAGTAAAAGGCGCGCGCGCGAAATTTCGCATCCCCGAAAAATTTTCATCCGAGTCCATTTTTTCGTCCCAATCATCTCACCATGCATCAACAGGCACGAAAGCGTCAAAAATTTGGCATCTTTTGACAGCGTAAAAAAATTCGTGTTTTTTGACCTTCTTGGCTGAAAACACTAGTAAAAGGCGCGCGGGCGAAATTTCGCACCCCCGGAAAATTTTCATCCGAGTCTATTTTTTCGTCCCAATCATCTCACCACACATTAACAGGCACGAAAGCGTCAAAAATTTGGCATATTTTGATAGCGTAAAAAATTTCGCATTTTTTGTCCTTCTTGGCCGAAATTTCGCACGACCGAAAAATTTTCATCCGAGTCCATTTTTTCGTCCCAATCATCTCACCATGCATCAAAGGGCACGAAAGCGTCGAAAATTTGGCATCTTTTGACAGCGTAAAAAATTTCATGTTTTTTTGACCTTCTTGCTGAAAACACCAGTAAAAGGCGCTCGCGCGAAATTTCGCACCCCCGGAAAATTTTCATCCGAGTCCATTTTTTCGTCCCAATCATCTCACCACGCATCAACAGGCACGAAAGCGTCGAAAATTTGGCATCTTTTGACAGCGTAAAAAATTTAGCATTTTTTGATCTTCTTGGCTGAAACACGAGTAAAAGGCGCGCGTCCAAAATTTCGCACCACCGAAAAATTTTCATCCGAGTCCATTTTTTCGTTCCAATCATCTCACCATGCATCAACAGGCACGAAAGCGTCGAAAATTTGGCATCTTTTGACAGCGTAAAAAATTTCACATTTTTTGACCTTCTTGCTGAAAACACCAGTAAAAGGCGCGCGCGCGAAATTTTGCACCCCTGGAAAATTTTCATCCGAGTCCATTTTTTCGTCCCAATCATCTCACCACGCATCAACAGGCACGAAAGCGTCGAAAATTTGGCATCTTTTGACAGCGTAAAAAATTTAGCATTTTTTGATCTTCTTGGCTGAAACACGAGTAAAAGGCGCGCGTCCAAAATTTCGCACCACCGAAAAATTTTCATCCGAGTCCATTTTTTCGTTCCAATCATCTCACCATGCATCAACAGGCACGAAAGCGTCGAAAATTTGGCATCTTTTGACAGCGTAAAAAATTTCACATTTTTTGACCTTCTTGCTGAAAACACCAGCGCGAAATTTCGCACCCCCGGAAAATTTTCATCCGAGTCCATTTTTTCGTCCCAATCATCTCACCACGCATCAACAGGCACGAAAGCGTCGAAAATTTGGCATCTTTTGACAGCGTAAAAAATTTAGCATTTTTTGATCTTCTTGGCTGAAACACGAGTAAAAGGCGCGCGCCCAAAATTTCGCACCACCGAAAAATTTTCTTCCGAGTCCATTTTTTCGTCCCAATCATCTCACCACGCATCAACAGGCACGAAAGCGTCAAAAAATTGACATCTTTTGACAGCTTAAAAAATTTCACGTTTTTTGACCTTCATGGCTGAAAACACCAGTAAAAGGCGCGCGCGCGCGAAATTTCGCATCCCCGAAAAATTTTCATCCGAGTCCATTTTCTCGTCCCAATCATCTCACCATGCATCAACAGGCACGAAAGCGTCAAAAATTTGGCATCTTTTGACAGCGTAAAAAAATTCGTGTTTTTTGACCTTCTTGGCTGAAAACACTAGTAAAAGGCGCGCGGGCGAAATTTCGCACCCCCGGAAAATTTTCATCCGAGTCTATTTTTTCGTCCCAATCATCTCACCACACATTAACAGGCACGAAAGCGTCAAAAATTTGGCATCTTTTGATAGCGTAAAAAATTTCGCATTTTTTGTCCTTCTTGGCTGAAATTTCGCACGACCGAAAAATTTTCATCCGAGTCCATTTTTTCGTCCCAATCATCTCACCATGCATCAAAGGGCACGAAAGCGTCGAAAATTTGGCATCTTTTGACAGCGTAAAGAATTTCATGTTTTTTTGACCTTCTTGCTGAAAACACCAGTAAAAGGCGCTCGCGCGAAATTTCGCACCCCCGGAAAATTTTCATCCGAGTCCATTTTTTCGTCCCAATCATCTCACCACGCATCAACAGGCACGAAAGCGTCGAAAATTTGGCATCTTTTGACAGCGTAAAAAATTTAGCATTTTTTGATCTTCTTGGCTGAAACACGAGTAAAAGGCGCGCGCCCAAAATTTCGCACCACCGAAAAATTTTCATCCGAGTCCATTTTTTCGTCACAATCATCTCACCACGCATCAACAGGCACGAAAGCGTCAAAAAATTGACATCTTTTGACAACTTAAAAAATTTCACGTTTTTTGACCTTCATGGCTGAAAACACCAGTAAAAGGCGCGCGCGCGAAATTTCGCATCCCCGAAAAATTTTCATCCGAGTCCATTTTTTCGTCCCAATCATCTCACCATGCATCAACAGGCAAGAAAGCGTCAAAAATTTGGCATCTTTTGACAGCGTAAAAAAATTCGTGTTTTTTGACCTTCTTGGCTGAAAACACTAGTAAAAGGCGCGCGGGCGAAATTTCGCACCCCCGGAAAATTTTCATCCGAGTCTATTTTTTCGTCCCAATCATCTCACCACACATTAACAGACACGAAAGCGTCAAAAATTTGGCATCTTTTGATAGCGTAAAAAATTTCGCATTTTTTGTCCTTCTTGGCTGAAATTTCGCACGACCAAAAAATTTTCATCCGAGTCCATTTTTTCGTCCCAATCATCTCACCATGCATCAAAGGGCACGAAAGCGTCGAAAATTTGGCATCTTTTGACAGCGTAAAAAATTTCATGTTTTTTTGACCTTCTTGCTGAAAACACCAGTAAAAGGCGCTCGCGCGAAATTTCGCACCCCCGGAAAATTTTCATCCGAGTCCATTTTTTCGTCCCAATCATCTCACCACGCATCAACAGGAACGAAAGCGTCAAAAATTTGGCATCTTTTGACAGCGTAAAAAATTTAGCATTTTTTTATCTTCTTGGCTGAAACACGAGTAAAAGGCGCGCGCCCAAAATTTCGCACCACCGAAAAATTTTCATCCGAGTCCATTTTTTCGTCCCAATCATCTCACCACGCATCAACAGGCACGAAAGCGTCAAAAAATTGACATCTTTTGACAGCTTAAAAAATTTCACGTTTTTTGACCTTCATGGCTGAAAACACCAGTAAAAGGCGCGCGCGCGAAATTTCGCATCCCCGAAAAATTTTCATCCGAGTCCATTTTTTCGTCCCAATCATCTCACCATGCATCAACAGGCACGAAAGCGTCAAAAATTTGGCATCTTTTGACAGCGTAAAAAAATTCGTGTTTTTTGACCTTCTTGGCTGAAAACACTAGTAAAAGGCGCGCGGGCGAAATTTCGCACCCCCGGAAAATTTTCATCCGAGTCTATTTTTTCGTCCCAATCATCTCACCACACATTAACAGGCACGAAAGCGTCAAAAATTTGGCATCTTTTGATAGCGTAAAAAATTTCGCATTTTTTGTCCTTTTTGGCTGAAATTTCGCACGACCGAAAAATTTTCATCCGAGTCCATTTTTTCGTCCCAATCATCTCACCATGCATCAAAGGGCACGAAAGCGTCGAAAATTTGGCATCTTTTGACAGCGTAAAAAATTTCATGTTTTTTTGACCTTCTTGCTGAAAACACCAGTAAAAGGCGCTCGCGCGAAATTTCGCACCCCCGGAAAATTTTCATCCGAGTCCATTTTTTCGTCCCAATCATCTCACCACGCATCAACAGGCACGAAAGCGTCGAAAATTTGGCATCTTTTGACAGCGCAAAAAATTTAGCATTTTTTGATCTTCTTGGCTGAAACACGAGTAAAAGGCGCGCGTCCAAAATTTCGCACCACCGAAAAATTTTCATCCGAGTCCATTTTTTCGTTCCAATCATCTCACCATGCATCAACAGGCACGAAAGCGTCGAAAATTTGGCATCTTTTGACAGCGTAAAAAATTTCACATTTTTTGACCTTCTTGCTGAAAACACCAGTAAAAGGCGCGCGCGCGAAATTTTGCACCCCTGGAAAATTTTCATCCGAGTCCATTTTTTCGTCCCAATCATCTCACCATGCATCAACAGGTACGAAAGCGTCGAAAATTTGGCATCTTTTGACAGCGTAAAAAATTTCATGTTTTTTGACCTTCTTGGCTGAAATCAACAGTAAAGGGCGCGCGCGCGAAATTTCGCACCCCCGGAAAATTTTCATCCGAGTCCATTTTTTCGTCCCAATCATCTCACCACGCATCAACAGGCACGAAAGCGTCGAAAATTTGGCATCTTTTGACAGCGTAAGAAATTTCGCGTTTTTTTACCTTCTTGGCTGAAAACCCCAGTAAAAGGCGCGCGCGCGAAATTTTGCATCCCCGGAAAATTTTCATCCGAGTCCATTTTTTCGTCCCAATCACCTCACCATGCATCAACAGGCACGAAAGCGTAAAAAATTTGGCATCTTTTGACAGCGTAAAAAAATTCGTGTTTTTTGACCTTCTTGGCTGAAAACACTAGTAAAAGGCGCGCGGGCGAAATTTCGCAGCCCTGGAAAATTTTCTTCCGAGTCCATTTTTTCGTCCCAATCATCTCACCACACATCAAGAGGCACGAAAGCGTCGAAAATTTGGCATCTTTTGACAGCGTAAAAATTTTCACATTTTTTGACCTTCTTGCTGAAAACACCAGTAAAAGGCGCTCGCGCGAAATTTCGCACCCCCGGAAAATTTTCATCCGAGTCCATTTTTTCGTCCCAATCATCTCACCATGCATCAAAAGGCACGAAAGCGTCGAAAATTTGGCATCTTTTGACAGCGTAAAAAATTTCACATTTTTTGACCTTCTTGCTGAAAACACCAGTAAAAGGCGCACGCGCGAAATTTCGCACCCCCGGAAAATTTTCATCCGAGTCCATTTTTTCGTCCCAATCATCTCACCACGCATCAACAGGCACGAAAGCGTCGAAAATTTGGCATCTTTTGACAGCGTAAAAAATTTAGCATTTTTTGATCTTCTTGGCTGAAACACGAGTAAAAGGCGCGCGCCCAAAATTTCGCACCACCGAAAAATTTTCTTCCGAGTCCATTTTTTCGTCCCAATCATCTCACCACGCATCAACAGGCACGAAAGCGTCAAAAAATTGACATCTTTTGACAGCTTAAAAAATTTCACGTTTTTTGACCTTCATGGCTGAAAACACCAGTAAAAGGCGCGCGCGCGAAATTTCGCATCCCCGAAAAATTTTCATCCGAGTCCATTTTTTCGTCCCAATCATCTCACCATGCATCAACAGGCACGAAAGCGTCAAAAATTTGGCATCTTTTGACAGCGTAAAAAAATTCGTGTTTTTTGACCTTCTTGGCTGAAAACACTAGTAAAAGGCGCGCGGGCGAAATTTCGCACCCCCGGAAAATTTTCATCCGAGTCTATTTTTTCGTCCCAATCATCTCACCACACATTAACAGGCACGAAAGCGTAAAAAATTTGGCATCTTTTGATAGCGTAAAAAATTTCGCATTTTTTGTCCTTCTTGGCCGAAATTTCGCACGACCGAAAAATTTTCATCCGAGTCCATTTTTTCGTCCCAATCATCTCACCATGCATCAAAGGGCACGAAAGCGTCGAAAATTTGGCATCTTTTGACAGCGTAAAAAATTTCATGTTTTTTTGACCTTCTTGCTGAAAACACCAGTAAAAGGCGCTCGCGCGAAATTTCGCACCCCCGGAAAATTTTCATCCGAGTCCATTTTTTCGTCCCAATCATCTCACCACGCATCAACAGGCACGAAAGCGTCGAAAATTTGGCATCTTTTGACAGCGTAAAAAATTTAGCATTTTTTGATCTTCTTGGCTGAAACACGAGTAAAAGGCGCGCGTCCAAAATTTCGCACCACCGAAAAATTTTCATCCGAGTCCATTTTTTCGTTCCAATCATCTCACCATGCATCAACAGGCACGAAAGCGTCGAAAATTTGGCATCTTTTGACAGCGTAAAAAATTTCAGATTTTTTGACCTTCTTGCTGAAAACACCAGTAAAAGGCGCGCGCGCGAAATTTTGCACCCCTGGAAAATTTTCATCCGAGTCCATTTTTTCGTCCCAATCATCTCACCATGCATCAACAGGTACGAAAGCGTCGAAAATTTGGCATCTTTTGACAGCGTAAAAAATTTCATGTTTTTTGACCTTCTTGGCTGAAAACACCAGTAAAGGGCGCGCGCGCGAAATTTCGCACCCCCGGAAAATTTTCATCCGAGTCCATTTTTTCGTCCCAATCATCTCACCATGCATCAACAGGCACGAAAGCGTCGAAAATTTGGCATCTTTTGACAGCGTAAGAAATTTCGCGTTTTTTTACCCTCTTGGCTGAAAACCCCAGTAAAAGGCGCGCGCGCGAAATTTTGCATCCCCCGGAAAATTTTCATCCGAGTCCATTTTTTCGTCCCAATCACCTCACCATGCATCAACAGGCACGAAAGCGTAAAAAATTTGGCATCTTTTGACAGCGTTAAAAAATCCGTGTTTTTTGACCTTCTTGGCTGAAAACACTAGTAAAAGGCGCGCGCGCGAAATTTTGCACCCCTGGAAAATTTTCATCCGAGTCCATTTTTTCGTCCCAATCATCTCACCACACATCAAGAGGCACGAAAGCGTCGAAAATTTGGCATCTTTTGACAGCGTAAAAATTTTCACATTTTTTGACCTTCTTGCTGAAAACACTAGTAAAAGGCGCTCGCGCGAAATTTCGCACCCCCGGAAAATTTTCATCCGAGTCCATTTTTTCGTCCCAATCGTCTCACCATGCATCAAAAGGCACGAAAGCGTCGAAAATTTGGCATCTTTTGACAGCGTAAAAAATTTCACATTTTTTGACCTTCTTGCTGAAAACACCAGTAAAAGGCGCTCGCGCGAAATTTCGCACCACCGAAAAATTTTCATCCGAGTCTACTTTTTCGTCCCAATCATCTCACCATGCATCAAAAGGCACGAAAGCGTCGAAAATTTGGCATCTTTTGGCAGCGTAAAAAATTTCACGTTTTTTGACCTTCTTGCTGAAAACACCAGTAAAAGGCGCTCGCGCGAAATTTCGCACCCCCGGAAAATTTTCATCCGAGTTCATTTTTTCGTCCCAATCATCTCACCACGCATCAACAGGCACGAAAGCGTCGAAAATTTGGCATCTTTTGACAGCGCAAAAAATTTAGCATTTTTTGATCTTCTTGGCTGAAACACGAGTAAAAGGCGCGCGTCCAAAATTTCGCACCCCCGGAAAATTTTCATCCGAGTCCATTTTTCGTCCCAATCATCTCACCATGCATCAACAGGAATGAAAGCATCGAAAATTTGGCATCTTTTGACAGCGTAAAAAATTTCGTGTTTTTTGACCTTCTTGGCTGAAAACACCAGTAAAAGGCGCGCGCGCGAAATTTCGCACTCCCGAAAAATTTTCATCCGAGTCCATTTTTTCGTCCCAATCATCTCACCACGCATCAACAGGCACGAAAGCGTCAAAAAATTGACATCTTTTGACAGCGTAAAAAATTTCACGTTTTTTGACCTTCATGGCTGAAAACACCAGTAAAAGGCGCTCGCGCGAAATTTCGCATCCCCGGAAAATTTTCATCCGAGTCCATTTTTTCGTCCCAATCACCTCACCATGCATCAACAGGCACGAAAGCGTCCAAAATTTGGCATCTTTTGACAGCGTAAAAAAATTCGTGTTTTTTGACCTTCTTGGCTGAAAACACTAGTAAAAGGCGCGCGGGCGAAATTTCGCACCCCCGAAAAATTTTCATCCGAGTCCATTTTTTCGTCCCAATCATCTCGCCACACATTAACAGGCACGAAAGCGTCAAAAATTTGGCATCTTTTGATAGCGTAAAAAATTTCGCATTTTTTGTCCTTCTTGGCTGAAAACACAAGTAAAAGGCGCGTGCCAGAAATTTCGCACCACCGAAAAATTTTCATCCGAGTCCATTTTTTCGTCCCAATCATCTCACCATGCATCAAAGGGCACGAAAGCATCAAAAATTTGGCATCTTTTGACAGCGTAAAAAATTTCATGTTTTTTGACCTTCTTGCTGAAAACACCAGTAAAAGGCGCTCGCGCGAAATTTCGCACCCCCGGAAAATTTTCATCCGAGTCCATTTTTTCGTCCCAATCATCACCACGCATCAACAGGCACGAAAGCGTCGAAAATTTGGCATCTTTTGACAGCGTAAAAAATTTAGCATTTTTTGATCTTCTTGGCTGAAACACGAGTAAAAGGCGCGCGCCCAAAATTTCGCACCACCGAAAAATTTTCATCCGAGTCCATTTTTTCGTCCCAATCATCTCACCACGCATCAACAGGCACGAAAGCGTCGAAAATTTGGCATCTTTTGACAGCATAAGAAATTTCGCATTTTTTTACCTTCTTGGCTGAAAACCCCAGTAAAAGGCGCGCGCGCGAAATTTCGCACCCCCGGAAAATTTTCATCCGAGTCCATTTTTTCGTCCCAATCATCTCACCACGCATCAACAGGCACGAAAGCGTCGAAAATTTGGTATCTTTTGACAGCGTAAAAAATTTAGCATTTTTTGATCTTCTTGGCTGAAACACGAGTAAAAGGCGCGCGCCCAAAATTTCGCACCACCGAAAAATTTTCATCCGAGTCCATTTTTTCGTCCCAATCATCTCACCATGCATCAAAAGGCACGAAAGCGTCGAAAATTTGGCATCTTTTGACAACGTAAAAATTTTCACATTTTTTGACCTTCTTGCTGAAAACACCAGTAAAAGGCGCTCGCGCGAAATTTCGCACCACCGAAAAATTTTCATCCGAGTCCATTTTTTCGTTCCAATCATCTCACCATGCATCAACAGGCACGAAAGCGTCGAAAATTTGGCATCTTTTGACAGCGTAAAAAATTTCACGTTTTTTGACCTTCATGGTTGAAAACACCAGTAAAAGGCGCGCGCGCAAAATTTCGCAACCCCGGAAAATTTTCATCCGAGTCCATTTTTTCGTCCCAATCATCTCACCACGCATCAACAGGCACGAAAGCGTCGAAAATTTGGCATCTTTTGACAGCGCAAAAAATTTAGCATTTTTTGATCTTCTTGGCTGAAACACGAGTAAAAGGCGCGCGTCCAAAATTTCGCACCACCGAAAAATTTTCATCCGAGTCCATTTTTTCGTCCCAATCATCTCACCATGCATCAAAGGGCACGAAAGCGTCGAAAATTTGGCATCTTTTGACAGCGTAAAAAATTTCACGTTTTTTGACCTTCTTGCTGAAAACACCAGTAAAAGGCGCTCGTGCGAAATTTCGCACCCCCGGAAAATTTTCATCCGAGTCCATTTTTTCGTCCCAATCATCTCACCACGCATCAACAGGCACGAAAGCGTCGAAAATTTGGCATCTTTTGACAGCGTAAAAAATTTAGCATTTTTTGATCTTTTTGGCTGAAACACGAGTAAAAGGCGCGCGTCCAAAATTTCGCACCCCCGGAAAATTTTTATCCGAGTCCATTTTTTCGTCCCAATCATCTCACCACGCATCAACAGGCATGAAAGCGTCAAAAAATTGACATCTTTTGACAGCGTAAAAAATTTCACGTTTTTTTACCTTCATGGCTGAAAACACCAGTAAAAGGCGCGCACGCGAAATTTCGCATCCCCGGAAAATTTTCATCCGAGTCCATTTTTTCGTCCCAATCATCTCACCATGCATCAACAGGCACGAAAGCGTCAAAAATTTGGCATCTTTTGACAGCGTTAAAAATTTCACGTTTTTTGACCTTCTTGCTGAAAACACCAGTAAAAGGCGCGTGCCCGAAATTTCGCACCACCGAAAAATTTTCATCCGAGTCCATTTTTTCGTCCCAATCATCTCACCATGCATCAAAAGGCACGAAAGCGTCAAAAATTTGGCATCTTTTGACAGCATAAAAAAATTCACATTTTTTGACCTTCTTGCTGAAAACACCAGTAAAAGGCGCTCGCGCGAAATTTCGCACCCCCGGAAAATTTTCATCCGAGTCCATTTTTTCGTCCCAATCATCTCACCACGCATCAACAGGCACGAAAGCGTCGAAAATTTGGCATCTTTTGACAGCGTAAAAAATTTAGCATTTTTTGATCTTCTTGGCTGAAACACGAGTAAAAGGCGCGCGTCCAAAATTTCGCACCCCCGGAAAATTTTTATCCGAGTCCATTTTTTCGTCCCAATCATCTCACCACGCATCAACAGGCATGAAAGCGTCAAAAAATTGACATCTTTTGACAGCGTAAAAAATTTCACGTTTTTTGACCTTCATGGCTGAAAACACCAGTAAAAGGCGCGCGCGCGAAATTTCGCATCCCCGAAAAATTTTCATCCGAGTCCATTTTTTCGTCCCAATCATCTCACCATGCATCAACAGGCACGAAAGCGTCAAAAATTTGGCATCTTTTGACAGCGTAAAAATTTTCACGTTTTTTGACCTTCTTGCTGAAAACACCAGTAAAAGGCGCGTGCCCGAAATTTCGCACCACCGAAAAATTTTCATCCGAGTCTACTTTTTCGTCCCAATCATCTCACCATGCATCAAAAGGCACGAAAGCGTCGAAAATTTGGCATCTTTTGGCAGCGTAAAAAATTTCACGTTTTTTGACCTTCTTGCTGAAAACACCAGTAAAAGGCGCTCGCGCGAAATTTCGCACCCCCGGAAAATTTTCATCCGAGTTCATTTTTTCGTCCCAATCATGTCACCACGCATCAACAGGCACGAAAGCGTCGAAAATTTGGCATCTTTTGACAGCGCAAAAAATTTAGCATTTTTTGATCTTCTTGGCTGAAACACGAGTAAAAGGCGCGCGTCCAAAATTTCGCACCACCGAAAAATTTTCATCCGAGTCCATTTTTTCGTTCCAATCATCTCACCATGCATCAACAGGCACGAAAGCGTCGAAAATTTGGCATCTTTTGGCAGCGTAAAAAATTTCACGTTTTTTGACCTTCTTGCTGAAAACACCAGTAAAAGGCGCTCGCGCGAAATTTCGCACCCCCGGAAAATTTTCATCCGAGTTCATTTTTTCGTCCCAATCATCTCACCACGCATCAACAGGCACGAAAGCGTCGAAAATTTGGCATCTTTTGACAGCGCAAAAAATTTAGCATTTTTTGATCTTCTTGGCTGAAACACGAGTAAAAGGCGCGCGTCCAAAATTTCGCACCACCGAAAAATTTTCATCCGAGTCCATTTTTTCGTTCCAATCATCTCACCATGCATCAACAGGCACGAAAGCGTCGAAAATTTGGCATCTTTTGACAGCGTAAAAAATTTCACATTTTTTGACCTTCTTGCTGAAAACACCAGTAAAAGGCGCGCGCGCGAAATTTTGGACCCCTGGAAAATTTTCATCCGAGTCCATTTTTTCGTCCCAATCATCTCACCATGCATCAACAGGCACGAAAGCGTCGAAAATTTGGCATCTTTTGACAGCGTAAAAAATTTCACGTTTTTTGACCTTCTTGGCTGAAAACACAAGTAAAAGGCGCGTGTCCGAAATTTCGCACCACCGAAAAATTTTCATCCGAGTCCATTTTTTCGTCCCAATCATCTCACCATGCATCAAAGGGCACGAAAGCGTCAAAAATTTGGCATCTTTTGACAGCGTAAAAAATTTCATGTTTTTTGACCTTCTTGCTGAAAACACCAGTAAAAGGCGCTCGCGCGAAATTTCGCACCCCCGAAAAATTTTCATCCGAGTCCATTTTTTCGTCCCAATCATCTCACCACGCATCAAAAGGCACGAAAGCGTCGAAAATTTGGCATCTTTTGACAGCGTAAAAAATTTTGCATTTTTTGATCTTCTTGGCTGAAACACGAGTAAAAGGCGCGCGTCCAAAATTTCGCACCACCGAAAAATTTTCATCCGAGTCCATTTTTTCGTTCCAATCATCTCACCATGCATCAACAGGCACGAAAGCGTCGAAAATTTGGCATCTTTTGGCAGCGTAAAAAATTTCACGTTTTTTGACCTTCTTGCTGAAAACACCAGTAAAAGGCGCTCGCGCGAAATTTCGCACCCCCGGAAAATTTTCATCCGAGTTCATTTTTTCGTCCCAATCATCTCACCACGCATCAACAGGCACGAAAGCGTCGAAAATTTGGCATCTTTTGACAGCGCAAAAAATTTAGCATTTTTTGATCTTCTTGGCTGAAACACGAGTAAAAGGCGCGCGTCCAAAATTTCGCACCACCGAAAAATTTTCATCCGAGTCCATTTTTTCGTTCCAATCATCTCACCATGCATCAACAGGCACGAAAGCGTCGAAAATTTGGCATCTTTTGACAGCGTAAAAAATTTCACATTTTTTGACCTTCTTGCTGAAAACACCAGTAAAAGGCGCGCGCGCGAAATTTTGGACCCCTGGAAAATTTTCATCCGAGTCCATTTTTTCGTCCCAATCATCTCACCATGCATCAACAGGCACGAAAGCGTCGAAAATTTGGCATCTTTTGACAGCGTAAAAAATTTCACGTTTTTTGACCTTCTTGGCTGAAAACACAAGTAAAAGGCGCGTGTCCGAAATTTCGCACCACCGAAAAATTTTCATCCGAGTCCATTTTTTCGTCCCAATCATCTCACCATGCATCAAAGGGCACGAAAGCGTAAAAAATTTGGCATCTTTTGACAGCGTAAAAAATTTCATGTTTTTTGACCTTCTTGCTGAAAACACCAGTAAAAGGCGCTCGCGCGAAATTTCGCACCCCCGAAAAATTTTCATCCGAGTCCATTTTTTCGTCCCAATCATCTCACCACGCATCAAAAGGCACGAAAGCGTCGAAAATTTGGCATCTTTTGACAGCGTAAAAAATTTTGCATTTTTTGATCTTCTTGGCTGAAACACGAGTAAAAGGCGCGCGTCCAAAATTTCGCACCACCGAAAAATTTTCATCCGAGTCCATTTTTTCGTTCCAATCATCTCACCATGCATCAACAGGCACGAAAGCGTCGAAAATTTGGCATCTTTTGACAGCGTAAAAAATTTCACATTTTTTTACCTTCTTGCTGAAAACACCAGTAAAAGGCGCGCGCGCGAAATTTTGCACCCCTGGAAAATTTTCATCCGAGTCCATTTTTTCGTCCCAATCATCTCACCATGCATCAACAGGCACGAAAGCGTCGAAAATTTGGCATCTTTTGACAGCGTAAAAAATTTCACGTTTTTTGACCTTTTTGGCTGAAAACACAAGTAAAAGGCGCGTGTCCGAAATTTCGCACCACCGAAAAATTTTCATCCGAGTCCATTTTTTCGTCCCAATCATCTCACCATGCATCAAAGGGCACGAAAGCGTCAAAAATTTGGCATCTTTTGACAGCGTAAAAAATTTCATGTTTTTTGACCTTCTTGCTGAAAACACCAGTAAAAGGCGCTCGCGCGAAATTTCGCACCCCCGAAAAATTTTCATCCGAGTCCATTTTTTCGTCCCAATCATCTCACCACGCATCAACAGGCACGAAAGCGTCGAAAATTTGGCATCTTTTGACAGCGTAAAAAATTTAGCATTTTTTGATCTTCTTGGCTGAAACACGAGTAAAAGGCGCGCGTCCAAAATTTCGCACCACCGAAAAATTTTCATCCGAGTCCATTTTTTCGTTCCAATCATCTCACCATGCATCAACAGGCACGAAAGCGTCGAAAATTTGGCATCTTTTGGCAGCGTAAAAAATTTCACGTTTTTTGACCTTCTTGCTGAAAACACCAGTAAAAGGCGCTCGCGCGAAATTTCGCACCCCCGGAAAATTTTCATCCGAGTCCATTTTTTCGTCCCAATCATCTCACCACGCATCAACAGGCACGAAAGCGTCGAAAATTTGGCATCTTTTGACAGCGTAAAAAATTTAGCATTTTTTGATCTTCTTGGCTGAAACACGAGTAAAAGGCGCGCGTCCAAAATTTCGCACCCCCGGAAAATTTTTATCCGAGTCCATTTTTTCGTCCCAATCATCTCACCACGCATCAACAGGCATGAAAGCGTCAAAAAATTGACATCTTTTGACAGCGTAAAAAATTTCACGTTTTTTGACCTTCATGGCTGAAAACACCAGTAAAAGGCGCGCGCGCGAAATTTCGCATCCCCGAAAAATTTTCATCCGAGTCCATTTTTTCGTCCCAATCATCTCACCATGCATCAACAGGCACGAAAGCGTCAAAAATTTGGCATCTTTTGACAGCGTAAAAATTTTCACGTTTTTTGACCTTCTTGCTGAAAACACCAGTAAAAGGCGCGTGCCCGAAATTTCGCACCACCGAAAAATTTTCATCCGAGTCTACTTTTTCGTCCCAATCATCTCACCATGCATCAAAAGGCACGAAAGCGTCGAAAATTTGGCATCTTTTGGCAGCGTAAAAAATTTCACGTTTTTTGACCTTCTTGCTGAAAACACCAGTAAAAGGCGCTCGCGCGAAATTTCGCACCCCCGGAAAATTTTCATCCGAGTTCATTTTTTCGTCCCAATCATGTCACCACGCATCAACAGGCACGAAAGCGTCGAAAATTTGGCATCTTTTGACAGCGCAAAAAATTTAGCATTTTTTGATCTTCTTGGCTGAAACACGAGTAAAAGGCGCGCGTCCAAAATTTCGCACCACCGAAAAATTTTCATCCGAGTCCATTTTTTCGTTCCAATCATCTCACCATGCATCAACAGGCACGAAAGCGTCGAAAATTTGGCATCTTTTGGCAGCGTAAAAAATTTCACGTTTTTTGACCTTCTTGCTGAAAACACCAGTAAAAGGCGCTCGCGCGAAATTTCGCACCCCCGGAAAATTTTCATCCGAGTTCATTTTTTCGTCCCAATCATCTCACCACGCATCAACAGGCACGAAAGCGTCGAAAATTTGGCATCTTTTGACAGCGCAAAAAATTTAGCATTTTTTGATCTTCTTGGCTGAAACACGAGTAAAAGGCGCGCGTCCAAAATTTCGCACCACCGAAAAATTTTCATCCGAGTCCATTTTTTCGTTCCAATCATCTCACCATGCATCAACAGGCACGAAAGCGTCGAAAATTTGGCATCTTTTGACAGCGTAAAAAATTTCACATTTTTTGACCTTCTTGCTGAAAACACCAGTAAAAGGCGCGCGCGCGAAATTTTGGACCCCTGGAAAATTTTCATCCGAGTCCATTTTTTCGTCCCAATCATCTCACCATGCATCAACAGGCACGAAAGCGTCGAAAATTTGGCATCTTTTGACAGCGTAAAAAATTTCACGTTTTTTGACCTTCTTGGCTGAAAACACAAGTAAAAGGCGCGTGTCCGAAATTTCGCACCACCGAAAAATTTTCATCCGAGTCCATTTTTTCGTCCCAATCATCTCACCATGCATCAAAGGGCACGAAAGCGTCAAAAATTTGGCATCTTTTGACAGCGTAAAAAATTTCATGTTTTTTGACCTTCTTGCTGAAAACACCAGTAAAAGGCGCTCGCGCGAAATTTCGCACCCCCGAAAAATTTTCATCCGAGTCCATTTTTTCGTCCCAATCATCTCACCACGCATCAAAAGGCACGAAAGCGTCGAAAATTTGGCATCTTTTGACAGCGTAAAAAATTTTGCATTTTTTGATCTTCTTGGCTGAAACACGAGTAAAAGGCGCGCGTCCAAAATTTCGCACCACCGAAAAATTTTCATCCGAGTCCATTTTTTCGTTCCAATCATCTCACCATGCATCAACAGGCACGAAAGCGTCGAAAATTTGGCATCTTTTGGCAGCGTAAAAAATTTCACGTTTTTTGACCTTCTTGCTGAAAACACCAGTAAAAGGCGCTCGCGCGAAATTTCGCACCCCCGGAAAATTTTCATCCGAGTTCATTTTTTCGTCCCAATCATCTCACCACGCATCAACAGGCACGAAAGCGTCGAAAATTTGGCATCTTTTGACAGCGCAAAAAATTTAGCATTTTTTGATCTTCTTGGCTGAAACACGAGTAAAAGGCGCGCGTCCAAAATTTCGCACCACCGAAAAATTTTCATCCGAGTCCATTTTTTCGTTCCAATCATCTCACCATGCATCAACAGGCACGAAAGCGTCGAAAATTTGGCATCTTTTGACAGCGTAAAAAATTTCACATTTTTTGACCTTCTTGCTGAAAACACCAGTAAAAGGCGCGCGCGCGAAATTTTGGACCCCTGGAAAATTTTCATCCGAGTCCATTTTTTCGTCCCAATCATCTCACCATGCATCAACAGGCACGAAAGCGTCGAAAATTTGGCATCTTTTGACAGCGTAAAAAATTTCACGTTTTTTGACCTTCTTGGCTGAAAACACAAGTAAAAGGCGCGTGTCCGAAATTTCGCACCACCGAAAAATTTTCATCCGAGTCCATTTTTTCGTCCCAATCATCTCACCATGCATCAAAGGGCACGAAAGCGTAAAAAATTTGGCATCTTTTGACAGCGTAAAAAATTTCATGTTTTTTGACCTTCTTGCTGAAAACACCAGTAAAAGGCGCTCGCGCGAAATTTCGCACCCCCGAAAAATTTTCATCCGAGTCCATTTTTTCGTCCCAATCATCTCACCACGCATCAAAAGGCACGAAAGCGTCGAAAATTTGGCATCTTTTGACAGCGTAAAAAATTTTGCATTTTTTGATCTTCTTGGCTGAAACACGAGTAAAAGGCGCGCGTCCAAAATTTCGCACCACCGAAAAATTTTCATCCGAGTCCATTTTTTCGTTCCAATCATCTCACCATGCATCAACAGGCACGAAAGCGTCGAAAATTTGGCATCTTTTGACAGCGTAAAAAATTTCACATTTTTTTACCTTCTTGCTGAAAACACCAGTAAAAGGCGCGCGCGCGAAATTTTGCACCCCTGGAAAATTTTCATCCGAGTCCATTTTTTCGTCCCAATCATCTCACCATGCATCAACAGGCACGAAAGCGTCGAAAATTTGGCATCTTTTGACAGCGTAAAAAATTTCACGTTTTTTGACCTTTTTGGCTGAAAACACAAGTAAAAGGCGCGTGTCCGAAATTTCGCACCACCGAAAAATTTTCATCCGAGTCCATTTTTTCGTCCCAATCATCTCACCATGCATCAAAGGGCACGAAAGCGTCAAAAATTTGGCATCTTTTGACAGCGTAAAAAATTTCATGTTTTTTGACCTTCTTGCTGAAAACACCAGTAAAAGGCGCTCGCGCGAAATTTCGCACCCCCGAAAAATTTTCATCCGAGTCCATTTTTTCGTCCCAATCATCTCACCACGCATCAACAGGCACGAAAGCGTCGAAAATTTGGCATCTTTTGACAGCGTAAAAAATTTAGCATTTTTTGATCTTCTTGGCTGAAACACGAGTAAAAGGCGCGCGTCCAAAATTTCGCACCACCGAAAAATTTTCATCCGAGTCCATTTTTTCGTTCCAATCATCTCACCATGCATCAACAGGCACGAAAGCGTCGAAAATTTGGCATCTTTTGACAGCGTAAAAAATTTCACATTTTTTACCTTCTTGCTGAAAACACCAGTAAAAGGCGCGCGCGCGAAATTTTGCACCCCTGGAAAATTTTCATCCGAGTCCATTTTTTCGTCCCAATCATCTCACCATGCATCAACAGGCACGAAAGCGTCGAAAATTTGGCATCTTTTGACAGCGTAAAAAATTTCACGTTTTTTGACCTTCTTGGCTGAAAACACAAGTAAAAGGCGCGTGTCCGAAATTTGGCACCACCGAAAAATTTTCATCCGAGTCCATTTTTTCGTCCCAATCATCTCACCATGCATCAAAGGGCACGAAAGCGTAAAAAATTTGGCATCTTTTGACAGCGTAAAAAATTTCATGTTTTTTGACCTTCTTGCTGAAAACACCAGTAAAAGGCGCTCGCGCGAAATTTCGCACCCCCGGAAAATTTTCATCCGAGTCCATTTTTTCGTCCCAATCATCTCACCACGCATCAACAGGCACGAAAGCGTCGAAAATTTGGCATCTTTTGACAGTGCAAAAAATTTAGCATTTTTTGATCTTCTTGGCTGAAACACGAGTAAAAGGCGCGCGTCCAAAATTTCGCACCACCGAAAAATTTTCATCCGAGTCCATTTTTTCGTTCCAATCATCTCACCATGCATCAACAGGCACGAAAGCGTCAAAAATTTGGCATCTTTTGACAGCGTAAAAAATTTCACATTTTTTGACCTTCTTGCTGAAAACACCAGTAAGAGGCGCGCGCGCGAAATTTTGCACCCCTGGAAAATTTTCATCCGAGTCCATTTTTTCGTCCCAATCATCTCACCATGAATCAACAGGGACGAAAGCGTCGAAAATTTGGCATCTTTTGACAGCGTAAAAAATTTCATGTTTTTTGACCTTCTTGGCTGAAAACACCAGTAAAGGGCGCGCGCGCGAAATTTCGCACCCCCGGAAAATTTTCATCCGAGTCCATTTTTTCGTCCCAATCATCTCACCACGCATCAACAGGCACGAAAGCGTCGAAAATTTGGCATCTTTTGACAGCGTAAGAAATTTCGCATTTTTTTACCTTCTTGGCTGAAAACCCCAGTAAAAGGCGCGCGCGCGAAATTTCGCATCCCCGGAAAATTTTCATCCGAGTCCATTTTTTCGTCCCAATCATCTCACCATGCATCAACAGGCACAAAAGCGTAAAAAATTTGGCATCTTTTGACAGCGTAAAAAAATTCGTGTTTTTTGACCTTCTTGGCTCAAAACACTAGTAAAAGGCGCGCGGCGAAATTTCGCACCCCCGGAAAATTTTCATCCGAGTCCTTTTTTTCGTCCCAATCATCTCACCACACATCAAGAGGCACGAAAGCGTCAAAAATTTGGCATCTTTTGACAGCGTAAAAATTTTCACATTTTTTGACCTTTTTGCTGAAAACATCAGTAAAAGGCGCTCGCGCGAAATTTCGCACCCCCGGAAAATTTTCATCCGAGTCCATTTTTTCGTCCCAATCATCTCACCACGCATCAACAGGCACGAAAGCGTCAAAAATTTGGCATCTTTTGACAGCGTAAAAAATTTAGCATTTTTTGATCTTCTTGGCTGAAACACGAGTAAAAGGCGCGCGTCCAAAATTTCGCACCACCGAAAAATTTTCATCCGAGTCCATTTTTTCGTTCCAATCATCTCACCATGCATCAACAGGCACGAAAGCGTCGAAAATTTGGCATCTTTTGACAGCGTAAAAAATTTCACATTTTTTGACCTTCTTGCTGAAAACACCAGTAAAAGGCGCGCGCGCGAAATTTTGCACCCCTGGAAAATTTTCATCCGAGTCCATTTTTTCGTCCCAATCATCTCACCATGCATCAACAGGCACGAAAGCGTCGAAAATTTGGCATCTTTTGACAGCGTAAAAAATTTCACGTTTTTTGACCTTTTTGGCTGAAAACACAAGTAAAAGGCGCGTGTCCGAAATTTCGCACCACCGAAAAATTTTCATCCGAGTCCATTTTTTCGTCCCAATCATCTCACCATGCATCAAAGGGCACGAAAGCGTCAAAAATTTGGCATCTTTTGACAGCGTAAAAAATTTCAT
Source organism: Pontederia crassipes (assembly GCA_030549335.1). Taxonomy (NCBI): domain Eukaryota; kingdom Viridiplantae; phylum Streptophyta; class Magnoliopsida; order Commelinales; family Pontederiaceae; genus Pontederia; species Pontederia crassipes. The sequence goes on from CM060189.1 coordinate 65,021,641, forward strand.
GTTTTTTGACCTTCTTGCTGAAAACACCAGTAAAAGGCGCTCGCGCGAAATTTCGCACCCCCGAAAAATTTTCATCCGAGTCCATTTTTTCGTCCCAATCATCTCACCACGCATCAACAGGCACGAAAGCGTCGAAAATTTGGCATCTTTTGACAGCGCAAAAAATTTAGCATTTTTTGATCTTCTTGGCTGAAACACGAGTAAAAGGCGCGCGTCCAAAATTTCGCACCACCGAAAAATTTTCATCCGAGTCCATTTTTTCGTTCCAATCATCTCACCATGCATCAACAGGCACGAAAGCGTCGAAAATTTGGCATCTTTTGACAGCGTAAAAAATTTCACATTTTTTGACCTTCTTGCTGAAAACACCAGTAAAAGGCGCGCGCGCGAAATTTTGCACCCCTGGAAAATTTTCATCCGAGTCCATTTTTTCGTCCCAATCATCTCACCATGCATCAACAGGTACGAAAGCGTCGAAAATTTGGCATCTTTTGACAGCGTAAAAAATTTCATGTTTTTTGACCTTCTTGGCTGAAAACACCAGTAAAGGGCGCGCGCGCGAAATTTCGCACCCCCGGAAAATTTTCATCCGAGTCCATTTTTTCGTCCCAATCATCTCACCACGCATCAACAGGCACGAAAGCGTCGAAAATTTGGCATCTATTGACAGCGTAAGAAATTTCGCGTTTTTTTACCTTCTTGGCTGAAAACCCCAGTAAAAGGCGCGCGCGCGAAATTTTGCATCCCCGGAAAATTTTCATCCGAGTCCATTTTTTCGTCCCAATCACCTCACCATGCATCAACAGGCACGAAAGCGTAAAAAATTTGGCATCTTTTGACAGCGTAAAAAAATTCGTGTTTTTTGACCTTCTTGGCTGAAAACACTAGTAAAAGGCGCGCGGGCGAAATTTCGCAGCCCTGGAAAATTTTCATCCGAGTCCATTTTTTCGTCCCAATCATCTCACCACACATCAAGAGGCACGAAAGCGTCGAAAATTTGGCATCTTTTGACAGCGTAAAAATTTTCACATTTTTTGACCTTCTTGCTGAAAACACCAGTAAAAGGCGCTCGCGCGAAATTTCGCACCCCCGGAAAATTTTCATCCGAGTCCATTTTTTCGTCCCAATCATCTCACCATGCATCAAAAGGCACGAAAGCGTCGAAAATTTGGCATCTTTTGACAGCGTAAAAAATTTCACATTTTTTGACCTTCTTGCTGAAAACACCAGTAAAAGGCGCTCGCGCGAAATTTCGCACCCCCGGAAAATTTTCATCCGAGTCCATTTTTTCGTCCCAATCATCTCACCACGCATCAACAGGCACGAAAGCGTCGAAAATTTGGCATCTTTTGACAGCGTAAAAAATTTAGCATTTTTTGATCTTCTTGGCTGAAACACGAGTAAAAGGCGCGCGCCCAAAATTTCGCACCACCGAAAAATTTTCTTCCGAGTCCATTTTTTCGTCCCAATCATCTCACCACGCATCAACAGGCACGAAAGCGTCAAAAAATTGACATCTTTTGACAGCTTAAAAAATTTCACATTTTTTGACCTTCATGGCTGAAAACACCAGTAAAAGGCGCGCGCGCGAAATTTCGCATCCCCGAAAAATTTTCATCCGAGTCCATTTTTTCGTCCCAATCATCTCACCATGCATCAACAGGCACGAAAGCGTCAAAAATTTGGCATCTTTTGACAGCGTAAAAAAATTCGTGTTTTTTGACCTTCTTGGCTGAAAACACTAGTAAAAGGCGCGCGGGCGAAATTTCGCACCCCCGGAAAATTTTCATCCGAGTCTATTTTTTCGTCCCAATCATCTCACCACACATTAACAGGCACGAAAGCGTCAAAAATTTGGCATCTTTTGATAGCGTAAAAAATTTCGCATTTTTTGTCCTTCTTGGCCGAAATTTCGCACGACCGAAAAATTTTCATCCGAGTCCATTTTTTCGTCCCAATCATCTCACCATGCATCAAAGGGCACGAAAGCGTCGAAAATTTGGCATCTTTTGACAGCGTAAAAAATTTCATGTTTTTTTGACCTTCTTGCTGAAAACACCAGTAAAAGGCGCTCGCGCGAAATTTCGCACCCCCGGAAAATTTTCATCCGAGTCCATTTTTTCGTCCCAATCATCTCACCACGCATCAACAGGCACGAAAGCGTCGAAAATTTGGCATCTTTTGACAGCGTAAAAAATTTAGCATTTTTTGATCTTCTTGGCTGAAACACGAGTAAAAGGCGCGCGTCCAAAATTTCGCACCACCGAAAAATTTTCATCCGAGTCCATTTTTTCGTTCCAATCATCTCACCATGCATCAACAGGCACGAAAGCGTAAAAAATTTGGCATCTTTTGACAGCGTAAAAAATTTCACATTTTTTGACCTTCTTGCTGAAAACACCAGTAAAAGGCGCGCGCTGCGAAATTTTGCACCCCTGGAAAATTTTCATCCGAGTCCATTTTTTCGTCCCAATCATCTCACCACGCATCAACAGGCACGAAAGCGTCGAAAATTTGGCATCTTTTGACAGCGTAAAAAATTTAGCATTTTTTGATCTTCTTGGCTGAAACACGAGTAAAAGGCGCGCGTCCAAAATTTCGCACCACCGAAAAATTTTCATCCGAGTCCATTTTTTCGTTCCAATCATCTCACCATGCATCAACAGGCACGAAAGCGTCGAAAATTTGGCATCTTTTGACAGCGTAAAAAATTTCACATTTTTTGACCTTCTTGCTGAAAACACCAGTAAAAGGCGCTCGCGCGAAATTTCGCACCCCCGGAAAATTTTCATCCGAGTCCATTTTTTCGTCCCAATCATCTCACCACGCATCAACAGGCACGAAAGCGTCGAAAATTTGGCATCTTTTGACAGCGTAAAAAATTTAGCATTTTTTGATCTTCTTGGCTGAAACACGAGTAAAAGGCGCGCGCCCAAAATTTCGCACCACCGAAAAATTTTCTTCCGAGTCCATTTTTTCGTCCCAATCATCTCACCACGCATCAACATGCACGAAAGCGTCAAAAAATTGACATCTTTTGACAGCTTAAAAAATTTCACGTTTTTTGACCTTCATGGCTGAAAACACCAGTAAAAGGCGCGCGCGCGAAATTTCGCATCCCCGAAAAATTTTCATCCGAGTCCATTTTCTCGTCCCAATCATCTCACCATGCATCAACAGGCACGAAAGCGTCAAAAATTTGGCATCTTTTGACAGCGTAAAAAAATTCGTGTTTTTTGACCTTCTTGGCTGAAAACACTAGTAAAAGGCGCGCGGGCGAAATTTCGCACCCCCGGAAAATTTTCATCCGAGTCTATTTTTTCGTCCCAATCATCTCACCACACATTAACAGGCACGAAAGCGTAAAAAATTTGGCATCTTTTGATAGCGTAAAAAATTTCGCATTTTTTGTCCTTCTTGGCTGAAATTTCGCACGACCGAAAAATTTTCATCCGAGTCCATTTTTTCGTCCCAATCATCTCACCATGCATCAACGGGCACGAAAGCGTCGAAAATTTGGCATCTTTTGACAGCGTAAAAACTTTCGCATTTTTTGACCTTCTTGGCTGAAAACACGAGTAAAAGGCGCGCGCGCGAAATTTCGCACACCCGGAAAATTTTCATCCGAGTCCATTTTTTCGTCCCAATCATCTCACCATGCATCAACGGGCACGAAAGTGTCGAAAATTTGGCATCTTTTGACAGCGTAAAAAATTTAGCATTTTTTGATCTTCTTGGCTGAAAACACCAGTAAAAGGCGCGCGCGCGAAATTTCGCACCCCGAAAAATTTTCATCCGAGTCCATTTTTTCGTCCCAAACATCTCACCATGCATCAACAGGCACGAAAGCGTCGAAAATTTGGCATCTTTTGACAGCGTAAAAACTTTCGCATTTTTTGACCTTCTTGGCTGAAAACACGAGTAAAAGGCGCGCGCGCGAAATTTCGCACACCCGGAAAATTTTCATCCGAGTCCATTTTTTCATCCCAATCATCTCACCATGCATCAACGGGTACGAAAGCGTCGAAAATTTGGCATCTTTTGACAGCGTAAAAACTTTCGCATTTTTTGACCTTCTTGGCTGAAAACACGAGTAAAAGGCGCGCGCGCGAAATTTCGCACACTCGGAAAATTTTCATCCGAGTCCATTTTTTCGTCCCAATCATCTCACCATGCATCAACGGGCACGAAAGCGTCGAAAAATTGGCATATTTTGACAGCGTAAAAACTTTCGCATTTTTTGACCATCTTAGCTGAAAACATGAGTAAAAGGCACGCGCGCGAAATTTCGCACCCCCGAAAAATTTTCATCCGAGTCCATTTTTTCGTCCCAATCATCTCACCATGCATCAACGGGCACAAAAGCGTAAAAAATTTGGCATCTTTTGACAGCGTAAAAAATTTCGCATTTTTTGACCTTCTTGGCTGAAAACACGAGTAAAAGGCGCGCGCGCGAAATTTCGCACACTCGGAAAATTTTCATCCGAGTCCATTTTTTCGTCCCAATCATCTCACCATGCATCAACGGGCACGAAAGCGTCGAAAAATTGGCATCTTTTGACAGCGTAAAAACTTTCGCATTTTTTGACCTTCTTGGCTGAAAACACGAGTAAAAGACGCGCGCGCGAAATTTCGCACACCCGGAAAATTTTCATTCGAGTCCATTTTTTCTTCCCAATCATCTCACCATGCATCAACGGGCCCGAAAGCGTCGAAAATTTGGCATCTTTTGACAGCGTAAAAACTTTCGCATTTTTTGACCTTCTTGGCTGAAAACATGAGTAAAAGGCGCGCGCGCGAAATGTCGCACACCCGGAAAATTTTCATCCGAGTCCATTTTTTCGTCCCAATCATCTCACCATGCATCAACGGGCACGAAAGCGTCGAAAATTTGGCATCTTTTGACAGCGTAAAAACTTTCGCATTTTTTGACCTTCTTGGCTGAAAACACGAGTAAAAGGCGCGCGCGCGAAATTTCGCACACCCGGAAAATTTTCATCCGAGTCCATTTTTTCGTCCCAATCATCTCACCATGCATCAACGGGCACGAAAGCATCGAAAATTTGGCATATTTTGACAGCGTATTCGCGTTTTTTGACCTTCTTGGCTGAAAACACGAGTAAAAGGCGCGCGCGCGAAATTTCGCACACCCGGAAAATTTTCATCCGAGTCCATTTTTTCGTCCCAATCATCTCACCATGCATCAACGGGCACGAAAGCATCGAAAATTTGGCATCTTTTGACAGCGTAAAAAATTTAGCATTTTTTTATCTTCTTGGCTGAAAACACCAGTAAAAGGCGTGCGCGCGAAATTTCGCACATCCGGAAAATTTTCATCCGAGTCCATTTTTTCGTCCCAATCATCTCACCATGCATCAACGGGCACGAAAGCGTCGAAAATTTGGCATCTTTTGACAGCGTAAAAACTTTCGCATTTTTTGACCTTCTTGGCTGAAAACACGAGTAAAAGGCGCGCGCGCGAAATTTCGCACACCCGGAAAATTTTCATCCGAGTCCATTTTTTCGTCCCAATCATCTCACCATGCATCAACGGGCACGAAAGTGTCGAAAATTTGGCATCTTTTGACAGCGTAAAAAATTTAGCATTTTTTGATCTTCTTGGCTGAAAACACCAGTAAAAGGCGCGCGCGCGAAATTTCGCACACCCGGAAAATTTTCATCCGAGTCCATTTTTTCGTCCCAATCTTCTCACCATGCATCAACGGGCACGAAAGCGTCGAAAATTTGGCATCTTTTGACAGCGTAAAAACTTTCGCATTTTTTGACCTTCTTGGCTGAAAACACGAGTAAAAGGCGCGCGCGCGAAATTTCGCACACCCGGAAAATTTTCATCCGAGTCCATTTTTTCGTCCCAATCATCTCACCATGCATCAACGGGCACGAAACCATCGAAAATTTGGCATCTTTTGACAGCGTAAAAAATTTAGCATTTTTTTATCTTCTTGGCTGAAAACACCAGTAAAAGGCGCGCGCGCGAAATTTCGCACACCCGGAAAATTTTCATCCGAGTCCATTTTTTCGTCCCAATCATCTCACCATGCATCAACGGGCACGAAAGCGTCGAAAATTTGTCATCTTTTGACAGCGTAAAAACTTTCGCATTTTTTGACCTTCTTGGCTGAAAACACGAGTAAAAGGCTGCGCGCTGCGAAATTTCGCACACCCGGAAAATTTTCATCCGAGTCCATTTTTTCGTCCCAATCATCTCACCATGCATCAACGGGCACGAAAGTGTCGAAAATTTGGCATCTTTTGACAGCGTAAAAAATTTAGCATTTTTTGATCTTCTTGGCTGAAAACACCAGTAAAAGGCGCGCGCGCGAAATTTCGCACACCGAAAAATTTTCATCCGAGTCCATTTTTTCGTCCCAAACATCTCACCATGCATCAACAGGCACGAAAGCGTCGAAAATTTGGCATCTTTTGACAGCGTAAAAACTTTCGCATTTTTTGACCTTCTTGGCTGAAAACACGAGTAAAAGGCGCGCGCGCGAAATTTCGCACACCCGGAAAATTTTCATCCGAGTCCATTTTTTCGTCCCAATCATCTCACCATGCATCAACGGGCACGAAAGTGTCGAAAATTTGGCATCTTTTGACAGCGTAAAAAATTTAGCATTTTTTGATCTTCTTGGCTGAAAACACCAGTAAAAGGCGCGCGCGCGAAATTTCGCACCCCGAAAAATTTTCATCCGAGTCCATTTTTTCGTCCCAAACATCTCACCATGCATCAACAGGCACGAAAGCGTCGAAAATTTGGCATCTTTTGACAGCGTAAAAACTTTCGCATTTTTTGACCTTCTTGGCTGAAAACACGAGTAAAAGGCGCGCGCGCGAAATTTCGCACACCCGGAAAATTTTCATCCGAGTCCATTTTTTCGTCCCAATCATCTCACCATGCATCATCAGCGGGCACGAAAGCGTCGAAAATTTGGCATCTTTTGACAGCGTAAAAACTTTCGCATTTTTTGACCTTCTTGGCTGAAAACACGAGTAAAAGGCGCGCGCGCAAAATTTCGCACACCCGGAAAATTTTCATCCGAGTCCATTTTTTCGTCCCAATCATCTCACCATGCATCAACGGGCACGAAAGCATCGAAAATATGGCATATTTTGACAGCGTAAAAACTTTCGCGTTTTTTGACCTTCTTGGCTGAAAACACGAGTAAAAGGAGCGCGCGCGAAATTTCGCACACCCGGAAAATTTTCATCCGAGACCATTTTTTCGTCCCAATCATCTCACCATGCATCAACGGGCACGAAAGCATCGAAAATTTGGCATCTTTTGACAGCGTAAAAAATTTAGCATTTTTTTATCTTCTTGGCTGAAAACACCAGTAAAAGGCGCGCGCGCGAAATTTCGCACACCCGGAAAATTTTCATCCTAGTCCATTTTTTCGTCCCAATCATCTCACCATGCATCAACGGGCACGAAAGCGTCGAAAATTTGGCATCTTTTGACAGCGTAAAAACTTTCGCATTTTTTGACCTTCTTGGCTGAAAACACGAGTAAAAGGCGCGCGCGCGAAATTTCGCACACCCGGAAAATTTTCATCCGAGTCCATTTTTTCGTCCCAATCATCTCACCATGCATCAACGGGCACGAAAGTGTCGAAAATTTGGCATCTTTTGACAGCGTAAAAAATTTAGCATTTTTTGATCTTCTTGGCTGAAAACACCAGTAAAAGGCGCGCGCGCGAAATTTCGCACCCCGAAAAATTTTCATCCGAGTCCATTTTTTCGTCCCAAACATCTCACCATGCATCAACAGGCACGAAAGCGTCGAAAATTTGGCATCTTTTGACAGCGTAAAAACTTTCGCATTTTTTGACGTTCTTGGCTGAAAACACGAGTAAAAGGCGCGCGCGCGAAATTTCGCACACCCGGAAAATTTTCATCCGAGTCCATTTTTTCATCCCAATCATCTCACCATGCATCAACGGGTACGAAAGCGTCGAAAATTTGGCATCTTTTGACAGCGTAAAAACTTTCGCATTTTTTGACCTTCTTGGCTGAAAACACGAGTAAAAGGCGCGCGCGCGAAATTTCGCACACTCGGAAAATTTTCATCCGAGTCCATTTTTTCGTCCCAATCATCTCACCATGCATCAACGGGCACGAAAGCGTCGAAAAATTGGCATATTTTGACAGCGTAAAAACTTTCGCATTTTTTGACCATCTTAGCTGAAAACATGAGTAAAAGGCACGCGCGCGAAATTTCGCACCCCCGAAAAATTTTCATCCGAGTCCATTTTTTCGTCCCAATCATCTCACCATGCATCAACGGGCACAAAAGCGTAAAAAATTTGGCATCTTTTGACAGCGTAAAAAATTTCGCATTTTTTGACCTTCTTGGCTGAAAACACGAGTAAAAGGCGCGCGCGCGAAATTTCGCACACTCGGAAAATTTTCATCCGAGTCCATTTTTTCGTCCCAATCATCTCACCATGCATCAACGGGCACGAAAGCGTCGAAAAATTGGCATCTTTTGACAGCGTAAAAACTTTCGCATTTTTTGACCTTCTTGGCTGAAAACACGAGTAAAAGACGCGCGCGCGAAATTTCGCACACCCGGAAAATTTTCATTCGAGTCCATTTTTTCTTCCCAATCATCTCACCAAGCATCAACGGGCCCGAAAGCGTCGAAAATTTGGCATCTTTTGACAGCGTAAAAACTTTCGCATTTTTTGACCTTCTTGGCTGAAAACATGAGTAAAAGGCGCGCGCGCGAAATGTCGCACACCCGGAAAATTTTCATCCGAGTCCATTTTTTCGTCCCAATCATCTCACCATGCCTCAACGGGCACGAAAGCGTCGAAAATTTGGCATCTTTTGACAGCGTAAAAACTTTCGCATTTTTTGACCTTCTTGGCTGAAAACACGAGTAAAAGGCGCGCGCCGCGAAATTTCGCACACCCGGAAAATTTTCATCCGAGTCCATTTTTTCGTCCCAATCATCTCACCATGCATCAACGGGCACGAAAGCATCGAAAATTTGGCATATTTTGACAGCGTATTCGCATTTTTTGACCTTCTTGGCTGAAAACACGAGTAAAAGGCGCGCGCGCGAAATTTCGCACACCCGGAAAATTTTCATCCGAGTCCATTTTTTCGTCCCAATCATCTCACCATGCATCAACGGGCACGAAAGCATCGAAAATTTGGCATCTTTTGACAGCGTAAAAAATTTAGCATTTTTTTATCTTCTTGGCTGAAAACACCAGTAAAAGGCGTGCGCGCGAAATTTCGCACATCCGGAAAATTTTCATCCGAGTCCATTTTTTCGTCCCAATCATCTCACCATGCATCAACGGGCGGAAAGCGTCGAAAATTTGGCATCTTTTGACAGCGTAAAAACTTTCGCATTTTTTGACCTTCTTGGCTGAAAACACGAGTAAAAGGCGCGCGCGCGAAATTTCGCACACCCGGAAAATTTTCATCCGAGTCCATTTTTTCGTCCCAATCATCTCACCATGCATCAACGGGCACGAAAGTGTCGAAAATTTGGCATCTTTTGACAGCGTAAAAAATTTAGCATTTTTTGATCTTCTTGGCTGAAAACACCAGTAAAAGGCGCGCGCGCGAAATTTCGCACCCCGAAAAATTTTCATCCAAGTCCATTTTTTCGTCCCAAACATCTCACCATGCATCAACATGCACGAAAGCGTCGAAAATTTGGCATCTTTTGACAGCGTAAAAACTTTCGCATTTTTTGGCCTGCTTGGCTGAAAACACGAGTAAAAGGCGCGCGCGCGAAATTTCGCACACCCGGAAAATTTTCATCCGAGTCCATTTTTTCATCCCAATCATCTGACCATGCATCAACGGGTACGAAAGCGTCGAACATTTGGCATCTTTTGACAGCGTAAAAACTTTCGCATTTTTTGACCTTCTTGGCTGAAAACACGAGTAAAAGGCGCGCGCGCGAAATTTCGCACACTCGGAAAATTTTCATCCGAGTCCATTTTTTCGTCCCAATCATCTCACCATGCATCAACGGGCACGAAAGCGTCAAAAATTTGGCATCTTTTGACAGCGTAAAAACTTTCGCATTTTTTGACCTTCTTGGCTGAAAACACGAATAAAAGGCGCGCGCGCGAAATTTCGCACATCCGGAAAATTTTCATCCGAGTCCATTTTTTCGTCCCAATCATCTCACCATGCATCAACGGGCACGAAAGCATCGAAAATTTGGCATCTTTTGACAGCGTAAAAAATTTAGCATTTTTTTATCTTCTTGGCTGAAAACACCAGTAAAAGGCGCGCGCGCGAAATTTCGCACACCCGGAAAATTTTCATCCGAGTCCATTTTTTCGTCCCAATCATCTCACCATGCATCAACGGGCACGAAAGCGTCGAAAATTTGGCATCTTTTGACAGCGTAAAAACTTTCGCATTTTTTGACCTTCTTGGCTGAAAACACGAGTAAAAGGCGCGCGCGCGCGAAATTTCGCACACCCGGAAAATTTTCATCCGAGTCCATTTTTTCGTCCCAATCATCTCACCATGCATCAACGGGCACGAAAGTGTCGAAAATTTGGCATCTTTTGACAGCGTAAAAAATTTAGCATTTTTTGATCTTCTTGGCTGAAAACACCAGTAAAAGGCGCGCGCGCGAAATTTCGCACCCCGAAAAATTTTCATCCGAGTCCATTTTTTCGTCCCAAACATCTCACCATGCATCAACAGGCACGAAAGCGTCGAAAATTTGGCATCTTTTGACAGCGTAAAAACTTTCGCATTTTTTGACCTTCTTGGCTGAAAACACGAGTAAAAGGCGCGCGCGCGAAATTTCGCACACCCGGAAAATTTTCATCCGAGTCCATTTTTTCGTCCCAATCATCTCACCATGCATCAACGGGCACGAAAGTGTCGAAAATTTGGCATCTTTTGACAGCGTAAAAAATTTAGCATTTTTTGATCTTCTTGGCTGAAAACACCAGTAAAAGGCGCGCGCGCGAAATTTCGCACCCCGAAAAATTTTCATCCGAGTCCATTTTTTCATCCCAAACATCTCACCATGCATCAACAGGCACGAAAGCGTCGAAAATTTGGCATCTTTTGACAGCGTAAAAACTTTCGCATTTTTTGACCTTCTTGGCTGAAAACACGAGTAAAAGGCGCGCGCGCGAAATTTCGCACACCCGGAAAATTTTCATCCGAGTCCATTTTTTCATCCCAATCATCTCACCATGCATCAACGGGCATGAAAGCGTCAAAAATTTGGCATCTTTTGACAGCGTAAAAACTTTCGCATTTTTTGACCTTCTTGGCTGAAAACACGAGTAAAAGGCGCGCGCGCGAAATTTCGCACACTCGGAAAATTTTCATCCGAGTCCATTTTTTCGTCCCAATCATCTCACCATGCATCAACGGGCACGAAAGCGTCAAAAATTTGGCATCTTTTGACAGCGTAAAAACTTTCGCATTTTTTGACCTTCTTGGCTGAAAACACGAATAAAAGGCGCGCGCGCGAAATTTCGCACACCCGGAAAATTTTCATCCGAGTCCATTTTTTCGTCCCAATCATCTCACCATGCATCAACGGGCACGAAAGCATCGAAAATTTGGCATCTTTTGACAGCGTAAAAACTTTCGCATTTTTTGACCTTCTTGGCTGAAAACACGAGTAAAAGGCGCGCGCGCGAAATTTCGCACACCCGGAAAATTTTCATCCGAGTCCATTTTTTCATCCCAATCATCTCACCATGCATCAACGGGTACGAAAGCGTCGAAAATTTGGCATCTTTTGACAGCGTAAAAACTTTCGCATTTTTTGACCTTCTTGGCTGAAAACACGAGTAAAAGGCGCGCGCGCGCGAAATTTCGCACACTCGGAAAATTTTCATCCGAGTCCATTTTTTCGTCCCAATCATCTCACCATGCATCAACGGGCACGAAAGCGTCAAAAATTTGGCATCTTTTGACAGCGTAAAAACTTTCACATTTTTTGACCTTCTTGGCTGAAAACACGAATAAAAGGCGCGCGCGCGAAATTTCGCACACCCGGAAAATTTTCATCCGAGTCCATTTTTTCGTCCCAATCATCTCACCATGCATCAACGGGCACGAAAGCATCGAAAATTTGTCATCTTTTGACAGCGTAAAAAATTTAGCATTTTTTTATCTTCTTGGCTGAAAACACCAGTAAAAGGCGCGCGCGCGAAATTTCGCACACCCGGAAAATTTTCATCCGAGTCCATTTTTTCGTCCCAATCATCTCACCATGCATCAACGGGCACGAAAGCGTCGAAAATTTGGCATCTTTTGACAGCGTAAAAACTTTCGCATTTTTTGACCTTCTTGGCTGAAAACACGAGTAAAAGGCGCGCGCGCGAAATTTCGCACACCCGGAAAATTTTCATCCGAGTCCATTTTTTCGTCCCAATCATCTCACCATGCATCAACGGGCACGAAAGTGTCGAAAATTTGGCATCTTTTGACAGCGTAAAAAATTTAGCATTTTTTGATCTTCTTGGCTGAAAACACCAGTAAAAGGCGCGCGCGCGAAATTTCGCACCCCGAAAAATTTTCATCCGAGTCCATTTTTTCGTCCCAAACATCTCACCATGCATCAACAGGCACGAAAGCGTCGAAAATTTGGCATCTTTTGACAGCGTAAAAACTTTCGCATTTTTTGACCTTCTTGGCTGAAAACACGAGTAAAAGGCGCGCGCGCGAAATTTCGCACACCCGGAAAATTTTCATCCGAGTCCATTTTTTCATCCCAATCATCTCACCATGCATCAACGGGTACGAAAGCGTCGAAAATTTGGCATCTTTTGACAGCGTAAAAACTTTCGCATTTTTTGACCTTCTTGGCTGAAAACACGAGTAAAAGGCGCGCGCGCGAAATTTCGCACACTCGGAAAATTTTCATCCGAGTCCATTTTTTCGTCCCAATCATCTCACCATGCATCAACGGGCACGAAAGCATCGAAAATTTGGCATCTTTTGACAGCGTAAAAACTTTCGCATTTTTTGACCTTCTTGGCTGAAAACACGAGTAAAAGGCGCGCGCGCGAAATTTCGCACACCCGGAAAATTTTCATCCGAGTCCATTTTTTCATCCCAATCATCTCACCATGCATCAACGGGTACGAAAGCGTCGAAAATTTGGCATCTTTTGACAGCGTAAAAACTTTCGCATTTTTTGACCTTCTTGGCTGAAAACACGAGTAAAAGGCGCGCGCGCGAAATTTCGCACACTCGGAAAATTTTCATCCGAGTCCATTTTTTCGTCCCAATCATCTCACCATGCATCAACGGGCACGAAAGCGTCAAAAATTTGGCATCTTTTGACAGCGTAAAAACTTTCACATTTTTTGACCTTCTTGGCTGAAAACACGAATAAAAGGCGCGCGCGCGAAATTTCGCACACCCGGAAAATTTTCATCCGAGTCCATTTTTTCGTCCCAATCATCTCACCATGCATCAACGGGCACGAAAGCATCGAAAATTTGGCATCTTTTGACAGCGTAAAAAATTTAGCATTTTTTTATCTTCTTGGCTGAAAACACCAGTAAAAGGCGCGCGCGCGAAATTTCGCACACCCGGAAAATTTTCATCCGAGTCCATTTTTTCGTCCCAATCATCTCACCATGCATCAACGGGCACGAAAGCGTCGAAAATTTGGCATCTTTTGACAGCGTAAAAACTTTCGCATTTTTTGACCTTCTTGGCTGAAAACACGAGTAAAAGGCGCGCGCGCGAAATTTCGCACACCCGGAAAATTTTCATCCGAGTCCATTTTTTCGTCCCAATCATCTCACCATGCATCAACGGGCACGAAAGTGTCGAAAATTTGGCATCTTTTGACAGCGTAAAAAATTTAGCATTTTTTGATCTTCTTGGCTGAAAACACCAGTAAAAGGCGCGCGCGCGAAATTTCGCACCCCGAAAAATTTTCATCCGAGTCCATTTTTTCGTCCCAAACATCTCACCATGCATCAACAGGCACGAAAGCGTCGAAAATTTGGCATCTTTTGACAGCGTAAAAACTTTCGCATTTTTTGACCTTCTTGGCTGAAAACACGAGTAAAAGGCGCGCGCGCGAAATTTCGCACACCCGGAAAATTTTCATCCGAGTCCATTTTTTCATCCCAATCATCTCACCATGCATCAACGGGTACGAAAGCGTCGAAAATTTGGCATCTTTTGACAGCGTAAAAACTTTCGCATTTTTTGACCTTCTTGGCTGAAAACACGAGTAAAAGGCGCGCGCGCGAAATTTCGCACACTCGGAAAATTTTCATCCGAGTCCATTTTTTCGTCCCAATCATCTCACCATGCATCAACGGGCACGAAAGCGTCAAAAATTTGGCATCTTTTGACAGCGTAAAAACTTTCGCATTTTTTGACCTTCTTGGCTGAAAACACGAATAAAAGGCGCGCGCGCGAAATTTCGCACACCCGGAAAATTTTCATCCGAGTCCATTTTTTCGTCCCAATCATCTCACCATGCATCAACGGGCACGAAAGCATCGAAAATTTGGCATCTTTTGACAGCGTAAAAAATTTAGCATTTTTTTATCTTCTTGGCTGAAAACACCAGTAAAAGGCGCGCGCGCAAAATTTCGCACACCCGGAAAATTTTCATCCGAGTCCATTTTTTCGTCCCAATCATCTCACCATGCATCAACGGGCACGAAAGCGTCGAAAATTTGGCATCTTTTGACAGCGTAAAAACTTTCGCATTTTTTGACCTTCTTGGCTGAAAACACGAGTAAAAGGCGCGCGCGCGAAATTTCGCACACCCGGAAAATTTTCATCCGAGTCCATTTTTTCATCCCAATCATCTCACCATGCATCAACGGGCACGAAAGTGTCGAAAATTTGGCATCTTTTGACAGCGTAAAAAATTTAGCATTTTTTGATCTTCTTGGCTGAAAACACCAGTAAAAGGCGCGCGCGCGAAATTTCGCACCCCGAAAAATTTTCATCCGAGTCCATTTTTTCGTCCCAAACATCTCACCATGCATCAACAGGCACGAAAGCGTCGAAAATTTGGCATCTTTTGACAGCGTAAAAACTTTCGCATTTTTTGACCTTCTTGGCTGAAAACACGAGTAAAAGGCGCGCGCGCGAAATTTCGCACACTCGGAAAATTTTCATCCGAGTCCATTTTTTCGTCCCAATCATCTCACCATGCATCAACGGGCACGAAAGCGTCGAAAAATTGGCATATTTTGACAGCGTAAAAACTTTCGCATTTTTTGACCATCTTAGCTGAAAACATGAGTAAAAGGCACGCGCGCGAAATTTCGCACCCCCGAAAAATTTTCATCCGAGTCCATTTTTTCGTCCCAATCATCTCACCATGCATCAACGGGCACAAAAGCGTAAAAAATTTGGCATCTTTTGACAGCGTAAAAACTTTCGCATTTTTTGACCTTCTTGGCTGAAAACACGAGTAAAAGGCGCGCGCGCGAAATTTCGCACACTCGGAAAATTTTCATCCGAGTCCATTTTTTCGTCCCAATCATCTCACCATGCATCAACGGGCACGAAAGCGTCGAAAATTTGGCATCTTTTGACAGCGTAAAAACTTTCGCATTTTTTTACCTTCTTGGCTGAAAACACGAGTAAAAGGCGCGCGCGCGAAATTTCGCACACCCGGAAAATTTTCATTCGAGTCCATTTTTTCTTCCCAATCATCTCACCATGCATCAACGGGCCCGAAAGCGTCGAAAATTTGGCATCTTTTGACAGCGTAAAAACTTTCGCATTTTTTGACCTTCTTGGCTGAAAACACGAGTAAAAGGCGCGCGCGCGAAATGTCGCACACCCGGAAAATTTTCATCCGAGTCCATTTTTTCGTCCCAATCATCTCACCATGCATCAACGGGCACGAAAGCGTCGAAAATTTGGCATCTTTTGACAGCGTAAAAACTTTCGCATTTTTTGACCTTCTTGGCTGAAAACACGAGTAAAAGGCGCGCGCGCGAAATTTCGCACACCCGGAAAATTTTCATCCGAGTCCATTTTTTCGTCCCAATCATCTCACCATGCATCAATGGGCACGAAAGCATCGAAAATTTGGCATCTTTTGACAGCGTAAAAACTTTCACGTTTTTTGACCTTCTTGGCTGAAAACACGAGTAAAAGGCGCGCGCGCGAAATTTCGCACACCCGGAAAATTTTCATCCGAGTCCATTTTTTCGTCCCAATCATCTCACCATGCATCAACGGGCACGAAAGTGTCGAAAATTTGGCATCTTTTGACAGCGTAAAAAATTTAGTATTTTTTGATCTTCTTGGCTGAAAACACCAGTAAAAGGCGCGCGCGCGAAATTTCGCACCCCGAAAAATTTTCATCCGAGTCCATTTTTTTCGTCCCAAACATCTCACCATGCATCAACAGGCACGAAAGGGTCGAAAATTGGGCATCTTTTGACAGCGTAAAAACTTTCGCATTTTTTTACCTTCTTGGCTGAAAACACCAGTAAAAGGCGCGCGCGCGAAATTTCGCACACCCGGAAAATTTTCATCCGAGTCCATTTTTTCGTCCCAATCATCTCACCATGCATCAACGGGCACGAAAGTGTCGAAAATTTGGCATCTTTTGACAGCGTAAAAACTTTCGCATTTTTTGACCTTCTTGGCTGAAAACACGAGTAAAAGGCGCGCGCGCGAAATTTCGCACACTCGGAAAATTTTCATCCGAGTCCATTTTTTCGTCCCAATCATCTCACCATGCATCAACGGGCACGAAAGCGTCAAAAATTTGGCATGTTTTGACAGCGTAAAAACTTTCGCATTTTTTGACCTTCTTGGCTGAAAACACGAATAAAAGGCGCGCGCGCGAAATTTCGCACACCCGGAAAATTTTCATCCGAGTCCATTTTTTCGTCCCAATCATCTCACCATGCATCAACGGGCACGAAAGCATCGAAAATTTGGTATCTTTTGACAGCGTAAAAAATTTAGCATTTTTTTATCTTCTTGGCTGAAAACACGAGTAAAAGGCGCGCGCGCGAAATTTCGCACACCCGGAAAATTTTCATCCGAGTCCATTTTTTCGTCCCAATCATCTCACCATGCATCAACGGGCACGAAAGTGTCGAAAATTTGGCATCTTTTGACAGCGTAAAAACTTTCGCATTTTTTGACCTTCTTGGCTGAAAACACGAGTAAAAGGCGCGCGCTGCGAAATTTCGCACACCCGGAAAATTTTCATCCGAGTCCATTTTTTCGTCCCAATCATCTCACCATGCATCAACGGGCACGAAAGTGTCGAAAATTTGGCATCTTTTGACAGCGTAAAAAATTTAGCATTTTTTGATCTTCTTGGCTGAAAACACCAGTAAAAGGCGCGCGCGCGAAATTTCGCACCCCGAAAAATTTTCATCCGAGTCCATTTTTTCGTCCCAATCATCTCACCATGCATCAACGGGCACGAAAGCGTCGAAAAATTGGCATCTTTTGACAGCGTAAAAACTTTCGCATTTTTTGACCTTCTTGGCTGAAAACACGAGTAAAAGGCGCGCGCGCGAAATTTCGCACACCCGGAAAATTTTCATTCGAGTCCATTTTTTCTTCCCAATCATCTCACCATGCATCAACGGGCCCGAAAGCGTCGAAAATTTGGCATCTTTTGACAGCGTAAAAACTTTCGCATTTTTTGACCTTCTTGGCTGAAAACACGAGTAAAAGGCGCGCGCGCGAAATGTCGCACACCCGGAAAATTTTCATCCGAGTCCATTTTTTCGTCCCAATCATCTCACCATGCATCAACGGGCACAAAAGCGTCGAAAATTTGGCATCTTTTGACAGCGTAAAAACTTTCGCATTTTTTGACCTTCTTGGCTGAAAACACGAGTAAAAGGCGCGCGCGTGAAATTTCGCACACCCGGAAAATTTTCATCCGAGTCCATTTTTTCATCCCAATCATCTCACCATGCATCAACGGGTACGAAAGCGTCGAAAATTTGGCATCTTTTGACAGCGTAAAAACTTTCGCATTTTTTGACCTTCTTGGCTGAAAACACGAGTAAAAGGCGCGCGCGCGAAATTTCGCACACCCGGAAAATTTTCATCCGAGTCCATTTTTTCGTCCCAATCATCTCACCATGCATCAACGGGCACGAAAGTGTCGAAAATTTGGCATCTTTTGACAGCGTAAAAAATTTAGCATTTTTTGATCTTCTTGGCTGAAAACACCAGTAAAAGGCGCGCGCGCGAAATTTCGCACCCCGAAAAATTTTCATCCGAGTCCATTTTTTCGTCCCAATCATCTCACCATGCATCAACGGGCACGAAAGCGTCGAAAAATTGGCATCTTTTGACAGCGTAAAAACTTTCGCATTTTTTGACCTTCTTGGCTGAAAACACGAGTAAAAGGCGCGCGCGCGAAATTTCGCACACCCGGAAAATTTTCATTCGAGTCCATTTTTTCTTCCCAATCATCTCACCATGCATCAACGGGCCCGAAAGCGTCGAAAATTTGGCATCTTTTGACAGCGTAAAAACTTTCGCATTTTTTGACCTTCTTGGCTGAAAACACGAGTAAAAGGCGCGCGCGCGAAATGTCGCACACCCGGAAAATTTTCATCCGAGTCCATTTTTTCGTCCCAATCATCTCACCATGCATCAACGGGCACAAAAGCGTCGAAAATTTGGCATCTTTTGACAGCGTAAAAACTTTCGCATTTTTTGACCTTCTTGGCTGAAAACACGAGTAAAAGGCGCGCGCGCGAAATTTCGCACACCCGGAAAATTTTCATCCGAGTCCATTTTTTCATCCCAATCATCTCACCATGCATCAACGGGTACGAAAGCGTCGAAAATTTGGCATATTTTGACAGCGTAAAAACTTTCGCGTTTTTTGACCTTCTTGGCTGAAAACACGAGTAAAAGGCGCGCGCGCGAAATTTCGCACACCCGGAAAATTTTCATCCGAGTCCATTTTTTCGTCCCAATCATCTCACCATGCATCAACGGGCACGAAAGTGTCGAAAATTTGGCATCTTTTGACAGCGTAAAAAATTTAGTATTTTTTGATCTTCTTGGCTGAAAACACCAGTAAAAGGCGCGCGCGCGAAATTTCGCACCCCGAAAAATTTTCATCCGAGTCCATTTTTTTCGTCCCAAACATCTCACCATGCATCAACAGGCACGAAAGGGTCGAAAATTGGGCATCTTTTGACAGCGTAAAAACTTTCGCATTTTTTTACCTTCTTGGCTGAAAACACCAGTAAAAGGCGCGCGCGCGAAATTTCGCACACCCGGAAAATTTTCATCCGAGTCCATTTTTTCGTCCCAATCATCTCACCATGCATCAACGGGCACGAAAGCGTCGAAAATTTGGCATCTTTTGACAGCGTAAAAACTTTCGCATTTTTTTACCTTCTTGGCTGAAAACACGAGTAAAAGGCGCGCGCGCGAAATTTCGCACACCCGGAAAATTTTCATTCGAGTCCATTTTTTCTTCCCAATCATCTCACCATGCATCAACGGGCCCGAAAGCGTCGAAAATTTGGCATCTTTTGACAGCGTAAAAACTTTCGCATTTTTTGACCTTCTTGGCTGAAAACACGAGTAAAAGGCGCGCGCGCGAAATGTCGCACACCCGGAAAATTTTCATCCGAGTCCATTTTTTCGTCCCAATCATCTCACCATGCATCAACGGGCACGAAAGCGTCGAAAATTTGGCATCTTTTGACAGCGTAAAAACTTTCGCATTTTTTGACCTTCTTGGCTGAAAACACGAGTAAAAGGCGCGCGCGCGAAATTTCGCACACCCGGAAAATTTTCATCCGAGTCCATTTTTTCGTCCCAATCATCTCACCATGCATCAATGGGCACGAAAGCATCGAAAATTTGGCATCTTTTGACAGCGTAAAAACTTTCACGTTTTTTGACCTTCTTGGCTGAAAACACGAGTAAAAGGCGCGCGCGCGAAATTTCGCACACCCGGAAAATTTTCATCCGAGTCCATTTTTTCGTCCCAATCATCTCACCATGCATCAACGGGCACGAAAGTGTCGAAAATTTGGCATCTTTTGACAGCGTAAAAAATTTAGTATTTTTTGATCTTCTTGGCTGAAAACACCAGTAAAAGGCGCGCGCGCGAAATTTCGCACCCCGAAAAATTTTCATCCGAGTCCATTTTTTTCGTCCCAAACATCTCACCATGCATCAACAGGCACGAAAGGGTCGAAAATTGGGCATCTTTTGACAGCGTAAAAACTTTCGCATTTTTTTACCTTCTTGGCTGAAAACACCAGTAAAAGGCGCGCGCGCGAAATTTCGCACACCCGGAAAATTTTCATCCGAGTCCATTTTTTCGTCCCAATCATCTCACCATGCATCAACGGGCACGAAAGTGTCGAAAATTTGGCATCTTTTGACAGCGTAAAAACTTTCGCATTTTTTGACCTTCTTGGCTGAAAACACGAGTAAAAGGCGCGCGCGCGAAATTTCGCACACCCGGAAAATTTTCATCCGAGTCCATTTTTTCATCCCAATCATCTCACCATGCATCAACGGGTACGAAAGCGTCGAAAATTTGGCATCTTTTGACATCGTAAAAACTTTCGCATTTTTTGACCTTCTTGGCTGAAAACACGAGTAAAAGGCGCGCGCGCGAAATTTCGCACACTCGGAAAATTTTCATCCGAGTCCATTTTTTCGTCCCAATCATCTCACCATGCATCAACGGGCACGAAAGCGTCAAAAATTTGGCATGTTTTGACAGCGTAAAAACTTTCGCATTTTTTGACCTTCTTGGCTGAAAACACGAATAAAAGGCGCGCGCGCGAAATTTCGCACACCCGGAAAATTTTCATCCGAGTCCATTTTTTCGTCCCAATCATCTCACCATGCATCAACGGGCACGAAAGCATCGAAAATTTGGTATCTTTTGACAGCGTAAAAAATTTAGCATTTTTTTATCTTCTTGGCTGAAAACACGAGTAAAAGGCGCGCGCGCGAAATTTCGCACACCCGGAAAATTTTCATCCGAGTCCATTTTTTCGTCCCAATCATCTCACCATGCATCAACGGGCACGAAAGTGTCGAAAATTTGGCATCTTTTGACAGCGTAAAAACTTTCGCATTTTTTGACCTTCTTGGCTGAAAACACGAGTAAAAGGCGCGCGCGCGAAATTTCGCACACCCGGAAAATTTTCATCCGAGTCCATTTTTTCGTCCCAATCATCTCACCATGCATCAACGGGCACGAAAGTGTCGAAAATTTGGCATCTTTTGACAGCGTAAAAAATTTAGCATTTTTTGATCTTCTTGGCTGAAAACACCAGTAAAAGGCGCGCGCGCGAAATTTCCACCCGGAAAATTTTCATCCGAGTCCATTTTTTCATCCCAATCATCTCACCATGCATCAACGGGTACGAAAGCGTCGAAAATTTGGCATATTTTGACAGCGTAAAAACTTTCGCGTTTTTTGACCTTCTTGGCTGAAAACACGAGTAAAAGGCGCGCGCGCGAAATTTCGCACACCCGAAAAATTTTCATCCGAGTCCATTTTTTCGTCCCAATCATCTCACCATGCATCAACGGGCACGAAAGCATCGAAAATTTGGCATCTTTTGACAGCGTAAAAAATTTAGCATTTTTTTATCTTCTTGGCTGAAAACACCAGTAAAAGGCGTGCGCAGCGAAATTTCGCACATCCGGAAAATTTTCATCCGAGTCCATTTTTTCGTCCCAATGATCTCACCATGCATCAACGGGCACGAAAGCGTCGAAAATTTGGCATCTTTTGACAGCGTAAAAACTTTCGCATTTTTTGACCTTCTTGGCTGAAAACACGAGTAAAAGGCGCGCAGCGCGAAATTTCGCACACTCGGAAAATTTTCATCCGAGTCCATTTTTTCGTCCCAAACATCTCACCATGCATCAACAGGCACGAAAGCGTCAAAAAATTGGCATCTTTTGACAGCGTAAAAACTTTCGCATTTTTTGACCTTCTTGGCTGAAAACACGAGTAAAAGGCGCGCGCGCGAAATTTCGCACACCCGGAAAATTTTCATCCGAGTCCATTTTTTCGTCCCAATCATCTCACCATGCATCAACGGGCACGAAAGTGTCGAAAATTTGGCATCTTTTGACAGCGTAAAAAATTTAGCATTTTTTGATCTTCTTGGCTGAAAACACCAGTAAAAGGCGCGCGCGCGAAATTTCGCACCCCGAAAAATTTTCATCCGAGTCCATTTTTTCGTCCCAATCATCTCACCATGCATCAACGGGCACGAAAGCGTCGAAAAATTGGCATCTTTTGACAGCGTAAAAACTTTCGCATTTTTTGACCTTCTTGGCTGAAAACACGAGTAAAAGGCGCGCGCGCGAAATTTCGCACACCCGGAAAATTTTCATTCGAGTCCATTTTTTCTTCCCAATCATCTCACCATGCATCAACGGGCCCGAAAGCGTCGAAAATTTGGCATCTTTTGACAGCGTAAAAACTTTCGCATTTTTTGACCTTCTTGGCTGAAAACACGAGTAAAAGGCGCGCGCGCGAAATGTCGCACACCCGGAAAATTTTCATCCGAGTCCATTTTTTCGTCCCAATCATCTCACCATGCATCAACGGGCACAAAAGCGTCGAAAATTTGGCATCTTTTGACAGCGTAAAAACTTTCGCATTTTTTGACCTTCTTGGCTGAAAACACGAGTAAAAGGCGCGCGCGCGAAATTTCGCACACCCGGAAAATTTTCATCCGAGTCCATTTTTTCATCCCAATCATCTCACCATGCATCAACGGGTACGAAAGCGTCGAAAATTTGGCATATTTTGACAGCGTAAAAACTTTCGCGTTTTTTGACCTTCTTGGCTGAAAACACGAGTAAAAGGCGCGCGCGCGAAATTTCGCACACCCGAAAAATTTTCATCCGAGTCCATTTTTTCGTCCCAATCATCTCACCATGCATCAACGGGCACGAAAGCATCGAAAATTTGGCATCTTTTGACAGCGTAAAAAATTTAGCATTTTTTTATCTTCTTGGCTGAAAACACCAGTAAAAGGCTGTGCGCGCGAAATTTCGCACATCCGGAAAATTTTCATCCGAGTCCATTTTTTCGTCCCAATGATCTCACCATGCATCAACGGGCACGAAAGCGTCGAAAATTTGGCATCTTTTGACAGCGTAAAAACTTTCGCATTTTTTGACCTTCTTGGCTGAAAACACGAGTAAAAGGCGCGCGCGCGAAATTTCGCACACTCGGAAAATTTTCATCCGAGTCCATTTTTTCGTCCCAAACATCTCACCATGCATCAACAGGCACGAAAGCGTCAAAAAATTGGCATCTTTTGACAGCGTAAAAACTTTCGCATTTTTTGACCTTCTTGGCTGAAAACACGAGTAAAAGGCGCGCGCAGCGAAATTTCGCACACCCGGAAAATTTTCATCCGAGTCCATTTTTTCATCCCAATCATCTCACCATGCATCAACGGGTACGAAAGCGTCGAAAATTTGGCATCTTTTGACAGCGTAAAAACTTTCGCATTTTTTGACGTTCTTGGCTGAAAACACGAGTAAAAGGCGCGCGCGCGAAATTTCGCACACCCGGAAAATTTTCATCCGAGTCCATTTTTTCGTCCCAATCATCTCACCATGCATCAACGGGCACGAAAGTGTCAAAAATTTGGCATCTTTTGACAGCGTAAAAAATTTAGCATTTTTTGATCTTCTTGGCTGAAAACACCAGTAAAAGGCACGCGCGCGAAATTTCGCACCCCGAAAAATTTTCATCCGAGTCCATTTTTTCGTCCCAAACATCTCACCATGCATCAACAGGCACGAAAGCGTCGAAAATTTGGCATCTTTTGACAGCGTAAAAACTTTCGCATTTTTTGACCTTCTTGGCTGAAAACACGAGTAAAAGGCGCGCGCGCGAAATTTCGCACACCCGGAAAATTTTCATCCGAGTCCATTTTTTCATCCCAATCATCTCACCATGCATCAACGGGTACGAAAGCGTCGAAAATTTGGCATCTTTTGACAGCGTCAAAACTTTCGCATTTTTTGACCTTCTTGGCTGAAAACACGAGTAAAAGGCGCGCGCGCGAAATTTCGCACACTCGGAAAATTTTCATCCGAGTCCATTTTTTCGTCCCAATCATCTCACCATGCATCAACGGGCACGAAAGCGTCGAAAAATTGGCATATTTTGACAGCGTAAAAACTTTCGCATTTTTTGACCATCTTAGCTGAAAACATGAGTAAAAGGCACGCGCGCGAAATTTCGCACCCCCGAAAAATTTTCATCCGAGTCCATTTTTTCGTCCCAATCATCTCACCATGCATCAACGGGCACAAAAGCGTAAAAAATTTGGCATCTTTTGACAGCGTAAAAACTTTCGCATTTTTTGACCTTCTTGGCTGAAAACACGAGTAAAAGGCGCGCGCGCGAAATTTCGCACACTCGGAAAATTTTCATCCGAGTCCATTTTTTCGTCCCAATCATCTCACCATGCATCAACGGGCACGAAAGCGTCGAAAATTTGGCATCTTTTGACAGCGTAAAAACTTTCGCATTTTTTGACCTTCTTGGCTGAAAACACGAGTAAAAGGCGCGCGCGCGAAATTTCGCACACCCGGAAAATTTTCATTCGAGTCCATTTTTTCTTCCCAATCATCTCACCATGCATCAACGGGCCCGAAAGCGTCGAAAATTTGGCATCTTTTGACAGCGTAAAAACTTTCGCATTTTTTGACCTTCTTGGCTGAAAACACGAGTAAAAGGCGCGCGCGCGAAATGTCGCACACCCGGAAAATTTTCATCCGAGTCCATTTTTTCGTCCCAATCATCTCACCATGCATCAACGGGCACGAAAGCGTCGAAAATTTGGCATCTTTTGACAGCGTAAAAACTTTCGCATTTTTTGACCTTCTTGGCTGAAAACACGAGTAAAAGGCGCGCGCGCGAAATTTCGCACACCCGGAAAATTTTCATCCGAGTCCATTTTTTCGTCCCAATCATCTCACCATGCATCAACGGGCACGAAAGCATCGAAAATTTGGCATCTTTTGACAGCGTAAAAACTTTCACGTTTTTTGACCTTCTTGGCTGAAAACACGAGTAAAAGGCGCGCGCGCGAAATTTCGCACACCCGGAAAATTTTCATCCGAGTCCATTTTTTCGTCCCAATCATCTCACCATGCATCAACGGGCACGAAAGTGTCGAAAATTTGGCATCTTTTGACAGCGTAAAAAATTTAGCATTTTTTGATCTTCTTGGCTGAAAACACCAGTAAAAGGCGCGCGCGCGAAATTTCGCACCCCGAAAAATTTTCATCCGAGTCCATTTTTTCGTCCCAAACATCTCACCATGCATCAACAGGCACGAAAGCGTCGAAAATTTGGCATCTTTTGACAGCGTAAAAACTTTCGCATTTTTTGACCTTCTTGGCTGAAAACACGAGTAAAAGGCGCGCGCGCGAAATTTCGCACACCCGGAAAATTTTCATCCGAGTCCATTTTTTCATCCCAATCATCTCACCATGCATCAACGGGTACGAAAGCGTCGAAAATTTGGCATCTTTTGACAGCGTAAAAACTTTCGCATTTTTTGACCTTCTTGGCTGAAAACACGAGTAAAAGGCGCGCGCGCGAAATTTCGCACACTCGGAAAATTTTCATCCGAGTCCATTTTTTCGTCCCAATCATCTCACCAAGCATCAACGGGCACGAAAGCGTCGAAAAATTGGCATATTTTGACAGCGTAAAAACTTTCGCATTTTTTGACCATCTTAGCTGAAAACATGAGTAAAAGGCACGCGCGCGAAATTTCGCACCCCCGAAAAATTTTCATCCGAGTCCATTTTTTCGTCCCAATCATCTCACCATGCATCAACGGGCACAAAAGCGTAAAAAATTTGGCATCTTTTGACAGCGTAAAAACTTTCGCATTTTTTGACCTTCTTGGCTGAAAACACGAGTAAAAGGCGCGCGCGCGAAATTTCGCACACTCGGAAAATTTTCATCCGAGTCCATTTTTTCGTCCCAATCATCTCACCATGCATCAACGGGCACGAAAGCGTCGAAAATTTGGCATCTTTTGACAGCGTAAAAACTTTCGCATTTTTTGACCTTCTTGGCTGAAAACACGAGTAAAAGGCGCGCGCGCGAAATTTCGCACACCCGGAAAATTTTCATCCGAGTCCATTTTTTCGTCCCAATCATCTCACCATGCATCAACGGGCACGAAAGCGTCGAAAATTTGGCATCTTTTGACAGCGTAAAAACTTTCGCATTTTTTGACCTTCTTGGCTGAAAACACGAGTAAAAGGCGCGCGCGCGAAATTTCGCACACCCGGAAAATTTTCATCCGAGTCCATTTTTTCGTCCCAATCATCTCACCATGCATCAACGGGCACGAAAGTGTCGAAAATTTGGCATCTTTTGACAGCGTAAAAAATTTAGCATTTTTTGATCTTCTTGGCTGAAAACACCAGTAAAAGGCACGCGCGCGAAATTTCGCACCCCGAAAAATTTTCATCCGAGTCCATTTTTTCGTCCCAAACATCTCACCATGCATCAACAGGCACGAAAGCGTCGAAAATTTGGCATCTTTTGACAGCGTAAAAACTTTCGCATTTTTTGACCTTCTTGGCTGAAAACACGAGTAAAAGGCGCGCGCGCGAAATTTCGCACACCCGGAAAATTTTCATCCGAGTCCATTTTTTCATCCCAATCATCTCACCATGCATCAACGGGTACGAAAGCGTCGAAAATTTGGCATCTTTTGACAGCGTCAAAACTTTCGCATTTTTTGACCTTCTTGGCTGAAAACACGAGTAAAAGGCGCGCGCGCGAAATTTCGCACACTCGGAAAATTTTCATCCGAGTCCATTTTTTCGTCCCAATCATCTCAC
The DNA here is from genome assembly GCA_030549335.1 of Pontederia crassipes. NCBI lineage: Eukaryota > Viridiplantae > Streptophyta > Magnoliopsida > Commelinales > Pontederiaceae > Pontederia > Pontederia crassipes. The sequence continues at coordinate 65,048,500 of CM060189.1, forward strand.
CATGCATCAACGGGCACGAAAGCGTCGAAAAATTGGCATATTTTGACAGCGTAAAAACTTTCGCATTTTTTGACCATCTTAGCTGAAAACATGAGTAAAAGGCACGCGCGCGAAATTTCGCACCCCCGAAAAATTTTCATCCGAGTCCATTTTTTCGTCCCAATCATCTCACCATGCATCAACGGGCACAAAAGCGTAAAAAATTTGGCATCTTTTGACAGCGTAAAAACTTTCGCATTTTTTGACCTTCTTGGCTGAAAACACGAGTAAAAGGCGCGCGCGCGAAATTTCGCACACTCGGAAAATTTTCATCCGAGTCCATTTTTTCGTCCCAATCATCTCACCATGCATCAACGGGCACGAAAGCGTCGAAAATTTGGCATCTTTTGACAGCGTAAAAACTTTCGCATTTTTTGACCTTCTTGGCTGAAAACACGAGTAAAAGGCGCGCGCGCGAAATTTCGCACACCCGGAAAATTTTCATTCGAGTCCATTTTTTCTTCCCAATCATCTCACCATGCATCAACGGGCCCGAAAGCGTCGAAAATTTGGCATCTTTTGACAGCGTAAAAACTTTCGCATTTTTTGACCTTCTTGGCTGAAAACACGAGTAAAAGGCGCGCGCGCGAAATGTCGCACACCCGGAAAATTTTCATCCGAGTCCATTTTTTCGTCCCAATCATCTCACCATGCATCAACGGGCACGAAAGCGTCGAAAATTTGGCATCTTTTGACAGCGTAAAAACTTTCGCATTTTTTGACCTTCTTGGCTGAAAACACGAGTAAAAGGCGCGCGCGCGCGAAATTTCGCACACCCGGAAAATTTTCATCCGAGTCCATTTTTTCGTCCCAATCATCTCACCATGCATCAACGGGCACGAAAGCATCGAAAATTTGGCATCTTTTGACAGCGTAAAAACTTTCACGTTTTTTGACCTTCTTGGCTGAAAACACGAGTAAAAGGCGCGCGCGCGAAATTTCGCACACCCGGAAAATTTTCATCCGAGTCCATTTTTTCGTCCCAATCATCTCACCATGCATCAACGGGCACGAAAGTGTCGAAAATTTGGCATCTTTTGACAGCGTAAAAAATTTAGCATTTTTTGATCTTCTTGGCTGAAAACACCAGTAAAAGGCGCGCGCGCGAAATTTCGCACCCCGAAAAATTTTCATCCGAGTCCATTTTTTCGTCCCAAACATCTCACCATGCATCAACAGGCACGAAAGCGTCGAAAAATTGGCATCTTTTGACAGCGTAAAAACTTTCGCATTTTTTGACCTTCTTGGCTGAAAACACGAGTAAAAGGCGCGCGCGCGAAATTTCGCACACCCGGAAAATTTTCATCCGAGTCCATTTTTTCATCCCAATCATCTCACCATGCATCAACGGGTACGAAAGCGTCGAAAATTTGGCATCTTTTGACAGCGTAAAAACTTTCGCATTTTTTGACCTTCTTGGCTGAAAACACGAGTAAAAGGCGCGCGCGCGAAATGTCGCACACCCGGAAAATTTTCATCCGAGTCCATTTTTTCGTCCCAATCATCTCACCATGCATCAACGGGCACGAAAGTGTCGAAAATTTGGCATCTTTTGACAGCGTAAAAAATTTAGCATTTTTTGATCTTCTTGGCTGAAAACACCAGTAAAAGGCGCGCGCGCGAAATTTCGCACCCCGAAAAATTTTCATCCGAGTCCATTTTTTCGTCCCAATCATCTCACCATGCATCAACGGGCACAAAAGCGTAAAAAATTTGGCATCTTTTGACGGCGTAAAAAATTTCGCATTTTTTGACCTTCTTGGCTGAAAACACGAGTAAAAGGCGCGCGCGCGAAATTTCGCACACTCGGAAAATTTTCATCCGAGTCCATTTTTTCGTCCCAAACATCTCACCATGCATCAACAGGCACGAAAGCGTCGAAAATTTGGCATCTTTTGACAGCGTAAAAACTTTCGCATTTTTTAACCTTCTTGGCTGAAAACACGAGTAAAAGGCGGGCGCGCGAAATTTCGCACACCCAGAAAATTTTCATCCGAGTCCATTTTTTCGTCCCAATCATCTCACCATGCATCAACGGGCACGAAAGCGTCGAAAATTTGGCATCTTTTGACAGCGTAAAAACTTTCACATTTTTTGATCTTCTTGGCTGAAAACACCAGTAAAAGGCGCGCGCGCGAAATTTCGCACACCCGAAAAATTTACATCCGTGTCCATTTTTTCGTCCCAATCATCTCACCATGCATCAACGGGCACGAAAGTGTCGAAAATTTGGCATCTTTTGACAGCGTAAAAAATTTAGCATTTTTTGATCTTCTTGGCTGAAAACACCAGTAAAAGGCGCGCGCGCGAAATTTCGCACCCCGAAAAATTTTCATCCGAGTCCATTTTTTCGTCCCAATCATCTCACCATGCATCAACGGGCACGAAAGCGTCGAAAAATTGGCATCTTTTGACAGCGTAAAAACTTTCGCATTTTTTGACCTTCTTGGCTGAAAACACGAGTAAAAGGCGCGCGCGCGAAATTTCGCACACCCGGAAAATTTTCATTCGAGTCCATTTTTTCTTCCCAATCATCTCACCATGCATCAACGGGCCCGAAAGCGTCGAAAATTTGGCATCTTTTGACAGCGTAAAAACTTTCGCATTTTTTGACCTTCTTGGCTGAAAACACGAGTAAAAGGCGCGCGCGCGAAATGTCGCACACCCGGAAAATTTTCATCCGAGTCCATTTTTTCGTCCCAATCATCTCACCATGCATCAACGGGCACGAAAGCGTCGAAAATTTGGCATCTTTTGACAGCGTAAAAACTTTCGCATTTTTTGACCTTCTTGGCTGAAAACACGAGTAAAAGGCGCGCGCGCGAAATTTCGCACACCCGGAAAATTTTCATTCGAGTCCATTTTTTCTTCCCAATCATCTCACCATGCATCAACGGGCCCGAAAGCGTCGAAAATTTGGCATCTTTTGACAGCGTAAAAACTTTCGCATTTTTTGACCTTCTTGGCTGAAAACACGAGTAAAAGGCGCGCGCGCGAAATGTCGCACACCCGGAAAATTTTCATCCGAGTCCATTTTTTCGTCCCAATCATCTCACCATGCATCAACGGGCACGAAAGCGTCGAAAATTTGGCATCTTTTGACAGCGTAAAAACTTTCGCATTTTTTGACCTTCTTGGCTGAAAACACGAGTAAAAGGCGCGCGCGCGAAATTTCGCACACCCGGAAAATTTTCATCCGAGTCCATTTTTTCGTCCCAATCATCTCACCATGCATCAACGGGCACGAAAGCATCGAAAATTTGGCATCTTTTGACAGCGTAAAAACTTTCACGTTTTTTGACCTTCTTGGCTGAAAACACGAGTAAAAGGCGCGCGCGCGAAATTTCGCACACCCGGAAAATTTTCATCCGAGTCCATTTTTTCGTCCCAATCATCTCACCATGCATCAACGGGCACGAAAGTGTCGAAAATTTGGCATCTTTTGACAGCGTAAAAAATTTAGCATTTTTTGATCTTCTTGGCTGAAAACACCAGTAAAAGGCGCGCGCGCGAAATTTCGCACCCCGAAAAATTTTCATCCGAGTCCATTTTTTCGTCCCAAACATCTCACCATGCATCAACAGGCACGAAAGCGTCGAAAAATTGGCATCTTTTGACAGCGTAAAAACTTTCGCATTTTTTGACCTTCTTGGCTGAAAACACGAGTAAAAGGCGCGCGCGCGAAATTTCGCACACCCGGAAAATTTTCATCCGAGTCCATTTTTTCATCCCAATCATCTCACCATGCATCAACGGGTACGAAAGCGTCGAAAATTTGGCATCTTTTGACAGCGTAAAAACTTTCGCATTTTTTGACCTTCTTGGCTGAAAACACGAGTAAAAGGCGCGCGCGCGAAATGTCGCACACCCGGAAAATTTTCATCCGAGTCCATTTTTTCGTCCCAATCATCTCACCATGCATCAACGGGCACGAAAGTGTCGAAAATTTGGCATCTTTTGACAGCGTAAAAAATTTAGCATTTTTTGATCTTCTTGGCTGAAAACACCAGTAAAAGGCGCGCGCTGCGAAATTTCGCACCCCGAAAAATTTTCATCCGAGTCCATTTTTTCGTCCCAATCATCTCACCATGCATCAACGGGCACAAAAGCGTAAAAAATTTGGCATCTTTTGACGGCGTAAAAAATTTCGCATTTTTTGACCTTCTTGGCTGAAAACACGAGTAAAAGGCGCGCGCGCGAAATTTCGCACACTCGGAAAATTTTCATCCGAGTCCATTTTTTCGTCCCAAACATCTCACCATGCATCAACAGGCACGAAAGCGTCGAAAATTTGGCATCTTTTGACAGCGTAAAAACTTTCGCATTTTTTAACCTTCTTGGCTGAAAACACGAGTAAAAGGCGGGCGCGCGAAATTTCGCACACCCAGAAAATTTTCATCCGAGTCCATTTTTTCGTCCCAATCATCTCACCATGCATCAACGGGCACGAAAGCGTCGAAAATTTGGCATCTTTTGACAGCGTAAAAACTTTCACATTTTTTGATCTTCTTGGCTGAAAACACCAGTAAAAGGCGCGCGCGCGAAATTTCGCACACCCGAAAAATTTACATCCGTGTCCATTTTTTCGTCCCAATCATCTCACCATGCATCAACGGGCACGAAAGTGTCGAAAATTTGGCATCTTTTGACAGCGTAAAAAATTTAGCATTTTTTGATCTTCTTGGCTGAAAACACCAGTAAAAGGCGCGCGCGCGAAATTTCGCACCCCGAAAAATTTTCATCCGAGTCCATTTTTTCGTCCCAATCATCTCACCATGCATCAACGGGCACGAAAGCGTCGAAAAATTGGCATCTTTTGACAGCGTAAAAACTTTCGCATTTTTTGACCTTCTTGGCTGAAAACACGAGTAAAAGGCGCGCGCGCGAAATTTCGCACACCCGGAAAATTTTCATTCGAGTCCATTTTTTCTTCCCAATCATCTCACCATGCATCAACGGGCCCGAAAGCGTCGAAAATTTGGCATCTTTTGACAGCGTAAAAACTTTCGCATTTTTTGACCTTCTTGGCTGAAAACACGAGTAAAAGGCGCGCGCGCGAAATGTCGCACACCCGGAAAATTTTCATCCGAGTCCATTTTTTCGTCCCAATCATCTCACCATGCATCAACGGGCACGAAAGCGTCGAAAATTTGGCATCTTTTGACAGCGTAAAAACTTTCGCATTTTTTGACCTTCTTGGCTGAAAACACGAGTAAAAGGCGCGCGCGCGAAATTTCGCACACCCGGAAAATTTTCATCCGAGTCCATTTTTTCATCCCAATCATCTCACCATGCATCAACGGGTACGAAAGCGTCGAAAATTTGGCATCTTTTGACAGCGTAAAAACTTTCGCATTTTTTGACCTTCTTGGCTGAAAACACGAGTAAAAGGCGCGCGCGCGAAATTTCGCACACTCGGAAAATTTTCATCCGAGTCCATTTTTTCGTCCCAATCATCTCACCATGCATCAACGGGCACGAAAGCGTCGAAAAATTGGCATATTTTGACAGCGTAAAAACTTTCGCATTTTTTGACCATCTTAGCTGAAAACATGAGTAAAAGGCACGCGCGCGAAATTTCGCACCCCCAAAAAATTTTCATCCGAGTCCATTTTTTCGTCCCAATCATCTCACCATGCATCAACGGGCACAAAAGCGTAAAAAATTTGGCATCTTTTGACAGCGTAAAAACTTTCGCATTTTTTGACCTTCTTGGCTGAAAACACGAGTAAAAGGCGCGCGGGCGAAATTTCGCACACCCGGAAAATTTTCATCCGAGTCCATTTTTTCATCCCAATCATCTCACCATGCATCAACGGGTACGAAAGCGTCGAAAATTTGGCATCTTTTGACAGCGTAAAAACTTTCGCATTTTTTGACCTTCTTGGCTGAAAACACGAGTAAAAGGCGCGCGCGCGAAATTTCGCACACTCGGAAAATTTTCATCCGAGTCCATTTTTTCGTCCCAATCATCTCACCATGCATCAACGGGCACGAAAGCGTCGAAAAATTGGCATATTTTGACAGCGTAAAAACTTTCGCATTTTTTGACCATCTTAGCTGAAAACATGAGTAAAAGGCACGCGCGCGAAATTTCGCACCCCCGAAAAATTTTCATCCGAGTCCATTTTTTCGTCCCAATCATCTCACCATGCATCAACGGGCACAAAAGCGTAAAAAATTTGGCATCTTTTGACAGCGTAAAAACTTTCGCATTTTTTGACCTTCTTGGCTGAAAACACGAGTAAAAGGCGCGCGCGCGAAATTTCGCACACTCGGAAAATTTTCATCCGAGTCCATTTTTTCGTCCCAATCATCTCACCATGCATCAACGGGCACGAAAGCGTCGAAAATTTGGCATCTTTTGACAGCGTAAAAACTTTCGCATTTTTTGACCTTCTTGGCTGAAAACACGAGTAAAAGGCGCGCGCGCGAAATTTCGCACACCCGAAAAATTTTCATTCGAGTCCATTTTTTCTTCCCAATCATCTCACCATGCATCAACGGGCCCGAAAGCGTCGAAAATTTGGCATCTTTTGACAGCGTAAAAACTTTCGCATTTTTTGACCTTCTTGGCTGAAAACACGAGTAAAAGGCGCGCGCGCGAAATGTCGCACACCCGGAAAATTTTCATCCGAGTCCATTTTTTCGTCCCAATCATCTCACCATGCATCAACGGGCACGAAAGCGTCGAAAATTTGGCATCTTTTGACAGCGTAAAAACTTTCGCATTTTTTGACCTTCTTGGCTGAAAACACGAGTAAAAGGCGCGCGCGCGAAATTTCGCACACCCGGAAAATTTTCATCCGAGTCCATTTTTTCATCCCAATCATCTCACCATGCATCAACGGGTACGAAAGCGTCGAAAATTTGGCATCTTTTGACAGCGTAAAAACTTTCGCATTTTTTGACCTTCTTGGCTGAAAACACGAGTAAAAGGCGCGCGCGCGAAATTTCGCACACTCGGAAAATTTTCATCCGAGTCCATTTTTTCGTCCCAATCATCTCACCATGCATCAACGGGCACGAAAGCGTCGAAAAATTGGCATATTTTGACAGCGTAAAAACTTTCGCATTTTTTGACCATCTTAGCTGAAAACATGAGTAAAAGGCACGCGCGCGAAATTTCGCACCCCCAAAAAATTTTCATCCGAGTCCATTTTTTCGTCCCAATCATCTCACCATGCATCAACGGGCACAAAAGCGTAAAAAATTTGGCATCTTTTGACAGCGTAAAAACTTTCGCATTTTTTGACCTTCTTGGCTGAAAACACGAGTAAAAGGCGCGCGCGCGAAATTTCGCACACCCGGAAAATTTTCATCCGAGTCCATTTTTTCATCCCAATCATCTCACCATGCATCAACGGGTACGAAAGCGTCGAAAATTTGGCATCTTTTGACAGCGTAAAAACTTTCGCATTTTTTGACCTTCTTGGCTGAAAACACGAGTAAAAGGCGCGCGCGCGAAATTTCGCACACTCGGAAAATTTTCATCCGAGTCCATTTTTTCGTCCCAATCATCTCACCATGCATCAACGGGCACGAAAGCGTCGAAAAATTGGCATATTTTGACAGCGTAAAAACTTTCGCATTTTTTGACCATCTTAGCTGAAAACATGAGTAAAAGGCACGCGCGCGAAATTTCGCACCCCCGAAAAATTTTCATCCGAGTCCATTTTTTCGTCCCAATCATCTCACCATGCATCAACGGGCACAAAAGCGTAAAAAATTTGGCATCTTTTGACAGCGTAAAAACTTTCGCATTTTTTGACCTTCTTGGCTGAAAACACGAGTAAAAGGCGCGCGCGCGAAATTTCGCACACTCGGAAAATTTTCATCCGAGTCCATTTTTTCGTCCCAATCATCTCACCATGCATCAACGGGCACGAAAGCGTCGAAAATTTGGCATCTTTTGACAGCGTAAAAACTTTCGCATTTTTTGACCTTCTTGGCTGAAAACACGAGTAAAAGGCGCGCGCGCGAAATTTCGCACACCCGAAAAATTTTCATTCGAGTCCATTTTTTCTTCCCAATCATCTCACCATGCATCAACGGGCCCGAAAGCGTCGAAAATTTGGCATCTTTTGACAGCGTAAAAACTTTCGCATTTTTTGACCTTCTTGGCTGAAAACACGAGTAAAAGGCGCGCGCGCGAAATGTCGCACACCCGGAAAATTTTCATCCGAGTCCATTTTTTCGTCCCAATCATCTCACCATGCATCAACGGGCACGAAAGCGTCGAAAATTTGGCATCTTTTGACAGCGTAAAAACTTTCGCATTTTTTGACCTTCTTGGCTGAAAACATGAGTAAAAGGCGCGCGCGCGAAATTTCGCACACCCGGAAAATTTTCATCCGAGTCCATTTTTTCGTCCCAATCATCTCACCATGCATCAACGGGCACGAAAGCATCGAAAATTTGGCATCTTTTGACAGCGTAAAAACTTTCACGTTTTTTGACCTTCTTGGCTGAAAACACGAGTAAAAGGCGCGCGCGCGAAATTTCGCACACCCGGAAAATTTTCATCCGAGTCCATTTTTTCGTCCCAATCATCTCACCATGCATCAACGGGCACGAAAGTGTCGAAAATTTGGCATCTTTTGACAGCGTAAAAAATTTAGCATTTTTTGATCTTCTTGGCTGAAAACACCAGTAAAAGGCGCACGCGCGAAATTTCGCACCCCGAAAAATTTTCATCCGAGTCCATTTTTTCGTCCCAAACATCTCACCATGCATCAACAGGCACGAAAGCGTCGAAAAATTGGCATCTTTTGACAGCGTAAAAACTTTCGCATTTTTTGACCTTCTTGGCTGAAAACACGAGTAAAAGGCGCGCGCGCGAAATTTCGCACACCCGGAAAATTTTCATCCGAGTCCATTTTTTCATCCCAATCATCTCACCATGCATCAACGGGTACGAAAGCGTCGAAAATTTGGCATCTTTTGACAGCGTAAAAACTTTCGCATTTTTTGACCTTCTTGGCTGAAAACACGAGTAAAAGGCGCGCGCGCGAAATTTCGCACACCCGGAAAATTTTCATCCGAGTCCATTTTTTCGTCCCAATCATCTCACCATGCATCAACGGGCACGAAAGTGTCGAAAATTTGGCATCTTTTGACAGCGTAAAAAATTTAGCATTTTTTGATCTTCTTGGCTGAAAACACCAGTAAAAGGCGCGCGCGCGAAATTTCGCACCCCGAAAAATTTTCATCCGAGTCCATTTTTTCGTCCCAATCATCTCACCATGCATCAACGGGCACAAAAGCGTAAAAAATTTGGCATCTTTTGACGGCATAAAAAATTTCGCATTTTTTGACCTTCTTGGCTGAAAACACGAGTAAAAGGCGCGCGCGCGAAATTTCGCACACTCGGAAAATTTTCATCCGAGTCCATTTTTTCGTCCCAATCATCTCACCATGCATCAACGGGCACGAAAGCGTCGAAAAATTGGCATCTTTTGACAGCGTAAAAACTTTCGTATTTTTTGACCTTCTTGGCTGAAAACACGAGTAAAAGGCGCGCGCGCGCGAAATTTCGCACACCCGGAAAATTTTCATCCGAGTCCATTTTTTCGTCCCAATCATCTCACCATGCATCAACGGGCACGAAAGTGTCGAAAATTTGGCATCTTTTGACAGCGTAAAAAATTTAGCATTTTTTGATCTTCTTGGCTGAAAACACCAGTAAAAGGCGCGCGCGCGAAATTTCGCACCCCGAAAAATTTTCATCCGAGTCCATTTTTTCGTCCCAAACATCTCACCATGCATCAACAGGCACGAAAGCGTCGAAAATTTGGCATCTTTTGACAGCGTAAAAACTTTCGCATTTTTTGACCTTCTTGGCTGAAAACACGAGTAAAAGGCGCGCGCGCGAAATTTCGCACACCCGAAAAATTTTCATCCGAGTCCATTTTTTCATCCCAATCATCTCACCATGCATCAACGGGTACGAAAGCGTCGAAAATTTGGCATCTTTTGACAGCGTAAAAACTTTCGCATTTTTTGACCTTCTTGGCTGAAAACACGAGTAAAAGGCGCGCGCGCGAAATTTCGCACACTCGGAAAATTTTCATCCGAGTCCATTTTTTCGTCCCAATCATCTCACCATGCATCAACGGGCACGAAAGCATCGAAAATTTGGCATCTTTTGACAGCGTAAAAACTTTCACGTTTTTTGACCTTCTTGGCTGAAAACACGAGTAAAAGGCGCGCGCGCGAAATTTCGCACACCCGGAAAATTTTCATCCGAGTCCATTTTTTCGTCCCAATCATCTCACCATGCATCAACGGGCACGAAAGTGTCGAAAATTTGGCATCTTTTGACAGCGTAAAAAATTTAGCATTTTTTGATCTTCTTGGCTGAAAACACCAGTAAAAGGCGCACGCGCGAAATTTCGCACCCCGAAAAATTTTCATCCGAGTCCATTTTTTCGTCCCAAACATCTCACCATGCATCAACAGGCACGAAAGCGTCGAAAAATTGGCATCTTTTGACAGCGTAAAAACTTTCGCATTTTTTGACCTTCTTGGCTGAAAACACGAGTAAAAGGCGCGCGCGCGAAATTTCGCACACCCGGAAAATTTTCATCCGAGTCCATTTTTTCATCCCAATCATCTCACCATGCATCAACGGGTACGAAAGCGTCGAAAATTTGGCATCTTTTGACAGCGTAAAAACTTTCGCATTTTTTGATCTTCTTGGCTGAAAACACGAGTAAAAGGCGCGCGCGCGAAATTTCGCACACCCGGAAAATTTTCATCCGAGTCCATTTTTTCGTCCCAATCATCTCACCATGCATCAACGGGCACGAAAGTGTCGAAAATTTGGCATCTTTTGACAGCGTAAAAAATTTAGCATTTTTTGATCTTCTTGGCTGAAAACACCAGTAAAAGGCGCGCGCGCGCGAAATTTCGCACCCCGAAAAATTTTCATCCGAGTCCATTTTTTCGTCCCAATCATCTCACCATGCATCAACGGGCACAAAAGCGTAAAAAATTTGGCATCTTTTGACGGCGTAAAAAATTTCGCATTTTTTGACCTTCTTGGCTGAAAACACGAGTAAAAGGCGCGCGCGTGAAATTTCGCACACTCGGAAAATTTTCATCCGAGTCCATTTTTTCGTCCCAATCATCTCACCATGCATCAACGGGCACGAAAGCGTCGAAAAATTGGCATCTTTTGACAGCGTAAAAACTTTCGCATTTTTTGACCTTCTTGGCTGAAAACACGAGTAAAAGGCGCGCGCGCGAAATTTCGCACACCCGGAAAATTTTCATCCGAGTCCATTTTTTCGTCCCAATCATCTCACCATGCATCAACGGGCACGAAAGCATCGAAAATTTGGCATCTTTTGACAGCGTAAAAACTTTCACGTTTTTTGACCTTCTTGGCTGAAAACACGAGTAAAAGGCGCGCGCGCGAAATTTCGCACACCCGGAAAATTTTCATCCGAGTCCATTTTTTCATCCCAATCATCTCACCATGCATCAACGGGTACGAAAGCGTCGAAAATTTGGCATCTTTTGACAGCGTAAAAACTTTCGCATTTTTTGACCTTCTTGGCTGAAAACACGAGTAAAAGGCGCGCGCGCGAAATTTCGCACACCCGAAAAATTTTCATCCGAGTCCATTTTTTCATCCCAATCATCTCACCATGCATCAACGGGTACGAAAGCGTCGAAAATTTGGCATCTTTTGACAGCGTAAAAACTTTCGCATTTTTTGACCTTCTTGGCTGAAAACACGAGTAAAAGGCGCGCGCGCGAAATTTCGCACACTCGGAAAATTTTCATCCGAGTCCATTTTTTCGTCCCAATCATCTCACCATGCAACAACGGGCACGAAAGCGTCAAAAATTTGGCATCTTTTGACAGCGTAAAAACTTTCGCATTTTTTGACCTTCTTGGCTGAAAACACGAATAAAAGGCGCGCGCGCGAAATTTCGCACACCCGGAAAATTTTCATCCGAGTCCATTTTTTCGTCCCAATCATCTCACCATGCATCAACGGGCACGAAAGCATCGAAAATTTGGCATCTTTTGACAGCGTAAAAAATTTAGCATTTTTTTATCTTCTTGGCTGAAAACACCACTAAAAGGCGCGCGCGCGAAATTTCGCACACCCGGAAAATTTTCATCCGAGTCCATTTTTTCGTCCCAATCATCTCACCAAGCATCAACGGGCACGAAAGCGTCGAAAATTTGGCATCTTTTGACAGCGTAAAAACTTTCGCATTTTTAGACCTTCTTGGCTGAAAACACGAGTAAAAGGCGCGCGCGCGAAATTTCGCACACCCGAAAAATTTTCATCCGAGTCCATTTTTTCGTCCCAATCATCTCACCATGCATCAACGGGCACGAAAGTGTCGAAAATTTGGCATCTTTTAACAGCGTAAAAAATTTAGCATTTTTTGATCTTCTTGGCTGAAAACACCAGTAAAAGGCGCGCGCGCGAAATTTCGCACCCCGAAAAATTTTCATCCGAGTCCATTTTTTCGTCCCAAACATCTCACCATGCATCAACAAGCACGAAAGCGTCGAAAATTTGGCATCTTTTGACAGCGTAAAAACTTTCGCATTTTTTGACCTTCTTGGCTGAAAACACGAGTAAAAGGCGCGCGCGCGAAATTTCGCACACCCGGAAAATTTTCATCCGAGTCCATTTTTTCATCCCAATCATCTCACCATGCATCAACGGGCACGAAAGCGTCGAAAATTTGGCATCTTTTGACAGCGTAAAAACTTTCGCATATTTTGACCTTCTTGGCTGAAAACACGAGTAAAAGGCGCGCGCGCGAAATTTCGCACACCCGGAAAATTTTCATCCGAGTCCATTTTTTCGTCCCAATCATCTCACCATGCATCAACGGGCACGAAAGTGTCAAAAATTTGGCATCTTTTGACAGCGTAAAAAATTTAGCATTTTTTGATCTTCTTGGCTGAAAACACCAGTAAAAGGCGCGCGCGCGAAATTTCGCACCCCGAAAAATTTTCATCCGAGTCCATTTTTTCGTCCCAAACATCTCACCATGCATCAACAGGCACGAAAGCGTCGAAAATTTGGCATCTTTTGACAGCGTAAAAACTTTCTCATTTTTTGACCTTCTTGGCTGAAAACACGAGTAAAAGGCGCGCGCGCGAAATTTCGCACACCCGGAAAATTTTCATCCGAGTCCATTTTTTCATCCCAATCATCTCACCATGCATCAACGGGTACGAAAGCGTCGAAAATTTGGCATCTTTTGACAGCGTAAAAACTTTCGCATTTTTTGACCTTCTTGGCTGAAAACACGAGTAAAAGGCGCGCGCGCGAAATTTCGCACACTCGGAAAATTTTCATCCGAGTCCATTTTTTCGTCCCAATCATCTCACCATGCATCAACGGGCACGAAAGCGTCGAAAAATTGGCATATTTTGACAGCGTAAAAACTTTCGCGTTTTTTGACCATCTTAGCTGAAAACATGAGTAAAAGGCACGCGCGCGAAATTTCGCACCCCCGAAAAATTTTCATCCGAGTCCATTTTTTCGTCCCAATCATCTCACCATGCATCAACGGGCACAAAAGCGTAAAAAATTTGGCATCTTTTGACAGCGTAAAAAATTTCGCATTTTTTGACCTTCTTGGCTGAAAACACGAGTAAAAGGCGCGCGCGCGAAATTTCGCACACTCGGAAAATTTTCATCCGAGTCCATTTTTTCGTCCCAATCATCTCACCATGCATCAACGGGCACGAAAGCGTCGAAAAATTGGCATCTTTTGACAGCGTAAAAACTTTCGCATTTTTTGACCTTCTTGGTTGAAAACACGAGTAAAAGGCGCGCGCGCGAAATTTCGCACACCCGGAAAATTTTCATTCGAGTCCATTTTTTCTTCCCAATCATCTCACCATGCATCAACGGGCCCGAAAGCGTCGAAAATTTGGCATCTTTTGACAGCGTAAAAACTTTCGCATTTTTTGACCTTCTTGGCTGAAAACACGAGTAAACGGCGCGCGCGCGAAATGTCGCACACCCGGAAAATTTTCATCCGAGTCCATTTTTTCGTCCCAATCATCTCACCATGCATCAACGGGCACGAAAGCGTCGAAAATTTGGCATCTTTTGACAGCGTAAAAACTTTCGCATTTTTTGACCTTCTTGGCTGAAAACACGAGTAAAAGGCGCGCGCGCGAAATTTCGCACACCCGGAAAATTTTCATCCGAGTCCATTTTTTCGTCCCAATCATCTCACCATGCATCAACGGGCACGAAAGCATCGAAAATTTGGCATATTTTGACAGCGTAAAAACTTTCGCGTTTTTTGACCATCTTGGCTGAAAACACGAGTAAAAGGCGCGCGCGCGAAATTTCGCACACCCGAAAAATTTTCATCCGAGTCCATTTTTTCGTCCCAATCATCTCACCATGCATCAACGGGCACGAAAGCATCGAAAATTTGGCATCTTTTGACAGCGTAAAAAATTTAGCATTTTTTTATCTTCTTGGCTGAAAACACCAGTAAAAGGCGTGCGCGCGAAATTTCGCACATCCGGAAAATTTTCATCCGAGTCCATTTTTTCGTCCCAATCATCTCACCATGCATCAACGGGCACGAAAGCGTCGAAAATTTGGCATCTTTTGACAGCGTAAAAACTTTCGCATTTTTTGACCTTCTTGGCTGAAAACACGAGTAAAAGGCGCGCGCGCGAAATTTCGCACACCCGAAAAATTTTCATCCGAGTCCATTTTTTCGTCCCAATCATCTCACCATGCATCAACGGGCACGAAAGCATCGAAAATTTGGCATCTTTTGACAGCGTAAAAACTTTCGCATTTTTTGACCTTCTTGGCTGAAAACACGAGTAAAAGGCGCGCGCGCGAAATTTCGCACACCCGGAAAATTTTCATCCGAGTCCATTTTTTCATCCCAATCATCTCACCATGCATCAACGGGTACGAAAGCGTCGAAAATTTGGCATCTTTTGACAGCGTAAAAACTTTCGCATTTTTTGACCTTCTTGGCTGAAAACACGAGTAAAAGGCGCGCGCGCGAAATTTCGCACACTCTGAAAATTTTCATCCGAGTCCATTTTTTCGTCCCAATCATCTCACCATGCATCAACGGGCACGAAAGCGTCAAAAATTTGGCATCTTTTGACAGCGTAAAAACTTTCGCATTTTTTGACCTTCTTGGCTGAAAACACGAATAAAAGGCGCGCGCGCGAAATTTCGCACACCCGGAAAATTTTCATCCGAGTCCATTTTTTCGTCCCAATCATCTCACCATGCATCAACGGGCACGAAAGCATCGAAAATTTGGCATCTTTTGACAGCGTAAAAAATTTAGCATTTTTTTATCTTCTTGGCTGAAAACACCAGTAAAAGCGCGCGCGCGAAATTTCGCACACCCGGAAAATTTTCATCCGAGTCCATTTTTTCGTCCCAATCATCTCACCATGCATCAACGGGCACGAAAGCGTCGAAAATTTGGCATCTTTTGACAGCGTAAAAACTTTCGCATTTTTTGACCTTCTTGGCTGAAAACACGAGTAAAAGGCGCGCGCGCGAAATTTCGCACACCCGGAAAATTTTCATCCGAGTCCATTTTTTCGTCCCAATCATCTCACCATGCATCAACGGGCACGAAAGTGTCGAAAATTTGGCATCTTTTGACAGCGTAAAAAATTTAGCATTTTTTGATCTTCTTGGCTGAAAACACCAGTAAAAGGCGCGCGCGCGAAATTTCGCACCCCGAAAAATTTTCAACCGAGTCCATTTTTTCGTCCCAAACATCTCACCATGCATCAACAGGCACGAAAGCGTCGAAAATTTGGCATCTTTTGACAGCGTAAAAACTTTCGCATTTTTTGACCTTCTTGGCTGAAAACACGAGTAAAAGGCGCGCGCGCGAAATTTCGCACACCCGGAAAATTTTCATCCGAGTCCATTTTTTCGTCCCAATCATCTCACCATGCATCAACGGGCATGAAAGTGTCGAAAATTTGGCATCTTTTGACAGCGTAAAAAATTTAGCATTTTTTTATCTTCTTGGCTGAAAACACCAGTAAAAGGCGCGCGCGCGAAATTTCGCACCCCGAAAAATTTTCATCCGAGTCCATTTTTTCGTCCCAAACATCTCACCATGCATCAACAGGCACGAAAGCGTCGAAAATTTGGCATCTTTTGACAGCGTAAAAACTTTCGCATTTTTTGACCTTCTTGGCTGAAAACACGAGTAAAAGGCGCGCGCGCGAAATTTCGCACACTCGGAAAATTTTCATCCGAGTCCATTTTTTCGTCCCAATCATCTCACCATGCATCAACGGGCACGAAAGCGTCGAAAAATTGGCATCTTTTGACAGCGTAAAAACTTTCGCATTTTTTGACCTTCTTGGCTGAAAACACGAGTAAAAGGCGCGCGCGCGAAATTTCGCACACCCGAAAAATTTTCATCCGAGTCCATTTTTTCGTCCCAATCATCTCACCATGCATCAACGGGCACGAAAGCATCGAAAATTTGGCATCTTTTGACAGCGTAAAAAATTTAGCATTTTTTTATCTTCTTGGCTGAAAACACCAGTAAAAGGCGTGCGCGCGAAATTTCGCACATCCGGAAAATTTTCATCCGAGTCCATTTTTTCGTCCCAATCATCTCACCATGCATCAACGGGCACGAAAGCGTCGAAAATTTGGCATCTTTTGACAGCGTAAAAACTTTCGCATTTTTTGACCTTCTTGGCTGAAAACACGAGTAAAAGGCGCGCGCGCGAAATTTCGCACACCCGGAAAATTTTCATCCGAGTCCATTTTTTCGTCCCAATCATCTCACCATGCATCAACGGGCACGAAAGCATCGAAAATTTGGCATCTTTTGACAGCGTAAAAACTTTCGCATTTTTTGACCTTCTTGGCTGAAAACACGAGTAAAAGGCGCGCGCGCGAAATTTCGCACACCCGGAAAATTTTCATCCGAGTCCATTTTTTCATCCCAATCATCTCACCATGCATCAACGGGTACGAAAGCGTCGAAAATTTGGCATCTTTTGACAGCGTAAAAACTTTCGCATTTTTTGACCTTCTTGGCTGAAAACACGAGTAAAAGGCGCGCGCGCGAAATTTCGCACACTCTGAAAATTTTCATCCGAGTCCATTTTTTCGTCCCAATCATCTCACCATGCATCAACGGGCACGAAAGCGTCAAAAATTTGGCATCTTTTGACAGCGTAAAAACTTTCGCATTTTTTGACCTTCTTGGCTGAAAACACGAATAAAAGGCGCGCGCGCGAAATTTCGCACACCCGGAAAATTTTCATCCGAGTCCATTTTTTCGTCCCAATCATCTCACCATGCATCAACGGGCACGAAAGTGTCGAAAATTTGGCATCTTTTAACAGCGTAAAAAATTTAGCATTTTTTGATCTTCTTGGCTGAAAACACCAGTAAAAGGCGCGCGCGCGAAATTTCGCACCCCGAAAAATTTTCATCCGAGTCCATTTTTTCGTCCCAAACATCTCACCATGCATCAACAAGCACGAAAGCGTCGAAAATTTGGCATCTTTTGACAGCGTAAAAACTTTCGCATTTTTTGACCTTCTTGGCTGAAAACACGAGTAAAAGGCGCGCGCGCGAAATTTCGCACACCCGGAAAATTTTCATCCGAGTCCATTTTTTCATCCCAATCATCTCACCATGCATCAACGGGCACGAAAGCGTCGAAAATTTGGCATCTTTTGACAGCGTAAAAACTTTCGCATATTTTGACCTTCTTGGCTGAAAACACGAGTAAAAGGCGCGCGCGCGAAATTTCGCACACCCGGAAAATTTTCATCCGAGTCCATTTTTTCGTCCCAATCATCTCACCATGCATCAACGGGCACGAAAGTGTCAAAAATTTGGCATCTTTTGACAGCGTAAAAAATTTAGCATTTTTTGATCTTCTTGGCTGAAAACACCAGTAAAAGGCGCGCGCGCGAAATTTCGCACCCCGAAAAATTTTCATCCGAGTCCATTTTTTCGTCCCAAACATCTCACCATGCATCAACAGGCACGAAAGCGTCGAAAATTTGGCATCTTTTGACAGCGTAAAAACTTTCTCATTTTTTGACCTTCTTGGCTGAAAACACGAGTAAAAGGCGCGCGCGCGAAATTTCGCACACCCGGAAAATTTTCATCCGAGTCCATTTTTTCATCCCAATCATCTCACCATGCATCAACGGGTACGAAAGCGTCGAAAATTTGGCATCTTTTGACAGCGTAAAAACTTTCGCATTTTTTGACCTTCTTGGCTGAAAACACGAGTAAAAGGCGCGCGCGCGAAATTTCGCACACTCGGAAAATTTTCATCCGAGTCCATTTTTTCGTCCCAATCATCTCACCATGCATCAACGGGCACGAAAGCGTCGAAAAATTGGCATATTTTGACAGCGTAAAAACTTTCGCGTTTTTTGACCATCTTAGCTGAAAACATGAGTAAAAGGCACGCGCGCGAAATTTCGCACCCCCGAAAAATTTTCATCCGAGTCCATTTTTTCGTCCCAATCATCTCACCATGCATCAACGGGCACAAAAGCGTAAAAAATTTGGCATCTTTTGACAGCGTAAAAAATTTCGCATTTTTTGACCTTCTTGGCTGAAAACACGAGTAAAAGGCGCGCGCGCGAAATTTCGCACACTCGGAAAATTTTCATCCGAGTCCATTTTTTCGTCCCAATCATCTCACCATGCATCAACGGGCACGAAAGCGTCGAAAAATTGGCATCTTTTGACAGCGTAAAAACTTTCGCATTTTTTGACCTTCTTGGTTGAAAACACGAGTAAAAGGCGCGCGCGCGAAATTTCGCACACCCGGAAAATTTTCATTCGAGTCCATTTTTTCTTCCCAATCATCTCACCATGCATCAACGGGCCCGAAAGCGTCGAAAATTTGGCATCTTTTGACAGCGTAAAAACTTTCGCATTTTTTGACCTTCTTGGCTGAAAACACGAGTAAACGGCGCGCGCGCGAAATGTCGCACACCCGGAAAATTTTCATCCGAGTCCATTTTTTCGTCCCAATCATCTCACCATGCATCAACGGGCACGAAAGCGTCGAAAATTTGGCATCTTTTGACAGCGTAAAAACTTTCGCATTTTTTGACCTTCTTGGCTGAAAACACGAGTAAAAGGCGCGCGCGCGAAATTTCGCACACCCGGAAAATTTTCATCCGAGTCCATTTTTTCGTCCCAATCATCTCACCATGCATCAACGGGCACGAAAGCATCGAAAATTTGGCATATTTTGACAGCGTAAAAACTTTCGCGTTTTTTGACCATCTTGGCTGAAAACACGAGTAAAAGGCGCGCGCGCGAAATTTCGCACACCCGAAAAATTTTCATCCGAGTCCATTTTTTCGTCCCAATCATCTCACCATGCATCAACGGGCACGAAAGCATCGAAAATTTGGCATCTTTTGACAGCGTAAAAAATTTAGCATTTTTTTATCTTCTTGGCTGAAAACACCAGTAAAAGGCGTGCGCGCGAAATTTCGCACATCCGGAAAATTTTCATCCGAGTCCATTTTTTCGTCCCAATCATCTCACCATGCATCAACGGGCACGAAAGCGTCGAAAATTTGGCATCTTTTGACAGCGTAAAAACTTTCGCATTTTTTGACCTTCTTGGCTGAAAACACGAGTAAAAGGCGCGCGCGCGAAATTTCGCACACCCGGAAAATTTTCATCCGAGTCCATTTTTTCGTCCCAATCATCTCACCATGCATCAACGGGCACGAAAGCATCGAAAATTTGGCATCTTTTGACAGCGTAAAAACTTTCGCATTTTTTGACCTTCTTGGCTGAAAACACGAGTAAAAGGCGCGCGCGCGAAATTTCGCACACCCGGAAAATTTTCATCCGAGTCCATTTTTTCATCCCAATCATCTCACCATGCATCAACGGGTACGAAAGCGTCGAAAATTTGGCATCTTTTGACAGCGTAAAAACTTTCGCATTTTTTGACCTTCTTGGCTGAAAACACGAGTAAAAGGCGCGCGCGCGAAATTTCGCACACTCTGAAAATTTTCATCCGAGTCCATTTTTTCGTCCCAATCATCTCACCATGCATCAACGGGCACGAAAGCGTAAAAAATTTGGCATCTTTTGACAGCGTAAAAACTTTCGCATTTTTTGACCTTCTTGGCTGAAAACACGAATAAAAGGCGCGCGCGCGAAATTTCGCACACCCGGAAAATTTTCATCCGAGTCCATTTTTTCGTCCCAATCATCTCACCATGCATCAACGGGCACGAAAGCATCGAAAATTTGGCATCTTTTGACAGCGTAAAAAATTTAGCATTTTTTTATCTTCTTGGCTGAAAACACCAGTAAAAGGCGCGCGCGCGAAATTTCGCACACCCGGAAAATTTTCATCCGAGTCCATTTTTTCGTCCCAATCATCTCACCATGCATCAACGGGCACGAAAGCGTCGAAAATTTGGCATCTTTTGACAGCGTAAAAACTTTCGCATTTTTTGACCTTCTTGGCTGAAAACACGAGTAAAAGGCGCGCGCGCGAAATTTCGCACACCCGGAAAATTTTCATCCGAGTCCATTTTTTCGTCCCAATCATCTCACCATGCATCAACGGGCACGAAAGTGTCGAAAATTTGGCATCTTTTGACAGCGTAAAAAATTTAGCATTTTTTGATCTTCTTGGCTGAAAACACCAGTAAAAGGCGCGCGCGCGAAATTTCGCACCCCGAAAAATTTTCAACCGAGTCCATTTTTTCGTCCCAAACATCTCACCATGCATCAACAGGCACGAAAGCGTCGAAAATTTGGCATCTTTTGACAGCGTAAAAACTTTCGCATTTTTTGACCTTCTTGGCTGAAAACACGAGTAAAAGGCGCGCGCGCGAAATTTCGCACACCCGGAAAATTTTCATCCGAGTCCATTTTTTCGTCCCAATCATCTCACCATGCATCAACGGGCATGAAAGTGTCGAAAATTTGGCATCTTTTGACAGCGTAAAAAATTTAGCATTTTTTTATCTTCTTGGCTGAAAACACCAGTAAAAGGCGCGCGCGCGAAATTTCGCACCCCGAAAAATTTTCATCCGAGTCCATTTTTTCGTCCCAAACATCTCACCATGCATCAACAGGCACGAAAGCGTCGAAAATTTGGCATCTTTTGACAGCGTAAAAACTTTCGCATTTTTTGACCTTCTTGGCTGAAAACACGAGTAAAAGGCGCGCGCGCGAAATTTCGCACACTCGGAAAATTTTCATCCGAGTCCATTTTTTCGTCCCAATCATCTCACCATGCATCAACGGGCACGAAAGCGTCGAAAAATTGGCATCTTTTGACAGCGTAAAAACTTTCGCATTTTTTGACCTTCTTGGCTGAAAACACGAGTAAAAGGCGCGCGCGCGAAATTTCGCACACCCGAAAAATTTTCATCCGAGTCCATTTTTTCGTCCCAATCATCTCACCATGCATCAACGGGCACGAAAGCATCGAAAATTTGGCATCTTTTGACAGCGTAAAAAATTTAGCATTTTTTTATCTTCTTGGCTGAAAACACCAGTAAAAGGCGTGCGCGCGAAATTTCGCACATCCGGAAAATTTTCATCCGAGTCCATTTTTTCGTCCCAATCATCTCACCATGCATCAACGGGCACGAAAGCGTCGAAAATTTGGCATCTTTTGACAGCGTAAAAACTTTCGCATTTTTTGACCTTCTTGGCTGAAAACACGAGTAAAAGGCGCGCGCGCGAAATTTCGCACACCCGGAAAATTTTCATCCGAGTCTATTTTTTCGTCCCAATCATCTCACCATGCATCAACGGGCACGAAAGCATCGAAAATTTGGCATCTTTTGACAGCGTAAAAACTTTCGCATTTTTTGACCTTCTTGGCTGAAAACACGAGTAAAAGGCGCGCGCGCGAAATTTCGCACACCCGGAAAATTTTCATCCGAGTCCATTTTTTCATCCCAATCATCTCACCATGCATCAACGGGTACGAAAGCGTCGAAAATTTGGCATCTTTTGACAGCGTAAAAACTTTCGCATTTTTTGACCTTCTTGGCTGAAAACACGAGTAAAAGGCGCGCGCGCGAAATTTCGCACACTCTGAAAATTTTCATCCGAGTCCATTTTTTCGTCCCAATCATCTCACCATGCATCAACGGGCACGAAAGCGTCAAAAATTTGGCATCTTTTGACAGCGTAAAAACTTTCGCATTTTTTGACCTTCTTGGCTGAAAACACGAATAAAAGGCGCGCGCGCGAAATTTCGCACACCCGGAAAATTTTCATCCGAGTCCATTTTTTCGTCCCAATCATCTCACCATGCATCAACGGGCACGAAAGCATCGAAAATTTGGCATCTTTTGACAGCGTAAAAAATTTAGCATTTTTTTATCTTCTTGGCTGAAAACACCAGTAAAAGGCGCGCGCGCGAAATTTCGCACACCCGGAAAATTTTCATCCGAGTCCATTTTTTCGTCCCAATCATCTCACCATGCATCAACGGGCACGAAAGCGTCGAAAATTTGGCATCTTTTGACAGCGTAAAAACTTTCGCATTTTTTGACCTTCTTGGCTGAAAACACGAGTAAAAGGCGCGCGCGCGCGAAATTTCGCACACCCGGAAAATTTTCATCCGAGTCCATTTTTTCGTCCCAATCATCTCACCATGCATCAACGGGCACGAAAGTGTCGAAAATTTGGCATCTTTTGACAGCGTAAAAAATTTAGCATTTTTTGATCTTCTTGGCTGAAAACACCAGTAAAAGGCGCGCGCGCGAAATTTCGCACCCCGAAAAATTTTCAACCGAGTCCATTTTTTCGTCCCAAACATCTCACCATGCATCAACAGGCACGAAAGCGTCGAAAATTTGGCATCTTTTGACAGCGTAAAAACTTTCGCATTTTTTGACCTTCTTGGCTGAAAACACGAGTAAAAGGCGCGCGCGCGAAATTTCGCACACCCGGAAAATTTTCATCCGAGTCCATTTTTTCGTCCCAATCATCTCACCATGCATCAACGGGCATGAAAGTGTCGAAAATTTGGCATCTTTTGACAGCGTAAAAAATTTAGCATTTTTTTATCTTCTTGGCTGAAAACACCAGTAAAAGGCGCGCGCGCGAAATTTCGCACCCCGAAAAATTTTCATCCGAGTCCATTTTTTCGTCCCAAACATCTCACCATGCATTAACAGGCACGAAAGCGTCGAAAATTTGGCATCTTTTGACAGCGTAAAAACTTTCGCATTTTTTGACCTTCTTGGCTGAAAACACGAGTAAAAGGCGCGCGCGCGAAATTTCGCACACTCGGAAAATTTTCATCCGAGTCCATTTTTTCGTCCCAATCATCTCACCATGCATCAACGGGCACGAAAGCGTCGAAAAATTGGCATCTTTTGACAGCGTAAAAACTTTCGCATTTTTTGACCTTCTTGGCTGAAAACACCAGTAAAAGGCGCGCGCGCGAAATTTCGCACACCCGGAAAATTTTCATTCGAGTCCATTTTTTCTTCCCAATCATCTCACCATGCATCAACGGGCCCGAAAGCGTCGAAAATTTGGCATCTTTTGACAGCGTAAAAACTTTCGCATTTTTTGACCTTCTTGGCTGAAAACACGAGTAAAAGGCGCGCGCGCGAAATTTCGCACACCCGGAAAATTTTCATCCGAGTCCATTTTTTCGTCCCAATCATCTCACCATGCATCAACGGGCACGAAAGCATCGAAAATTTGGCATATTTTGTCAGCGTAAAAACTTTCGCGTTTTTTGACCTTCTTAGCTGAAAACACGAGTAAAAGGCGCGCGCGCGAAATTTCGCACCCCCGAAAAATTTTCATCCGAGTCCATTTTTTGGTCTCAATCATCTCACCATGCATCAACGGGCACGAAAGCGTCGAAAATTTGGCATCTTTTGACAGCGTAAAAACTTTCGCATTTTTTGACCTTCTTGGCTGAAAACACGAGTAAAAGGCGCGCGCGCGAAATTTCGCACACCCGGAAAATTTTCATCCGAGTCCATTTTTTCGTCCCAATCATCTCACCATGCATCAACGGGCACGAAAGCATCGAAAATTTGGCATATTTTGACAGCGTAAAAACTTTCGCGTTTTTTGACCTTCTTGGCTGAAAACACGAGTAAAAGGCGCGCGCGCGAAATTTCGCACACCCGAAAAATTTTCATCCGAGTCCATTTTTTCGTCCCAATCATCTCACCATGCATCAACGGGCACGAAAGCATCGAAAATTTGGCATCTTTTGACAGCGTAAAAAATTTAGCATTTTTTTATCTTCTTGGCAGAAAACACCAGTAAAAGGCGTGCGCGCGAAATTTCGCACATCCGGAAAATTTTCATCCGAGTCCATTTTTTCGTCCCAATCATCTCACCATGCATCAACGGGCACGAAAGCGTCGAAAATTTGGCATCTTTTGACAGCGTAAAAACTTTCGCATTTTTTGACCTTCTTGGCTGAAAACACGAGTAAAAGGCGCGCGCGCGAAATTTCGCACACCCGAAAAATTTTCATCCGAGTCCATTTTTTCGTCCCAATCATCTCACCATGCATCAACGGGCACGAAAGTGTCGAAAATTTGGCATCTTTTGACAGCGTAAAAAATTTAGCATTTTTTTATCTTCTTGGCTGAAAACACCAGTAAAAGGCGCGCGCGCGAAATTTCGCACCCCGAAAAATTTTCATCCGAGTCCATTTTTTCGTCCCAAACATCTCACCATGCATCAACAGGCACGAAAGCGTCGAAAATTTGGCATCTTTTGACAGCGTAAAAACTTTCGCATTTTTTGACCTTCTTGGCTGAAAACACGAGTAAAAGGCGCGCGCGCGAAATTTCGCACACTCGGAAAATTTTCATCCGAGTCCATTTTTTCGTCCCAATCATCTCACCATGCATCAACGGGCACGAAAGCGTCGAAAAATTGGCATCTTTTGACAGCGTAAAAACTTTCGCATTTTTTGACCTTCTTGGCTGAAAACACGAGTAAAAGGCGCGCGCGCGAAATTTCGCACACCCGGAAAATTTTCATTCGAGTCCATTTTTTCTTCCCAATCATCTCACCATGCATCAACGGGCCCGAAAGCGTCGAAAATTTGGCATCTTTTGACAGCGTAAAAACTTTCGCATTTTTTGACCTTCTTGGCTGAAAACACGAGTAAAAGGCGCGCGCGCGAAATGTCGCACACCCGGAAAATTTTCATCCGAGTCCATTTTTTCGTCCCAATCATCTCACCATGCATCAACGGGCACGAAAGCGTCGAAAATTTGGCATCTTTTGACAGCGTAAAAACTTTCGCATTTTTTGACCTTCTTGGCTGAAAACACGAGTAAAAGGCGCGCGCGCGAAATTTCGCACACCCGGAAAATTTTCATCCGAGTCCATTTTTTCGTCCCAATCATCTCACCATGCATCAACGGGCACGAAAGCATCGAAAATTTGGCATATTTTGACAGCGTAAAAACTTTCGCGTTTTTTGACCTTCTTGGCTGAAAACACGAGTAAAAGGCGCGCGCGCGAAATTTCGCACACCCGAAAAATTTTCATCCGAGTCCATTTTTTCGTCCCAATCATCTCACCATGCATCAACGGGCACGAAAGCATCGAAAATTTGGCATCTTTTGACAGCGTAAAAAATTTAGCATTTTTTTATCTTCTTGGCTGAAAACACCAGTCAAAGGCGCGCGCGCGAAATTTCGCACACCCGGAAAATTTTCATCCGAGTCCATTTTTTCGTCCCAATCATCTCACCATGCATCAACGGGCACGAAAGCGTCGAAAATTTGGCATCTTTTGACAGCGTAAAAACTTTCGCATTTTTTGACCTTCTTGGCTGAAAACACGAGTAAAAGGCGCGCGCGCGAAATTTCGCACACCCGGAAAATTTTCATCCGAGTCCATTTTTTCGTCCCAATCATCTCACCATGCATCAACGGGCACGAAAGTGTCGAAAATTTGGCATCTTTTGACAGCGTAAAAAATTTAGCATTTTTTGATCTTCTTGGCTGAAAACACCAGTAAAAGGCGCGCGCGCGAAATTTCACACCCCGAAAAATTTTCATCCGAGTCCATTTTTTCGTCCCAAACATCTCACCATGCATCAACAGGCACGAAAGCGTCGAAAATTTGGCATCTTTTGACAGCGTAAAAACTTTCGCATTTTTTGACCTTCTTGGCTGAAAACACGAGTAAAAGGCGCGCGCGCGAAATTTCGCACACCCGGAAAATTTTCATCCGAGTCCATTTTTTCATCCCAATCATCTCACCATGCATCAACGGGTACGAAAGCGTCGAAAATTTGGCATCTTTTGACAGCGTAAAAACTTTCGCATTTTTTGACCTTCTTGGCTGAAAACACGAGTAAAAGGCGCGCGCGCGAAATTTCGCACACTCGGAAAATTTTCATCCGAGTCCATTTTTTCGTCCCAATCATCTCACCATGCATCAACGGGCACGAAAGCGTCAAAAATTTGGCATCTTTTGACAGCGTAAAAACTTTCGCATTTTTTGACCTTCTTGGCTGAAAACATGAATAA
The DNA here is from genome assembly GCA_030549335.1 of Pontederia crassipes. Taxonomy (NCBI): domain Eukaryota; kingdom Viridiplantae; phylum Streptophyta; class Magnoliopsida; order Commelinales; family Pontederiaceae; genus Pontederia; species Pontederia crassipes. The sequence continues at coordinate 65,075,071 of CM060189.1, forward strand.
AAGGCGCGCGCGCGAAATTTCGCACACCCGGAAAATTTTCATCCGAGTCCATTTTTTCGTCCCAATCATCTCACCATGCATCAACGGGCACGAAAGCATCGAAAATTTGGCATCTTTTGACAGCGTAAAAAATTTAGCATTTTTTTATCTTCTTGGCTGAAAACACCAGTAAAAGGCGCGCGCGCGAAATTTCGCACACCCGGAAAATTTTCATCCGAGTCCATTTTTTCGTCCCAATCATCTCACCATGCATCAACGGGCACGAAAGCGTCGAAAATTTGGCATCTTTTGACAGCGTAAAAACTTTCGCATTTTTTGACCTTCTTGGCTGAAAACACGAGTAAAAGGCGCGCGCGCGAAATTTCGCACACCCGGAAAATTTTCATCCGAGTCCATTTTTTCGTCCCAATCATCTCACCATGCATCAACGGGCACGAAAGCATCGAAAATTAGGCATCTTTTGACAGCGTAAAAAATTTAGCATTTTTTTATCTTCTTGGCTGAAAACACCAGTCAAAGGCGCGCGCGCGAAATTTCGCACACCCGGAAAATTTTCATCCGAGTCCATTTTTTCGTCCCAATCATCTCACCATGCATCAACGGGCACGAAAGCATCGAAAATTTGGCATCTTTTGACAGCGTAAAAAATTTAGCATTTTTTTATCTTCTTGGCTGAAAACACCAGTAAAAGGCGCGCGCGCGAAATTTCGCACACCCGGAAAATTTTCATCCGAGTCCATTTTTTCGTCCCAATCATCTCACCATGCATCAACGGGCACGAAAGCGTCGAAAATTTGGCATCTTTTGACAGCGTAAAAACTTTCGCATTTTTTGACCTTCTTGGCTGAAAACACGAGTAAAAGGCGCGCGCGCGAAATTTCGCACACCCGGAAAATTTTCATCCGAGTCCATTTTTTCGTCCCAATCATCTCACCATGCATCAACGGGCACGAAAGCATCGAAAATTTGGCATCTTTTGACAGCGTAAAAAATTTAGCATTTTTTTATCTTCTTGGCTGAAAACACCAGTCAAAGGCGCGCGCGCGAAATTTCGCACACCCGGAAAATTTTCATCCGAGTCCATTTTTTCGTCCCAATCATCTCACCATGCATCAACGGGCACGAAAGCGTCGAAAATTTGGCATCTTTTGACAGCGTAAAAACTTTCGCATTTTTTGACCTTCTTGGCTGAAAACACGAGTAAAAGGCGCGCGCGGCGAAATTTCGCACACCCGGAAAATTTTCATCCGAGTCCATTTTTTCGTCCCAATCATCTCACCATGCATCAACGGGCACGAAAGTGTCGAAAATTTGGCATCTTTTGACAGCGTAAATAATTTAGCATTTTTTGATCTTCTTGGCTGAAAACACCAGTAAAAGGCGCGCGCGCGAAATTTCACACCCCGAAAAATTTTCATCCGAGTCCATTTTTTCGTCCCAAACATCTCACCATGCATCAACAGGCACGAAAGCGTCGAAAATTTGGCATCTTTTGACAGCGTAAAAACTTTCGCATTTTTTGACCTTCTTGGCTGAAAACACGAGTAAAAGGCGCGCGCGCGAAATTTCGCACACCCGGAAAATTTTCATCCGAGTCCATTTTTTCATCCCAATCATCTCACCATGCATCAACGGGTACGAAAGCGTCGAAAATTTGGCATCTTTTGACAGCGTAAAAACTTTCGCATTTTTTGACCTTCTTGGCTGAAAACACGAGTAAAAGGCGCGCGCGCGAAATTTCGCACACTCGGAAAATTTTCATCCGAGTCCATTTTTTCGTCCCAATCATCTCACCATGCATCAACGGGCACGAAAGCGTCAAAAATTTGGCATCTTTTGACAGCGTAAAAACTTTCGCATTTTTTGACCTTCTTGGCTGAAAACACGAATAAAAGGCGCGCGCGCGAAATTTCGCACACCCGGAAAATTTTCATCCGAGTCCATTTTTTCGTCCCAATCATCTCACCATGCATCAACGGGCACGAAAGCATCGAAAATTTGGCATCTTTTGACCGCGTAAAAAATTTAGCATTTTTTTATCTTCTTGGCTGAAAACACCAGTAAAAGGCGCGCGCGCGAAATTTCGCACACCCGGAAAATTTTCATCCGAGTCCATTTTTTCGTCCCAATCATCTCACCATGCATCAACGGGCACGAAAGCGTCGAAAATTTGGCATCTTTTGACAGCGTAAAAACTTTCGCATTTTTTGACCTTCTTGGCTGAAAACACGAGTAAAAGGCGCGCGCGCGAAATTTCGCACACCCGGAAAATTTTCATCCGAGTCCATTTTTTCGTCCCAATCATCTCACCATGCATCAACGGGCACGAAAGTGTCGAAAATTTGGCATCTTTTGACAGCGTAAAAAATTTAGCATTTTTTGATCTTCTTGGCTGAAAACACCAGTAAAAGGCGCGCGCGCGAAATTTCACACCCCGAAAAATTTTCATCCGAGTCCATTTTTTCGTCCCAAACATCTCACCATGCATCAACAGGCACGAAAGCGTCGAAAAGTTGGCATCTTTTGACAGCGTAAAAACTTTCGCATTTTTTGACCTTCTTGGCTGAAAACACGAGTAAAAGGCGCGCGCGCGAAATTTCGCACACCCGGAAAATTTTCATCCGAGTCCATTTTTTCATCCCAATCATCTCACCATGCATCAACGGGTACGAAAGCGTCGAAAATTTGGCATCTTTTGACAGCGTAAAAACTTTCGCATTTTTTGACCTTCTTGGCTGAAAACACGAGTAAAAGGCGCGCGCACGAAATTTCGCACACTCGGAAAATTTTCATCCGAGTCCATTTTTTCGTCCCAATCATCTCACCATGCATCAACGGGCACGAAAGCATCGAAAATTTGGCATCTTTTGACAGCGTAAAAAATTTAGCATTTTTTTATCTTCTTGGCTGAAAACACCAGTAAAAGGCGCGCGCGCGAAATTTCGCACACCCTGAAAATTTTCATCCGAGTCCATTTTTTCGTCCCAATCATCTCACCATGCATCAACGGGCACGAAAACGTCGAAAATTTGGCATCTTTTGACAGCGTAAAAACTTTTGCATTTTTTGACCTTCTTGGCTGAAAACACGAGTAAAAGGCGCGCGCGCGAAATTTCGCACACCCGGAAAATTTTCATCCGAGTCCATTTTTTCGTCCCAATCATCTCACCATGCATCAACGGGCACGAAAGTGTCGAAAATTTGGCATCTTTTGACAGCGTAAAAAATTTAGCATTTTTTGATCTTCTTGGCTGAAAACACCAGTAAAAGGCGCGCGCGCGAAATTTCGCACCCCGAAAAATTTTCATCCGAGTCCATTTTTTCGTCCCAAACATCTCACCATGCATCAACAGGCACGAAAGCGTCGAAAATTTGGCATCTTTTGACAGCGTAAAAACTTTCGCATTTTTTGACCTTCTTGGCTGAAAACACGAGTAAAAGGCGCGCGCGCGAAATTTCGCACACCCGGAAAATTTTCATCCGAGTCCATTTTTTCGTCCCAATCATGTCACCATGCATCAACGGGCACGAAAGAGTCGAAAATTTGGCATCTTTTGACAGCGTAAAAACTTTCGCATTTTTTGACCTTCTTGGCTGAAAACACGAGTAAAAGGCGCGCGCGCGAAATTTCGCACACCCGGAAAATTTTCATCCGAGTCCATTTTTTCATCCCAATCATCTCACCATGCATCAACGGGTACGAAAGCGTCGAAAATTTGGCATCTTTTGACAGCGTAAAAACTTTCGCATTTTTTGACCTTCTTGGCTGAAAACACGAGTAAAAGGCGCGCGCGCGAAATTTCGCACACTCGGAAAATTTTCATCCGAGTCCATTTTTTCGTCCCAATCATCTCACCATGCATCAACGGGCACGAAAGCGTCAAAAATTTGGCATCTTTTGACAGCGTAAAAACTTTCGCATTTTTTGACCTTCTTGGCTGAAAACACGAATAAAAGGCGCGCGCGCGAAATTTCGCACACCCGGAAAATTTTCATCCGAGTCCATTTTTTCGTCCCAATCATCTCACCATGCATCAACGGGCACGAAAGCATCGAAAATTTGGCATCTTTTGACAGCGTAAAAAATTTAGCATTTTTTTATCTTCTTGGCTGAAAACACCAGTCAAAGGCGCGCGCGCGAAATTTCGCACACCCGGAAAATTTTCATCCGAGTCCATTTTTTCGTCCCAATCATCTCACCATGCATCAACGGGCACGAAAGCGTCGAAAATTTGGCATCTTTTGACAGCGTAAAAACTTTCGCATTTTTTGACCTTCTTGGCTGAAAACACGAGTAAAAGGCGCGCGCGCGAAATTTCGCACACCCGGAAAATTTTCATCCGAGTCCATTTTTTCGTCCCAATCATCTCACCATGCATCAACGGGCACGAAAGTGTCGAAAATTTGGCATCTTTTGACAGCGTAAAAAATTTAGCATTTTTTGATCTTCTTGGCTGAAAACACCAGTAAAAGGCGCGCGCGCGAAATTTCGCACCCCGAAAAATTTTCATCCGAGTCCATTTTTTCGTCCCAAACATCTCACCATGCATCAACAGGCACGAAAGCGTCGAAAATTTGGCATCTTTTGACAGCGTAAAAACTTTCGCATTTTTTGACCTTCTTGGCTGAAAACACGAGTAAAAGGCGCGCGCGCGAAATTTCGCACACCCGGAAAATTTTCATCCGAGTCCATTTTTTCGTCCCAATCATCTCACCATGCATCAACGGGCACGAAAGCGTCGAAAATTTGGCATCTTTTGACAGCGTAAAAACTTTCGCATTTTTTGACCTTCTTGGCTGAAAACACGAGTAAAAGGCGCGCGCGCGAAATTTCGCACACCCGGAAAATTTTCATCCGAGTCCATTTTTTCATCCCAATCATCTCACCATGCATCAACGGGTACGAAAGCGTCGAAAATTTGGCATCTTTTGACAGCGTAAAAACTTTCGCATTTTTTGACCTTCTTGGCTGAAAACACGAGTAAAAGGCGCGCGCGCGAAATTTCGCACACTCGGAAAATTTTCATCCGAGTCCATTTTTTCGTCCCAATCATCTCACCATGCATCAACGGGCACGAAAGCGTCAAAAATTTGGCATCTTTTGACAGCGTAAAAACTTTCGCATTTTTTGACCTTCTTGGCTGAAAACACGAATAAAAGGCGCGCGCGCGAAATTTCGCACACCCGGAAAATTTTCATCCGAGTCCATTTTTTCGTCCCAATCATCTCACCATGCATCAACGGGCACGAAAGCATCGAAAATTTGGCATCTTTTGACAGCGTAAAAAATTTAGCATTTTTTTATCTTCTTGGCTGAAAACACCAGTAAAAGGCGCGCGCGCGAAATTTCGCACACCCGGAAAATTTTCATCCGAGTCCATTTTTTCGTCCCAATCATCTCACCATGCATCAACGGGCACGAAAGCGTCGAAAATTTGGCATCTTTTGACAGCGTAAAAACTTTCGCATTTTTTGACCTTCTTGGCTGAAAACACGAGTAAAAGGCGCGCGCGCGAAATTTCGCACACCCGGAAAATTTTCATCCGAGTCCATTTTTTCGTCCCAATCATCTCACCATGCATCAACGGGCACGAAAGTGTCGAAAATTTGGCATCTTTTGACAGCGTAAAAAATTTAGCATTTTTTTATCTTCTTGGCTGAAAACACCAGTCAAAGGCGCGCGCGCGAAATTTCGCACACCCGGAAAATTTTCATCCGAGTCCATTTTTTCGTCCCAATCATCTCACCATGCATCAACGGGCACGAAAGCGTCGAAAATTTGGCATCTTTTGACAGCGTAAAAACTTTCGCATTTTTTGACCTTCTTGGCTGAAAACACGAGTAAAAGGCGCGCGCGCGAAATTTCGCACACCCGGAAAATTTTCATCCGAGTCCATTTTTTCGTCCCAATCATCTCACCATGCATCAACGGGCACGAAAGTGTCGAAAATTTGGCATCTTTTGACAGCGTAAAAAATTTAGCATTTTTTGATCTTCTTGGCTGAAAACACCAGTAAAAGGCGCGCGCGCGAAATTTCGCACCCCGAAAAATTTTCATCCGAGTCCATTTTTTCGTCCCAAACATCTCACCATGCATCAACAGGCACGAAAGCGTCGAAAATTTGGCATCTTTTGACAGCGTAAAAACTTTCGCATTTTTTGACCTTCTTGGCTGAAAACACGAGTAAAAGGCGCGCGCGCGAAATTTCGCACACCCGGAAAATTTTCATCCGAGTCCATTTTTTCGTCCCAATCATCTCACCATGCATCAACGGGCACGAAAGCATCGAAAATTTGGCATCTTTTGACAGCGTAAAAAATTTAGCATTTTTTTATCTTCTTGGCTGAAAACACCAGTCAAAGGCGCGCGCGCGAAATTTCGCACACCCGGAAAATTTTCATCCGAGTCCATTTTTTCGTCCCAATCATCTCACCATGCATCAACGGGCACGAAAGCGTCGAAAATTTGGCATCTTTTGACAGCGTAAAAACTTTCGCATTTTTTGACCTTCTTGGCTGAAAACACGAGTAAAAGGCGCGCGCGCGAAATTTCGCACACCCGGAAAATTTTCATCCGAGTCCATTTTTTCGTCCCAATCATCTCACCATGCATCAACGGGCACGAAAGTGTCGAAAATTTGGCATCTTTTGACAGCGTAAAAAATTTAGCATTTTTTGATCTTCTTGGCTGAAAACACCAGTAAAAGGCGCGCGCGCGAAATTTCACACCCCGAAAAATTTTCATCCGAGTCCATTTTTTCGTCCCAAACATCTCACCATGCATCAACAGGCACGAAAGCGTCGAAAATTTGGCATCTTTTGACAGCGTAAAAACTTTCGCATTTTTTGACCTTCTTGGCTGAAAACACGAGTAAAAGGCGCGCGCGCGAAATTTCGCACACCCGGAAAATTTTCATCCGAGTCCATTTTTTCATCCCAATCATCTCACCATGCATCAACGGGTACGAAAGCGTCGAAAATTTGGCATCTTTTGACAGCGTAAAAACTTTCGCATTTTTTGACCTTCTTGGCTGAAAACACGAGTAAAAGGCGCGCGCGCGAAATTTCGCACACTCGGAAAATTTTCATCCGAGTCCATTTTTTCGTCCCAATCATCTCACCATGCATCAACGGGCACGAAAGCGTCAAAAATTTGGCATCTTTTGACAGCGTAAAAACTTTCGCATTTTTTGACCTTCTTGGCTGAAAACACGAATAAAAGGCGCGCGCGCGAAATTTCGCACACCCGGAAAATTTTCATCCGAGTCCATTTTTTCGTCCCAATCATCTCACCATGCATCAACGGGCACGAAAGCATCGAAAATTTGGCATCTTTTGACCGCGTAAAAAATTTAGCATTTTTTTATCTTCTTGGCTGAAAACACCAGTAAAAGGCGCGCGCGCGAAATTTCGCACACCCCGGAAAATTTTCATCCGAGTCCATTTTTTCGTCCCAATCATCTCACCATGCATCAACGGGCACGAAAGCGTCGAAAATTTGGCATCTTTTGACAGCGTAAAAACTTTCGCATTTTTTGACCTTCTTGGCTGAAAACACGAGTAAAAGGCGCGCGCGCGAAATTTCGCACACCCGGAAAATTTTCATCCGAGTCCATTTTTTCGTCCCAATCATCTCACCATGCATCAACGGGCACGAAAGTGTCGAAAATTTGGCATCTTTTGACAGCGTAAAAAATTTAGCATTTTTTGATCTTCTTGGCTGAAAACACCAGTAAAAGGCGCGCGCGCGAAATTTCACACCCCGAAAAATTTTCATCCGAGTCCATTTTTTCGTCCCAAACATCTCACCATGCATCAACAGGCACGAAAGCGTCGAAAAGTTGGCATCTTTTGACAGCGTAAAAACTTTCGCATTTTTTGACCTTCTTGGCTGAAAACACGAGTAAAAGGCGCGCGCGCGAAATTTCGCACACCCGGAAAATTTTCATCCGAGTCCATTTTTTCATCCCAATCATCTCACCATGCATCAACGGGTACGAAAGCGTCGAAAATTTGGCATCTTTTGACAGCGTAAAAACTTTCGCATTTTTTGACCTTCTTGGCTGAAAACACGAGTAAAAGGCGCGCGCACGAAATTTCGCACACTCGGAAAATTTTCATCCGAGTCCATTTTTTCGTCCCAATCATCTCACCATGCATCAACGGGCACGAAAGCATCGAAAATTTGGCATCTTTTGACAGCGTAAAAAATTTAGCATTTTTTTATCTTCTTGGCTGAAAACACCAGTAAAAGGCGCGCGCGCGAAATTTCGCACACCCTGAAAATTTTCATCCGAGTCCATTTTTTCGTCCCAATCATCTCACCATGCATCAACGGGCACGAAAACGTCGAAAATTTGGCATCTTTTGACAGCGTAAAAACTTTTGCATTTTTTGACCTTCTTGGCTGAAAACACGAGTAAAAGGCGCGCGCGCGAAATTTCGCACACCCGGAAAATTTTCATCCGAGTCCATTTTTTCGTCCCAATCATCTCACCATGCATCAACGGGCACGAAAGTGTCGAAAATTTGGCATCTTTTGACAGCGTAAAAAATTTAGCATTTTTTGATCTTCTTGGCTGAAAACACCAGTAAAAGGCGCGCGCGCGAAATTTCGCACCCCGAAAAATTTTCATCCGAGTCCATTTTTTCGTCCCAAACATCTCACCATGCATCAACAGGCACGAAAGCGTCGAAAATTTGGCATCTTTTGACAGCGTAAAAACTTTCGCATTTTTTGACCTTCTTGGCTGAAAACACGAGTAAAAGGCGCGCGCGCGAAATTTCGCACACCCGGAAAATTTTCATCCGAGTCCATTTTTTCGTCCCAATCATGTCACCATGCATCAACGGGCACGAAAGAGTCGAAAATTTGGCATCTTTTGACAGCGTAAAAACTTTCGCATTTTTTGACCTTCTTGGCTGAAAACACGAGTAAAAGGCGCGCGCGCGAAATTTCGCACACCCGGAAAATTTTCATCCGAGTCCATTTTTTCATCCCAATCATCTCACCATGCATCAACGGGTACGAAAGCGTCGAAAATTTGGCATCTTTTGACAGCGTAAAAACTTTCGCATTTTTTGACCTTCTTGGCTGAAAACACGAGTAAAAGGCGCGCGCGCGAAATTTCGCACACTCGGAAAATTTTCATCCGAGTCCATTTTTTCGTCCCAATCATCTCACCATGCATCAACGGGCACGAAAGCGTCAAAAATTTGGCATCTTTTGACAGCGTAAAAACTTTCGCATTTTTTGACCTTCTTGGCTGAAAACACGAATAAAAGGCGCGCGCGCGAAATTTCGCACACCCGGAAAATTTTCATCCGAGTCCATTTTTTCGTCCCAATCATCTCACCATGCATCAACGGGCACGAAAGCATCGAAAATTTGGCATCTTTTGACAGCGTAAAAAATTTAGCATTTTTTTATCTTCTTGGCTGAAAACACCAGTCAAAGGCGCGCGCGCGAAATTTCGCACACCCGGAAAATTTTCATCCGAGTCCATTTTTTCGTCCCAATCATCTCACCATGCATCAACGGGCACGAAAGCGTCGAAAATTTGGCATCTTTTGACAGCGTAAAAACTTTCGCATTTTTTGACCTTCTTGGCTGAAAACACGAGTAAAAGGCGCGCGCGCGAAATTTCGCACACCCGGAAAATTTTCATCCGAGTCCATTTTTTCGTCCCAATCATCTCACCATGCATCAACGGGCACGAAAGTGTCGAAAATTTGGCATCTTTTGACAGCGTAAAAAATTTAGCATTTTTTGATCTTCTTGGCTGAAAACACCAGTAAAAGGCGCGCGCGCGAAATTTCGCACCCCGAAAAATTTTCATCCGAGTCCATTTTTTCGTCCCAAACATCTCACCATGCATCAACAGGCACGAAAGCGTCGAAAATTTGGCATCTTTTGACAGCGTAAAAACTTTCGCATTTTTTGACCTTCTTGGCTGAAAACACGAGTAAAAGGCGCGCGCGCGAAATTTCGCACACCCGGAAAATTTTCATCCGAGTCCATTTTTTCGTCCCAATCATCTCACCATGCATCAACGGGCACGAAAGCGTCGAAAATTTGGCATCTTTTGACAGCGTAAAAACTTTCGCATTTTTTGACCTTCTTGGCTGAAAACACGAGTAAAAGGCGCGCGCGCGAAATTTCGCACACCCGGAAAATTTTCATCCGAGTCCATTTTTTCATCCCAATCATCTCACCATGCATCAACGGGTACGAAAGCGTCGAAAATTTGGCATCTTTTGACAGCGTAAAAACTTTCGCATTTTTTGACCTTCTTGGCTGAAAACACGAGTAAAAGGCGCGCGCGCGAAATTTCGCACACTCGGAAAATTTTCATCCGAGTCCATTTTTTCGTCCCAATCATCTCACCATGCATCAACGGGCACGAAAGCGTCAAAAATTTGGCATCTTTTGACAGCGTAAAAACTTTCGCATTTTTTGACCTTCTTGGCTGAAAACACGAATAAAAGGCGCGCGCGCGAAATTTCGCACACCCGGAAAATTTTCATCCGAGTCCATTTTTTCGTCCCAATCATCTCACCATGCATCAACGGGCACGAAAGCATCGAAAATTTGGCATCTTTTGACAGCGTAAAAAATTTAGCATTTTTTTATCTTCTTGGCTGAAAACACCAGTAAAAGGCGCGCGCGCGAAATTTCGCACACCCGGAAAATTTTCATCCGAGTCCATTTTTTCGTCCCAATCATCTCACCATGCATCAACGGGCACGAAAGCGTCGAAAATTTGGCATCTTTTGACAGCGTAAAAACTTTCGCATTTTTTGACCTTCTTGGCTGAAAACACGAGTAAAAGGCGCGCGCGCGAAATTTCGCACACCCGGAAAATTTTCATCCGAGTCCATTTTTTCGTCCCAATCATCTCACCATGCATCAACGGGCACGAAAGTGTCGAAAATTTGGCATCTTTTGACAGCGTAAAAAATTTAGCATTTTTTTATCTTCTTGGCTGAAAACACCAGTCAAAGGCGCGCGCGCGAAATTTCGCACACCCGGAAAATTTTCATCCGAGTCCATTTTTTCGTCCCAATCATCTCACCATGCATCAACGGGCACGAAAGCGTCGAAAATTTGGCATCTTTTGACAGCGTAAAAACTTTCGCATTTTTTGACCTTCTTGGCTGAAAACACGAGTAAAAGGCGCGCGCTGCGAAATTTCGCACACCCGGAAAATTTTCATCCGAGTCCATTTTTTCGTCCCAATCATCTCACCATGCATCAACGGGCACGAAAGTGTCGAAAATTTGGCATCTTTTGACAGCGTAAAAAATTTAGCATTTTTTGATCTTCTTGGCTGAAAACACCAGTAAAAGGCGCGCGCGCGAAATTTCGCACCCCGAAAAATTTTCATCCGAGTCCATTTTTTCGTCCCAAACATCTCACCATGCATCAACAGGCACGAAAGCGTCGAAAATTTGGCATCTTTTGACAGCGTAAAAACTTTCGCATTTTTTGACCTTCTTGGCTGAAAACACGAGTAAAAGGCGCGCGCGCGAAATTTCGCACACCCGGAAAATTTTCATCCGAGTCCATTTTTTCGTCCCAATCATCTCACCATGCATCAACGGGCACGAAAGCGTCGAAAATTTGGCATCTTTTGACAGCGTAAAAACTTTCGCATTTTTTGACCTTCTTGGCTGAAAACACGAGTAAAAGGCGCGCGCGCGAAATTTCGCACACCCGGAAAATTTTCATCCGAGTCAATTTTTTCATCCCAATCATCTCACCATGCATCAACGGGTACGAAAGCGTCGAAAATTTGGCATCTTTTGACAGCGTAAAAACTTTCGCATTTTTTGACCTTCTTGCTGAAAACACGAGTAAAAGGCGCGCGCGCGAAATTTCGCACACTCGGAAAATTTTCATCCGAGTCCATTTTTTCGTCCCAATCATCTCACCATGCATCAACGGGCACGAAAGCGTCAAAAATTTGGCATCTTTTGACAGCGTAAAAACTTTCGCATTTTTTGACCTTCTTCGCTGAAAACACGAATAAAAGGCGCGCGCGCGAAATTTCGCACACCCGGAAAATTTTCATCCGAGTCCATTTTTTCGTCCCAATCATCTCACCATGCATCAACGGGCACGAAAGCATCGAAAATTTGGCATCTTTTGACAGCGTAAAAAATTTAGCATTTTTTTATCTTCTTGGCTGAAAACACCAGTAAAAGGCGCGCGCGCGAAATTTCGCACACCCGGAAAATTTTCATCCGAGTCCATTTTTTCGTCCCAATCATCTCACCATGCATCAACGGGCACGAAAGCGTCGAAAATTTGGCATCTTTTGACAGCGTAAAAACTTTCGCATTTTTTGACCTTCTTGGCTGAAAACACGAGTAAAAGGCGCGCGCGCGAAATTTCGCACACCCGGAAAATTTTCATCCGAGTCCATTTTTTCGTCCCAATCATCTCACCATGCATCAACGGGCACGAAAGTGTCGAAAATTTGGCATCTTTTGACAGCGTAAAAAATTTAGCATTTTTTGATCTTCTTGGCTGAAAACACCAGTAAAAGGCGCGCGCGCGAAATTTCGCACCCCGAAAAATTTTCATCCGAGTCCATTTTTTCGTCCCAAACATCTCACCATGCATCAACAGGCACGAAAGCGTCGAAAATTTGGCATCTTTTGACAGCGTAAAAACTTTCGCATTTTTTGACCTTCTTGGCTGAAAACACGAGTAAAAGGCGCGCGCAGCGAAATTTCGCACACCCGGAAAATTTTCATCCGAGTCCATTTTTTCATCCCAATCATCTCACCATGCATCAACGGGTACGAAAGCGTCGAAAATTTGGCATCTTTTGACAGCGTAAAAACTTTTGCATTTTTTGACCTTCTTGGCTGAAAACACGAGTAAAAGGCGCGCGCGCGAAATTTCGCACACTCGGAAAATTTTCATCCGAGTCCATTTTTTCGTCCCAATCATCTCACCATGCATCAACGGGCACGAAAGCGTCAAAAATTTGGCATCTTTTGACAGCGTAAAAACTTTCGCATTTTTTGACCTTCTTGGCTGAAAACACGAATAAAAGGCGCGCGCGCGAAATTTCGCACACCCGGAAAATTTTCATCCGAGTCCATTTTTTCGTCCCAATCATCTCACCATGCATCAACGGGCACGAAAGCATCGAAAATTTGGCATCTTTTGACAGCGTAAAAAATTTAGCATTTTTTTATCTTCTTGGCTGAAAACACCAGTAAAAGGCGCGCGCGCGAAATTTCGCACACCCGGAAAATTTTCATCCGAGTCCATTTTTTCGTCCCAAACATCTCACCATGCATCAACAGGCACGAAAGCGTCGAAAATTTGGCATCTTTTGACAGCGTAAAAACTTTCGCATTTTTTGACCTTCTTGGCTGAAAACACGAGTAAAAGGCGCGCGCGCGAAATTTCGCACACCCGGAAAATTTTCATCCGAGTCCATTTTTTCGTCCCAATCATGTCACCATGCATCAACGGGCACGAAAGAGTCGAAAATTTGGCATCTTTTGACAGCGTAAAAACTTTCGCATTTTTTGACCTTCTTGGCTGAAAACACGAGTAAAAGGCGCGCGCGCGAAATTTCGCACACCCGGAAAATTTTCATCCGAGTCCATTTTTTCGTCCCAATCATGTCACCATGCATCAACGGGCACGAAAGAGTCGAAAATTTGGCATCTTTTGACAGCGTAAAAACTTTCGCATTTTTTGACCTTCTTGGCTGAAAACACGAGTAAAAGGCGCGCGCGCGAAATTTCGCACACCCGGAAAATTTTCATCCGAGTCCATTTTTTCATCCCAATCATCTCACCATGCATCAACGGGTACGAAAGCGTCGAAAATTTGGCATCTTTTGACAGCGTAAAAACTTTCGCATTTTTTGACCTTCTTGGCTGAAAACACGAGTAAAAGGCGCGCGCGCGAAATTTCGCACACTCGGAAAATTTTCATCCGAGTCCATTTTTTCGTCCCAATCATCTCACCATGCATCAACGGGCACGAAAGCGTCAAAAATTTGGCATCTTTTGACAGCGTAAAAACTTTCGCATTTTTTGACCTTCTTGGCTGAAAACACGAATAAAAGGCGCGCGCGCGAAATTTCGCACACCCGGAAAATTTTCATCCGAGTCCATTTTTTCGTCCCAATCATCTCACCATGCATCAACGGGCACGAAAGCATCGAAAATTTGGCATCTTTTGACAGCGTAAAAAATTTAGCATTTTTTTATCTTCTTGGCTGAAAACACCAGTCAAAGGCGCGCGCGCGAAATTTCGCACACCCGGAAAATTTTCATCCGAGTCCATTTTTTCGTCCCAATCATCTCACCATGCATCAACGGGCACGAAAGCGTCGAAAATTTGGCATCTTTTGACAGCGTAAAAACTTTCGCATTTTTTGACCTTCTTGGCTGAAAACACGAGTAAAAGGCGCGCGCGCGAAATTTCGCACACCCGGAAAATTTTCATCCGAGTCCATTTTTTCGTCCCAATCATCTCACCATGCATCAACGGGCACGAAAGTGTCGAAAATTTGGCATCTTTTGACAGCGTAAAAAATTTAGCATTTTTTGATCTTCTTGGCTGAAAACACCAGTAAAAGGCGCGCGCGCGAAATTTCGCACCCCGAAAAATTTTCATCCGAGTCCATTTTTTCGTCCCAAACATCTCACCATGCATCAACAGGCACGAAAGCGTCGAAAATTTGGCATCTTTTGACAGCGTAAAAACTTTCGCATTTTTTGACCTTCTTGGCTGAAAACACGAGTAAAAGGCGCGCGCGCGAAATTTCGCACACCCGGAAAATTTTCATCCGAGTCCATTTTTTCGTCCCAATCATCTCACCATGCATCAACGGGCACGAAAGCGTCGAAAATTTGGCATCTTTTGACAGCGTAAAAACTTTCGCATTTTTTGACCTTCTTGGCTGAAAACACGAGTAAAAGGCGCGCGCGCGAAATTTCGCACACCCGGAAAATTTTCATCCGAGTCCATTTTTTCATCCCAATCATCTCACCATGCATCAACGGGTACGAAAGCGTCGAAAATTTGGCATCTTTTGACAGCGTAAAAACTTTCGCATTTTTTGACCTTCTTGGCTGAAAACACGAGTAAAAGGCGCGCGCGCGAAATTTCGCACACTCGGAAAATTTTCATCCGAGTCCATTTTTTCGTCCCAATCATCTCACCATGCATCAACGGGCACGAAAGCGTCAAAAATTTGGCATCTTTTGACAGCGTAAAAACTTTCGCATTTTTTGACCTTCTTGGCTGAAAACACGAATAAAAGGCGCGCGCGCGAAATTTCGCACACCCGGAAAATTTTCATCCGAGTCCATTTTTTCGTCCCAATCATCTCACCATGCATCAACGGGCACGAAAGCATCGAAAATTTGGCATCTTTTGACAGCGTAAAAAATTTAGCATTTTTTTATCTTCTTGGCTGAAAACACCAGTAAAAGGCGCGCGCGCGAAATTTCGCACACCCGGAAAATTTTCATCCGAGTCCATTTTTTCGTCCCAATCATCTCACCATGCATCAACGGGCACGAAAGCGTCGAAAATTTGGCATCTTTTGACAGCGTAAAAACTTTCGCATTTTTTGACCTTCTTGGCTGAAAACACGAGTAAAAGGCGCGCGCGCGAAATTTCGCACACCCGGAAAATTTTCATCCGAGTCCATTTTTTCGTCCCAATCATCTCACCATGCATCAACGGGCACGAAAGTGTCGAAAATTTGGCATCTTTTGACAGCGTAAAAAATTTAGCATTTTTTTATCTTCTTGGCTGAAAACACCAGTCAAAGGCGCGCGCGCGAAATTTCGCACACCCGGAAAATTTTCATCCGAGTCCATTTTTTCGTCCCAATCATCTCACCATGCATCAACGGGCACGAAAGCGTCGAAAATTTGGCATCTTTTGACAGCGTAAAAACTTTCGCATTTTTTGACCTTCTTGGCTGAAAACACGAGTAAAAGGCGCGCGCGCGAAATTTCGCACACCCGGAAAATTTTCATCCGAGTCCATTTTTTCGTCCCAATCATCTCACCATGCATCAACGGGCACGAAAGTGTCGAAAATTTGGCATCTTTTGACAGCGTAAAAAATTTAGCATTTTTTGATCTTCTTGGCTGAAAACACCAGTAAAAGGCGCGCGCGCGAAATTTCGCACCCCGAAAAATTTTCATCCGAGTCCATTTTTTCGTCCCAAACATCTCACCATGCATCAACAGGCACGAAAGCGTCGAAAATTTGGCATCTTTTGACAGCGTAAAAACTTTCGCATTTTTTGACCTTCTTGGCTGAAAACACGAGTAAAAGGCGCGCGCGCGAAATTTCGCACACCCGGAAAATTTTCATCCGAGTCCATTTTTTCGTCCCAATCATCTCACCATGCATCAACGGGCACGAAAGCGTCGAAAATTTGGCATCTTTTGACAGCGTAAAAACTTTCGCATTTTTTGACCTTCTTGGCTGAAAACACGAGTAAAAGGCGCGCGCGCGAAATTTCGCACACCCGGAAAATTTTCATCCGAGTCAATTTTTTCATCCCAATCATCTCACCATGCATCAACGGGTACGAAAGCGTCGAAAATTTGGCATCTTTTGACAGCGTAAAAACTTTCGCATTTTTTGACCTTCTTGGCTGAAAACACGAGTAAAAGGCGCGCGCGCGAAATTTCGCACACTCGGAAAATTTTCATCCGAGTCCATTTTTTCGTCCCAATCATCTCACCATGCATCAACGGGCACGAAAGCGTCAAAAATTTGGCATCTTTTGACAGCGTAAAAACTTTCGCATTTTTTGACCTTCTTCGCTGAAAACACGAATAAAAGGCGCGCGCGCGAAATTTCGCACACCCGGAAAATTTTCATCCGAGTCCATTTTTTCGTCCCAATCATCTCACCATGCATCAACGGGCACGAAAGCATCGAAAATTTGGCATCTTTTGACAGCGTAAAAAATTTAGCATTTTTTTATCTTCTTGGCTGAAAACACCAGTAAAAGGCGCGCGCGCGAAATTTCGCACACCCGGAAAATTTTCATCCGAGTCCATTTTTTCGTCCCAATCATCTCACCATGCATCAACGGGCACGAAAGCGTCGAAAATTTGGCATCTTTTGACAGCGTAAAAACTTTCGCATTTTTTGACCTTCTTGGCTGAAAACACGAGTAAAAGGCGCGCGCGCGAAATTTCGCACACCCGGAAAATTTTCATCCGAGTCCATTTTTTCGTCCCAATCATCTCACCATGCATCAACGGGCACGAAAGTGTCGAAAATTTGGCATCTTTTGACAGCGTAAAAAATTTAGCATTTTTTGATCTTCTTGGCTGAAAACACCAGTAAAAGGCGCGCGCGCGAAATTTCGCACCCCGAAAAATTTTCATCCGAGTCCATTTTTTCGTCCCAAACATCTCACCATGCATCAACAGGCACGAAAGCGTCGAAAATTTGGCATCTTTTGACAGCGTAAAAACTTTCGCATTTTTTGACCTTCTTGGCTGAAAACACGAGTAAAAGGCGCGCGCGCGAAATTTCGCACACCCGGAAAATTTTCATCCGAGTCCATTTTTTCATCCCAATCATCTCACCATGCATCAACGGGTACGAAAGCGTCGAAAATTTGGCATCTTTTGACAGCGTAAAAACTTTTGCATTTTTTGACCTTCTTGGCTGAAAACACGAGTAAAAGGCGCGCGCGCGAAATTTCGCACACTCGGAAAATTTTCATCCGAGTCCATTTTTTCGTCCCAATCATCTCACCATGCATCAACGGGCACGAAAGCGTCAAAAATTTGGCATCTTTTGACAGCGTAAAAACTTTCGCATTTTTTGACCTTCTTGGCTGAAAACACGAATAAAAGGCGCGCGCGCGAAATTTCGCACACCCGGAAAATTTTCATCCGAGTCCATTTTTTCGTCCCAATCATCTCACCATGCATCAACGGGCACGAAAGCATCGAAAATTTGGCATCTTTTGACAGCGTAAAAAATTTAGCATTTTTTTATCTTCTTGGCTGAAAACACCAGTAAAAGGCGCGCGCGCGAAATTTCGCACACCCGGAAAATTTTCATCCGAGTCCATTTTTTCGTCCCAATCATCTCACCATGCATCAACGGGCACGAAAGCGTCGAAAATTTGGCATCTTTTGACAGCGTAAAAACTTTCGCATTTTTTGACCTTCTTGGCTGAAAACACGAGTAAAAGGCGCGCGCGCGAAATTTCGCACACCCGGAAAATTTTCATCCGAGTCCATTTTTTCGTCCCAATCATCTCACCATGCATCAACGGGCACGAAAGTGTCAAAAATTTGGCATCTTTTGACAGCGTAAAAAATTTAGCATTTTTTTATCTTCTTGGCTGAAAACACCAGTCAAAGGCGCGCGCGCGAAATTTCGCACACCCGGAAAATTTTCATCCGAGTCCATTTTTTCGTCCCAATCATCTCACCATGCATCAACGGGCACGAAAGCGTCGAAAATTTGGCATCTTTTGACAGCGTAAAAACTTTCGCATTTTTTGACCTTCTTGGCTGAAAACACGAGTAAAAGGCTGCGCGCGCGAAATTTCGCACACCCGGAAAATTTTCATCCGAGTCCATTTTTTCGTCCCAATCATCTCACCATGCATCAACGGGCACGAAAGTGTCGAAAATTTGGCATCTTTTGACAGCGTAAAAAATTTAGCATTTTTTGATCTTCTTGGCTGAAAACACCAGTAAAAGGCGCGCGCGCGAAATTTCGCACCCCGAAAAATTTTCATCCGAGTCCATTTTTTCGTCCCAAACATCTCACCATGCATCAACAGGCACGAAAGCGTCGAAAATTTGGCATCTTTTGACAGCGTAAAAACTTTCGCATTTTTTGACCTTCTTGGCTGAAAACACGAGTAAAAGGCGCGCGCGCGAAATTTCGCACACCCGGAAAATTTTCATCCGAGTCCATTTTTTCGTCCCAATCATCTCACCATGCATCAACGGGCACGAAAGCGTCGAAAATTTGGCATCTTTTGACAGCGTAAAAACTTTCGCATTTTTTGACCTTCTTGGCTGAAAACACGAGTAAAAGGCGCGCGCGCGAAATTTCGCACACCCGGAAAATTTTCATCCGAGTCAATTTTTTCATCCCAATCATCTCACCATGCATCAACGGGTACGAAAGCGTCGAAAATTTGGCATCTTTTGACAGCGTAAAAACTTTCGCATTTTTTGACCTTCTTGGCTGAAAACACGAGTAAAAGGCTGCGCGCGCGAAATTTCGCACACTCGGAAAATTTTCATCCGAGTCCATTTTTTCGTCCCAATCATCTCACCATGCATCAACGGGCACGAAAGCGTCAAAAATTTGGCATCTTTTGACAGCGTAAAAACTTTCGCATTTTTTGACCTTCTTCGCTGAAAACACGAATAAAAGGCGCGCGCGCGAAATTTCGCACACCCGGAAAATTTTCATCCGAGTCCATTTTTTCGTCCCAATCATCTCACCATGCATCAACGGGCACGAAAGCATCGAAAATTTGGCATCTTTTGACAGCGTAAAAAATTTAGCATTTTTTTATCTTCTTGGCTGAAAACACCAGTAAAAGGCGCGCGCGCGAAATTTCGCACACCCGGAAAATTTTCATCCGAGTCCATTTTTTCGTCCCAATCATCTCACCATGCATCAACGGGCACGAAAGCGTCGAAAATTTGGCATCTTTTGACAGCGTAAAAACTTTCGCATTTTTTGACCTTCTTGGCTGAAAACACGAGTAAAAGGCGCGCGCGCGAAATTTCGCACACCCGGAAAATTTTCATCCGAGTCCATTTTTTCGTCCCAATCATCTCACCATGCATCAACGGGCACGAAAGTGTCGAAAATTTGGCATCTTTTGACAGCGTAAAAAATTTAGCATTTTTTGATCTTCTTGGCTGAAAACACCAGTAAAAGGCGCGCGCGCGAAATTTCGCACCCCGAAAAATTTTCATCCGAGTCCATTTTTTCGTCCCAAACATCTCACCATGCATCAACAGGCACGAAAGCGTCGAAAATTTGGCATCTTTTGACAGCGTAAAAACTTTCGCATTTTTTGACCTTCTTGGCTGAAAACACGAGTAAAAGGCGCGCGCGCGAAATTTCGCACACCCGGAAAATTTTCATCCGAGTCCATTTTTTCGTCCCAATCATCTCACCATGCATCAACGGGCACGAAAGCGTCGAAAATTTGGCATCTTTTGACAGCGTAAAAACTTTCGCATTTTTTGACCTTCTTGGCTGAAAACACGAGTAAAAGGCGCGCGCGCGAAATTTCGCACACCCGGAAAATTTTCATCCGAGTCCATTTTTTCATCCCAATCATCTCACCATGCATCAACGGGCACGAAAGCGTCGAAAATTTGGCATCTTTTGACAGCGTAAAAACTTTCGCATTTTTTGACCTTCTTGGCTGAAAACACGAGTAAAAGGCGCGCGCGCGAAATTTCGCACACTCGGAAAATTTTCATCCGAGTCCATTTTTTCGTCCCAATCATCTCACCATGCATCAACGGGCACGAAAGCATCGAAAATTTGGCATCTTTTGACAGCGTAAAAACTTTCGCATTTTTTGACCTTCTTGGCTGAAAACACGAATAAAAGGCGCGCGCGCGAAATTTCGCACACCCGGAAAATTTTCATCCGAGTCCATTTTTTCGTCCCAATCATCTCACCATGCATCAACGGGCACGAAAGCGTCGAAAATTTGGCATCTTTTGACAGCGTAAAAACTTTCGCATTTTTTGACCTTCTTGGCTGAAAACACGAGTAAAAGGCGCGCGCGCGAAATTTCGCACACCCGGAAAATTTTCATCCGAGTCCATTTTTTCGTCCCAATCATCTCACCATGCATCAACGGGCACGAAAGTGTCAAAAATTTGGCATCTTTTGACAGCGTAAAAAATTTAGCATTTTTTTATCTTCTTGGCTGAAAACACCAGTCAAAGGCGCGCGCGCGAAATTTCGCACACCCGGAAAATTTTCATCCGAGTCCATTTTTTCGTCCCAATCATCTCACCATGCATCAACGGGCACGAAAGCGTCGAAAATTTGGCATCTTTTGACAGCGTAAAAACTTTCGCATTTTTTGACCTTCTTGGCTGAAAACACGAGTAAAAGGCGCGCGCGCGAAATTTCGCACACCCGGAAAATTTTCATCCGAGTCCATTTTTTCGTCCCAATCATCTCACCATGCATCAACGGGCACGAAAGTGTCGAAAATTTGGCATCTTTTGACAGCGTAAAAAATTTAGCATTTTTTGATCTTCTTGGCTGAAAACACCAGTAAAAGGCGCGCGCGCGAAATTTCGCACCCCGAAAAATTTTCATCCGAGTCCATTTTTTCGTCCCAAACATCTCACCATGCATCAACAGGCACGAAAGCGTCGAAAATTTGGCATCTTTTGACAGCGTAAAAACTTTCGCATTTTTTGACCTTCTTGGCTGAAAACACGAGTAAAAGGCGCGCGCGCGAAATTTCGCACACCCGGAAAATTTTCATCCGAGTCCATTTTTTCGTCCCAATCATCTCACCATGCATCAACGGGCACGAAAGCGTCGAAAATTTGGCATCTTTTGACAGCGTAAAAACTTTCGCATTTTTTGACCTTCTTGGCTGAAAACACGAGTAAAAGGCGCGCGCGCGAAATTTCGCACACCCGGAAAATTTTCATCCGAGTCAATTTTTTCATCCCAATCATCTCACCATGCATCAACGGGTACGAAAGCGTCGAAAATTTGGCATCTTTTGACAGCGTAAAAACTTTCGCATTTTTTGACCTTCTTGGCTGAAAACACGAGTAAAAGGCGCGCGCGCGAAATTTCGCACACTCGGAAAATTTTCATCCGAGTCCATTTTTTCGTCCCAATCATCTCACCATGCATCAACGGGCACGAAAGCGTCAAAAATTTGGCATCTTTTGACAGCGTAAAAACTTTCGCATTTTTTGACCTTCTTCGCTGAAAACACGAATAAAAGGCGCGCGCGCGAAATTTCGCACACCCGGAAAATTTTCATCCGAGTCCATTTTTTCGTCCCAATCATCTCACCATGCATCAACGGGCACGAAAGCATCGAAAATTTGGCATCTTTTGACAGCGTAAAAAATTTAGCATTTTTTTATCTTCTTGGCTGAAAACACCAGTAAAAGGCGCGCGCGCGAAATTTCGCACACCCGGAAAATTTTCATCCGAGTCCATTTTTTCGTCCCAATCATCTCACCATGCATCAACGGGCACGAAAGCGTCGAAAATTTGGCATCTTTTGACAGCGTAAAAACTTTCGCATTTTTTGACCTTCTTGGCTGAAAACACGAGTAAAAGGCGCGCGCGCGAAATTTCGCACACCCGGAAAATTTTCATCCGAGTCCATTTTTTCGTCCCAATCATCTCACCATGCATCAACGGGCACGAAAGTGTCGAAAATTTGGCATCTTTTGACAGCGTAAAAAATTTAGCATTTTTTGATCTTCTTGGCTGAAAACACCAGTAAAAGGCGCGCGCGCGAAATTTCGCACCCCGAAAAATTTTCATCCGAGTCCATTTTTTCGTCCCAAACA